>OY987225.1:18608991-19808991 GCA_963920705.1 Odiellus spinosus
CCACAAACGTTATCTTCCATACCACTGAACCGGCTTCCTATGACTCCGAGGGCTCTAATTTTACGGTTACACTATCCACTACGGATAACGAGGCATTTCCAGTCGACAATCACCTATCCACCGGCACCGTCCAACGTAATTACACCACCTCTACTAACACTCTTACCCCACCGAACGTCACCATTCCAATAGGCACGACCCAGATCAAATGGATAATCGACACCGGGGCTACCGTAAATATGATGGACCAAGTCACATATCAAACGCTGAACCCCTTACCAACTCTACAGAACACAGTTACTCGAGTTTTCGCATACGGTTCGCTATCCGCGCTTCCAACCATCGGCTCATTTCAAGCGACTCTCACTCACCACCTAAACTCAATTACAACTTCAATTGTGGTCGCCGAACATAAAAGGAAACATACATTACCGATTCTAGGTGTTCGTTCCTGTCTCAATTTGGGACTGGTTATCCTGGGTAATATTAACGCTATTATGGATTCTACCAAACTTTTGTTATCCAAATATCCAGAGCTCTTTACCGGTATTGGCAAGCTTAAGGGTAAGACCTTCACACATCAACCCCTTGGTAACACCGATAGCTCAACCAGCCCGCCGCGTACCCTTCCACCTACGGGAGAAGTTGGACAAAGAACTTTTAAACCTAGAACAACTGGGCATAATAGAAAAAGCTACTGGTCCTACGACGTGGATTTCACCTCTCGTATTGGTACCAAAGCCAAGAGACCCTGACGGCCTTCGCATCTGCGTAGACATGCGGGCCGCCAACACCGCAATTATCAGAGAACGTCATCCAACTCCGACGATTGATGATATCGCAGCTACTCTTAGCGGTTGCAGGATCTTTTCCAAACTGGACCTTCGAAGCGCTTACCACCAACTGGAATTAGAGCAGTCTTCCCGGTACATCACAACCTTCGCGTCGCACAAAGGGTTATACCGGTACAGACGACTAAAATTCGGAATCTCCTCCGCGGCCGAAGTTTATCAAAACACGATCCGCGAAGTCATCTGCGGCATACCCCATACATTGAACATGACGGACGATATTATAATCGGAGGGGTTGATCAAATTAATCATGATGACACTTTAGAAAGAGTCCTAAAAGCTTTATCCGCGAACGGACTCACCCTACACGCAGAAAAATGCGCTTTTAACAAGAGCTCTCTGTCCTTTTTCGGTATGACTATAAGCGGTCAGGGCCTGACTTTAGACCCCGCGAATGTATCGGCACTTCGGCAAGCCGCTCCACCACAATCAGCCAAAGAAGTACGAAGTTTCCTGGGGATGGTAACCTTCTGCTCACGGTTTCTTCCCCATTACTCGACAATCGCTGAACCACTTCGCCGTCTTACACACACAGATGCCAAATTTATATGGGGTAAGGAACAATCCGACGCTTTCCAAAAGATCAAAGACGAACTTGCCTCAGACAGATCCCTGGTTTTCTTCGATCCCAACATACCCACCGAGGTATACACCGACGCTAGTCCCGTGGGACTAGGGGCAATCCTAGTTCAAATTGACCGCCAGGGAAAGCGCAAAGTCGTTGCATACGCCAGCCACGCACTGACACCAACAGAGGTAAAATATTCCCAAACCGAAAAGGAGGCCTTGGGTGTAGTGTGGGCTTGCGAAAAGTTTCATATATACCTATACGGGAAACCCTTTACTATTATAACCGACCATAAACCTCTGGAGTTCGTTTTAATACGACAAACCCGCACTCGCCCGCTCGAATCGAACGCTGGCGCATGCGTTTGCAACGCTACGACTATGTCACACGATACGAAAAGGGAATTCACAACCCGGCTGATTTTCTTTCTCGCTCACCTGCAGAGTCAACACCGCGCCTAGAATCGCATCTCGCGGACGTCTACGCACTCCACGTTTTACATCGCAGTATTCAAAAAGCCTTAACACTGCAACAAGTCGCTCAAGCCACTGAGCAAGACAAGACACTACAGCAAGTCATTAAATTCTTGCAACATCCCGAATGGCACCTACCTGCGAAATTCGACGACCAGAATATCATTCGCACCGACGTGGAAACTATGGAAAATTTAAAAACAAGACCTCTCAGTAGTGCACGGTGTGCTCATGCGCGGTTCTAGAGTTGTGTTACCAGCCACACTTCGTCAAACAGCCGTTAATTTAGCCCATGAGGGTCATCAAGGATCCACCAAAACGAAACAACTGTTGAGAAGCAAAATTTGGTTTCCAAAAATGGACATTATGGTAGACTCCACCGTCAACGAATGTCTCGCTTGCCAAACAACCGGCCCACCACGCGAGCGCGACCCGATCACCCTCACTCCATTACCGGCTGGCCCATGGAAATGCGTATCAGTCGATTTTGCCGGCCCACTTCCAAACGGTGAATACTTGCTGGTAATCGTCGACGATTTTTCCCGTTTCCCTCTCGTTGAAATCGTGCGAACCACTTCGGGCGACTGCGTAATCCCAATCATCAAACGACAATTCTGTACATTCGGCATACCTACCACGGTCCGTAGTGACAACGGCCCACCATTCAATGGTTTTGAATTTGCTGATTTCGCGACCGAACTCGGGTTCCACCACCGCCGCGTTACGCCACTATGGCCCCAGGCTAACGGCCTAGTCGAGCGTTTAAATCGCACTCTAAAAAAGTCCCTGCAAACATCCGCGATAGAACAAACCAACTGGCGCGATGCTTTGCACCAATTTCTCCTCAACTACCGTTCGACACCACATGCATCGACTCGTCTCGCTCCAGCCACCATCCTTTTTGGTCGAGACATTCAATGCAAACTTCCCCAGGTTCACACCGATCCAGACACTAAAGATCATTTATCCAAACTTCGTTTAAATGACTCCCAGGCAAAAGCGCGCATGAAATCGCATGCTGACCACCACTTGAGGAACCACAACAAACCGTTTTCCACCGGTGACCGAGTTCTTGTCAAACAGCCGCGGCAGAACAAACTTTCTACAACGTTTGCTCCTGACAGTTTGGTCGTCACCAAAATCAATGGATCTATGATCACTGCCAGTAATAGTCACAGATCTATAACCCGCAATCAATCTTTTTTTAAACACTACCAAGGCCAATCTCTGCCTTCTCATAACGACACCGACTTCGATGATGATCATCCTGCCGTCCCACAGGTTCAACCACAGGAAATTATACGACAGCCCAACGAACCACACCAGGGCGATCTTCCGCCAACACCGGACATCGGTGTCGAACGCAGATACCCAAAGCGAGTAAACCGTCGTCCGCCACGCTATTTAATCGACGAAATGTAAACTATTTTGAACAATTCATTATCCTCCTCAAAGATTTAACTTAATACTTTGTTTAACTTCATACTTTGTTTCACTTAATATTATCTCATCATATTTGTAACAAGGGGAGGATTGTCGTATTCGTATTTGTATTAAGCAATAACCTCAGCTGGCGCACTAGCGCCATCTAGGGTTATTTAACTAGAGACAGACCGACAGGGATCGGGACTGGATCTAGGAGTGTACAAAAGGCAACTAGCGAGTTAGCTACTAGGCAATAAAGTTTTTGTTTATTAAACTGGCGTCACATTATTAACTAACCGGAGGCCATTACATACATATACATACATATACATATACATACATATACATATACATACATATACATATACATACATATACATATACATACATATACATATACATACATATACATATACATACATATACATATACATACATATACATACATACACATATACATACATATACATACATATACATACATATACATATTCATACATATACATACATATACATATACATAAATACATATACATATATATACATATACATATATAAATATATCTAAAAAATTGTTATTCAGGGCATCAAGCCATCGATAGATAATTTTAGTTCCACCCTTAAAAAAAAAAAAAAAAAAAAAGGTAGTCTTAAGAGGTCATGGGAAACTCATTACGTCAAGTAGACTTTTCGACGATCAGACAAACTTTTTTCAATAAGGGGAAAAATACGTGATTTAAAAATTAAATTATAAATCATAGAACAACTGATATCGCTTTCACACTTAACCCTTTGCAATTTTATCTAATACCATTCAATTTCAACTTCAATTATAGACAGGGTTCGAAAAAACCCGGAAAAGCCCAGCCCACCGGGTTTTAATGGGTTTTTCTGGGTTTTATTGGGTTTTTCATTTTTAGTGCAAATTATTTTGGTATCTTTTTCAACTAAGAATTATGTTTTCTATTACAATAAGCTCTGTGTAACTTGAAAGAGTTTTTCCTCATTTGGAATAGTAAAGCTACGAGACCAAGGTGACCAGACTTCCTATATTTCCTATATTACATACGAGTCTGTTTTAAATCTCGTAATAAACTAAATAAATAAGAAAGAACTAGCCCAAGGGAAGCGTGGAACAATATTTAATAGGAATTCTACATCACATTGACCACTGAATCATTCGTTCTTTTAGTTTTCTTTGTTTCGTTTCATTTACAAAATTTTAACTTCCCCGGTATTTGAGGTCAGCCTTTCCTTCATCCAAGTTGAATTCCCCACGCTCGCCATTGTGATTTTTTTTTACAAGGGGTAAAAAAATAAATAAATAATAAATACACCACCTGTAAAAATAAAAATAATAATAAATACACCCCCTGTAAAAATAAAAATAATAATAAATACACCCCCTGTAAAAATAAAAATAATAATAAATACACCCCCTGTAAAAATAAAAATAATTATAAATACACCCCCTGTAAAAATAAAAATAATAATAAATACAACCCATGTAAAAAAAATAAATAATAAATACACCCCCTGTAAAAAAATAAATAATAAATACACCCCATGTAAAAAAAATAATAAATACAACCCTGTAAAAAATAATAAATACATCCCCTGTAAAAAAAATAATAAATACACCCCCTGTAAAAAAAATAATAAATACACCCCCTGTAAAAAATTAATAAATACACCCCCTGTAAAAACAAAATAAAATAAATACACCCCCTGTAACAAAAATAAATACACCCCCTGTAAAAAAATAAATAATAAATACACCCCCTGTAAAAAATAAATAATAAATACACCCCCTGTAAAAAAAATAATAAATACACCCCCTATAAAAAATATAAATAATAAATACACCCCCTGTAAAAAAATAAATAATATATACACCCCCTGTAAAAAAAAATAATAAATACACCACCTGTAAAAAGATAAATAATAAATACACCCCCTGTAAAAAAAATAAATAATATATACACCCCCTGTAAAAAAATATATAATAAATACACCCCCTGTAAGGGGTACCCCTTGTAAAAAAAAATTTTTTTTTACAATAATAATAATAATAATTGATTTTTTTATAAGGGGTACCCTTGTAAAAAAATAATAATTGATTTTTTTTTTTTGCCAGGGGTACCATTTGTAAAAAAATAATTGATTTTTTTTACAAGGGGTACCCCTTGCAAAAAAATTATAATTGATTTTTTTTACAAGAGGTAAAAAAAATAATAATAAATACACCCCCTGTAAAAATAAAAATAATAATAAATACACCCCCTGTAAAAATAAAAATAATAATAAATACACCCCCTGTAAAAATAAAAATAATAATAAATACACCCCCTGTAAAAAAAATAAATAATAAATACACCCCCTGTAGAAAAATAAATAATAAATACACCACCTGTAAAAAAATAAATAATAAATACACCCCCTGTAAGGGGTATCCCTTGTAAAAAAATAATTGATTTTTTTTACAAGGGGTTCCCCTTGTAAAATTTTTGATTATTTATTTTACAGGGGGTGTATTTATTTTTTTTTATACAAGGGGTATTTATACATACATATACATATACATATACATATACATACATATACATACATATACATACATATACATACATATACATATACATACATATACATATACATATACATACATATACATATACATACATATACATATACATACATATACATATACATATACATACATATACATATACATACATATACATATACATACATATACATATACATATACATACATATACATATACATACATATACATATACATACATATACATATACATACATATACATATACATACATATACATATACATACATATACATACATATACATACATATACATATACATACATATACATATACATATACATATACATATACATATACATATACATATACATATACATATACATATACATATACATACATATACATAAACATACATATACATACATATACATATACATACATATACATACATATACATACATATACATATACATACATATACATGTATATGTATGTATATGTATATGTATGTATATGTATATACATATACATACACATATACATACACATATACATACATACACATACATACACATACATATACATACATATACATACATATACATACATATACATACATATACATACATATACATACATATACATACATATACATACATATACATACATATACATACATATACATACATATACATACATATACATACATATACATACATATACATACATATACATACATATACATACATATACATACATATACATACATATACATACATATACATACATATACATACATATACATACATATACATACATATACATACATATACATACATATACATACATATACATACATATACATACATATACATACATATACATACATATACATACATATACATACATATACATACATATACATACATATACATACATATACATATACATATATATACATATACATATATAAATATATCTAATAAGCAATATTAGTAAGCATCGGAAATAAATTTAAATACATTGATTTAATGTATCGATTATGGGCCTAGAGGTCTGATATTTATATAAACATAATCTTTAAAACAACTTGGCGAACGCGAGATCGTGGAGTCTGTAATATTAGCTTCGCAAACGTACAGTCCACTGTCTCTAGGGTGAACGTCGTTAATGAGCAGGCCTCCTTCCATAATCGACCAATTGGCCGTTAACGCTCGATTTTCTTCTCTGTACCATTCAACGGGATAATTATTCGAACCTTCGTCCCGGCAACTCAATCGGACGACTTCCCCTGATGATTAATCGGGGGTATTTAAGGAATTAATCACGAAAGAGACTATGGCCTAAATCAAATGAAATAGCGCTATATCACGCGGTCTAATTGACGAATTCGAAATTTCCATACTCATAAACCAACTGATCCTCTGGCTACGGCCATCGAGGTACAAATATAATGATGTATTATAAAGATAGATGGCGTGCCCGCGCCTCACTCTCTCTCTCTCTCGTACCTATCCACGAATTACACGGCCGTTGTTATGAGAAACGCGTCGAGTCTCGAAGCACGAGGGGAGGGGTTTCCGTCTAGTTTGTCTTGTCGTCATAGCTTAGCCAATCGGAATAGGATCAGAATAGGAACTACGATAGCGACATCTCTTAACAGATGGCCCACTACCCCTGCAAGTTCATCTTCAATTGCGAATTCGTCAATAAGGGGGCCTAGAAGACATTTCACTCGACAAATATTTAACAGTTTTCTCGTAAAGAGGATTCGCGTTACGTGTCAAGGACTTGTTTTTAAATTTCCAAGAAAAGGGGGAGTGACCAATTGTTGTGGTAATCGTAGCCATCTCGTCACCCAAGAAACAAACGCCCTTTCACCCCGGGAAGTACCGAATGTTTTACCGTTTTGCTATCGAAACTTTGAATAAAACTAGGCTATAAATCAATAATGGTAGAACCTATACTTATGCTCTTTTGCATATTTTACCTTGGTCGAACTCCACGCGACTTTTTTCGTATATTTTGACACTAACGTCTGCGCAATTGTCTTGAAAAATAAAAAAATAAAAATAAATATAGGTACTCTGAAAGAAAAATTAATTCTTATTTTGTTGATAAAACAGTAATACCCTTTTCAGACTAGTCGCGTGGTTTAATGACTGTTAAATGAGGTTTATTGAACTTAGAAGTCACGTAAACCTCGTTTAAATCTGATTAAACCACGGCTAATTACGAAGCTCGTCTGAAGTGGGTATTAGGAGGAAATCAGGGTTATTTGGGAAAACTAAAGCCCCGTGACAAACAGTAAACCCTATTTAAAACTAGAAAAATTAAAGTATATTAAGTATTGAATTCGTTTTTTAACCGAAATTCTAAATATAAATTAAAATATTAATGGTCAGATAATTTTTGTCATTGTTACTCGAGTACTTCTGGGTAGCTCGTCTTATTATTGAGTAGGAGAGAAACGTTCCAATTCCTTATTTGCCATTAATTATCATCGGTGTTTAAATTTATCAGCTAGCGTCTAACGTTGCGTTTCGTTATCGCCCCTTTTACAAAATAAAGATTGCTAAAAGTCGAAATCGTTTAAAAATTCGAAACCAGGTCTGTAGACCCATACTGTTAATTGCAATTTAAATAATCGTACCTCTATCTTTATTCAAACGGAAGTTATTCGAGTATTTGTAAAAAGTGTAAATCAGATTTGCAAACAATGAGTACCCTAATTGTTAAAGGCCTAGGATTATTTCTCCATGTCACCCTCGAAACAAAAAGGGGAAGATTAGAAGGTGAGCCCACTTCCAGTGAAACAGGCTGGTGACAGGCAGAAGAAATCCTAGTCATTTAAGCGCAAAAATTGATGGATTAACTTACTCGGTTTAACTTTAACTCGGGCTATTTCATTGGGCTCGTCTTTGGAATACTTGTTACCGACGTAGCAAATGTAGACGCCATTGTCGAGAGGTTGAGAGTGATTGATATACAAGCGATCACCAAGCTGAGACGCCCAATCTGACAGTTTATTTCCAGAGGTTGGTCGAGTCCATTTTGGTTTAAAACGGAATCTTCCTTCGTCTCGGCAACGAATTACAATAGTTTGACCTGCGAATCAAAATACAAACATTTTAAAATTTTCTTACTGGCGGATTAAAGAGTTTACCTTTTCTGACAGTTTGATATTTTTCGACAATGCTTAGTTTGACGTCATCAAGGGAGACGCAATTTTGATTCGGTCCCAGGAACGCGCCTTCGTGGCAAACGCGTTCATTGGCGTCTTTTCGTGGAATTTCGAAATTATTGGCTGAAATAATTTGGATTTCACTATCAGTAATACGAAACTGTGACGTCAGAGGGCGGATTAATCAAGTGATTGTAATTTTATAGTGACTAGAATGAAATAAAGATGTTTGAAGTAAGAAGTTTCAAACTTACCAACGCATAATCCATCAGTGTTTTTCACTTTTCCATCAGGGCAAAGACATTCGTATCTCGATGGGTCTTCTGGCTTGTGTCGACAAACCTTGTTTATCTTCTCGCATTCAACGTGTCCACCATTTTCGCAAGCAATGTCTTAAATGGTTTACCAAATGAGTTAAAAACAAAACTCAAAACATTCCTCAGAAATAATCAACGACCCGTAGCCCAACTCTATCGGAAAAAATTAAATTTCATATTTGGTTTATTTGGTAGAATTCAGTTTCAATTTTCTAATGGACCATTTTTTCCGATTGTTTAAAGCAAATTTCTTTGGTTATTCCATGGAAGCTAATTGAGATGCAAAGCAAAACTGACGTCACGCGTGAATGTAAAAACAGCCTCGTGTATTTATTTCAATTTCTCGTAATTAAATTCACGATCTTGTCGCGAAATTAATTTGACAAGCCAAGTTCTCCCATAGAGACTTTTAATATAGGAAGTGGAAAGTTGAGGCGAAGATGTAGCTCAAAACAACCGTTGTAAAAGACCGGGTCGATTTCCGGTATAGCTTTCCTCTAACGCGGGGTGATGTCATGTGACCGGAAGTTGGCCCGGCCAGTTATTAGCATTGGCAAAGGTTGCTTGGGGAGCTACATCTCGTTTTGCCTTGCCAAAGGCAGGAGTTTCTACTCCCTATATTAAAAGTCTCTATGGTTCTCCCACGAATCCCGTAACTGGTTGGATATCTTTAACTTAAATTGTAATTTAACTTACCAATGCACGATCCATAGGCGGCGTTATAGACCTTTCCTTCGACGCATGGGCAATGAAATTTAAAACCGGGGATAGAAACGTAACAAATTGGACTAAAAACGAAACCGTTTGATTGGCATTTGCACAAGTACACCGAGGTAAATGTCGTGACGTGCGTGAAGCATTCGGCGTTGAAATTCGAACAGTCGTGGCGTCCAGTCAAACACTCGGCGCAAGAGCCATTTCCGGGTTTACATAAGCTTGATGGAGGGTCGGGTTCCTTGGAGTCGGATATGTCATCATCGATGGGTACCCTAGCACCCGAAAATGCGGAATGAGACGGGCTTGAAGTCAGTACTAATCCGAAATTGATGGGAATTCTTGCAGAGTTATTAAGGTTTAGGTTAGAAATTGTTGAAATAATGTTTGGCTGAGTAATGGTTTTCACCTGCAATTGAAATTTGTAATGTGGTTTAAAAATCCTGGCTAATTTACGTCACGGGTATTTCTCGGGGAAAAATTGTTTAGATAGATTTAAACCCGCAATGGATTTTTTTTCGCTGTTAAAACAAGTCTGGTAAAAATTAGCTTTTAGATAATTTTTTAGACATAAACATTTACCGAAAATTAACGAAATAAATTGTGGGTTTGGTAATTTTATTCGCCACTCAAACGTATTCGAGTTTGAACAAAAATTGACGAAAAATCATCATCTAACGGGAAATTGTGGATAAAATAGGCTTAAGAACTAAGAAAACCAGCCTAGTAAAAATTAGATTTAAGATTACTTTTCAAGATACAAAATTGCCCGAAAAATGTTGGAATTTTATTCGCGACTCAAACGTATTTGAATTTGAGCGAAAATTTACGAAAAATCATCGCGCGTAAAGTTTAAAAGCGTCCTCTAACGGCAAAATGTGGCAGAAATAGGCGTTGGAACTGCGTTTTGCTAGTAGTTCTATTTTTATCCGCATTGAGCCGTTTTCTCGCCGTTAGAGAACGCTTCCGAATAATACTAGCCCTAGCCACTTAGAGTTTGTCATTCAGAAACGGTGTCCAGTGTTAAAGAGACTATCCGACATTTTTAAAGGGAGAATGCAACCTAATAACAAGTGATTTTTTATCGATTCCCTATCGTTTACATAAGCCTAGTCCACCGGTAAAAAGTTCACGAAACAAATATTAAACTAGAAATAAATTTAAAACTCACCGTCAAAATAGGCTTAGCTGAATTCATGGAGATCCTAAATTGCCTCCGTGTAAGGTCTAGCAACCAATGAGCCAAGGTCCGTCGTTCGCGCGAGATCTCCACGAGACTTACAATCGCGTTCGATAGGTAGCTAGACCTTACACGCGAGGAGGTCAGGATCTCCATGAATCCCGCTAAGCCTATTTTCCGGGTAAGTATTAAATTTATTTCTAATTTAATATTCGTTTGTAAATTTTTTAAATAGTGGATTAGGCCTATTTAAACAATAAGGAATCGATAAAAAAAATCACTTGTTGTTAGGTTGCATCCTCCCTTTAAATCCGCTCTAAAGTCGCCTTCTTTCCTAGCTTAGCGGACGCCGTTGACCTTAACAAAGTGTACAGTGAAAGCTAGGCTGTGTCCATAAGGGTAGAACATTTTAAAGTGGCAAATTTCGGAGCAGATGGGGCCTCTATAGTTAATTCCCTTTCTAAATTTCCCGCGATACAAAGTCAGGCCTAATTTCCACAAAACTTACGTAGCGATTGGTAGGTTCCGTACTCGATGGAGACGACGAAACTTCCAAAGAATTTTTACCATCAACTTTACAGTTTAAAGTCGAGTTAATCGAATTCTCGTTTTTCAAAGTATCGTAGAAGTCTAAATTCACGAAAACGTAAAAAATGATAAATATTAAAAATAAAGCCTTAAAACAATTTTAATAAATTTTTAAAAAATTTCCTCCCTATCTCTGGAAATTGACATTTACCTTTAAGTTCGGTTGAAGCCGTGAAATTGGCGTATACGACGTTTCGTGACGTGCTTGAATTCAAAGGTGATTTCAACAATTCCATCTTAATCAGCGTATTTTCGTAGGGAAGTTTCGCCATCAAATCATTCGTTTTTATATCCTCACAAACGTAGTCAATTGTTTTTCCATTCTGTAAAAATTAATAATTAGGTTAATTAGGTTAAATTAATAGCCTATAATACCGTTATTTTAAATGAAAATTTATGTTATAATTTCGTTAAATTTCTACGGTTGAAAAAAATTGCAAAATGAAAATGATTTACCATTAATTGCTGGACTAAAACGTCTCCCGGGTTTTCAATTACTAATACGAAGTAACTTCCAGTATTTTTTCTATGATTGTATGATTTAACCGGTATTATCTCGATTGAAACGCAGGCCAATAGCAGCGCAGCAACCGGGAAGATTATTTTCATTTTCGCGACGATGAAATTCACCTTCTAACAAAATTGATATAATTAACTAGTTAACTCTTAGACATTAATTTTAAAACGAGTGAACAGTTCGATTTTAATCGCGCTAATGACGAAGACGTAAAATAATGAAGAATCTGCTTCTTTTAACAAAAATCATTTTTTATCCATTTTAAATAATTTTTTCATTGCATTTCGCAAATATTTTTTATCCGCGAATCATTAGCCTTCAGTCGCGTCTAATTGTTGATGACGCATTTTCCTCTAATACCTTTTTTAGAAGTTTAGACGAGTATTAATAACAGCATTGAGACTTTTAACATAGGGAGTGGAAAGTTGAGGCGAAGATGTAGCTCAAAACAACCGTTGTAAAAGGCCAGGTCGATTTCGGGTATAGCTTTCTTCTAACGCGGGGTGATGTCATGTGACCGGAAGTTGACCCGGCCAGTTATTAGCATTGGCAAAGGTTGCTTGGGGAGCTACATCTCGTTTTGCCTTGCCAAAGGCAGGAGTTTCTACTCCTTATGTTAAAGGTACAGACCGGGATAAAAAAAAGTGTGTCTTAAATTATAGAGCGTATATTAAAACGACTAATATCATATCGCAAAAAATTTAATAGTTAGTAGATATTAAGATATTTACGTTTATTATAAGCAAAAATTGATCTCTAGTGAACGCCATTTTAGTTTTTTCATACCCTTTCGATGCCTGCTGAGGATCGGCTTCGCCGATTGGTTTATTTCTCACCTAAAGTCACTTGACTCTAGCTGAAAATAGATGTGGGTATAAGCGCGCTCAATTTCTTTAGAGTCAAATAAGATATGCCGGGCCGAAACATAGGCTACTTCCGAAGGATCCCGCGCGCGAACACTAACCCGAAGGTCGGTCGGCCAGCTGAGCTAGTAGCAGTCAGTACTAGGTATTAACCGAGTCTTAAGTTGATTTTAAGAATTAGAAGATAAGAACTAAACTGCATTCATTAATTACGCAATTAGGCATGTTTTCGTAGAAAGTTAGAAATCACAAAATTACGGATCTTCTTACGAAGTTACGAACAGACGATCCGACTGCAGCCGACTCGAATGGCCTTCGTTTCGCGAATCTTTATTGGGTGACTTAAAGGCCAATCATTGAAGCGGATCCTTATTTTTAAAACTCGAAATGCCGGGAAGCAAATATGGCGTTCTTCTAGGAACGTCAATTTCGGTTTTAAAATGATATTTATAAATTAACCAAGACTTAAATCACTATAATGTGTTTTGATTAGTAGGTTTTTAAGCATGCTCTTTCCAATGGAAGTACTTTTAAAGTTGGGTTGCCTTTCCCTTTAAAAGTCTCTATGATAAAGTTTAATCAATGGAAATTTTGTAAACTATATTTAATCAGGGTTAACCTTGGGTTTATTGAACTGATAATGCTACGTTAAGCTCGATTAAATCTGATTAAACAGCGGCTAATTACGCGACTCGTCTGAACTGGAATATTGTCAAAAAAGGCGGGAAATGACGTTTTACTTCTGGCTTATCAAAAACCTTAGGGTAAAATACGTCACTTCGTATAAATAACCGCGAGAAATTTAGAAAAATTATCGAGGTTATTTTTACATACCTAGTATGACGTCAGTTTTACGGTCCATTTCAATGCGAGCTCCCATAGAATAACCAATCAGAAAAATTCCAAAAATTTGGTCAAAAAGGGTCAAATTAATTCGACCAAACATAAACCAAAGGAACGGGACACCTTGTGATTTTTCTCGCGCCTGCTTCTCCCGATTCGGTTTCAACAACCGACAGATGAAGCTACGATAAATTTATTGATAAAGATAACACGTGACGCTTAAAACGATTAATGATGATTAGAATATCGGTTAAATTTTTCCGTTTCCAATCGATTAAGAAATCCTAGGGTGACCTTAGCTAATTTGATAAACTGGGTTAAAAACCACGCGTTTTTAATGAGTTTGCAAATTAAGACGACAAAATAAATTTGTATTTCACGGAATGTAACTAACCGGAAGTGTGAAATGAAAAACAAGTTATACTTTTGCCCAAACGCGGTATTGCACTGTTCAGGCCGCTACTCTGTTGGGTTTCATTCTGTCTTCAACGCGCAGGATGTCCAACTATTAATAGTCATTGCTGAAACTGATTTAAAATGGGTCTCCTCATTTTACGTAAAATTAAAAGTACGTTAAATAAGATTAAATTAATTTAACTTTAATAAATAAATTACAATGTACGGAGCTGAAAATGATTAGTTTACAAATCAAGGTTTGACTCCCAGATGGAAGGTAGCTTTAGTACAACATCTCTTCTGTCGGGTGCATTTGCCGATTACCTTACAAGTATACCACCCGGAATCTCTCAGTCGCACTTTCGGGACGAATAGAAGTCCTTGTCGCACGGACGAGCCGAGCGGTAACGGGCGATCCTGGTCTCTGGACCATTCAACGGGGAGGTGATGAGGACCTTCGTCCCGACAAGCAACTCGGACATCCGAACCTAAGAATATCAGCACCCCCGGATCATCGCTTGACACTCGATTCAATTACCGTTTGAAAATAGTTTGAATTTCTTCGTTTCAACTTTTACGAGAGAGATTTACACGGGTGACTTTAAAGGTTTTATGATTTGACCTTTCCAAACGGTTCAAAACGGTTTCAGAATCTCTTGCGTGAAAGAGAAAACCCTCAAAAATTATGTTTTATTGATTTATAGGAAATTATACGGATAATCTTATAGAAATTATAGGATATTTATCGAAATTATAGGAAAATATAGGATAATTACCGAAATTATAGGAAAATATAGGATAATTACCAAAATTATAGGAAAATATAGGATAACTACCGAAATTATAGGAAAATATAGGATAATTACCGAAATTATAGGAAAATATAGGATAATTACCGAAATTATAGGAAAATATAGGATAATTACCGAAATTATAGGAAAATATAGGATAATTACCGAAATTATAGGAAAATATAGGATAATTACCGAAATTATAGGAAAATATAGGATAATTACCGAAATTATAGGAAAATATAGGATAATTACCGAAATTATAGGAAAATATAGGATAATTACCGAAATTATAGGAAAATATAGGATAATTACCGAAATTATAGGAAAATATAGGATAATTACCAAAATTATAGGAAAATATAGGATAATTACCAAAATTATAGGAAAATATGAAAGAATTACTATTGAAATTATAAGATAATAGAGAATTGCTATTGAAATCATAGGAAATTGTAGGTAAATTATAGAAAAATATATGAGAATTACTCAAATTATACGCAAAATCTAGGTTTCAAATACAAACCGGCTTATTTCTCATTCTGAAATTATAAACGCGATGAAGATGACAGTTGACTCAATTTCCCAAGACTACAATCACTTCATTTTTTTTGTTGTGTTTGAGCGCCAACAAATATTTAAAATATTCATTTCATGTTTTGTAGACTTTAATCGCCACAATTATTATGAATACACGGGAAACCCGCAAATATGAAAGAAAAGCACAACCCAAACTGCCCATAGGAATTTGGGTAACGTAATGTTAAAATTTTTTGTTTCGCCACTGGTAAAATTTTATTGTGATAGTAAACTAGGGTTGTGTCCTCACCTTTCTACCACAAAAATAATCATTTAACCATTATAGTCTGCGAATACAAATCAATTGACGTTTAGCTCGATAATGTTAAAGATAGGCCACATCGTTGGATTCGGCCACATCGTTGGATTCGACAATGGAGTAGACTGTCTTCCCCCACCTGAAATCAGTTGAAATTTTGAATATTAGTAGACACACGATAGATAAAGATTCTGGGAAAATATCGTTTTGTAACTGCCATGGGATTTTTCTCAGCAACGATTTATATTACCCAGAATTTTGACATAATTTGAGGTGCGGAAGCTCAAAATGCCTGTAAAAGTGTTCAACCTGCCGAACAACAAAGTTTTGCAGCAAAGCAAATTCAAGGAGCGAGGCACAGACTATAAGGTCTTTGTGTTCTGAAAAAACAAAGAGAAATAATACCGCAAAAGTATACTGTAGTGGTTTTTATTAAGAAACACATTATTAGTAATTCGACGAAAAATAACAATTTTAGTGGCATTGTATTTCAAACAATGTGGAAAAAGACCTAATTCGTGTTCGCGTAGGGAGTCAGTTCTCAGCCTCAGCCACGCATCAGGCTTTGATTCGATACATTCCTAATGGTATCGGGATTGATACCATACGTCGAATTACTAATGTGTTTCTTAATAAAAACCACTACAGTATACTTTTGCGGTGTTATTTCTCTTTGTTTTTTCTGAACACAAAGACTATACGAGTTAGCTGTATAGTCTGTGCCTCGCTCCTTGAATTTGCTTTGCTGCAAAACTTTGTTGTTCGGCAGGTTGAACACTTTTACAGGCATTTTGGGCTTCCGAACCTCAAATTATGTCAAAATTCTGGGTAATTTAAATCGTTGCTGAGAAAAATCCCATGGCAGTTACAAAACGATATTTTCCCAGAATCTTTATCTATCGTGTGTCTACTAATATTCAAAATTTCAACTGATTTCAGGTGGGGGAAGACAGTCTACTCCATTGTCGAATCCAACGATGTGGCCTATCTTTAACATTATCGAGCTAAACTTCAATTGATTTGTATTCGCAGACTATAATGGTTAAATGATTATTTTTGTGGTAGAAAGGTGAGGACACAACCCTAGTTTAATATCACAATAAAATTTTACCAGTGGCGAAACAAAAAATTTTAACATTACGTTACCCAAATTCCTATGGGCAGTTTGGGTTGTTCTTTGAAAAATAGGAAAATATAGGAAAAAGGGCCGAAAGGTTATAGGAACTTATAGTAAAAATGGCCGAAAGGTTATAGGAACTTATAGGAAAAAGGGCCGAAAGATTATAGGAACTTATAGGAAAAAGGGCCGAAAGATTATAGGAACTTATAGGAAAAAGGGCCGAAAGATTATAGGAACTTATAGGAAAAAGGGCCGAAAGATTATAGGAACTTATAGGAAAAAGGGCCGAAAGATTATAGGAACTTATAGGAAAAAGTGCCGAAAGATTATAGGAACTTAAAGGAAAAAGGGCCGAAAGATTATAGGAACTTATAGGAAAAAGGGCCGAAAGGTTATAGGAACTTATAGGAAAAAGGCCGAAAGGTTATAGGAACTTATAGGAAAAAGGGCCGAAAGGTTATAGGAACTTATAGGAAAAAGGGCCGAAAGGTTATAGGAACTTATAGGATAAAGGGCCGAAAGGTTATAGGAACTTATAGGATAAAGGGCCGAAAGGTTATAGGAACTTATAGGAAAAAGGGCCGAAAGGTTATAGGAACTTATAGGAAAAAGGGCCGAAAGGTTATAGGAACTTATAGGAAAAAGGGCCGAAAGGTTATAGGAACTTATAGGAAAAAGGGCCGAAAGGTTATAGGAACTTATAGGAAAAAGGGCCGAAAGGTTATAGGAACTTATAGGAAAAAGGGCCGAAAGGTTATAGGAACTTATAGGAAAAAGGGCCGAAAGGTTATAGGAACTTATAGGAAAAAGGCCGAAAGGTTATAGGAACTTATAGGAAAAAGGGCCGAAAGGTTATAGGAACTTATAGGAAAAAGGGCCGAAAGGTTATAGGAACTTATAGGAAAAAGGGCCGAAAGGTTATAGGAACTTATAGGAAAAAGGGCCGAAAGGTTATAGGAACTTATAGGAAAAAGGGCCGAAAGGTTATAGGAACTTATAGGAAAAAGGGCCGAAAGGTTATAGGAACTTATAGGAAAAAGGGCCGAAAGGTTATAGGAACTTATAGGAAAAAGGGCCGAAAGGTTATAGGAACTTATAGGAAAAAGGGCCGAAAGGTTATAGGAACTTATAGGAAAAAGGGCCGAAAGGTTATAGGAACTTATAGGAAAAAGGGCCGAAAGGTTATAGGAACTTATAGGAAAAAGGGCCGAAAGGTTATAGGAACTTATAGGAAAAAGGGCCGAAAGGTTATAGGAACTTATAGGAAAAAGGGCCGAAAGGTTATAGGAACTTATAGGAAAAAGGGCCGAAAGGTTATAGGAACTTAGTGAATTTACACTAAAGACTCTGAAACCATTTTGATCCAACATTTCTGAAAGGTTTCGGCCGTTAGGGGACGCTTAAGAATAATATCAGCCAGATTTTGTTAGTCATCTTTATTAAGATTGTAATTTTCTACGATATTGTTGTCTGTTAAGGGGTATTATATTTTACCTAGGTCGAAGTAATCCGGAGTTTCATCGATCCTTAGTTTGATATCGTCGCCATCACCTTAGAGAAAAAAAAAAAAAAAAAAAAAAAAAAAAAAAAAAAAAAAAACAGCTAGGGTTACGGAATAGCCTGAAAAACCTTATCTTTAAAACGACAATTAAGGTTAAAATTTGGATTAGAATAATAATGGCAGATAGTGTACTATTTTTTACCATTAGCGGGTTTCCCATCGGGCTCTACTACAAGGCGGGCCATCTGACTTGGAACATGCGCGGAGTATCCCATTCCGACGTAGCAAATGTAAATGCCACCGTCGCTAGGTTGAGAATTTTCGATTCTCAGTCGGTCCTTTAGTTCTTGGGCCAACGGTGATTTGATGTATTTCGAGGGACGCGTCCATCGAACCGGAAGTCGCAAATTTCCTTCATCTCGGCAACGAATTACCGCCAATTGACCTATACAAAGGTTACAAATTATTCACATCAAGCTATTATGAAAAAAAAAAAAAATTATAATAATATAAAAAAAAAACGATTCCATAATTTTTTCGGAATTTTAAGACACGTTTTTGGTGTTCTAAAGTTTGGTAAAATTTCAATTTTAGTAAGTGTAAAATCGGACCAATCATTAGTTCAGCCTTCAAACAGTGCTTGTAATGTCATGCCATTAAAATAATAGGCCGGCATTTGATGACCAAGGTCTTAGGCATCAAACACCGACCTATTATTTAAATGTTAGGACATTACAAGCGTTGTTAAAGGCTGAAATAATATGATTGGTCCGATTTTATATTTACTAAAATTCACAAATTTTGCCAAATTTTAGAAATTAATTTCAAGGTCAAAAACAAGTCTAAAAATTAAGAAAAAATTCTGGAATACGTATTTTAGTACGTTGATTCCGAAAATAATTTCAAAGGCCATTTTTAGCTCAAAGTTTTCCTTTAAATTTCGTTTTCGGGAGTCAATACGCGTCAACACGGTATTTACCTCGTACGACAGTTTGAATTTTTTCGACGACACTGAGTTTGACGTCATCAAAAGCGATACATTTTCCATTAGGTCCAATGAACATTCCTTCGTGGCAACCGCATTCATATCTTGTCGGGTCATCAATATCGTATCGACATCCGGCGTTTCGCTCGCCACATTCTATTTGTCCTAATTCGCATCCATTGGCTGAAGTACGACGTCAAATTACAACCATAAGGTAATGAAAAAAAAAAAAAAAAAAAAAAACCAACTCATTATATACCTTATAATCAAAAGTCTATCAATTTATTCTATAAAAGTAAACAACGCAGCCGTAACTTAATACTATCAGGTCCAGTTTTACGTCATATTCCATCACTTAAAATTGCCAAAGTAATATATGGACTCTTCAGCTCGATATTTTGAGCCGGGAGAGAGGGACGGAATTTAGGCGGGCAGCGCTTGGCAATATCGTCTTCCCTCACAAACTCCGCAATTTCTGCGCAGTATGTCGCTTCCTCCGTTAACTATTTACGCGGTGACTGCGGCCGCTAGTGTCTCGAATCTGCTGGTACATTTACCCGGACTTTCGCTGATAGTATTAAGTTACGGGGCGTTGTTTACTTAAATTATGAAATAAAGTGATAGACGTTTGGTATAACTAAATTGATTCGAGAAACAAATCCATGGATCGAGGCTTAATTTGCCATAAAACTTGGTTTCAACTTCATTTTACCTTTAGTTATTAATCCGTTTTTATATTTACCAAAATCATTTAATTTAGGCGTAACTTAACGTCTTATGACACGATTTATCTAAAATTAAGCCTTAGTTAAAAAAAATATGAGGAGAAATAGGCCTGGCGGTGAGTAATAGTTTAGCGTTATGCTAATGACTGGCCAATCTCCCGACTCAAATCCATCTAGTGGTGGTAGCTTGAAACTCTCCTAACGCGTGCTAGGGATATCCTGTTCTTGTCAAGAGGAATGAGGTGGGGTTGGGAGAACTAGGTTTTTTCCGCGAGGTGGTTTAGCACTTCAAATTTTTATCTCTCTCTCCTGTATAGTGCTGAATACGAAGGGGTCTATGGGGAACTTAAACTTAGAGGGTGAGCAATTAATAGGCTTATGGTAATAATAACAGTAATAAACATTTCGCTTACCAGTACAGACATTGTTGGTGTTGTAAACTTGTCCCATGGGGCATGGACATCGGAATTGAATTCTTTCGTAGCCATCGAGACAAGTAGGTGGGAAATAAAATCCATTCGTCGGACACACGCAGAAAAATGGCGTCTGACCATTTTCTACGCATATCGCGTTGTATTTATCACATTCTTCGTGTCCAAACGAGAGACATTCTTCGCCCGGAAGACCAGGGTCGAGAGAATTCGTCTCGAAATCGTCCCTTAAGCGTAGCGTCGTGGTCGAAAGTGTAGTGAGGTTGATAGGTTCTGGAATCCGATATTCATTCTCAATGGGTACGGATATAAATGGATCTCGAGTCAATACGACTTTGGAGCCGCTGACGACGGACTTCGACGACTTCGTTTCAAAGTCGGTGGACTCGGTCGACGTTCTCGAATCGATTCTGTCCGATTCTTCCGTAGTTCTGGAAGCTTTCGCGCCTAACGAGGCTTTAGGGTCGTCTAGAGTATCGAGCGAATCCGGAGTCGAGTATCTGGGCGTCTCATCAACCCACCAATTATCCTCTTCCGTAGTTGTATCGAACGGATCATAGTAATTGTTAAGGAAATCGTCTTCCGTAGTATTTGCCTCCGTCACGATTGTGGGGGAATTTTCGTTTAGAAGGACATTATCTAGAACGTTGGAGACATCCGCTTCCGTAGTAGTTGAAGAGTCGGTAAATTTCTCTTTCGTGTCCACATTGTCTAGCTCTAATGTCGTTGATCTTGACGTTCTAGTTGTGGATGAGCTACCGTATCGCTATTTCGTTTAAAACAAACAAGTGTTTGGACGAGTTTTAAAGAAAAATATTAAATTGGTACGAAATGTACGAAACTTGTTTACTTTTATGGAATAAAATGAAAGACTTTTGATAAAAAAAAAATATTATTGTTAATATTATCATCCCTTTTTAATTCGTCAATTGGAAATAGGCTCCCGGAAAAACTAAATACTTCAAATAGATCATCGCGGACCTAAATTACGCTAAACTTACCGAGTGAGATCTTTTAGTCGTACTGGATGGAGTTGAGACTTTGGATGAACTTTTGCGAGAGAATAGCCAACGTGGCATTCTTCGTCTCCCTTTTGTTCCATCAACTTCGCAGTTCAGAGTTAAAATATGTTCAATGTCCAGGGCTCGA
This sequence comes from Odiellus spinosus, assembly GCA_963920705.1. Lineage (NCBI taxonomy): Eukaryota > Metazoa > Arthropoda > Arachnida > Opiliones > Phalangiidae > Odiellus > Odiellus spinosus. The sequence goes on from OY987225.1 coordinate 18,631,021, forward strand.
TTATGTCGGAAGTCGGTGTTAATATCGTTGGAATTCGGAAATTTGACAGAACCAGAATAAATGCCATCCTTGTTGGCTTAAACGAATAAAAAAAGAGAGAGTACAGTCACATTAGTATAACTTAAAATTAATTAAATTCAATTAATTAAATTTTAACTTAAAATTTGGTAAAACCAATAAGTATTTTGAGAGTTGTATTGGGAACAAAAATCAGTTAAAAGCGAAGTTCCAATCTCGACAGCTAGAGAGGGCAATTTACAATTCCGTATCTCGACCCTGTTTTTGGATGTTTTTCCTCTCTCCTTGGGCAAAAGCTCCGACGTCGAAACTTTCAGAAGCACGTACCAATCGTAATACGCATTGTAGGCTTGTTATAAACTTGAAGCGTGATTTACCCGTGACATTAATACCTTTTAGTGGCGTCGTTGCCGTGATGTTCGCTGTCACGTTAATAAATTGTTTGTCGCCTTTTGAGACTGAATTCCAAGTTGATTTCCGCAACTGTACCTTGAACTCCGCGCTTTCGGACTCAGAATTCGGCCATGAATCACTGGCTTCTTCGGAAACACAATTGTAGTTAATTTTGTCCCCATTCTGAAAAAAAAAAAAAAAAAAAAAAAAAAAAAAAAAAAAAAATTATATTCTTATATGTAAAGATAAAATAAATAAATATTTGATAAATATCAAGGTAAATAATTTAAAAACTCACTTATTACTCGATTAAATATTAAAATTTAATTAAAAACATTTCCGATATTGGATATTTACCGTTAATCGTTGATGCAAAAATTCATCTGGATTTACAATCGCGATAAAATGATTGGTTTTACTCTCCCTTGTATTGTACAATTTAAATTCAACCGATCTTATCAAAACGCACGTTAAAGCTAAGACAAAGACTCGTAATATTAATTTCATTTTGGAGATAAGCTTAATTTATCTTCCAGTAAAATTTATATTAACATCACTCGTACCAAGCTAATTTTAAGTTACTGCCACTAATTTAATCGCGTTAATGACGACTAATTTTAATCGAGCGAATCACAAAGACTTCATTATTTTTAACTTAAAAAATTAAGCTGGTATCAAAATAGTTCGCGATTTTTTTTTGAAGATAAAAAATGAACTTCGGAATTTGAACAGAGTCCATTTAGTCGGGTTTGGCCCGTTACAAGGATCACCTATAATGATAATATTTTTTTATTTCGCCCGCCATAGAACTTGGGTAACCAGAATTAGTCATAAAACAAAACTTACAGTACACGAAGTAATTAAAACTTAAAGGGAAACTTGGAGCTAAAAATGGAACAGCTTTTGAATTTATTTTCGGAATCACCGGATGCCAACAAACACGTATTCCAGAATTTTATAAACAATTTTAAGACACGTTTTAGGCGTTTAAATTAATTTCTGAAGTTTGGTAAAATTTGAATTTTAGTAAGTATAAAATCGGATCAATCATATTTTTTCAGCCTTCAACAGCGCTTGTTATCGAAAGTTCATCTGTCGGTTGTTAAAACCGAATCGGTATGAAACTGGTTTCCGAAGCGGTTTCGAGATATCGAATCAAATCGATTCGAGAAAAGACGGTTTCCCGTTCAAGCGACTCAAGGGAAACGTTTTGTAACGGTTTAAATCGATTCCAAGGCCTAGTACGAACGCGGCTATGGATTATCGTCGAAATTCGTATCGATTTAAAGCCCCGTTTTCAATCAAGGTAACTTTTTCGTCGAAACGATAGAAATGTACCTTAATTATGACGAAAAAGGTACTTTTTTGGACAAAAAACCTTGATTGAAAACGTGCCTTAAGGCCAATATTTCCGCGCCTTTATCGATGACCCCCACGAGCTACAAACCTTCAACAATTACTTGGAAGGCTCGTAGAAAGAACCTACTTACTACTAACACGGCGGGCCAACTCTTTAAAAACGTTATAAATTTTAAATATTCGGACGCGATTGAAAGATTTTTAGAATTTCTTGCTGCAAATATCAAAGTAGAAAGATTCTCAATTTGGTTATTAATTTACGTCTTTATTTGCATAAACCACCTAATCTTTCTATCTCTCTTTCGAGTTGTTTTTCTCGTTTGGAACGAGTCTCTAGATGACAAGACTAAAATTACTTGACATTTTAGGATCGTACGATGCTGATATGACTAATCTGCGAACAGAGAAACCCGATAGAGACAGGTAGAAGATAGGATATTGAGCTAGAACAATTAAAACGACTCGAGCGATAAGCGACAAGTTTACTCGAGAATCTCTGGCGGACGACATTTCTTCCGAGCATTCGAAAGATATAACAACTGCTTTGGCTGGTTATCTTAAAGCCATAGGCTTCGAAGAAGATAAAGCTTGGTTATAGTTTCAAACGAGCGAAAATCAACTCTTCTTCTTCTTCTTTTTAAGTAGGTGGCGACGAGTAGCCGAGGTCGTGACTCGAATTTACCAATCGAGGGAAGTCTCGATTTCAGACGTTTGTTGCTTTTCGTCAACGAAGACGGCGCAGGCGCTAAAAACCCAACGATGCTGTCTTGGAAAAATCGGGCCAGGTTGTTTTTTGGAAGAACGACCAATGGTAATGAGAGACCACGCGATTGCGCCACGCGATGTATTTGATTTAAGGATGGCAATTTTATTTTTTTGGCAGAATCTCTTTTAATTAACGCTTCGAGTAGAGGGAACAAGGACCAAATAGAGGCTCTGCTGAGGGAAGGAGTCGACGTCAACTACGAGGACGTAAATGGATTCACGGCTTTACATCTGGCGGCCTACGGAAACAGCGTATCGTTGATAATTCTACTAGAAAATGGTGCCAACGTCAATTCCACGAATCAGATCGGAAGAACACCTTTGATGGTTGCCTCGAGGAAAAATCATCCAAACATCGTCGAGACCCTGATTGATAAAGGGGCCGACGAAGATGGATATACGGCTTTATATCAGGCAACCCTCGAAAACAGAGAAGAAGCGATGATAGCTTTACGTGAAAAAGGGGCCCACGTCAATTACACGAATAAAAACGGAGGAACACCTCTGATGACTGCTTCGGTCAAAAACAATCCAAATATAATCGAGGCCCTAATCGATAAAGGGGCGGACGTCAACTACGCGGACGAAGATGGATATATAGCTTTATATCAGGCAGCCCTCGAAAACCGCGAAGAAGCGTTGATAATCCTAGTAGAAAGTGTTCCCGACGTCAATTCCGAGAACGAATACGGAGGAACAGCTCTGATGGCTGCCTCGAGGAAAAACTATCCAAACATCGTAGAGGCCCTAATCGATAAAGGAGCCGACGTCAACTACGCAGACGAAAATGGATGAACGGATTTATATCACGCAGCCACATTCAACAGCGAAGAAGTGTTGATAGCCCTGATAGATAAATGGGCCGACGTCAATTCCGTGGATAAAATCTGACGCTTGCCTCGTTCAAAAACCATGCAAATATCATCAAGGCCCTAATCGACAAAGAGGCATACGTCAACTACGCGGACGCGAATGGACGGACGGCTTTACATCACGCAGCCAGATTCAACATGAAAGAAGCGTTGACAGCCCTACTAGAAAATGGGGCCGATGTCAATTCCGCGGATAAAATCGGAAGAACACCTCTGATGGCTGCCTCGATCGAAAATCATTCAAACATCGTAGAGACCCTGATCGACAAAGGGGCCGATGTCAACTACAAGGACGATGATGGACGGACAGCTTTACATCACTCGGCCAACAAAAATTCGAAAGTAGCAGTAAAAATCCTACTGGAAAATGGTGCCGATCCGAACATCACCGATAAAGATGGGAAAACCGCGTTGGATTTCGCCAACGAACCTGAAATCCCCGACATGTTGAGAAAAGCGGCGGAAAATGCGAAGACATCGGAGAGAGAGCCTGAAGTGGGAAATATTTTGAGTTTGCTGGAATATCTGATTAACGAGAAGGAAAGGAGTGATCGGGAAATGATCGATCGGTTGAGAAGAGAAAGGGAAGAACTGTTTCGAGGCGAGAGACGCGACCTCGACAAAGAAATCCTAACAAAACTAGACCAACTGTCGGATTAAGTCAAGGATAATCCGTCGAAGGTAGTTCGAGTCGTTAATAAGAATATTAACCTTGGCGAAAAATCGGGAACTCAGTATTTCATTATCGGACAATCCGATCAGGCCCGATCGGAGATCGTGTCGGGGGTGGGAGAGGAGGTCCTTAACGCGACCATCCGAGTCGCCCAACTGCAATCGCGATTGGAAATCAAAGATCAACGAATCAAATTTTTGGAAATGGAAATTGAAATGGCCAAACTGGAAATGGATATTGAAATGGTCAAACTGGAAATGGAAATTGAAATGGCCAAACAGGAAACGATGGAACAAGGCAGTCACGAATCTAACTGGGGGACCTCCGAAGTGACGGGTGACATCGGGTGGCGGGAGAGAATTGTCCGGTTGACCGAAACCAACAGCCGCTTGCGGACGGAACCAGGCTTGGAAATAAGGCACTAATCACGGCATTTGACTACTAAAATAAATATCCTGACTACTAAAATTAATAGAAATAAGGGGGATAACTAGTCAATTTGACTAGTAAAACATTTTGCTAAATTCTAATATTCATTAAACCAGAAGCGGATCTCATAGGAAGTTTACATCTCCGCTCCTCTTCAAGATGTAAACTTCCTATGTGATCCGCTTCTGATTAAACCCAAAAAGGGAAAAGCTTAAATTCAGTCCCCGCGAATACGACTTACGAGACGGCTTTTCCTTCTTGTTTCATACCCCTATTTTTATCCCCAGTAGTCAGTGACTGGGGCTCACTAGTCAGTCTGACTACTAAATAAAATATCCTTATTTCCAAGCCTGGACGGAACTCCTACCAACGAAAGAGGCCAAGGATGAGTTGGAGAAGACACTGGAGACGGTGGAAGGGGAGAAAGACGTTCAGAGCGAGGAATTGCGATGGTTACGGGACAGAGTCAATCAACTGTCGATAGCCAAATCGTAACTAATAACTAGGATCGCGGAACTAGAGAAGCAGGTCGAGGACATTTACAATCAGAGAATAAGAAACCAGACTTAGAGCCCCCCTAGTATTCGGGTCGACCATTAATTGAAATTTTGGGTCGTTTTTAATGCACCATCAAGAAATAATTTGTAAATTGTTTGAAATAATTTGTAAATAATTTGTTTGTTTCAAATAATTAGAAATTAATTTGTATGTTTTGAATAATTGGAAATTAGTTGTTTTTTAAATAAATTGATATTAATTTGCTAAAATGGAAATTAATTGTGTCAAAATGGAAATTAATCGGTCAAAATGGAAATTAATCGGTCAAAAAGGAAATTAATCGGTCAAAAAGGAAATTAATCGGTCAAAATGGAAATTAATCGGTCAAAATGGAAATTAATCGGTCAAAATGGAAATTAATCGGTCAAAATGGAAATTAATCGGTCAAAATGGAAATTAATCGGTCAAAATGGAAATTAATCGGTTAAAATGGAAATTAATCGGTTAAAATGGAAATTAATCGGTTAAAATGGAAATTAATCGGTTAAAATGGAGATTAATCGGTTAAAATGGAGATTAATCGGTTAAAATGGAAATTAATCGGTTAAAATGGAAATTAATCGGTTAAAATGGAAATTAATCGGTTAAAATGGAAATTAATCGGTTAAAATGGAAATTAATCGGTTAAAATGGAAATTAATCGGTTAAAATGGAAATTAATCGGTTAAAATGGAAATTAATCGGTTAAAATGGAAATTAATCGGTTAAAATTGAAATTAATCGGTTAAAATTGAAATTAATCGGTTAAAATTGAAATTAATCGGTTAAAATTGAAATTAATCGGTTAAAATTGAAATTAATCGGTTAAAATTGAAATTAATCGGTTAAAATTGAAATTAATCGGTTAAAATTGAAATTAATCGGTTAAAATTGAAATTAATCGGTTAAAATTGAAATTAATCGGTTAAAATTGAAATTAATCGGTTAAAATTGAAATTAATCGGTTAAAATTGAAAAAAATCGGTTAAAATTGAAATTAATTGGTTAAAATTGAAATTAATTGGTTAAAATTGAAATTAATTGGTTAAAATTGAAATTAATTGGTTAAAATTGAAATTAATTGGTTAAAATTGAAATTAATTGGTTAAAATTGAAATTAATTGGTTAAAATTGAAATTAATTGGTTAAAATTGAAATTAATTGGTTAAAATTGAAATTAATTGGTTAAAATTGACATTAATTGGTTAAAATTGACATTAATTGGTTAAAATTGACATTAATTGGTTAAAATTGACATTAATTGGTTAAAATTGACATTAATTGGTTAAAATTGACATTAATTGGTTAAAATTGACATTAATTGGTTAAAATTGACATTAATTGGTTAAAATTGACATTAATTGGTTAAAATTGACATTAATTGGTTAAAATTGACATTTATTGTTTTATTTGATTTATTATGAATTAATTCGTTTCTCTAATAATTAACATGATTTTCTAATAATTAGTTTGTTTTTCTACTAGTTTGTTTTTCTAGTCATTATATTCATTATAACCATAAGCCTATTATGTTGTAACTGATAGAATTAGAACTAAATACGAACCAGTTTGTGACAACCGAAAAAGGGGCATTTCCCATAAATAAAATTAAGCTGGATTATTGATGGAGAAGTGTGACGCCGATGTTTGGTTCGGGCGTAATTGCGCCACAATTAACGATTTTATTAGCCTAGGGCTAATATCCATTGAAATAATTTCGTCTGGGCTTGGTTTTAAATTTTCAATATTTTATTTAATAGTCCTGGTCGATTTGCCGGAAATGGGCGCTTGTCTCATAGCCGCGCCGCCATCTTTTTGTAGTAATAGGCTGCCAGACTATTTCTAATTTTATTTCCCACAAACCAAATTCAAGCTGTTAGTCCAACGCCTCCTATATGATATAATATGGGAGGCGTTGGTTAGTCTGTCGCTATTTTCACACTACAAAAAGATGGCGGACGATCACGTGACAAAAGTTTTACCCGCCAAAATTTTCGCGAGGATCTCTAGACTTCCGGTTTTGAGAAAACAGTTAACTTTCGTTATAAAGGAAGTGAGCATGGCAAAACGAGTTTCTTACTCGTTTCCATCCCAAAACAAGAACCCCCTTTTTAGCTAGACCCAACCCTAGTGGGGTCTAGGTACTGTATTCACTGCGGCGTTGGCGTTGGCGTCGGCGTCTTGCAAGAAGACGAAATACGTCATCGAATCGAAAACTTTCGTCTTCTTACCTCTCCGAGTGAACTTTTAGTTCGCGAAGAGGATCTGTCTGAACGTGACGTCGGAAGAAGACGTCATCACCCACGGCGCTTGACTCTCCAATAAAATTCGCATATACAGTTATTAGCTTCTACCTTGCTGTAAACGTACATCCACCACAGCTCTGCTCATTGAAGAGAAGCAACCGTTACTCGCTTGTTAGTTTATAATGATAAACGAACGCCTTATATAGTATCTTTTGGATTCGCGTCTATTTTAGCCTTCTGAGGTGATAGCTTTTACTGAATTGAAACGTAATATTCATTTAAATTAAAATAGATTAAATTATTTAACTTAATCTAAAAACCAATGTTGCTGAAACTTAAATTTAATATAAAAGATATTTTCGAAGATATTCAATATTTTCTTATAGGTTGATTAGATAAAGGCGTGTTTTCACGGGTGTTCAAGATAAAATGAATTAATAAATTTTAGATATTATGGTGCGTTTTCACGGGTATCCAAGATAAGACGATAAAGATTAGATATAAAGGCGTGTTCGCAGGGTATCCAAGATAAAATGACTTAATAAAGAATAGATATAAAGACGCGTTTCCAAGATAAAAATGATTTAATAAAGAATAGATATTAAGTCCCGTTCGCACGTGTATCCAAGATAAAATGACAAATATAATATATAAATGCCTGTTCGCACGGGTATCTAAGTTAAAAATTAATAAATATTCGATATGAAGCCACGTTCACACGTGTATCCAAGACAAATTAATAAAGATTAGATATAAATCCGCGTTCAGACTGGTATCAAAGAAAAATTAAGATTAGATAAAAAGCCGCGTACACACGTGTATCCAAGATAAATACATAACGATTAGATATAAAGCCGCTTTTACACGAGTATCCAAGATAAATTAATAAAGATTAGATATAAAGCCGCTTTCACACGGGTATCCAAGATAAATTAATAAAGATTAGATATAAAGACGCGTTCACAGGTAGCCAAGTTGAAAAACATGATTCGAAAAACATGATTCGAAAAACATGATTCGAAAAACATGATTCGAAAAACATGATTCGAAAAACATGATTCGAAAAACATGATTCGAAAAACATGATTCGATAAACATGATTCGATAAACATGATTCGATAAACATGATTTGAAAAACTTTACGCAACTTCGTGTTTAAAGGAATCTCGAAACGCCATTCAAATTGTTCAAAGAGCGATTATGCATGCATAACAAGCCCCTGCTATAGCCTCTTTTACAATGTCATGGGTCTAGCTATTCCTATGGGCTTGACCATCTTGTTCTTTTTCTCTGCCAAAGCTGTCACTCACCACCGAGAGTTTAAGACCCCCTGCTAACCTCTGTGGTTTCTTTTTCCCGGACCACCGTGCCCGTGATATTTTCAATATTTTAACCCTTACGATTTTAACCCGCCCTTACCTAATATAAATGAAGTCAAACAGTCGACGGTTAAAAAAATAGTTTTCAAATATATCCAATTAGGTAGAAATTATTTCAATTCAAAATAAAATACGAATTTCAAAATTGCGTAATATCTTCCGGGAAAATTACTTCGAATTAAATCTAGTTTAATTAAGGATTAACATCAATAAGTCTATCGAAGATAGATGTAATTGAAACTAAGGTTTAGTTTAATTACGACGCGTTAATAAAGGCAATTCGACCAAATTCAATAAAAGGGAGAATGCAACCTAACAACGAGTGATTTTTTATCTATTCCTTAACGTTTAAATAGACCTAATCCAACAGTAAACAAAATAAACAAACAAATATTAAACTAGAAATAATAAAACTTACCACCGAAATAGGCTTAGCTGGATTCACGGAGATCACCAGAACTCCCCGTATAATGACTAGTGACCAATGACATTGATCATGGAGATCCCGCATTCCCCATATATCGATCAAAGTCATTGGTTGCTAGTCCTTATAAGGGGAGTATGGATGATCTCCATGAATCCAGCTAAGCCTATTTTTCCGGTAAGTTTTAAATTTATTTGATTTCTAGTTTAATATTTGTCTCTATTTTGTTTTACTGATGGATCAAGCGTATTTAAACGATCATTTAAATTAGTGAAGAGCTAGCAAAGTCCCACCTCTGCAGAGAGACGCAAATTTTGAATTTAATTAAGGTTAGTAGTAGTAGGAGAAGTAAAAATATATCTATGAATAATAAATAAAAAAATTGTGACAGGTTCGCTTTAAACCAAACTACATTGATAAGAATCCTTTTTTCTAAATCATCATAGATTTACAGAGAAAAATCTATGTGGGGTGCCATATTGGTATATGTAATTATTTCAGTCGCCATCTACAGCTCAAAAACTGAACTATTTTCTTTGTTTTTCTCTTTTTAATAAACTGTAGTCTGTAGATAATCTTACAAATGAAATAATTTGTGGGAGTATTTTTTGATTTAAAGTTGTTTTGTATTCAGAATAATATCAAGCTGGGGTAGAAATTGTGCCGTACTGGGCTGTAAAAGTAGTGATGGAGATAATAAGGAGTGCAAATCAAAAAATATCAAGTACGTTCTGATCCTGACCAAGGGTTAACGGTATTTCATAAAGATCGCCTCTTGGTCATTGCATATATTTCCCGAAAGTGAAATATTAAAAAACCAATGGTTGGAAGCGCTCGGCAGTCCAAATTATGTACCAGGAAAAATGTGCTGTTTTAAGTATTTGTTACGAAAGTAAAACCATACCATCAAACCATTCCTCGTCTGGGATCAATGCTGGATTTTTAAATGATACAGTATTACAGTTCCTAATACATGTATTGAACGGTTAAGCCTTGGTGTATTATCAAGTTAATAGACTAAAAAGATAATACCTATTGTTAGCATTTCGTTTTACATTTTCAGAAAATAATAGACTAAATTTATTTCGTTTTTCATCCCATTTGAAGTTTCATGAGTAGTTTTAACATTATTGGAAATTGCCCTTTGATTTTTAGAACTTGCTTAGAACATCGCCATTTCTATAACTTTTAGAAGTTCTGAATTTGGGTACTAGATGGCGCTGACAAAAAACTACATACATTCAAAAAATGGGCGGTGACCTCGTAAAACGCGTATATGATCAAATATTCTTCTAGCAGCCACGAAGATGATTTGTCACGGACTATTTTCTTATCTACAAGGTTCGCGTATTATCAAGCCTTACGTTTCGCAATGCTGCCAAACACCTTAAAAACCGATAAACACCTTAGTATAGTACTATTAATTGTAATAAGGTGGAAAAAATAATCGCGGATTTTGACTTAATTAATTTAAATTAAAAATTTCCTTTTAATTGATACGATTAATAATTTTAAATTAACCTAGATGGAATTATTAACGTGGAATTTTGAATATACCGACCGGCTGCTTAATACCGACGCTTAATACTACTTAAATTTTGATTGGTCTTACCTAAATTGTATCAAAAATGTCTTGGTGAACAAAGACCCAGAAGGACATGTTATGATTTTATGTGGCTGAAGTGACAGATATTACATCAAAAATATATTTGTGAACAAAGACCCAGAAACACCTATTATGACTTCGTATGGCTTAAGTGAGAGATATTAAATTTTCTTTTAAAAAGTACAATTGAATTATAATCGCAATCTGACAGGATTTAGAGTTTCAAATTTCAAAACAACTTATTTTATTCACTCGCAAATATTTATGAAAAAAACATAACAGACGATTTTCTCCCATTGACCCTTAACATTAAATTTGGCTTAATTATTTTTCAGGGAAAATGTGTATTGAACTGATTTTTTTTTTATTTATATTATGCGAGTTCACTTTTCCTTTTCTTAAAGCCCAAAGTGCCACAACTCGAACTTCAACAGGTCGTTTAAATATCGCTTACACTACAGCACAATGTCACTTAGCCTTGACAAAGAATGCTTTATCCCATTTAATTCGCTTGATTCTATCATTTTGAAAAATAATTCCATTTGGATAGAAAACACGCGTCGGTCGGGATAGCGTTTTTTTTGGACACTCTAACGTTCCACTCAACAGGTGTTACGGATTCGAAGCTATTAAAAGTAATCGCTATTGACAAGAAGGATCAGATAAGGAGAGGAAAAGTGGGGCTGCGTTGAGTTAGAGAGAGAAGAGCCAACCTCCCACTCGGGTGGAAAGGGGGATAGTAAATTCTCGAGGTAAACTGTTGTCACGTGGTCGCTAGCTTGCGCGTCTCATAAAAGATTCGTTTTACCCACGTGACAACAATTTACCACGAAGCATCTCTACCCCCGTCTGTCCCCCGTTCTCCCAGAGTGGGAGTTTAGGCCGACGCAGTAGGAGCCGCGCCGTTCCCACTTTTCCTCTCCTTATCTGATCCTTCTTGCTATTGATTAGACTTGGGAAAATAATTGCTAGTGGAGAAGTTGCTCAATCAAAGGGAAGAGGGCCGAGATATTATATTCAAAACGCGGTATAATAAATTTACTAAAATATTTTGCCAATATCACCCAATTGAATTTCAATTAACACTCGTAAAGTATTTCCCGAAAACGCGATCGGTCTTGAAAATTCAACGGATTGTCGTTGGATACCGCGGTTCTGGTGTGGTCTCTACCGCTAAAGGTTATAAATTTGGCAAATTTGACACCTAATAAAGAGTGATTCTTCTTGAATCGATTATCGTTTAAATAGCAGCCTAGTCTACAAGTAAAACTATTTGCAAACAAACATTAAACAAGAAACCAATTTAAAACTTGTCCTTAAAATAGGCTTAACTGGATTTCTTGAGAAGTTCAGATCAGCCGAATTTATTTGCATTAACTAGGGTCATCGTCCAACGAGCGAAGGCCCGTAGTTAAGGCGAGATCTCCACGTGACTTCCAATAACATATAATTGGTCACCAGCCCTTCAACGATAATCAAGATATAAAAAAAAAATCACTCGTTCTTAGGTCACGTTCTTCGTTTAAGAAAGAGCCTCGATTTTGTTTTAGTTTTCAGCAGTTCTCTCTCCCTTGAACGAACGCGGCAAACAGAAGCAATTTAGAGGGGTTATTTTCGAGTCGTTTCGATCCGATATGACCGCGGTGTCTCCGTCATTCCCCGATTTGGAACGGAACGTAAAGGCCACTCTCATTTTTAGTACGTCTAAAAGTGATCTGGCCGATCTGGGAACCAATCCGGTCAAATTTGAACTGGCCCTTGACATCCGCCAGAGCGTGGTCTTATCATTCCGAACATCCGAGACAAATTTTGAGACCTCACCGCTTGACCAACGGTCGATTTAAGATAAAAAGCAGTTTTGCTAGAGAGTACTCGAGGTTGATATCGAATAGATTATATCTCGAGATTCTTAGGAGCTTCGTAACGTTCTGGGATGATATTGATTCCTGGAAATTTTAAACGATAAATAGAATTTCAACCGCTTCCCGCCGAACCTTAAATTATTGTCCGCGTAAATATAATCTCTGGACTTCCGAGTGAACCTCCGTGGGAATATTTGGAGCATTTGACTTATTCACGATGGCCGACGAGTGGGTCATAAAGACATGAATAATCGAGGTAAGAATTATCAACGGGAAATTATAATTTGAGTGAAACTTACACAAATTAACCCGCATCTTCGAGAGATCTTTCTCGGTCATCACGATAAATCAACCGATTATCCACGCATATCCACCAATTATTTCGTTCAAACGTAGACCCGCCTCCATCTATAGCTCGGCTAAAAAAATCTTACGGGCTTTATCGACATTTAGCCGAGCATTCAACGAAATTAGTCTTTTCCCCGAACGAGGTATTAACGTTGGTTTCGTTTACAATTTCAGGAGTCTAAGCTTTTCACAGTTATGACGTCAATGTCGCTCGGAGGTACCTAAATTTTTCTTGACCCTTAATCTCGCTGACCCTATCTCGAATAATCGTTTTTAAACTTTCTTTGGCTCTACCTAATTATCGCTTGGACCTACCCAAATATCCAGTGATATTAGTAGGCGGTCGGATTTCTTTCTGGAAAAGTCTCATTTGCTATGCCTACACATTCGTTATTATTCATTCCCATCGACCGCCACGACTCAACGCTGAGCCCCAAGAAAAGTCAACGTCATTGATCCAACTTCTATACTAAAGTTAGACGCGCGTGTAAAGTGACGCTGTTTCTGTCCAATTCGCTCGCACGGTCGAATTTCGCACGCGAGTTTACCCGACTGGGGTAAATATTAAATAATGACTCGAGATGAAAATGATCCGAGCGATACGCGTAAACACCGAAGGAAATGAACCTTAGTTAAGGGAGAGAAAATTCAAGAATAGGTCTGACATAACGAGGGAAGAAAAAAATCCAGATGGACCTTGGTTTGATAGTCTTAAAATTCTCCGCTGCCATAGCTAGATTAGAAGTGACTAGTCCGTTTTTGTACTAATTTCGAGTCAATGTTCCGGATATTCGCCTAGCTTTTCCAAATAATCGTTCACATCTACAACGATCTTCGATTAGATATTGAAGTTATGGCGAGACAAATCTGAAAAACCGGTCCATTCACAGTGTCAAATGAACACTCGTACCGGAAGCGAAAATAAGCTGTTTTGGTCATAAACGAGGGGCTAGTCACTTCAAAATATTTTGTACACATGATTTCCGATTCCAAAATATTTAAGTGATTTCCAGTGATTACCAAGTGAATTCCTGGATTTCCAAAAAAGTTGGTGATTTCCTCTGATTGCCATTGGATTTCCAAAAAAATTGATTTCCTCTAATTTCCTGTGATTTCCTCTGATTTCCTTTGATTTCCTGTGACTCCCAAAACGATTTTTGATTTCCATTTGATTTCCATTTATTTCCTCTGATTTCTTTAGATTTCCTCTGATTTCTTTTGATTACCAGTGATTTCCTCTGATTTCTTGTGATTTCCAAATTTTCCAGAATTTTTTTCTGATTGCCAGGGATTTCCTCTGATTTCTGGAAATCAGGAAATCGATTTCCCCGGTTTTGTACACCTGATTTCTCGAGTGACTCGCCCCTTGGGCATAAGGCATCGCTAGAAGTCAACGCTGTATAGTCAATTTAAAAATATGCACGTTTAAAGGGAGAATGCAATCTAACGAGGGATTTGTTAATTGTGTCCTTATCGTTTAATCCACCAATAAAAAAAAATTACATTACAAATAAATTTAAAACTTACCCGGAAAATAGACTTAGCCGAAGATCGGCTGAATTTCATCGCGTTGAAGGGTCAGGTTATTGGAAGTCTCATCAAGATCTCGCCTTAACGACGGGCCTTCACTCATTAGTCGATAACCAATCAACGCGAAAAAATTCAGTTCATCTCCTTGTCAATCCAGCTAAGCCTATTTTCCGAGTAAATTTTACTAAATTCATAGTTTAATATTTGTTTGTAAATTATTTTAACGGTGGATTAGGTTTTATTATTTAAACGATAATGAATCAATAAAAAAAAATCACTCGTTTTTAAGTTGCAATCTCCATTTAAAACGTTGGTTTCTCGCTTTCGGAGAGAGCCGAGGATTGACCGATATCATTGACACAGAAAATGGAGTCTTACGTTTCAAAAATCAACTTAAAACTGATATTTCGCGAAAAATATTCTTATTTGAATTAAAGTCGAGATATTTTTGGGGTTAAACGTGATCAATAAGCAGGTTTATAGTTCAGATACGGATTTTCAAAACCACTTTACCAGTACCTTTTAATGTAGGTTTACTTTCTTTATTATTCGTATAAATAAAGAGTTCCCTGTTTGCTTTACCGCGAGTTAAATATCGAAACATCCATCAAGAAAAGTTTGCTTTTCCGTTATGGTATTATAGACAGAAACAAATACCGAAGGAGAAGTCAGTTACAAGAATGAAGACAGCGACTTCGAACATTCGTTTTCCACTAAGAATGAAATGCCACGCGATAAAAGTCTTAGGAGGAAATCTATACCACTTTGTATTTGATTAATGATGTATGTCTTCGCTAAAGAAATTCAATGGCCAACATGGCTTGGCGTTCAACATTGCTCCCGTTCATTTCGCGTTATAGGTTCGTTTCTTATTAAGATAAATACTTGTTTTGTGTATTAAGTAAGCTAGTTTCGCCATATTGACATTGAGTCAGTTTCGGGCGGCTCGATATCTTTTCGTTGGATTTTTCGCGCAACCACTTCCAAATAAAAGCCTGGGTTACCTTTACTTTAACAACGTCGCTTAGAAAGGTAAGATCATTAAAAGAAAAAAAAAAAAAAATCTGGAATAAACCCAGAGACGAGTTCGACAATTGCCCGATAGCTTTACCGCAAATTAAATTTAATTAGTTTGCATATAAATTTCCGAAAGAAGGGTAAGGAAGATGATTGGTAAAGTAAGCTATTGCTAATTAAATGTATGTTAAATATCTCAATATCCGCAGAATTTAATTCTTAATCCGGATAAATTAAATTTTTGGATGGAGCAGCGAATCTCCGTAGGAATGGTACAATCATTTTAAAAGTCGATTTAGCCCCGCAACGGTGCCTTAATTCCGATGGCCAGCGAATGGGTAATCAAGACTGGCATTATCGAGGTAAGAATGATTAAGAGAGTACGAATTAGAATTTGAGAGAAATCTCCGTCGACGGAGTGAACAATTAAGCCTCTAATTTCCTTCGCGTCGTCTCATATCGCGTTTGGCCGTTTGGGAAACTTTGAAACGTCTATAAGTCGGCATATAGACGTATCTTACTATCAACGTCAATACCGCTCTTATAACAAGACGTATACCAAAATTTAGACATGGTGGTTTTGAATACCTAAACCGGGTTATTTACTTAAGGATATATCAAGCGATTATCCACGGATCCGCGAATTATTTCGTCCAAACATAGACCTGCCCTTATCTATATCTCGGCTAAAAGACTAAAACACGTTCCGTGCTTTAACGACATTTAGCCGAGCATTAAAATTCAACGAACGAGATATGAAGTTGGTTTCGTTTACAATTTCAGGAGTCTAAGCTTTTCACGGTTATGACGTCAATGTACTCGGACCTGCAATCGTGGTTTCGTCAGTGGAAAAACATAAGGCAAAGAAATTAAGAAAAAGATTAGGCCTAACTCATGCCCATAATTCTTAAACGAATTTATTACTACAGCTTGCAATTCGTAGATATCGAGATGGAAAATTTTCGAAGAACACTCGACGAACCTTCTCCGGAGGTGAGAATGAAAAAATGGTTCTAAAGTAAAAATCTACATTAAGTCTAGAAACTTTTGGTTGCGCGATTCGCAGGGTGCCGAATGGTTGTTTTGTCCTTGCGAGATGTCTCTGTTCTCGGCCGAACGATCGCCGAACAGCCCTCGTCTCTCGCAGACTATCGAAGCTACCTCGACGTACATGTTGTCCGAGATTCCCACCAAGAGAATGGTTCCATCTATGCAATTTCTAAATATGCAACCCAAGGTAAGACCGATTAAGCCATGGATCTCCTTACTAGCAGAAGCCGATGAAACCCTCCTATGAAGTCTATCACTCCCGGATCTTGTCTACCCCTCTCTGTATGGGTTAGTCTCAAAAATCGCGATTCGTACGCCTCATAACGGTAGATATTTTCGGAGCGGGAGTTCGTAAAGCGAATATTTCTAGCAACCTTGGAGTTCGTCAACCAAACGTTGTCGTATGTGGAGAGAGAGAATTTCCAATTCTCCGTAGACAGGGGGTATGAAGTAGGACCCCTCCGACCTCGTAAAATTGGAAATTTTATCCATACTTCAAAGAAGGGTTTCATCGGCTTCTGTTACTAGAAAGAAGAATCAGTAATGAATTTGTCTTAATTATTTCAGTTCGTTTCTTGTCTGCTGGCGAGTTTGATAGTCATCACGGCGTTGATGTCCGTCATTAGTCGTCTTCCTCACTTCGAAAACAACTCGACCCGCAGTAGGAATTTTGGCTACCAATTCCTAGAAAACTTGTGGAGAAACATCTTATTGTTCTTCTTCGAACGTCAGTCACTCTTCATTTTCAATTTTAAAACATTTTGACTGTTCTACGTTGAATTAGGAACTTTCTTAATTTATTTCCCAGCGTTCATTCGCCCATCCCGGATCCTAAGCTGGCGCATCGTGGCCTCCGCCTGGTTAATCGCCATCTCGTTCATCTACATCGGCATGAGTGGCAACTTGAATTCCAAGTTCGCCGAAACCGAGTACGTTTATTTCGATTCGGTAGCAAATCTGCCCCGCAGTCGATATCGAGACGTTGTCGTCGTCAAGGGCTTGGTCGAGGAGGGATTCATCAACAAGATGGCCGAAATCGACGACAATTACCGGGAACTGAAGAATCAAATGCAACGGGTGGAGCCAGAGTATTTTCTCTTCGGAGATCCGCCGTCTAACATTGTCATAATCGTCGCGGATTTCTTTGCAAAAATAGGAACGAAAGAGAGGTTTACCCAGACGTCGCAAATGCCACCCCGCGGCTCTCTCTTCTTCTCGGAACCCCTCTACATCACGTTAGTCGTTTTCCCCATCGCTCGCAACGCCTCCTCGAGAACCGCGGACGCCATCAACGGCTTGTGAGTTAATTTACGTCGTCGAGCCTATTTCTCCATCCCACAGCTTCAATTAACTCTTCCAACGTTTCTCTTTTCACGATGTTTAGCTGTACGTTGCAAATGGAGACGAAGATCATGGCCAAATACATGAACGAGATGGACTTCTTGTTTTTCGGTACGAAATGGACCAAACCGGCGGAGACATTCCAGGACACGACCTTCAGCGACATCAAGAGCGTCCTCGACTTTTTCGTGTTGGGCTCTCTCCTGGCCGGTCTCATTTTCGTCTTGGAGTTCGCGACCGCGCTCGTACGAGAAGCCTTCAAGTTCTACCGCAGAGGTTAAGACGACAATGTCGAGGGTTTCGAGCTTCTTTAATTACTAAAATCTACTTCGCTAGACAATTAACTCCTTTCTCATCAGCCATTTCGACGAACAACTAAGAAGTAAACGCTCTGGGATAAAACTCTAGCTTCAGACTCGTTATTTGGCGCGGTGACAGCGAAGGACGCTCGTTTGATACCCAATAGACCTAGGTCTCTTTTAACGGTAGTAATGATTCAAGGATTAATCGCGGAAATTTGTTTGATAAATTAAGTTTTCACCTCGATTTTGTATTAAAATGACACATTCGAAAATCTTTGTCACTTTGTAGGATTTGATAAATTGGAAATAAAGCAATTGGCACTTGGCGAGTCCATTCTATTTCAATCGGGTACCGCCTACTACCGCGTGCACGTAGAGTATAGTTCGAGCAGACCCTATCGTTAAAAAGATTCCCTTAACGACCAGAGCAGTCGCGGAATTTTGGGGAAATTCGGTGACTAAATCATCTCTTGATTTTCTTTTTCACTCTCATTAAGAAGACCTAATTTCCCGATTGCGTTTATTGCATCGCGAAAACCTTTTAACAAATCGCTTAAAGCGCTAAGCGGCTAAGCGGTACGAACTACTTTTTATCAACGAAGTTTAACATTACGTATCAATTCGAGTCAACTTCTCTTTTAAGGTATGCGTTATTAGCAGTAGGAAGGCGGACATTCGGTTATACATAATCGCTTTGAGAATAATATAATTTAAGTTAGAACAGTCTAAGTAATTAGCAATGTCAAAGCAATAAACAATGACGTAATAGCGTAGTGTTGCCGTCATTCGAGGCTCGCTGTCCTTTTTACCAAATCGCCTTTAATACATCTATTAGCTCTTGATCGGAACCCGATTAAAATTCGTATTAATCGGTAGTTATAGAAGTTAAGTGTTAATTTATTGGAACGAAATCTTAAAAAACAAACGTCACGTACTCGATTTAAGTTCGAATTAATGTCGCCTAATAAAAGCGAAGTAAGCGAAATAATCGCGGATCGAGGAGACACATTGGACCATTCTTTAGTTTTATTTATCGTCGTTATATCGTCGCTATAGCGAGTTCAAAGTATTTAGAATTCCTATTTTACTAATGATATAAAATGAAGCGATTCGTGGAATTGTCGTCGTTCCATCCCGAGTCGCCATATCTACGAGTAACAAAAGCTTCAACGACATTCATTTGAACATCCACGACATCTCGCAAATCGTAATTAACTAAAATCTCCGGTAAGATTCTACCCTAAGTTTAGTAAACGATTAAATTATAGGTTGAAAATTAACTTTATTTACGGAGAAAAAAAGGTTTTTCTAAGAATAGCCTTTTCTCCATAAATAAAGTTTAATTTCAACCTATATTTTCACCGTAAATAATAAAGAACAACAGCAACTCCCCATAAGAGTCTGGGTCCACGTAATGTTAAACATTTTCGTCTCTTTTATGATAAATTCGTATTATATTATTAAAATAGGGTAGTTGGGGGATAATTTAAAGCTAAAATTCGAGCTCACAACTGTAAATTTTGGGAATTACAACGAATGGAAGGTTTCTTCCATAATGTAAAGAATAGGAAGAATCTATGACTTCCGTGCCGGATATGAAAGCCTTCCCCCACACGAAAATCTTGAACGGTTATTATTTTAGATTCATAATTATGTTAGGAAAATATTAGGAAAGAATTATTTTGTAACTGCCACGGGAATAGTGCTGGCGGAAAAATGAAATTCGTATATTTTTGGTCTACTATGCCTCGAAATCCTCGAAAACGCCTGTAGAAGTGTTCCACTTGTCAAGCATTCATGCAGTAGGCTTTTGCTAGCTTTACAGGGGCCGTGCAAAGACTATATAGCTTACTTGAATAGTCTTTGGTGTATAAGAAACTCGAAAAATAAATAGAGAAATCATACCAATTAGAAGATACTGGAGTAGTATCTTTAATTTTTATTTCATATTAAACAAAACACACTTGTATAAAACGGACAAATTATTCATTTAACGCTAAGGTTTTCTACGTTTAACGTATGTCTGGTAGTTCAAGCTCAGTGGCATCTTCACACACTACACGCAATTTTGACTGGTACCAACTGCCTCGATCTTCATGGCGACGATAACCAAGATACCAGATTACGCTGCTAACGTGAACACAAGTACCTATCGTCAAACTACCACCTTTGCAATTGCAATACCAGCCTTTAATGGCATTTGCACCTGTCCCGTTCGGTACATAACGAATTAGAGCTTGGTGAACAGCTGAGGTGGAAAATTGACCAGGCACGCGTATACGAATTACGTCATGTTCAACTTTGGACACTTCGACGCTGAAAGAGCCGGATTTCTCTATAGTCAACGCCACATAAGATTTTTCGCCAACCTGGCTGGCAAAAAATATTAAAGACGTCTTTAATTTTTTTTGCCAGCCAGGTTGGCGAAAAATAATTAAACCTGCTTTTATAAACATTAAAAAAATTGTAATATCTGGTTTGAACCATGATCTTAAGAACTTTCCTTATCAATAACATCAATGTGAGAGTCACTTGGAATTTGGAGATGGCTCCAAATACATGTTACGCGTGCAATCGGAAAGTTACCAATAGTACAAGTAGAGGTATAGGCACTCACGTAAAGGCTGGCTTTGCTCGTTTTCTTCGTTTTAGTAAAGGGTTATTACCACTTGTAATTAATAGCAAAACAACGAAGATTTGTTTAAAGTGCTCGGGTCTGTCACGAAAGTTTCAAACGTTCTTAAATGCTAGCAAATCGTCCTTCAGTAGTGATCATGGCTCTTCAACGTCATCGTCTTCACCACAAAAACGAAGACAAATGACGCAAGTATCTAATCCATCAACGTCAACAGTACCTGAGCCATCAACGTCCACAGTACCTGAACCAACAAAGTCCACAGTATCTAATCCATCACCGTCACCAATACCTCAGCCATCAACGTCGCAATTACCACGAAAGCGTACGTCATCAAACACTATTGCCATAAAGCACAGTTGTGTTCGGCCCCTGCCAAAGACTTGCTTCATTTGCGGTGTTAGTACACGAACCAGGGTAAAAGCCGAAGTGAGAACAAGTATATTTGTGGAAAGAGCCATATTTATTCATCGGGACAACCGAATGTGCTCCACGCATCTCGTTAACGGAGAGCTTCCCACCGAAATAATTGCTGGAATTCAGGTTTCCGCTAGATCAACCATTATGACTGCCACGGACATTGAGCAACTATTACAGGACCTCAGGAAATGTGTTAACGACCTACGGACGCCGAGCTTTGACAATTTCATACAAAGTGATGAAGACTGTAAAGTATTAACTTCATTGTCCCTGCACGAGTTCCTAGAGTTGCATTCGACTATTGAGGACATTATTCGTACCATCAGATGCTGTTCGTCGAAGACAGCTCTAGCAGTATTATTGGTGAAATTACGATTGGGTATCTCCAATAAGGTGTTATCAACTTTATTTCATTTAACTGAAAGATCGGTATCAAACACGGTATAAGCGGTTATTATGGCTTTATCGGAGCATTTCGTGCCACATCATTTTGGCCTGCAACACTTATCACGTGACAATCTGATAACAAACCATCAATCTGGAGCAGCAGTAAAACTCTTTGCTAACAACAAGCCTAATTGTCTTATTACCATTGTAGATGGCACCTATATCAAGGTTGGAAGATCCAAGGACTATACCGTTCTTCACAAATCCTTCTGTGTGCACAAAGGCCAGCATATCCTCAAGCCAATGTTAATGGTAACAACTACGGGTTACATAATAGATATAATCGGACCCTACTTTGCTAATGGCCGCAATAACGACGCGCGCATTTTAAACCATTCTATCAAAAAGAGAGAAGAACTCCAGTCTTTCTTTCAAGTTGGTGACGTTGTACTGGCAGACCGCGGTTTTCGAGACTCCAACAGCGTACTGACTGAACTGGGTGTGGATTTACAAATGCCTTCGTTCTTGTCTAAAGGCGAGAAGCAAGTAAACACGCAAGAAGTTAATCGTTCCCGACAAGTAACGTACCTCAGGTGGCCGGTTGAAGTTAGGAATGGGCATTTGCAGACGGTGTATCGTTTTTTTCAAAACCGTATACCTGTGCATATGTTACCATTAGTTCCGGAACTTCTTCAAATTGCTGCTGCGCTGTTGAACGCCTACCACCCGGAGTTACATCTTAAAGGTTCCTGGGAAGACTCCGTCGAAAAAATGCTGGCAGTCTCTACGAAAGAAAATCCTCTTAAGGAAGTAGTTGAGCGCGATAATCTGCTTCGCAAACCGTCTAAATGGCAACGAATTGAGGATAGTGAATTTCAAGACTTCCCTGTACTTCGTGAAAGTGATGTACGTGAGGTGGTAATGTGCGACTTTAAAACGAAACGCGCTGAATCTTATGTGGCGTTGACTATAGAGAAATCCGGCTCTTTCAGCGTCGAAGTGTCCAAAGTTGAACATGACTTAATTCGTATACGCGTGCCTGGTCAATTTTCCACCTCAGCTGTTCACCAAGCTCTAATTCGTGATGTACCGAACGGGACAGGTGCAAATGCCATTAAAGGCTGGTATTGCAATTGCAAAGGTGGTAGTTTGACGATAGGTACTTGTGTTCACGTTAGCAGCGTAATCTGGTATCTTGGTTATCGTCGCCATGAAGATCGAGGCAGTTGGTACCAGTCAAAATTGCGTGTAGTGTGTGAAGATGCCACTGAGCTTGAACTACCAGACATACGTTAAACGTAGAAAACCTTAGCGTTAAATGAATAATTTGTCCGTTTTATACAAGTGTGTTTTGTTTAATATGAAATAAAAATTAAAGATACTACTCCAATATCTTCTAATTGGTATGATTTCTCTATTTATTTTTCGAGTTTCTTATACACCAAAGACTATTCAAGTAAGCTATATAGTCTTTGCACGGCCCCTGTAAAGCTAGCAAAAGCCTACTGCATGAATGCTTGACAAGTGGAACACTTCTACAGGCGTTTTCGAGGATTTCGAGGCATAGTAGACCAAAAATATACGAATTTCATTTTGCCGCCAGCACTATACCCGTGGCAGTTACAAAATAATTCTTTCCTAATATTTTCCTAACATAATTATGAATCTAAAATAATAACCGTTCAAGATTTTCGTGTGGGGGAAGGCTTTCATATCCGGCACGGAAGTCATAGATTCTTCCTATTCTTTACATTATGGAAGAAACCTTCCATTCGTTGTAATTCCCAAAATTTACAGTTGTGAGCTCGAATTTTAGCTTTAAATTATCCCCCAACTACCCTATTTTAATAATATAATACGAATTTATCATAAAAGAGACGAAAATTTTTAACATTACGTGGACCCAGACTCTTATGGGGAGTTGCTGTTGTTCTTTTGAGAGATGAGAATGACCAGAAAGAAATTACAAAAACTAAAAGGACAGCGCAGTTCGGGAAAAAAGTTGATTTTAATGGAAAAAGAGGCTCAGTATCAACCGCCTGAAACAAAATAAAGTCGGTATCCGAGAAATGAATGGGAAATCGCCGACACTTTGGTTGAAATCAAAAATCTCCTAAAGTTCCCTGTAGGAAATTAACGTTAAAATCCCAAAAACCTCTCCCAAAACCAGGTTTGAAATCTCAAAGCCCGAAATTATTCCGAAGAAATTCAAATTAACTTTCAACTTGTCGAATTTTAGGCTCGAGCGAGTTTAGTCATCAAGGAAATGGTTTCGGACCGCTTCTAAATAGAAATCGAGCGAAAGAACTTTCCAAGAAGTTTCGAAAAAAGGGAGGCTCCAGAAGGGAAACGAAATTCTCGCCTGAGAGAAAGAAATGCAAAGCGGGGAAATTGGCTCGTAAACAGCGGACTAAATTGCGGGATTGAGTTAGAAGAGATCATACTAACGAGTCAACCGCTTGAGCTATCTATGCGCGCCAACAGGATCGAGTCATTCCCCGACCCACGCCAGGAACCAGTTCCACGTTTCGAATTGAAGAATCGATAAACGCAATCCATTACAGCCTCCCTTTACGCGGAACGCCGGCGCTCGTTTAATTAGTTAAGTTTACGAAATTATATTTCCAATAACTAGTTTAATGGTCAGTCTCGACCGCGCGGAGGACGAAAACCGAGGTAAAGACCAACGTACACGCCTAAAAAGCGCGGTGTTGTTTCGCGGTGGCAAAATTCAGTTCTCCTTCCAGCTTCCGAAGCCAGACGAGGAGGCAATACTTATTTTGGCCCAAGGCTGAGGACACGGACGCGTCTATGCGAGGTTAGCAAAGAGACGGGTTAAGCGGACAACGTAAAGATGCCAAGCCACGTGACTGTTGGGAATCCAGGCTCTCCTGAAATCAAGCCCCGGATTCCGAACAATCACGTGACTTGGCAGAGAGACGCTTAACCCGTCTCTTTAATAACCTCGGCGTCCTTATCATGTCCGATCTTACCATCGATACTTAGTCCTTGACGGCAGCTCGAGTTGAAAATTCAAATTCAATTCTCTTTCGGAATTCGGTCGTTTTCAACGAGCCCGTCCCTCCACGGGATTTCTCCGCCTTTAATCTTTTACTGACTAATTGTTGAAATCTCTCGGGTAATCGCGAGAGGCTGAACGAATTCGATCGGCCGTCTTTGACGTCACCGTCTTAAGCATTTCCCAAAAAGAGCCGGCTCTATTCTAGAACGTACGATCTTAGCCATTAGCACGATTGAAATTGATCTCGCCGGACTTGGTGGGACTGGGGATCACTAATACCGATTCGGAAACCCTGAGCCAAAATTGGACCAAATTGAATTTCTTTCGTTGAAAGGTAAGCTTAGAAAACGCGATTTATCAATTTAGGCAGAGGCGTCTTTTCGCGCCAGAGCACCACGGAGGAACTAGTTCGATAGTTGGTATTACGAAATGTCCTTGGAGTCGACGAGAAGAGAGCAGCTAAATAAAACTCGTTTCTATGGAAGATGTTGGCTTCTTTCGAGGTCGGGACAACGAGTGAACTTTTGTAATACCAAGTAGCTATTGGTCGTGCCGAATCGACGTTTCAGACGAATTTGGCCACGTCTCGTTGTGATTTTCTTAATCGACCGACGTCATATTTGTAAACGATCTGTTCCAAATCGACCGACAACGTCATCACGGCAAATACGATAAAACAATTTATCGCAAATTGAAGGACCGCGAGAAAACCGAATGTTGTTAGTTCTCTTTTCTACTCCTCTCACTGTTTTTAATGAAAACATTTCAAATATGGCGTTTGTTAAACGTAGTTGAGTAGGGCCGGGACTGTCTGCCCTCCTAACACTCCCTTTCTCTTACCCCCTCTTATTGACCAGTGGACACGGTACTCCTCTTAGGAAATATAAAGCCATTAGTTAAACTAACTTTTAGTTTTACAATCGCTGAGTCAGTAAGGGAATAGTTTAAACGCGTATAATCGTTAAGTATAATTGACCAACTATCGGGAGAACTAAAGGTTGACATCAATGACCCCGACTCGGCCCGGCCCAATTTCGAGTGGGAAGAATCGATCGGCTCCGGCCTTTTTCCTTTTCAGCCCCCCTTTGCCTTAATGGAACGCGCGGCCGGCCGCGGCTGTTCTAATTAGTTTACGAAGTCATATTTCAATTAACTAGTATAGTGGTCAGTTTAGACTACACGGCGGAGGGAGTCCAGGGCTGAGACGCCTAGAAACAGGGTCTCGTACGAATAGATAAAAAACTACTCGGTATATAGGCTGAAGCCGATGAAACCCTCCTTTGAAGTCTACTACTCTAATTTTCCATATAGCGCTCCTCTCTGTATGGGTAAAATTGCCAATTTACGAGATCGGAGGGGTCCTACTTCATACCCCATGTCTACGGAAAAACTGGAAATTCTCTCTCTCCACATACGACGACGTTTGGTTGACGAACTCCAAGGTTGCCAGAGATATTCGCCTCAACGAACTCCCGCTCCGAAAACATCTACCGTTAGGAGGCGTACGGATCGCGATTTTTGAGGCTAGCCCATACAGGGTAGACAAGACCCGGGAGTAATAGACTTTACAGGAGGGTTTTATCGGCTCCTGGTATAGGGCATATCTCAACAGCAATTTTTTTCTCGGGAATATTTAGCGGGGGAGGGGGGTGGCAATGGAATGTGCCCCGGAATACCGAGGTCCCCGTAACCAGCTTTAGCCCGCATTGAAAACATTCCGGCGCCGCCCCTGACACTTACGCGATTTAACGAACTATATTTAGGAGAATTAATAGGTTCTTGATCTCGAGATAAGCTGAGTACTCGTATCGACGAGTTCGTCGATACCTGATTAAATATCGTCCGTAGGTGAACGAAACTTTCGAATCGCTTATTGGAATTGAATATGGTCGTCGAAAAATTCGCTAATTTCGCCATGGAAAAACTACCGAGATATTTCAATCACAGGTAGGCGTCGAAACGTTCCGTTTCGAAGAGGAACTAGACGTTAAAATGACCTAATGGGAAATAAAATATTTCTTAATGGGAATATTTTGCATCCGATTTCAGATTCCGAAACAAAACTGACGTCGTAGTCGGAGTCGTTGACGTGAGTCATTTGGAAATAAAAACCTATATTAAAATTTTTATTCGGGAAAATCTTGAGTCGACGTTCGAGAAATCGCGGAAAAGGTTGTACGAGCCGCGATTAGGTTTAATCGCGATAACGATTCGTAAATTCCAGTACAGTTTTCGCTCGTAGAGAAGTTGACTTTAGAATTGGCCCGTTTTTTGGGTTTCGTGTCTTTTTTTCTTTCAGGAAACGCAATTAGTGGCGCCGGCTTCTAAAACTTATCTCGCCATGAAGGAATACGTCGAGCGAGTTTTCAACGCCATGTAAGAAAAGAAAACTTTTACCTTTCACTGGGCGGGTCAGAGCTGTCAAGGTTAACTTTCGCTATTACGATGAAAAGAATCAAGAGCGTTTTTTCGCTCCGTCTTTTTCGAGAGAGTAACTTTTTTAACGATTTGATTTGGGGGACGCGATTATTTTTTCAAATTTTCCGTTCCACCGGTCGACGTTCGACGGCTCACGAGACAAATTGGGTTTTCAACGAGGTTATAGGAGCGTCCTCGCGAAGGGTGCTGTAGGACCATAGAGGGTAGGACGCTTCTTTTCGAGCCCTCAAGCTTGCCACTGTTTTCTTAACTTTCTTAGCTGCCAGCGCACCGCCTATATTACATTAATCTCAGCCTAAAATTCCACCGCAATCTCTATGGACTTTAGCTCTATTCGCCTCGTGGATTGGATGGCGCCAGTGGCGTGCCCCTCTCTCTCAACTCTTTTATTTCTAATCCCGTTTTTTATGATTATTTAGCGTCCTACTCGACTGGATTCCCTTCGAAAAAGTCGTCGACTTCAAATGTTCCACAAACATCAGTGAATCGGTAAGCCGCGATAATTTAACTAATGTCTTAAAGAGTTCACTCGCCGCCAAGTATTAGTTCGCTTATAGGGCTAATAGCCGTTGTGTCAAGCGGAATCTTGATCTCTGGTTTCGGGCTAAACGCGCCAACTCGAGGATGTAGGGAGCGAAATTCCACTCGATAAAGTTTGGCTCCTTCAACGATGTCGTCATAAAGACTCCCATAGCGATGAGACATTTGAAAGATTTTCAAATTTCATTCGTCTCAATTAATTTAATTTTAATCTCGGTTCAGGATCAGCTTATTGATTTTGTATTTATTCCGGTGGATGGCTCGATCTTGCACGGTTGCCAAGAGGCCTTCCCGACCTCGATATTTTCGTTTAGCGAAACGCTGATCGTCACCGCCGAACCAGCCGCGAACGTAGTTCCGACGCTAAACCTCCTCAAAATGGAGACCATGGTACGTATTGACGCGGGATGGCCAATCCCCGTTCGCCGATCACTTGACCAATCAATGGGGGTATGCGGGAAACGGGCTGTACGCTCCGTCATTTGTTTCCAGGTGAGCGTATTATTCGGGGTGTCGTGTTGCGTTGTCACGCTGCTGCTGACCGTGTCCATCCGCGCGTCCGTCTCGCGGCCATCTCGTTCCTTCCTGATGGACATTCTGCGCAATTTCTGGGACACTCTTTGCATTTTCTTTTTCGAACGTAAGTCACTTAAAAATGCTTCTCGGCAGCGTTAAGTCTTAGTTTTCGGCCGTCGTAGCCTATCCGAACTTGTCTTCGGTCGCGTCGGCTCGCGTCGCCTGCGTTTCGTGGCTGATCGGAGTGCTGGTCATCTACATCGAGCTCTCGGGTTCCTTGCAATCCCAGTTCTCCGTCAAGACTTACGACACCGTCTCCTCTCTGAAAGAACTAGCCGACCATCGTGACGTTAAGCCTTATGTCCTGAAAAACGCTATTATGTTTCACTACATCAATTTCATGGTAAAAGAGCCTCGAAAAGAGGTCTCGATCATTCTAAAAGGGGCCTTGACTTTTACAGAAAGACCAGAGCCGCCACATGACGACGCTGTACGACGAAATCTCGGACAATAAGCGCTTTTACGATCTATTTGTGGATGTGATTCAAGAGGATTTCCACTTTAGACTGGCCGACACTCGGGACAAGAAGGCGCTGGTCATCCATCGCTTTTATTTAGAACTATTCCTGGGTTTCGACTTGCAGATGATTAAGGAGAAGGAATGCCCGGGCACCGACGGTGATCCCTGCAGTCTGGGCAATTTGCCGCTGATTCACATCGGAGTCTACGACGAAAAAAGGGACACCATGACGCTGGTGATGTCTAAACACATGTACCGATCTAAATTTTTAAGGGAACAAGTCAATTTGGCGTAAGTTAGATATTTTAAAACTCTGTCCATCCACTTCACTCGATGAATGTAAATTTTAGCGTTCTGGTGATTTTCGAGACGAAATGCATCGATTTCTACCTTTCCGAGTTGGTCTACAATCTGGAGTTCGTCACTTGGAAACCACCCGTCGATTCTTTCGACGCCCAGAAGTTGAGCGACATGAGCGGGCTCTTTTCCATGTTTTTCTACATGTCTCTCATTTCCATATCGGTCTTTCTACTAGAGATTGTCTTTGGATATTTGCAACTCCGGCGTCAAAGTCGCCTTTCGAAGCGCCGTCAAATTCCTAAGAATTATTTATTCTTCGGATATCGACGGCCCAACTTGAGAAGATTATTATTAAGAAAACTTCTCCCGAAATTCTCGAGGAAAGAATAGTCCCTAGTAAAGTTGCAACGTAAAGTAGCTCTTCACCCACATTTACGAAGTCAATATAAAACTTTCCGAGTTTCAGAAACCTATTTTAACGATATTTTACCTAATAGTTCCGCTGTTTGGACTACGATTAAAAAATCATCGGGTACGCCTAAGAGTTAATAATGCCTCGGTATCAGTTACGCACAGGATGCCTTTAAACCTAATTTAAATACCAATAGCCACGGTACCCGTATCGTGCGGCGTTATTTTTACGTAACTCGCAATCCCTCCACTTTTGGTCGCGAAAGCTTGAAAACCGGAGCTTTTTCATTGTGGAATAGTCTGCTACTGGATTTAAAGGTTTCAAAAGCAATCAATATTTTTGAAAGAAATTTCATATTGTATTTAAAGAAATAGCACCTTTGTAGGCCTCCATGTTTTCAATTGTCAATGAATCACGGTGATAAGTTTATAATTGTAAGTCAGTTACGACTCCTATGGAAATCAGCTTGTCTCATACGAATATCCTTTATTATTATTATTTTAATTATTATAACTAAATGTGTCAAATTTAATGTGTCGAAATAACTAAATGTTTGCAATTAAATAAATATGTCGATTTAACTGAGTGTATCGAATGAACTTAGGGCATGATTACACTAAAGCGGCGTTAACATCAACCCTACGTTCTTTGAAACCGTTTGGGAAAGGTCAAAATATTATTAGGGGTCAGCTCTAGCTACAGACTCTTTGTGGAGAAATATGATTATTGGTTTCAAAGATCGATTTGAACGGATTCGAAAAGGTTCGAAAACAGACTCGCTTTTAACCGCGTCAAATAAAAGCAAATGCTTTCGTCTTAACTATTAAATAATATCACAATTAAATTCGCCTTCAAGTTTACAACAAGGTGTGTTACGATTGGTACGCGGTTCCGAAAAGTCGGAGCTTTTACCCGAGGAGAGAGGAAAACATCCGAAAACTCTAAACGGTCTAGATACCGAATTGGAAATTGGCCTCTCTTGTGGTCGAGATTAGAACTAAATAGGCGGTGCTAATATCGCGCAGAAGTGTCTTGACATTTACGGGGGTGAAAAATGTATCGACTTGGAACGACTCTCCCGTCTCTCTCTCGCGAACACGAAGGAGCGCGTCTCGCCCGGCCGTCGCTATTTCGAGCCCGATTTACTATGGAAAGAATAAACTGGGCCTGGCAGCCTTTCCCTAGCCACACCTTTGTGTAACTCTAAAGCCCCGTTTTCAATCAAGATTTTCAAGCTTCCGCTTAAAGGGAATATTCACGATATTGTTAAAGACCATTTAAAGGCGCCTATTTTTCTAGCTTAGCAGACGACGTTGACCCTAATAAAGTGTACGGTCAAAGCTTGGCTGTGTCCATAATGGAAGATTATTTTAAAAGGGCAAATTTAATTCCGAGAGAAGCTTAAACGAAATTCGTTTTGATATCGGCTTCTCCGTCAAACGAAGCCCCGATTTAAAGGGAAACTTGGAGCTAAAAAAATATTTTCGGAATCACCGTGACAACACACCTATTCGAGAATTTTCGAACAATTTTTAAACACGTTTTTGGTGTTTAGATTTATTTGGTTTGGTAAAATTTCTAGAAAAGTAAATATAAATTCGGATGAATTATATTATTTCAGCCTTCAACGGCGCTTGTATATTAACAATAAAAGAAGAGCCCGGCGTTTGATTCCTAAGACCTTGGGGATCAAACACGGGCCTATTTTTTAATATTAAGATATTACACGCGATATTGAAGGCTGAAATAATATGATTGGTCCGAATTTATATTTAAATCCCTCGACCGCTTAGGCGAGTAATTGTTCAAGTTTTGCGAAATATTCAGCGGGGTGTAATAATCTCTGCGAGATTAGATACAGGTTAATAGTATAAAACGTTTCTAGTTTAGCGGCGACGCAAATTTCGACTCCAGTCTTATCGTTACACTTAGTACAAATACTTTCAGCTTGTACAAAAAAGCTAGAAAATAAGGTCTGTTAGTTCGCTGTTAAGATGACACCTAGACCATGTTATTTGGTGGATATACCGATTAATAGTTAAACAAATACTTTGTCATGAACAAATTCCGACTCGGTAAATTCGCTAGAAATATTAGATAGTTGGAGTTAGCGCTCGGAATTCCTATAATTTTTATTAATTGGATAAAATCTACTAAATTCTTATGTATATATTATCCGCTTGATTAAAAATAATCTATTTTCATTCTAGTTAAGTTATTCGAAGATAAAGTAAACAAGTTGGGAAAACCCAAAATGGTACCTCCCCGAGCACTAACCGAACCTGATTTCTAGCACGTTCGGCTTCAGCATATTCTACCTCTTGGCGTCTAAAAGCCATCGCCGACTGGTTTCTAGCACGTTCGGCTTCAGTATATTCTACCTCTTGGCGTCTAAAAGCCATCGCCGACTGATTTCTAGCACGTTCGGCTTCAGTATATTCTACCTCTTGGCGTCTAAAAGCCATCGCCGACTGATTTCTAGCACGTTCGGCTTCTGCATATTCTACCTCTTGGCGTCTAAAACCCATCGCTAACTGATTTCTAGCACGTTCTGCTTCAGTATATCCTACATCTTGGCGTTTATCAGCCATTGCCAACTGACTTCTAGCCCGTTCTGCTTCTGTATATCCTACCTCTTGGCGTTTATCAGCCATTGCTAGCCTTTTTCTAGCACGTTCTACTTCTGTATATTCTGCGTCTTTGCGCGAATTTTTTTTCGCTAGCGAACCTGCACTATTGTTGGCCCTCGGTTCTGAGTTAGAGGTGGAAGGTTGATTTTCATCCTTTGGAGAAGTTATAAAACCCTCCATTACCTGTATTCCTACCACTTCAGTATTGCTTTTAACTGCATTGGTAGATGGCGGTACTTCGTAATTATCTTGCCTAGCAATAGCGCGTGATAAGATCACTTCAGTCGGAGTAACAGTTATATTAGTACCGGACACAATGACTTTCTTTTGGGCCGCTAAATCTTTCCTTCTTTCACATTCTCTCCTACGATATTCTGGATCAGCTCTGCGTTCTCTCATTCTCTCTCTAGCTTTACGCTTTCTTAATTCCTCTTTGCTAATATCTTCGTCTCCCATTTTTTATGATTAAAATTTTTAAAGTAAATAATACCCAAACGCAATAATAAAAATCCAAATCGAAGTTGAATGAATTCAAAACTACAATCTCAAGAAAGTGTTAAATAACTCTTAACACAAAGTAAAATAAATTACTAACGAATACAAAAACAAAATAGAGAGTAACTACTTTGATCTTCAAAGTAAACATTAAACTCGTACACTGAGTAACAAAAAATATATCAGAATTCAATCGGTAAAGCGTAAAATAATATTTTACGAAAATAGAAATTTATAACTTTAGAAAAAAAATAATGAATCGGAAATAACCATTGTTTTTCAACAATTATTCCAATTCTAAACTCAATAATAAATCGAAACAAAATTAGAATTCAAGCGATTGAAAATAGCAATCTTCAGTAAATATTTGGTACAGATATAATAAGAATATCTCAATTAAACACTAAATACATCAATTAAATAATTGAAAGGAAAAATTAATTTGTTACCGAGAATAAGTTGAATTCGAAGAATCCAAAATTTCATAGAGGGAATTTTTATGTAAACTAGCTTGATCAAGAAGTAAATAAATTATGGATTAAGCAAGTCTTTCAAGAATTAAAATCAATTAAAAAGAAAAAAAGGTCAAGGTTCCTCTGATAAAACCATATGGGAAATACGGTACTAGAGTATTTGTAAACCAAGTAACGCCAATAAGCAAAACTTTATATGCATGACTTCGGAATAGTTGACACAATCCTAAGCAAACCTATTCAATAAACAATAAACACATTATCTTTCCGCGTGTGAGGCTAAAACAAGGCTTATGGCGTAAAATTTCGGTTTTTGGTGATACTCGGTCTATAGATACGCAATTGAATGACGGCCGAATCAGTATTTCGCGCTTATATATGCGCCGAGAAACGATAAACTAATTAAAAAATTCAATCCCATGATAAAAGAAACACCTACAATTTTAACAACGGTGGCTAAGCTAAAAAATTAAATCAATCTATCAAAATTATATACAAGAGTATAGACATTTGTATAAAACTTGTATTAGATTTTCAATCCACCCTGAGTTTGCAGCAAGCCTAAGCCTAGAGTACCGTTATACCTATGCTTTTTGAACTAAATGGTATATGGAAAATAGCTTAGCGCGTGCTGCCAACTCTAGCTGGTATCATAACGCTCATTTTTCTTTAAATTTTGGACTATTTCTTAAATATCTTCTAAACTATCTCCAATTTTAAATTTAATTTTCAACTAAATTATAAATTAGATTAAGTGAAACAATTGTAATATTTATAATTACATTTTAAATTAATATTACGTTTCAATTCACCAAAAGATATCCCGACATAAGGCAACTTTACACTTTACGCTTCCAAAGAGAGTATAAAAGCGAATCGAATGCCATTATATAGTATCCGATTGTGGTAAGATCTGTTGGACACCCCACCTTATCAAAGCTCAAAGGTTCTGGCATTGAGTGTTCACGTGTCGGTCAATTTACCCTTGGGGGGCGATGTTTGGAGAGTGGATGGTTGACGTGGACCATATTAGTGAGGGACGCCTCGCTAGTATGGCTCGCTGAGATCGGAAACTGGAGGTTGGACCTTGGTGTGTGGATGGTCGGAGGTGATTATAACAGTGGGAGACGTCCCATTGGCTATAATCGCCTTCAACTGTCCGGCATCAAGGTTCGACCATGATGTGGATGGTGGAAGGTGATAATATGCAATGGGAGACGTCCGGTTGCATAATATTGCACGACACCTGAAGCTCAATTTGGCAGCCAGATTATAGGAATTCCCGTTGAACGGAATTGAACGATAAGAAGGCATGATTACGTCACTAGACTTTTGATCCGATTATTAAGGTCACGTGATATCCGGTTACACCGGAAATTGTGTACACCGGAAGCCACAAACACACACACAGACTGACACGACGAACGTAATACCTCCCCGTGAACTAGTTCACTCGGGGAGGTAAAAACGTAATTCATATCCATTTTTATCGTTATCTTAGAATATTATCCGCGTTATACGTTCGGATAAAAAACATTCAAAATTTATTTTCGTGAAAAATAACGAATAAAAAGATGATTTAAAATCTGAGTTTCGTCGTTTTATTTTTATCCTGAGATTTAAAAGTCAATTTGAAATAATGTTCTTATGTTTTAGACTGATTCTAGAAACGCTCTAGCTGGAGTGCGAGTATGACACGAAATACTCCATAATCAGAAGCAATTGGCTTCTTCAAAATTAATAGTTTAATTAGTTGGTTTACTAATCATTTTAACGTTAGTTATAATTTCTAATTTTCAAAGTTAATTTTTATGGTTAGTTTGAAAAAAAAAAAAACACTATTACATGCTAAATAGTTTAAATTCGAGCCTAAAAACAACGGGTTGACATATTTTAGGGTCAAATATTTTTAAATGAATATTATATTTCATATTTTGATTGTTTATTCGGAGTTTTGAAACTTAAAAGCTGACCGAAACACTCATTTTCGTTCAACGGTTGGTCACCCAATGGACCCCTGGAAAACTTGCCTTTGAAGGGTAACTTGTAAACTGTCAGGTTCGTTGACAAGGGGCCCACCGAAGCCAGCACAATCCCACACCCTCGTACGAAATTTGGTTTTGCCCCTAAAGAAAGCTAATGGCTCCCTCAATCAAAGATGAACCCTTCTAAATCACCTCCATTTTCTCTTGGTATAAGTCCCATCTTAAAGGGAGAATGCAACCTAAAATCAAGTGGTTTTTTTATCGATTCCTTATCGTTTAAAAAGGCCTCATCCAACAGTAAAAAAACTTATTAACGAATATTAAACTAGAGTCGGGGAGGATAATACGAGTGGCTTTAGCTACGGTCACACTAGCGTTTCTTAATCGATTTGAAACAGTAAAATCAAACCGATATTAAAATCGCCAGGAATCGTTTTAAGCGTCACGCGTTATCTTTATAAATCGATTTATCGTAACTTCGTCTATCGGTTGTTGGAGCCGAATCGGTACGAAACTGGTTCTCGAAGCAGTTTTGAGAACTCGAATGAAAATTATCAAATCGATAATAACGGCTACTATATTTTTAAACGTTTAAGAACGTCTTAAAATCGCTCCGGGCAGTCTTCGAGATCACTAACTTATTCCCGCGAAATTCCGCTAATCGGCATTGAGGCCACCTTGCCCCAAGCATAAAATATAATATTTGATACTGCCCCCGAGGTTCATCTTCTCTGTATGGTACATGAAGATTGGTGTATTACAAACGCGATTTACTCATTAGTTTGAGATAATTATATATTTAAAATGACGGTAAGCCTTGGCTTAGGTCGAACCGTCTTGCCAGCGTGTGAACCGGGGAAAACGGAAAACTCTTCAGTTTGGTAACCGACTTGTCCCTCAAGCATGAACGAGGCTAAGATTGTACTGAAAATATTATCCGTTTATTTTTCAAGACATGAACTGCAGTTGCGAAGCGATTTATAGCGAATTTTACACGTTCGTGAAAGAGAGGCAATTAAATTCGGTTCTGTACCGGATACCGGCTAAGTTCGTCACTCTGAAACCCTTGGCCACCCTGACGGTCAAACACTTGCGCGGAGGTAGTGCTTCTCTCGTCATTTACTATACTCTACTGTTTGCCCTCGTCGCATTTTGGTTCAAGAAATCGACAACGTAACTTAACTCGCTTCGTTTCGTAAAGATTTTCAATAAAAAAATTTCATTTATAAAATGTTTCACCTTATTTCAAATTTTAAACGAAATACGCAAATCCATAGGAAAACACTTATAAAATATAAAATTTACTAAATCGGTCTGTCTGCGTGTCCGTCAGTGAGGAACGCTAATTTTAAAGACACCTCCAAAATCAGACATTGGAAATATGTCTCATTAAAACTGATCTTAATTGAAGGGAAATAATTAAGAATTGATTTACTTTTCGAACGAATCCTTAAATCCCAGGAAATTAGCAACAACGTCGCGTAAAAAATATTCAAATGCGGATATTTGGAAAGATTCGAGTATTTGTAAAAGGCGTGATACTAAAATTAGTACGAAAAGATAATCCCACAGTATCCACACGAACCAAAATTTTTCATTTAAGAACTAAAAATTTACGAGATCAGACTCTTTTGATTCGGCAATTAAGAATTAAAGGGAAACTAAGTACCATTTATGAATTAAGGATTGATATTAATGTACCAAAATTTAAGAAGAAAAAAAAAATCGTGTGCTTTTGAAATCAAATAAAATCAATAGTTTTACTTACAGGTTTGAAGATCTTGAAGTAATCCATTTTTGCACAAATTTGAAGATCTTGAAGTAATCCATTTTGCACAAGTTTGAAGATCTTGAAGTAATCCATTTTGCACAAGTTTGAAGATATTGAAGAATTCCATTTGGCACAAATTTGAAGATCTTGAAGTAATCCATTTTGCAAGTTGAAATTAAGTCGAACACGCGATAAAAACACATTTTCGGGTTTGGTTTAATATTTACGGTATCACTAAGGGCCTTATTTAGCAGATCCAGTGACCAGACTTTGAAACTTAGTCCTTCAGAGTCGATCTATGACGATCGTGATGACGTAATAACGGGGAACCTGAAATGAAATGATTATT
The DNA here is from genome assembly GCA_963920705.1 of Odiellus spinosus. Classification (NCBI taxonomy): domain Eukaryota; kingdom Metazoa; phylum Arthropoda; class Arachnida; order Opiliones; family Phalangiidae; genus Odiellus; species Odiellus spinosus. The sequence continues at coordinate 18,668,066 of OY987225.1, forward strand.
TTTAGATTCAATAATTCTACTCTAATTTTACATAAAAATAATAGAAATAGGCGTTTTCAATTTTTTATGATTGGACAAGATAATTTCTGTTTGTTTTATGTTTAGTCGTAATACGAAATTATCCGCGCGAAGTCTACCATAAACGCGACGAAATCGAGATAATGAGATTATATAACCGATTAATATTAATAATTAAGTAAATTAACCAAACATTTGCGGATTATCTTGTCCAAACCCTGACCTCTAGTTGATTGAAATAAACCTAAATTTTCTAAGCCTAAACCTAAGAAAATTAATTCTTCATTTCGGCCGATGTGTAGAAAATCCATCCAAAATATAACACTAAATTTATGCAAGCGGCGAAATAATCCGAAACTATACTCGTAAGACGACAAATTTTACGTGTCACGATTAATTTTAACGTTTAGAATCGTAATAACCATTTGGAAACAATCGCTATATACATTCAAATCCTTCAAAGATCCATCTTTTGACGTTATGCCTAACACGTTTTGATAACAGTCCAAAAAGGCATAGCATTTGGCGCGAAATCCCGCTGTGGTCTATAGATTTGGTTATTTTTGAGAACCGAAAAATCACTTGTGCCTACTTACCCGAGCTAGGCTTTTAAAGTATTCATAGCGTATTTATCTTAGCCGTACCGCCGGCACAATCCACCAATTCCACGTTTCATCTCTAGTGGTTAGGGACTCAGCTTGTTTTATCTTCATCTGACATAATTTCGCGATAGTACCGGTTGTTTATGGTGAATATCACAGACTAGGCAACTTAAACTAACTTATACCAACAAATTTGTGTAGTTAACTCGAAATATTTCGGCATTTTCATTCAAACTGATCATCTAAGCGACTGCCGCTAACTGACATCGCTTTCGAAGGAAACCGAACTCTTTTTGGAGAAATTATTACGCCGCTCTAACGACGATTCCATTTTCTATGGCTTTATTCGCGACCGATACGCCGTCTGCTAAGGAAGGTGTTGCCAATTTTTGAATTCCGTCCCTCTCTTCCGACTCAAAATATCGAGGAAGAGTCCAAATCACTCGAGCCAGACAGAGGTGATCACTTTTTTGGATAGTTTTAAGAGATAGGCTAGTACGTTTACCTGGCCCTTTGCTGATAGTATTGAGCTACGGGGCGTTGTTTACTTGTATTGAATAAAGTGATGAACTTTTGGATATATTCAATGATTGATCGTATATATAAAATATATATTACAAAGAGACCAATTCCTCAAACCTCGCACATGTCATATCTAACCAAACTACTGGCTAGTTACTACGAGATACGCGTTACAATTGTCACCACCGTTCAAAAAGATGTTTGGGTCACTAATGGGATCTACTGTATCCGGGAGGTAGCGCGTTCAAATCCCCACTGTGATCCAATAGCTTTTTCAAGTGTGGTGACAGTTGTAATATTAAAGCGCTTGGTTGGACGAAGGTCCCAAACCCCTTGTACGTTGCACGCCACCACTGAAACAATTCATCTAGTCACAACTTACCACGGAACCCAGAATTCAGGTTCAAGTGCCGTTGATGTAAGCTCCCATGTCCTACTCTACCAACGATTCGAAATTCCAACTGAAACGAATAAAGGGTGACGTTGCAAATTAGAAACTCGTGGTAAACATGAATGTTCGGACGATCGTACCGTTTGTCTGAAAAATTGAATCAGCGTCAAATTATTATCTTGAGCATCAAATTTTTGGGTTGTGACCTCATTCAACATGACACACCAATTTGTTCGGCCTTTGGATAAAAATTAAAAAACAGCATCTTTAAAGGGAGAATGCAACCTAATTACAAGTGATTTTTTATCTATTCCTTATCGTTTGAATAGGCCTAATCCATCGATAAAAAGTTTACCATACAAATATTAAACTAGAAATAAATTTAAAACTTGCCTGGAAAAATAGGCTTAGCGGAATTCATCGAGATCCTGAATTGCGTCTGTGTAAGGTCTAGCGACCAATGAGCAAAGGCCCGTCGTTCAAGCGAGATCTCCACGAGACTTACGTCGCGTGCGATTGGTCGCTAGACCTTACACGCGAGGAAAACAGGACCGCCATGAATCCCGCTAAGTCTATTTTCAGGGTAAGTTTTAAATTTATTTCTAGTTAAATATTTGTTTGTAAATATTTTCAGTAGTGGATTAGGCCTATTTAAACAATAAGGAATCGATAAAAAAATCACTTGTTGTTAGGTTGCATTCTCACTTTAAGAATGGAGAAAACAACCATTTTAAATTATTTTGAAATGAAAGTCGTCAGTAATAACTGTTATCACGAAAAAAATCAGATAAATTTATCAATAAGGAAGATATTTGTAATAGTATATCCGTATCTAGTCATTTAAAATTTGTTGATGAAGAATTTAAGTCCAAATTAATCGATTATACACGATTAACCTCATATTCCGGTTTATCCGTGGTTATAATTACCAAAACTTGACCAAAATCTTGTCTAAAAATTGTGAATTTCCAAATAAGTTTTTTGGCATGGGGATTCCGAAAATAAATTCAAAAGCTGTTCCATATAAGCTCCAAGTTTCCCTTTAATAACTCGGCTACAAATTTCCACCTTTAAAATATTCTAGAATCAAGAAACCATTTGAAAAATCTTAGTGGTCCCGTGGATCACTAGCCACACCTTTGCTCCGATTTAATTTTTAAACTGGACCAGGCAATTTTTAAAGTGGTCATCTGCTATATTTCCCAAGCAGGCTCTCAAAGTGTTCTTCACTCAATGATAATTTTCTAACCAAATTAGGAATAACCAAATGGAAATTAATTAGATATTTTACAAAGGTACCCCTTGAAAAATTGAACCCCTTGAAAAATTGAACCCCTTGAAAAATTGAACCCCTTGAAAAATTGAACCCCTTGAAAAATTGAACCCCTTGAAAATTATTGGTTTTTCTATTAATTAAATCTAAGCGTAACAAAATGGTTAGTAAATATTAAGAAAGCGTCGCAAACTTCGAAATAAATTTAAATATATTGATTTAATATATCGATTATAGGCCAAGAGGTCTGACATTTATATAAAAATAATCTTTAGAACAACTTGGTGGCCGCGACATTGTGGAGTCTATACTATTAGCTTCGCAAACGTACAGTCCATTGTCTCTAGGGTGGACGTGCTTAATGCCGAGGACGCCCTCCAAAATCGACCAATTGGCCGGTAATGCTCCACCATCTTCTCTGTACCATTCAACAGGATAATTATTCGGACCTTCGTCCTTGCAACTCAATCGAACGTCATTTCCTGAGGATTAATCGGGAGGTAATCAGGGGATGAATTAATCACGAAAGAGACTTGGGCCTAAATCAATTTCGGTCAAACCATCATTGAAATCGCGCTATATCACGCGGACGAATTCGAAATTTGCATACTAATAAACCAGGGGCTACGGCCATTGGGATACAAATGTAATGATGAATTATCGCCATAAATGGCGCGCCTGCGCCTCACTATCTCTCGCAGACTCCCTCTCGTACCTATCAACGTACTACACAAGTTGCTATGGAAACGCGTCGAGTCTCGAAGCGCGAGGGGAGGGGTTACCGCCTAGTTCGTCTTTCTCGTCGTAGCTTAACCAATAGTAATATGATCAGAATGGGAACTACAATAGCGACATCTCTTAACAGATCGGCGCGTAGAGAGTGGACCCCAATAGCCCGCTGCCCTTGCAAGTTCCTCTTCAATTTCGAATTCGTCAACAAGGGGGCCTAGAAGAAGTTTCACTCGACAAATATTTAACAGTTTTCTCGCAAAGAGGTTCCGCGTTACGCGTCAAGAACTTGTTTTTAAATTTCTAATTTTTGCGGTAATTGTATCTATCTCGTCACCCAGTTCAAGGGTCACTCTTCAGGAAACAAATGCCCTTTCACCCCCTGGAAATACCGGATGTTTTGGCGTTTTTCCAGAAACTTTGAATAAAACTAGGCTCACAAGTAAATCATCCCCAAGTCTACAAGACGACATACTACAGGTTACAATGATGAAGGTCCGATTTCCTCAGTCAATGATTCCACCCTAAGTATTCCAAATTTCTACAGAAGAGCGGTATGGCCCAGTATTGCTGGTAGAGTAAATCAAACTTGAACTCGCGACGCCCCGGCGAGGGCCTCTTTCGTTTCGCGAGAGAGAGGGGAAAGCCGAGTTTCTTAGTTACATTTCCTACCCGCCTTAACGATTCTACAGCCGACGCGCGAAGTCGCGAACGAACTTCAACGAAGGCAAAATAATTAGCACCGCCTACTTAGTTCCTATCTTAACCGCTAGAGAGGGCAATTTCGACTTCTGTTTCTCGGCCGTTTTACAATTTTGAGATTTTTCCTCTCTCCCCGCGCGAAAGCTGTGACGACACAACTCTCAGACCTTCAGTTCATTCGTTATATGCCCGGTTGTAGACTTGAAGCATGATTTACCTGTGCTAGGCTATATATCAATAATGGTAGAACCTGTATCTATGTTCTTTATTATATTTTATGTTCTTTATTATATTTTACCTTGAACGAATTCCACTTGTTTTTCATCGTATATTACGACACTAACGTCTACGCAATAGTCTGAAAAAAAAAACAAAAAAAATTTTAAGGTACAGTGTAAGAAAAATTAAAAGCCATATTTTGTTGATAAATCAGTTAAAACCCTTTTCAGACGATCCGCGTAATTTGCCGCTGTTTAATCGTGGTTTAATCACGATTAGTCTCTCGGTTTAACATGATTAAACCACGGCTATTTAAGAAGCTCGTCTGACTAGAAAAATTAAAATATATTACGTTGTTTAAGTGAAATTCTAAATGTAGATTAAAATTTGGTTAAACTTCAGACTCTTTTTGTAATTGATACTCGAGTACTTCTGGCTATCTCGACCAATTACTACTGTTTAAATTTGTATCGCGAGTAGTCCTGAGCGAACGTTTCGATTCCTTATTTGAAATTAATTATAATTGCAAAAGTCGCGTTTCAATATCGCCCCCTTTGGCAAAATAAAGATTGCTAAAATAAAACCAGGTCTATAGAACCGTACTGTTAATTGCAATTTAAATAATGCCTATAGTTATTCAAACGGAAATTATTCCGAGAGTCTTTGTAAAAAGTGTAAATCAGATTTGCAAACCATGACTTTATCCTAATTGTTAAGCGGCAAAAAGTTTTGTATTAACTTACCCGGTTTAACTTTAACCAATGCTATTTGATTTGGCTCGTCTTTGGAATACTCGTTACCGACAAAGCAAATGTAGACGCCATTGTCGAAAGGTTGAGAGGAATTGATATGCAAGCGGTCTTCACGCTGAGATGCCCAATCAGACAGCTTATTTTCAGAGACTGGTCGAGTCCATTTTGGTTTGAAACGGAATCTTCCTTCGTCTCGGCAACGAATTACTATCGTTTGACCTTGCAAATCAAAATACAAACATTCTTATACCTTCTTCAGACGAGGCGTAATTTGCTCAATGAACCTCGAATGTGCTAATTACGATCTTGGCGCGATATTTGAAAGCCAAGTCCACCCACGAATCCCGATATCTACTTTAAGTTGTAATTTAACTTACCAACACACGATCCAATGGCGGCGTTATAAACCTTTCCTTCAGTGCATGGGCAATGAAATTTAAAACCGGGGATGGAAACGAGACAAATTGGACTAAAAACGAAATCATTTGATTGGCATTTGCACAAATACACCGAAGTAAATGTCGTGACGTGCGTGACGCATTCCGCGTTGAAATTGGAACAATCGTGGCGCTCAGTCAAACACTCGGCGCAAGAGCCTTTTCCGGGTTTACATAAGCTTGATGGAGGTTCGGTTTCCTTGGAGTCGAGAACGTCATCATCGATGACTAACTTAGCACCCGAAAATGCGGAATGAGGTTGGCTTGAAGTCGATACGGAATTGATTGGAGTTGTTTCAGAGCTATTAAGGTTTAGGTTAGATCTTGTTGAACTAATTGTTGGTTTGGTCGTGGATTTCACCTGCAATTGGTGAAAAAATGTGTAAAGTCTAATGAACACCACGGGCATTTCTCAGGGAAAAATTGTAAAGATAGATTTAAACCCGCAATGGATTGGAGTTGGTTTTTTTTGTTTTGTTTTTTCGTCTTTGCTTTTCGACGTTATAACAAGTCTGGTAAAAATTAGCTTTAAGATAATTTTTTAGACTTAAAAATTGACCGAAAATTAACGAAATAAATTGTGGGTTTGGTAATTTTATTCGCCACTCTAACGTATTCGAGTTTGAACCAAAATTGACGTAAAATCATTCCGTGTAAAGTTTATAAGCGTCCTCTAACGGCAAATTGTGGATAAAATAGATTAAGAACTACGAAAACCATCCGTGTGTGGTTGCTATGGATAGATAATAAACACGGCGTTTTGTTAGTAGTTCTATTTTTATTCGCACTCGCCGTTATAGAACCCTTCCGAACAATACCAACCAGATTTTGTCTTTAAATTAAATGTCGATAACACCGTTAATTTCAATTCAATATGTTAAAAGTTTCTTAAATTGCTACGGTTGACGTGTTAGAAAGAAACTTGAAAATGAAAATTATTTACCATTAATTGTTGTAGTAAAACCTCTCCCGGGTTTTCAATTTCTACGAAGTAATCTGTAGTATTTTTCCTATGTTTGTATAATTTAACTGGTGTTGTCTCGATTAAAACGAGCGTCAAAAGCAGCGCTGCAACCTGGAAGATTATTTTCATTATCGCGTCTATGAAATTCACCTTCTAACAAAACTTATGTAACTAGTAACGTGTAATAGTTAACTCGTATACTTTAATCTTAATACGACTGACCGGTTCGATTTCAATCGCGCTAATGACGAAGACGTAAAATAATAATGTTTTTTTAATAAAAAACCTTCAGCTTTAAGTTTTTTATCAATTTTAAATGTTTTCATTCGCATTTCGAATTTTTTTTTCCCGCGAATCACTAGCTTTTAATCGCGTCTTTACGCACCTGTTTTCAAATTGCTGATGACGCATTTTCCTCTACTTCATTAGTTCAGACGAGGCTTGATTTACAGAAATTTAATAACGATTAACCTCAGGTTTATTGAACTACGTTAACTTCGATTAAATCTGATTAAACAGCGGCTAATTACGCGCCTCGTCTGAATTGGAATATTGCTAAAAAATGGCGGGAAATGACGTCATTGCTTCTGACCTATCACAACCCTTTAAGGGCAAATACGTCACTTCGACAATTTAATCCGGAGAAATTCAGAAAAATGATCGAGGTTGTTTTTACATACTTAGTATGACGTCAGATTTATGTTTCATTTCAATAGGAGCTCCCATAGAAAGACCAATCATAAAAATTCAAATATAGAGACCAAACGAACGGGAAATCGTGATTTTTCTCGAATCGATCTGATTCGATTTCTCGTGCCTGCTTCGGGAACCAGTTTCGTAGCGATTACTGACTTCAACAACCGATAGATGAAGCTACGATAAATCGATTTATAAAGATAACGCGTGAACACGAGATATTTAAAACGATTTCCAACTGTTTGCTAAAACTGATTAAAAAAGGGTGTCCTCATTTTAAGTAAAATTAAAAGTAGTTTAATAAGATTAAATTAATTTAACTTATTTAATAAATAAATTACAGTGTAAGGACCTGAAAATAACTTGGTTTTACAAACTAAGGTTTGATTCCCAGATGAAAGGTTGCTTTAGTACAACACCTCTTCTGTCGGGTGCATTTGTCGATTGCCTTACAAGTGTACCATCCGGAATCTCTCGCTTGTACTTTCTTTACGAATAAAAGTCCTTGTCTCACGGACGCCCCGAGTGGTAACGGGAGATTGTGGTCTCTGGACCATTCAACTGGGAGGTGACGAGGACCTTCGTCCCAACATCTCACTCGGACATCCGAACCTAAGAACATCATCATCCCGCATCATCGCTTGACAATCGATTGGCATCATCGTTTCAAAATTGTTTAGAATTTGTTCTTATCGACTTTTTACACGGGTGACCTTAACGGATTTATGATTTGACCTTTTCAAATGGTTTAAAACGGTTTTAGAGTCTCTCGCGTGGAAAAGAAAATCCCCAAAAAATTATAGGAAATGTTCTATTGATTTGTAGGATATATTATACGAATAATCTTTTGGTAATATAGGAAAATATGGGAAAAATTACTGAAATTATAGGAAAATATAGAATTACTATTGAAATTATAGGAAAATTTAGGAGAATTACTATTGAAGTTATAAGACAGGATTACTACTATTGAAGTTATAGGAAAACAGGATTACTATAGAAGTTATAGGAAAACAAAATTACTATTGAAGTTATCGGAAAACAAAATTACTATTGAAGTTATCGGAAAACAAAATTACTATTGAAGTTATAGGAAAACAAAATTACTATTGAAGTTATAGGAAAACAAAATTACTATTGAAGTTATAGGAAAACAAAATTACTATTGAAGTTATAGGAAAACAAAATTACTATTGAAGTTATAGGAAAACAAAATTACTATTGAAGTTATAGGAAAACAAAATTACTATTGAAGTTATAGGAAAACAAAATTACTATTGAAGTTATAGGAAAACAAAATTACTATTGAAGTTATAGGAAAACAAAATTACTATTGAAGTTATAGGAAAACAAAATTACTATTGAAGTTATAGGAAAACAAAATTACTATTGAAGTTATAGGAAAACAAAATTACTATTGAAGTTATAGGAAAACAAAATTACTATTGAAGTTATAGGAAAACAAAATTACTATTGAAGTTATAGGAAAACAAAATTACTATTGAAGTTATAGGAAAACAAAATTACTATTGAAGTTATAGGAAAACAAAATTACTATTGAAGTTATAGGAAAACAAAATTACTATTGAAGTTATAGGAAAACAAAATTACTATTGAAGTTATAGGAAAACAAAATTACTATTGAAGTTATAGGAAAACAAAATTACTATTGAAGTTATAGGAAAACAAAATTACTATTGAAGTTATAGGAAAACAAAATTACTATTGAAGTTATAGGAAAACAAAATTACTATTGAAGTTATAGGAAAACAAAATTACTATTGAAGTTATAGGAAAACAAAATTACTATTGAAGTTATAGGAAAACAAAATTACTATTGAAGTTATAGGAAAACAAAATTACTATTGAAGTTATAAGAAAACAAAATTTCTATTGAAGTTATAAGAAAACAAAATTTCTATTGAAGTTATAAGAAAACAAAATTTCTATTGAAGTTATAAGAAAACAAAATTTCTATTGAAGTTATAAGAAAACAAAATTTCTATTGAAGTTATAAGAAAACAAAATTTCTATTGAAGTTATAAGAAAATGTAGTATAATTATTGAAATTATAAGAAAATGTAGAATTACTATTGAAATTATAAGAAAATGTAGAATTACTATTGAAATTATAAGAAAATGTAGAATTACTATTGAAATTATAAGAAAATGTAGAATTACTATTGAAATTATAAGAAAATGTAGAATTACTATTGAAATTATAAGAAAATGTAGAATTATTATTGAAATTATAAGAAAATGTAGAATTATTATTGAAATTATAAGAAAATATAGTAGAATTACTATTGAAATTATAAGAAAATATAGTAGAATTACTATTGAAATTATAAGAAAATGTAGAATTACTATTGAAATTATAAGAAAATGTAGAATTACTATTGAAATTATAAGAAAATGTAGAATTACTATTGAAATTATAAAATATAGTAGAATTACTATTGAAATTATAAGAAAATATAGTAGAATTACTATTGAAATATAAGAAAATGTAGAATTACTATTGAAATTATAAGAAAATGTAGAATTACTATTGAAATTATAAGAAAATGTAGAATTACTATTGAAATTATAAGAAAATGTAGAATTACTATTGAAATTATAAGAAAATGTAGAATTACTATTGAAATTATAAGAAAATGTAGAATTACTATTGAAATTATAATTAAATGTAGAATTACTATTGAAATTATAAGAAAATGTAGAATTACTATTGAAATTATAAGAAAATGTAGAATTACTATTGAAATTATAAGAAAATGTAGAATTACTATTGAAATTATAAGAAAATATAGTAGAATTACTATTGAAATTATAAGAAAATATAGTAGAATTACTATTGAAATTATAAGAAAATATAGTAGAATTACTATTGAAATTATAAGAAAATATAGAATTACTATTGAAATTATAAGAAAATGTAGAATTACTATTGAAATTATAAGAAAATGTAGAATTACTATTGAAATTATAAGAAAATGTAGAATTACTATTGAAATTATAAGAAAATGTAGAATTACTATTGAAATTATAAGAAAATGTAGAATTACTATTGAAATTATAAGAAAATGTAGAATTACTATTGAAATTATAAGAAAATGTAGAATTACTATTGAAATTATAAGAAAATATAGTAGAATTACTATTGAAATTATAAGAAAATGTAGTAGAATTACTATTGAAATTATAAGAAAATATAGTAGAATTACTATTGAAATTATAAGAAAATATAGTAGAATTACTATTGAAATTATAAGAAAATGTAGAATTACTATTGAAATTATAAGAAAATGTAGAATTACTATTGAAATTATAAGAAAATGTAGAATTACTATTGAAATTATAAGAAAATGTAGAATTACTATTGAAATTATAAGAAAATGTAGAATTACTATTGAAATTATAAGAAAATATAGTAGAATTACTATTGAAATTATAAGAAAATATAGTAGAATTACTATTGTAATTATAAGAAAATATAGTAAAATTACTATTGAAATTATAAGAAAATATAGTAGAATTACTATTGAAATTATAAGAAAATATAGTAGTATTACTATTGAAATTATAAGAAAATATAGTAGTATTACTAATGAAATAATAAGAAAATATAGTAGTATTACTATTGAAATTATAAGAAAATATAGTAGTATTACTATTGAAATTATAAGAAAATATAGTAGTATTACTATTGAAATTATAAGAAAATATAGTAGAATTACTATTGAAATTATAAGAAAATATAGTAGAATTACTATTGAAATTATAAGAAAATATAGAATTACTATTGAAATTATAAGAAAATATAGAATTACTATTGAAATTATAAGAAAATATAGTAGAATTACTATTGAAATATTAAGAAAATATAGAATTACTATTGAAATTATAAGAAAATATAGAATTACTATTGAAATTATAAGAAAATATAGAATTACTATTGAAATTATAAGAAAATATAGAATTACTATTGAAATTATAAGAAAATATAGAATTACTATTGAAAGTATAAGAAAATAAAGAATTACTATTGAAATTATAAGAAAATATAGAATTAATATTGAAATTATAAAAAAATATAGTAGAATTACAATTGAAATTATAAGAAAATATAGAATTACTATTGAAATTATAAGAAAATATAGAATTACTATTGAAATTATAAGAAAATATAGAATTACTATTGAAATAAGAAAATATAGAATTACTATTGAAATTATAAGAAAATATAGAATTACTATTGAAATTATAAGAAAATATAGTAGAATTATTATTGAAATAAGAAAATATAGAATTACTATTGAAATAAGAAAATATAGAATTACTATTGAAATTATAAGAAAATATAGAATTACTATTGAAATTATAAGAAAATATAGTAGAATTATTGAAATTATAAGAAAATATAGAATTACTATTGAAATTATAAGAAAATATAGAATTACTATTGAAATTATAAGAAAATATAGAATTACTATTGAAATTATAAAAAAATATAGTAGAATTACTATTGAAATTATAAGAAAATATAGAATTACTATTGAAATTATAAGAAAATATAGAATTACTATTGAAATTATAAGAAAATATAGAATTACTATTGAAATTATAAGAAAATATAGAATTACTATTGAAATTATAAGAAAATATAGAATTACTATTGAAATTATAAGAAAATATAGAATTACTATTGAAATTATAAGAAAATATAGAATTACTATTGAAATTATAAGAAAATATAGAATTACTATTGAAATTATAAGAAAATATAGAATTACTATTGAAATTATAGGAAAATATAAGAATTACTATTGAAATTATAGGAAAATATAAGAATTACTATTGAAATTATAGGAAAATATAAGAATTACTATTGTAAATACATAGAAAAAATGTAAATTTCAAATACGAAGTTTAAATAAAAGTCACGCTTTTTAAACCGACTTATTTCTCATTCAAAAACTATAAACGCGGTGACATTTATAACCAGGATAAAGGTTATAGGAACTTATAGGATAAAGGTCGAAATGTTATAGGAACTTATAGGATAAAGGTCGAAATGTTATAGGAACTTATAGGATAAAGGTCGAAATGTTATAGGAACTTATAGGATAAAGGTCGAAATGTTATAGGAACTTATAGGATAAAGGTCGAAATGTTATAGGAACTTATAGGATAAAGGTCGAAATGTTATAGGAACTTATAGGATAAAGGTCGAAATGTTATAGGAACTTATAGGATATAGGTCGAAATGTTATAGGAACTTATAGGATATAGGTCGAAATGTTATAGGAACTTATAGGATAAAGGTCGAAATGTTACAGTAACTTATAGGATAAAGGTCGAAATGTTACAGTAACTTATAGGATAAAGGTCGAAATGTTACAGTAACTTATAGGATAAAGGTCGAAATGTTACAGTAACTTATAGGATAAAGGTCGAAATGTTACAGTAACTTATAGGATAAAGGTCGAAATGTTACAGTAACTTATAGGATAAAGGTCGAAATGTTACAGTAACTTATAGGATAAAGGTCGAAATGTTACAGTAACTTATAGGATAAAGGTCGAAATGTTACAGTAACTTATAGGATAAAGGTCGAAATGTTACAGTAACTTATAGGATAAAGGTCGAAATGTTACAGTAACTTATAGGATAAAGGTCGAAATGTTACAGTAACTTATAGGATAAAGGTCGAAATGTTACAGTAACTTATAGGATAAAGGTCGAAATGTTACAGTAACTTTTAGGATAAAGGTCGAAATGTTACAGTAACTTTTAGGATAAAGGTCGAAATGCTACAGGAACTTTTAGGATAAAGGTCGAAATGCTACAGGAACTTAGAGGATAAAGGTAGAAATGCTACAGGAACTTAGAGGATAAAGGTCGAAATGCTACAGGAACTTGGAGGATAAAGGTCGAAATGCTACAGGAACTTGGAGGATAAAGGTCGAAATGCTACAGGAACTTGGAGGATAAAGGTCGAAATGCTACAGGAACTTGGAGGATAAAGGTCGAAATGCTACAGGAACTTGGAGGATAAAGGTCGAAATGCTACAGGAACTTGGAGGATAAAGGTCGAAATGCTACAGGAACTTGGAGGATAAAGGTCGAAATGCTACAGGAACTTGGAGGATAAAGGTCGAAATGCTACAGGAACTTGGAGGATAAAGGTCGAAATGCTACAGGAACTTGGAGGATAAAGGTCGAAATGCTACAGGAACTTGGAGGATAAAGGTCGAAATGCTACAGGAACTTGGAGGATAAAGGTCGAAATGCTACAGGAACTTGGAGGATAAAGGTCGAAATGCTACAGGAACTTGGAGGATAAAGGTCGAAATGCTACAGGAACTTGGAGGATAAAGGTCGAAATGCTACAGGAACTTGGAGGATAAAGGTCGAAATGCTACAGGAACTTGGAGGATAAAGGTCGAAATGCTACAGGAACTTGGAGGATAAAGGTCGAAATGCTACAGGAACTTGGAGGATAAAGGTCGAAATGCTACAGGAACTTGGAGGATAAAGGTCGAAATGCTACAGGAACTTGGAGGATAAAGGTCGAAATGCTACAGGAACTTGGAGGATAAAGGTCGAAATGCTACAGGAACTTGGAGGATAAAGGTCGAAATGCTACAGGAACTTGGAGGATAAAGGTCGAAATGCTACAGGAACTTGGAGGATAAAGGTCGAAATGCTACAGGAACTTGGAGGATAAAGGTCGAAATGCTACAGGAACTTGGAGGATAAAGGTCGAAATGCTACAGGAACTTGGAGGATAAAGGTCGAAATGCTACAGGAACTTGGAGGATAAAGGTCGAAATGCTACAGGAACTTGGAGGATAAAGGTCGAAATGCTACAGGAACTTAGAGGATAAAGGTCGAAATGCTACAGGAACTTAGAGGATAAAGGTCGAAATGCTACAGGAACTTAGAGGATAAAGGTCGAAATGCTACAGGAACTTAGAGGATAAAGGTCGAAATGCTACAGGAACTTAGAGGATAAAGGTCGAAATGCTACAGGAACTTAGAGGATAAAGGTCGAAATGCTACAGGAACTTAGAGGATAAAGGTCGAAATGCTACAGGAACTTAGAGGATAAAGGTCGAAATGCTACAGGAACTTAGAGGATAAAGGTCGAAATGCTACAGGAACTTAGAGGATAAAGGTCGAAATGCTACAGGAACTTGGAGGATAAAGGTCGAAATGCTACAGGAACTTGGAGGATAAAGGTCGAAATGCTACAGGAACTTGGAGGATAAAGGTCGAAATGCTACAGGAACTTGGAGGATAAAGGTCGAAATGCTACAGGAACTTGGAGGATAAAGGTCGAAATGCTACAGGAACTTGGAGGATAAAGGTCGAAATGCTACAGGAACTTAGAGGATAAAGGTCGAAATGCTACAGGAACTTAGAGGATAAAGGTCGAAATGCTACAGGAACTTAGAGGATAAAGGTCGAAATGCTACAGGAACTTAGAGGATAAAGGTCGAAATGCTACAGGAACTTAGAGGATAAAGGTCGAAATGCTACAGGAACTTAGAGGATAAAGGTCGAAATGCTACAGGAACTTAGAGGATAAAGGTCGAAATGCTACAGGAACTTAGAGGATAAAGGTCGAAATGCTACAGGAACTTAGAGGATAAAGGTCGAAATGCTACAGGAACTTAGAGGATAAAGGTCGAAATGCTACAGGAACTTAGAGGATAAAGGTCGAAATGCTACAGGAACTTAGAGGATAAAGGTCGAAATGCTACAGGAACTTAGAGGATAAAGGTCGAAATGCTACAGGAACTTAGAGGATAAAGGTCGAAATGCTACAGGAACTTAGAGGATAAAGGTCGAAATGCTACAGGAACTTAGAGGATAAAGGTCGAAATGCTACAGGAACTTAGAGGATAAAGGTCGAAATGCTACAGGAACTTAGAGGATAAAGGTCGAAATGCTACAGGAACTTAGAGGATAAAGGTCGAAATGCTACAGGAACTTAGAGGATAAAGGTCGAAATGCTACAGGAACTTAGAGGATAAAGGTCGAAATGCTACAGGAACTTAGAGGATAAAGGTCGAAATGCTACAGGAACTTAGAGGATAAAGGTCGAAATGCTACAGGAACTTAGAGGATAAAGGTCGAAATGCTACAGGAACTTAGAGGATAAAGGTCGAAATGCTACAGGAACTTAGAGGATAAAGGTCGAAATGCTACAGGAACTTAGAGGATAAAGGTCGAAATGCTACAGGAACTTAGAGGATAAAGGTCGAAATGCTACAGGAACTTAGAGGATAAAGGTCGAAATGCTACAGGAACTTAGAGGATAAAGGTCGAAATGCTACAGGAACTTAGAGGATAAAGGTCGAAATGCTACAGGAACTTAGAGGATAAAGGTCGAAATGCTACAGGAACTTAGAGGATAAAGGTCGAAATGCTACAGGAACTTAGAGGATAAAGGTCGAAATGCTACAGGAACTTAGAGGATAAAGGTCGAAATGCTACAGGAACTTAGAGGATAAAGGTCGAAATGCTACAGGAACTTAGAGGATAAAGGTCGAAATGCTACAGGAACTTAGAGGATAAAGGTCGAAATGCTACAGGAACTTAGAGGATAAAGGTCGAAATGCTACAGGAACTTAGAGGATAAAGGTCGAAATGCTACAGGAACTTAGAGGATAAAGGTCGAAATGCTACAGGAACTTAGAGGATAAAGGTCGAAATGCTACAGGAACTTAGAGGATAAAGGTCGAAATGCTACAGGAACTTAGAGGATAAAGGTCGAAATGCTACAGGAACTTAGAGGATAAAGGTCGAAATGCTACAGGAACTTAGAGGATAAAGGTCGAAATGCTACAGGAACTTAGAGGATAAAGGTCGAAATGCTACAGGAACTTAGAGGATAAAGGTCGAAATGCTACAGGAACTTAGAGGATAAAGGTCGAAATGCTACAGGAACTTAGAGGATAAAGGTCGAAATGCTACAGGAACTTAGAGGATAAAGGTCGAAATGCTACAGGAACTTAGAGGATAAAGGTCGAAATGCTACAGGAACTTAGAGGATAAAGGTCGAAATGCTACAGGAACTTAGAGGATAAAGGTCGAAATGCTACAGGAACTTAGAGGATAAAGGTCGAAATGCTACAGGAACTTAGAGGATAAAGGTCGAAATGCTACAGGAACTTAGAGGATAAAGGTCGAAATGCTACAGGAACTTAGAGGATAAAGGTCGAAATGCTACAGGAACTTAGAGGATAAAGGTCGAAATGCTACAGGAACTTAGAGGATAAAGGTCGAAATGCTACAGGAACTTAGAGGATAAAGGTCGAAATGCTACAGGAACTTAGAGGATAAAGGTCGAAATGCTACAGGAACTTAGAGGATAAAGGTCGAAATGCTACAGGAACTTAGAGGATAAAGGTCGAAATGCTACAGGAACTTAGAGGATAAAGGTCGAAATGCTACAGGAACTTAGAGGATAAAGGTCGAAATGCTACAGGAACTTAGAGGATAAAGGTCGAAATGCTACAGGAACTTAGAGGATAAAGGTCGAAATGCTACAGGAACTTAGAGGATAAAGGTCGAAATGCTACAGGAACTTAGAGGATAAAGGTCGAAATGCTACAGGAACTTAGAGGATAAAGGTCGAAATGCTACAGGAACTTAGAGGAAAAGGGTCGACAAGTTATAGGAACTTAGAGGAAAAGGGTCGACAAGTTATAGGAACTTAGAGGAAAAGGGTCGACAAGTTATAGGAACTTAGAGGAAAAGGGTCGACAAGTTATAGGAACTTAGAGGAAAAGGGTCGACAAGTTATAGGAACTTAGAGGAAAAGGGTCGACAAGTTATAGGAACTTAGAGGAAAAGGGTCGACAAGTTATAGGAACTTAGAGGAAAAGGGTCGACAAGTTATAGGAACTTAGAGGAAAAGGGTCGACAAGTTATAGGAACTTAGAGGAAAAGGGTCGACAAGTTATAGGAACTTAGAGGAAAAGGGTCGACAAGTTATAGGAACTTAGAGGAAAAGGGTCGACAAGTTATAGGAACTTAGAGGAAAAGGGTCGACAAGTTATAGGAACTTAGAGGAAAAGGGTCGACAAGTTATAGGAACTTAGAGGAAAAGGGTCGACAAGTTATAGGAACTTAGAGGAAAAGGGTCGACAAGTTATAGGAACTTAGAGGAAAAGGGTCGACAAGTTATAGGAACTTAGAGGAAAAGGGTCGACAAGTTATAGGAACTTAGAGGAAAAGGGTCGACAAGTTATAGGAACTTAGAGGAAAAGGGTCGACAAGTTATAGGAACTTAGAGGAAAAGGGTCGACAAGTTATAGGAACTTATAGGAAAAAAGGTCGAATCAATGCTACGCGTGTTTCTCTATAGATCCGCTATTTTACACTGAAACCATTTTGAAGCGACGCTTGTAAAAGGTTTCGGCCTTTAGATGACGCTTAAGAACAATATCCGCCATGTTTTGTTAGTCATCTAGCAAATGTTAATGGCGCGCTAGATTACGGGACATTCCCTAAAGTAATTTTCTATGCGATTGTCGTGTATTAAAAGGCGTTATATTTTACCTAGGTCGAAGTAATCCGGAGTTCGATCGATCCTTACTTTGATATCGTCGCCATCGCCTTCGAGAAAAAAAACAGCTAGGGTTATGGGCTAGGTTGAAAAATTTGGATTAGAATTATAATGGCAGATAGTGCATTTGCTTACCAGTAGCAGGCTTCCCATCGGGCTTGACTATAAGGCGGGCCATTTGACTCGGAACCAGAGCGGAGTATCCCATCCCGACATAGCAAATGTAAATTCCGGCGTCGCTAGGTTGAGAATTCTCGATTCTCAGTCGGTCTTGAAGTTCATGGGCCAACGGTGATAGGACGGAATTCGATGGACGCGTCCATCGAATTGGAAGTCGCAAATTTCCTTCGTCTCGGCAACGAATAACCGTCGTTTGACCTATACAAGAGGTTACAACATATTTGCATCCAGTAAAAAAACAGATTCCAGAATTTTTAGACACGTTTTCGGTGTTTAAATTAAGTAAATATAAAATCGGACCAATCATTATTATATCAAAAATGTCTTTGCGAACAAAGACCCAGAAGGACATGTTATGGCCTTGAATGTCTGAAGTGACAGATATTTAATTTTCTTTTAAAACATGAAATTTAAATATAATCACAATCTGGCACGATTTAGAGTTTCAAATTTCAAAACAACTCATTTTATTCACTCGGAAATATTTAAGAAAAAACATAACAGACGATTTTCTCCCATTGACGCTAAACATTAAATTTGGCTTAATTATTTTTCAGGGAAAACGTGTATAGAACTGTTATTTTTCAGTATAACGCCAGTCCACTTTTTGTTTTCTTAATTTAACCCGAATTTCCACGACTCGCAATTGAACGGATCGTTAAAAATACTCGCCGGTTTATTGGAATGGGTATATGATCAAGGGAAATGTGTTTTTTAAAGCCCGTTTAAAGTCACCTTTTCTAACTTAGCAGACGACGCAAAACATAACAATTTGTACTTTCAAAGCTATATTGTGCGTGCAAGGGAAGAGAATTTCAAAGCGAAGAATTTTAGAGCTGATAAGGTTTTTAAATAAATTGTAATACTTACATTTTTCTTTTCATTAAAACCGTACAATTAAAATGATGATTTACATAAGGGACCACTAATTAGTTATTAGGAGTTATAATAAAACATTATCCATGGATTAGGTTTGTTCGTTTGCAACCTAAAAATTAAAATATGGGGAATTTTTATTCCCTTTAAATTCCCTGTATAAGCATCCGTAAAGTAACATGAACGAATTGCCTCGACTAAAGTCGAGGAGTTGTAATAAAACATTATCCATGGATTAGGTTGGTTCGTTTGCAACCTAGATTAAAAATTAAACTATGGGGAATTTTTTTCCCTTTAAATTCCTTTTATAAGCATTCATAAGCTAACATGAACGAATTGCCTCGACTAAAGTCGAGGAGTTATAATAAAGCATTATCCATAGAAAACATTATCCAATTAAGGTATGAGATCAGATCATAGAACTTTGAGTCTATGCCTAAAGCCAAAGCTAAATTAAGTATATTTTTCTATCGAACGAAAAGTTTCGTTTTGTTTGACACGTAATCCCTGAAAAATAATTAAGCGAAATTTAATGTTAAGCGTCAATGGGAGAAAATCGTCTGTTATGTTTTTTCTTAAATATTTCCGAGTGAATAAAATCAGTTGTTTTGAAATTTGAAACTCTAAATCGTGCCAGATTGTGATTATATTTAAATTTCGTTTTAAAATAAAATCTAATTATATTTAAATTTCATCTTTTAAAAGAAAATTAAATATCTGTCACTTCAGACATTAAAGGCCATAACATGTCCTTCTGGGTCTTTGTTCGCAAAGACATTTTTGATATAATATCTGTCACTTCAGTCTAACACGAAAGTGTTAACTTCTATATTAAAAGACTAGCCCTTTAAAAAGTGATTCAGTCAAATCTCTACATTTTCACCATTGCCCTTTAAACCCAATTAAAATTAATTTTTTCATAATTTTTGATGTTAATAGCTGCGGCAGCCTCACTTGATTCAGTCAGATCTCTACATTTTTACCATTGCCCTTTAATCCCAATTAAAATTAATTTTTTCATAATTTTTGATGTTAATCGCTGCGGCAGCTGCACTTGATTCAGCCAGATCTCTACATTTTTACCATTGCCCTTTAAACCCAATTAAAATTAATTTTTTCACAATTTTTGATGTTAATAGCTGGGGCAGCCTCACTTGATTCAGTCAAATTTCTTCATTTTTACCAGTGCCCTTTAATCCCAATTAAAATTAATTTTTTCACAATTTTTGATGTTAATAGCTGGGGCAGCCTCACTTGATTCAGTCAAATCTCTACATTTTTACCATTGCCCTTTAATCCCAATTAAAATTAATTTTTACATTATTTTTGATGTTAATAGCTGGGGCAGCCGCACTTGATTCAGTCAAATCTCTACATTTTTACCAGTGCCCTTTAATCCCAATTAAAATAAATTTTTTCCTTATTTTTCATGTTAATAGCTGGGGCAGCCGCACTTGATTCAGTCCAATCTCTACATTTTTACCATTGCCCTTTAATCCCAATTAAAATTAATTTTTACATTATTTTTGATGTTAATAGCTGGGGCAGCCGCACTTGATTCAGTCAAATCTCTACATTTTTACCAGTGCCCTTTAATCCCAATTAAAATTAATTTTTACATTCTTTTTTTATGTTAATAGCTGGGGGAGCCGCACTTGATTCAGTTAAATCTCTACATTTTTACCATTGCCCTTTAATCCCAATTAAAATAAATTTTTACATTATTTTTGATGTTAATAGCTGGGGCAGCCGCACTTGATTCAGTCAAATCTCTAGATTTTTACCAGTGCCCTTTAATCCCAATTAAAATTAATTTTTTCATAATTTTTGATGTTAATAGCTGCGGCAGCTGCACTTGATTCCAGTCAAATCTCTACATTTTTACCAGTGCCCTTTAATCCCAATTAAAATTTATTTTTTCATTATTTTTGATGTTAATAGCTGGGGCAGCCGCACTTGATTCAGTCAAATCTCTACATTTTTATCAGTGCCCTTTA
This sequence comes from Odiellus spinosus, assembly GCA_963920705.1. Taxonomy (NCBI): domain Eukaryota; kingdom Metazoa; phylum Arthropoda; class Arachnida; order Opiliones; family Phalangiidae; genus Odiellus; species Odiellus spinosus. The sequence goes on from OY987225.1 coordinate 18,689,009, forward strand.
AACCCAATTAAAATTAAATTTTTCATAATTTTTGATGTTAATACCTCCGGTAGCCGCACTTGATTCCAGTCAAATCTCTACAAATTTACCAGTGCCCTTTAATCCCAATTAAAATTTATTTTTTCATCTTTTTTGATGTTAATACCTCCGTCAACCGCAGCGAAATCTTTATATTTTCCCCATTGCCCTTAAACCAAATTTAAAATAATTTTTTCATCATTTTTGATGTTAATACCTCTGACAGACGCAGCGAAATCTTCATATTTTTCCCATTACCCTTTAAACTAAATTTAAATTATTTTTTTCAGTATTTTGGATGTTAATACCTTCCTTATTGCCGTTCGAAATTACAGGTCGTTCGGACTTTCACATTTTTAAAAAGGAGAGTACTTTTAAGTTTTAAGGCGGAAAAATTGAAACTTAATGTTATTCTATGGGATTTAGATTTTTTGTACGAGACTTACCTTTCAGATTTATTCTCTAATGATTCCAGATATTTTTCGGGCTTTATTTTAAGACTAATTTCATAAAATTTTACACCGATTAGTTTGGCCACAGTCTATTTATAAAAACGGCAAAAATATGAAGGAGGAGAAATTAAGTCATTAGCGCTCAATACCCAAGCGCGCTCCTGCACGTGAATTTAAAAAGCTATAGAAAACCTAAGCCTAATTTGTCAAATAAGGCTTAGGTTTTTGCCCACTCAATTTCTCCGCTTTAATTTTTCGTCCGTTTTCATAAATAGATTGTGGGCCAACTAATTGGTGTAAAACTATGAAATTAGTCTTAAAATAAAGCTCGAAACTTAATTCATACCAGACGGAAAATCCAAGTTTTAAAAATATCCGGAAGTATTAGAAAATAAACATGAAAGGTAAGCCACTTTCAAAAAACCAAATCCTATAGAATAACATTACGAATTTGGCCATGCGCGAAACCAGGTAAGTACCAAAAAAAGGGTCAACTTTAGAATTAATTTTAAAATACTTAGACTTAATATTTTTAAATGAAACTTGAAAAGTTCAACATTCGAACCTTGCTCTACCACTTAAAATTGATTTTAACCGTAACAAATAATTCCGCTTTTAGTTCTGCGATGCACGGGACATGTCCTCGAAAGAGTCGATTTTAAACTTATTTCAATGGGGAAATGGAGCGTTCTGATTGCCTAAAGGTCCAATTTTTTAAGGAAATCAAAATTGCATTACAGATGATGATCAGCCCATAACATAGAACCCTACCGGGTTCTCCGAATTTCAGCCTTCAACAGCGCTTGTACTACCTTAATATTAAAAGAATAGGCCGGCGTTTGATGCCTAAGACTTGGTGATCAAATGCCGGCCTATTCATTTAATATTAGGAAATTACAAGCACTGTTGAAGGCTGAAATAATATGATAGCAGGAATAAAGAAAATCTATAATGTCTGAAAGGTATTTACCTTGTCTGACTGTTTGAATTTTTTCGACGATACTGAGTTTGACGTCATCAAAGGCGATACATTTTCCATTAGGTCCAGCGAACATTCCTTCCTGGCAACCGCATTCGTATCTCGTCGGGTCATCGGGATCGAATCGACATCCGGCGTTTCGCTCGCCACATTCTTCCTGTCCTTCTACTTCGCAGCCATTGGCCGAAATTACAACCATAATGTAATTAAAAACATTAAAAAGTCTATCACTATTTTTCCATAAAAGTAAGCAAAGCCCATGGCTTAATACTATCAGCGAAGGTCCAGGTTTACGTCATAGCCCATCACTTAAAACTAGCCAAAAAAGTCACCACCCCTGTCTGCCTCAAATGATTTGGACTCTTCAGCTCGACATTTTGAGTCTGGAGAGAGATACGGAATTAGGCGGCCCGCGCTTGGCTATATCGTCTCCCCCTCCCAACTCTGCGGTATTTCTCCACAGAGCGTCGCTTCCTCCGTTCGCAATTTACACGGCGACCGCGGCCGCTAGAGTGTCTCGAATCAGAATCTGCCTTTACATTCGACGATAGATTAAGCTGCGGGACGTTGTTTACTTTAATGGAATAAAGTGATGGACTTCATTGTTTCGAGAAAACAAAATTCATGGACCGACGATTAATTTGCCATAAAATTTCGTTTCAACTTCATTTTACCTTTAGTTATTGCTTAATCGATTTTTATTTTTACCAAAACCACTTAATTTAGGCGTAACTTTGAACGTCTTATGACACGATTTATTTAAAATTAAGTCTTCTTTCGAAAAAAAAACAAGAGGAGAAATAGGCCTAGCGGTGTTTAATAGTTCATAACGTGGGTTAAGTAATAACATAAGCCTATTAATTCACCCATAAGTTACAAACGAGGGTCGTTTTAGCGTTAAGCTAATGACTGGCCAATCTCGCGTGCTAGGACATCCTGTTTCCGGTCAAGAGGAATGAGGTGCGGTACGGGTATGGGGAATTAACAAGGTTTTTCCGCGAGGTGGCGTAGGGCTTCAAATTTCTCTCTCTCCCGTATAGTGCCGAATACGAAGGGTTCTATGGGGAACTCAAACTTACGGGTGAAGAATTAATAGGCTTATGGTAATAATGATTATAATAAACATGTCGCTTACCAATACAGATATTGTTAGTGTTGTAAACTTGTCCCATGGGGCACGGGCATCGGAATTGAATTCTTTCGTAGCCATCGAGACAAGTAGGTGGGAAACAGAATCCATTCGTTGGACATACGCAGAAGAATGGCGTCTGGCCATTTTCGACGCATATTGCATTGTATTTATCACATTCTTCGTGTCCAAACGCGAGACATTCTTTGCCTGAAAGACCAGGGTCGAGAGAATTCGTCTCGAAACCGTCGCTAAAGCGTTGCGTGGTGGTCGAAAGTGTAGAAAGGTCGAGAGCTTCGGGTATCTGATAATACGCATTCTCAATGGGTTTGGATATAAAAGGACCTCGCGTTAATACGACTTCAGAGCCGCTGATGACTGACTTCGACGTCTTCGTTTCAAAGTCGGTGGACTCGCTTGACGTTCTCAAATCGATTCTGTCCGATTCTTCCGTAGTTCTCGAAGCTTTCGCGCCTAAAGAGGCTTTAGGGACGTCTAGAGTATCGAACGAACCCGTAGTCGAGTATCTGGGTGTTTTATCAACCCACCAATCATCGTCATTGTGCCAGATATCCTCTTCCGTAGTTGTAGCGGCTTCCACGTCTAACGAGGCTTTCGGCTCGATGCTAGGGACGTCTAGAGTATCGAACAAACCCATAGTCGAGTATCTGGGTGTTTTATCAACCCACCAATCATCGTCATTGTGCCAGATATCCTCTTCCGTAGTTGTAGCGGCTTCCACGTCTAACGAGGCTTTCGGCTCGATGCTAGGGACGTTTGGAGTATCGAACGAATCCGGAGTCGAGTATCTGGGTGTATCAACCCACCAATCGTCGTCATTGCTAAAGAAATCATCCTCCGTAGTAGTAGAGACTGTATTTGCCACCGTCATGATTACGGGGGAACTTTCGTTTAGAGTGACACTGTCTAGAAGGTTGGAGACATTCACCACTTCCGTAGTAGTTGAAGAGTCCGTTGAGGAAACTTTGGATAAACTTTTGCGTGTACGCCACTTTGCCCGACGTGGCATTATAGGTTTTCCGTTCGTTGCGTCAACTCCGCAGTTCAGAGTTAAAATATGTCCAACGTCCAAGGCTCGATTATGTCGGATGTCGGTGTTAATATTGTTGGAATTCGGAAATTTGACAGAACCAGAATAAATGCCACCCTTGTTGTCTTAAATAAATATAAAAATATATTTAAATAAACACATTAGATATTTTTTAATTTAAAATTTAAGTAAATAACAAATAAATTAAAAGCGAAATTGTCCAGGATCTTATAAATTACTAATTTGACTTCATTAAAATAACAAAAAATCTAGAGTTGAATCTACATTATCACGAGTAAATCATCGTTCAAGTTTCTAAGACGCCATACTGCGGGTGACGATGAAGAGAGTCCGATTTTTCTCAATCCACGGTTTCTGCCGAGTATTCCAAAATTTGTAGTTAAAGGCGGTCAGGCCCGGTATATTCTTTCTAGAGTAAATCGGACTAGAAATGGCGAAGGCCGGGCGAGACGCGTTCCTTCGCGTTCGCGAGAGAGGGGAGAGTTGTTTTCCGTCGATACAGTTTCACCCCCGTAAACGTCTAGACAGTTCGGCGCGATATTAGCGCCCCCTACTTAGTTCCAATCTCAACCGCTAGAGAGGGCAATTTCCAATCAGTATCTCGACCTGTTTTTGGATGTTTTTCCACTCTCCTCGGAAAAATGCTCCGACGACGAAAATTTTCGAAACCGCGTACCAATCGTAATACGTCTTGTATAAACTTGAAGCGTGATTTACCCGTGACATTAATTAGTACCTTTTAGTGGCTTCGTAGCCGTGATGTTCGCTGTCACGTTAATGAATTGTTGGTCGCCTTTTGAGACGGAATTCCAAGTCGATTCCCACAACTGTACCTTGAACTCAACATTCGGCCACGAATATCTGGCTTCTTCGGAAACACAATTGTAGTTAATTTTTTTTCCTTTCTGAAAAAATAAAAAAATAAATAAAATTTGATATTAATATATATAAAGATAAAAAACTAATACTTGATAAATATCAAACTATATAATTTTAATTAATATCTCACTTATTACTCGATTAAATATTAAATTTAAATTTAAATTTAATTGGTATCATAAATGAGGAGGAGCTCAGGGAATGTTGCCTCGACGTCATCAGGTACGTCATTGCTTGTAAAGCGCTCTTGAGCATCGAGTATTTTTTAAGCTTATTTTTTCTATATTCAAGTGTCAGCTCTCAAGGTCGGATCCCTCCCGAAGAACTTCTGAGCCCTCAGAGCCCTCTGAACCCTAGCAGAGTTGCCACAGTTTTTTCAGATTCAAATTCCCTGAAGTTTTTCCAACGATTTTCCCTGACCGTTTCGGCTAATACTATTCAATTTTAACCTTTAATTTTTATAAAATCGCGTTCGCCAAACTTGATGCAGGCGTATCTTTGTTCTAATCTATACAACTGACACCGTCAGCTTCGAATCTTTTCCGCGAATAATGATTGTACTTCCCTGACTTCTTGAAAGTTCTTTAAATTCCCTGACTTTTTAAAATGTCTTAAAATTCCCTGACTTTTTTTCTTCATTTCCAAATTCCCTGACTTTTCCCTGACCTGTTGCAACCATGCCTAGCGTTTTGCGAAACCGGAAAACTGCCCCGTATAACCTTAACCCCACCTTAGCACCCGCAACTTATTTTATAATATAAACTAATATATTTACCATTAATCGTTGATACAAATCTTCGTCTGGATTTTCAATCGCGATAAACCTTGTATTATAGAATTTAAATTCAATCGTTCTTATCAAAACCCACGTTAAAACGAACGGAATGACTCGAAATATCAATTTCATTTCGGAGATAAGCTTAATTTATCTTCCTATAAATATTATATTAACATCACTCGTACCAAGCTAATTTTAATTTAAGTAAATGTCACTAATTTAATCGCGTTTATGACGAATAATTTAAATCTAGCGAATTACAACGACTTCGTTATCTTATTTAAAAAAGTAAGCTGATTTTTAAATAATCAGAGCATTTTTTGAAGATAAAAAATTCCAAAAAAAAAAAAAAAAAAAAAAAAAAATGAACTTGAACAGAGTCCATTTAGTCGGGTTTATAATAATATTATTTTTTTATTTCGCCCGTGATAGAATTTGGGTAACCAGATCTAGGGTCATATTCTTTACAGGTTGCCAGGTCAAAATTAAACTTACAGTACCCGAAATAATTAAAAAAGAAAATTGAATTAAAGGTAAACTTAGAGCTAAAACATGATTTCGAATTTGTTTCGGAATCACCTTATTCCAGAATTATTTAAGAAATTTTTTGACGCGTTTGTGGTGTTTAAATTAATTTCTGGGTAAAATTTGAATTAAAGTAAATATATATAAATCAGAGCAATCATATTATTTCTGCCTTCAACAACGCTATAGGAACTATAGGTAAAGGAACAGAAACTTAAGAATTACCCGTACATTTTTATAGACGGGTTTAATCGAGCTCAAACTGGGGTTACTCTACTTACGGTAAGCTCTATAACTATTGGCAGAAGCCGATGAAACCCTCCTTTGACGACTACTACTCTAATGTTCGATGTAGCGCTCCTCTCTGTATGGGTAAAATTCCCAATTTTACGAGATCTGAGGGGTCCTACTTCATACCCCCTGTCTACGCAAAATTGGAAATTCTCTCTCTATACAAACGACGACGTTTTTTTGAAGAACTCCAAGGCTGCTAGAGATATTCGCTCGACGAACTCCCGCCCCGAAAATATCTACCGTTAGGAGGCGTACGAATCGCGCTTTTTGAAACTAACCCATACAGAGAGGGGTAGACAAGGCCCGGGAGTAATAGACTTCAAATGAGGGTTTCATCGGCTTCTGCTATTGGCGTGGAGAAAAAACCTGAGAAGACATTGATGGGCATTAGATACAAATTGTAAAGATTAATTAGTCTACTAGTAGATGTTGTTGAAAAATATTACACGCTCACTATAGCGTGAAACGCGTCTCGTGATCTCTGTATTAATTGAATCCATCCAGGTTGGATTTCTACGAAGGTAATCTCGATAAATCGGTTAAAATATCCGTATTTATATTCCTATCTCGATTCCATAGATACGAGATTGGGACGTTTCTACGTAATTTTATCAAACATTCCTTCCTGCAGCCACGAAGATGTTTTGTCACGTCCGGACGTTTTTCTTGTCTACGAGGTTCAACATAGCGTATTATCGAGCCTTACGTTTCGCAATGCTGTCAAACACCTTAATATAATACTTTCAATTTAAATAAGGTTGGAAAATATTTTTTTAACTTAAATGAAACTAAAAATTATTTTAATTGATCCAATTACTAAGTTTAAATTAACCTAGATAGAATTATTATAATATATTTGGCACTGCCAAAGAACGGTTTCTACCTTTGTTTTCCCTTTGATCAATTTGGAGAAAATTGACTTTTTCATAGTAAAAAAATAGTAAACAGTCGTCGATTGGGAAATAAGGGTGTTCTTTGGACACGCTCTGACGTTAACAACGAGTTTCCCTCAACAGGTGTTACGGATTCGAGGCAATTAAAAATGTACGATTAGTTTCGCGTCTACTCGGACAATCAAAGGGAGGAAGGCCGAGATATTGTATTTTCGCTTTATTCAACGATTTGGCAATAACACCCAACTATATTTGAATGCGCGAGTGGTTGAGAATTTCGCGGATTATCGTTGGATGCAGTGGTGGGTCAGACTCTACTAAGATAGGAACCGCTAAAGGTTACAAAAGCTTGCTAGTGTTTAGGGGTTCTTCCGTTGAAGGGAAAATGAAACCGAACAAAGAGTGATTTTCGTATTCGATTTGTTATGGGCTAAACAAATATTTAAAAAACAAATATTACACAAAATAAATCAATTTAAAACTTATCCTTAAAATAGGCTTAGCTAGATTTATTGAGATCAGCCCAATTTCTTCGAGTTAAATAGGATCATCGAGCAACGAGCGAAGGCCCGTCCTTAGAAGGCGAAATCTCCGCGTGACTTCCAATAACATTCGATTGGTCGCCGAACCTTCATTCAACCCGTACAAATTTGTCCGCTAATTAAAGGACAATGAACGGATAAAAATACCACTCGTTGTTAGGTTGCATTCTCCCTTTAGGAAAGAACCTAGATTCACTCTCCCTCGAACGACCGCGGCTAGGCAGTCTAAGCAATTTAGCAGCACGAAAGTGGGGGTTATTTCGAGTCGCTTCTATCCGATTTGACCGCGGTGTGTCCTTGCCACTCCCTGGATTTGGATCGTAACGTAAAGACCACTCTCATTTTTAATACGTTTAAAAGTGATCTGATCAATCCGGGAACGAATCTGGGCAAATTTGAACTGGCCTGGACATCCGCGAGTCCGAGGCCGATGGCTCCTAAAGCCGGCCATCATCGAGGTATACTTGGTATCAAGAAAGAGTCCAAGGCCACGCAGTCAGCGTACTCTCGACTCTATTACGGTAAAACCGTGAGTTAGGAACCTAAACCGTTTTACCTTAAAGTACTCGGAGCTTCGTTCTCGGTTGATATTTATTCATGGACACTTTAAATAATGCTAAAAAAGTCCGTTTTAATCAGTGCCGGATTATCCACTAGGTACAGGTGGATCAGGGGGCCCCTGAAGGATCAAATTAAGCCCCCTCCCCCTGCTCGTGAAAGGCCCCAGAAAGTCGAGTGCCTTGGTTCCCCAAGGGTCATTATCCGGCACTGGTTTTAATTCGCGTTTCTTGGGAAAAATTTAAACGAAAACGTTTCACGTTTTTTTTTATTAATATTAACTAAATCTTAAACTATAATATTATCCAAGATTTGAGGCGTTGAAAGCAATAATGGCTGAAATAGAGCCCTATACGTATATGAACTCGAAAGCGACACAAATGATGAGAATTCTGATTGCATGCATACTTTAAATTATTGTCCGTGTAATTATCGTCTCTGCAATTCCGAGTGAACCTCCGTGGGAATAGTTGGAGCAAGTGTCTAATTCACGATGGCCGACGAGTGGGTCATAAAGACGGGAATCATAGAGGTACGAATTATCAACGGAAAATTAATTATAATTTGAGTAAAATCTATACAATTAACCCGCACCTTCGAGGCTTATCTCTCGGTCAACTATTAGGGCATGGTCGCCTAACTCTGAACGCTTCTAAGGAAATCCGAGATCTCGATTGCTACGCAATTTTTAGTGACGGAGTTAAGTATCTAATATCGAGTTTGAATAGTCGCCGGCCCGTTGCGCTAGTTTTCATCATTCCATAACGCGTACTTTTACCGTAGACGCGGTTTTAAAGACGGCAGTAGTGGCTTTTAATTCTGAACGAACTTTCCAAAAAGGGTACCGAGTTAGGAAGCCCTACCCTACAAAATATGCGTATTTCGTGCCGTTCAGAATTAGAAATTCTTAGACATATTTTGAAATTTCGTTTTCGCGAAGAGTTTGATTATTTTGTAGCGGGAAACTCCAACTTTCCGACGAAATCGATTTTTCCGAAGCTCGTATAAACATTATTTCCCAGACCCTAAAGGGATACGATCCCTTAAAAACTGTCTAATTAGGCTAAAATCGCTGTCGTCTAATTAGAGTCGTACCTTCTCCGGGTCTCTTCCTAGATTGCCTAAGTCACGTTCCGTGAATAGCCCCATTGTTAATATACAAAATGAGCCCTTCCATCTTTAAATAGACCCAACCAAAGTTAAGTTATACATTTTTAAACGAAAGTGTTCAGATATAGAAGCGTTCAGATTTTGCTGGACTGACCATACGAATAAATCAACCGATTACCCACGCATCCGCGAATTATTTCGTTTACAATTTCAGGAGTCTAGGATTTTGACAGTGATGATGTCAGTGTACTCGGACCTGCAATCGTGGTTTCGTCAGTGGAAAAACATAAGGCAAACAAAATTAAGAGAAAGATAATACCCAACTTATACCAGTAATTCTAAAATTAATTTATTCCTACAGCGTGCAATTCGTAGACATTGAGAAACAATATTTTCGAAGAACACTCGACGAAGCTTCTCCGGAGGTGAGAATGAAAAAATGGTTCTAAAGTAAAAACCTACGTCAAGTCTAAAAACTTTTAGTTTCGCGATTCTCAGGGTGCCGAATGGTGTTTTGTCCTTGCGAGATGTCTCTGTTCTCGGCCGACCGATCGCAAAACAGCCCTCGTCTCTCTCAGGCCTACCAAGCTACATCGACGTACATGTTGTCCGCGACTCCCACCAAGAGAATGGTTCCCTCTATGCAATTTCTGAATATGCAACCCAAGGTAAGAACGATTAAGCCATGGATCTCCTTACTGGCTGCAGAAATAAGAATCGGTCATTAACTGGACTTAAACATTTCAGTTCGTTTCTTGTCTGTTGGCGAGTTTGATGGCCATCTCAGCTTTGATGTCCGTCATTAGCCACCTTCCTCGCTTCGGAAACAACTCGATCCCCGGGTGGAATTTCGTCCACCAATTCCTCGAAAACTTGTGGATGAACAGCCTCTTGTTCTTCTTCGAACGTCAGTCAATCTTCAATTTGAAACATTTTGATTGGTTCACGTTGTATCAAGTTATTACTTTGTTCCCAGCGTTCATTCGCCCATCCCGGATCCTAAGCTGGCGCATCGTGGCCTCCGTCTGGTTAATCGCCATTTCGTTCATATACATCGACATGAGCGGCAACCTGAAGTCCAAGTTCGCCGAAACCGAGTACGTCTACGTCGACTCGGTGGCCAATCTGCCCCGCAATCGATATCGAGATGTTATGGTCGTCAAGGACTTTGTCGAAGAGGGATTCGTCAACTGAAGAATCAAATGCAGCGTGTGGAAATGGAGTACCTTCTCTTCGAAACTCCGCCGGCTAGCACTGTCCTAATCATCGCGGAACTCTTTGGAAAAATAGGAACGAAAGAGAGGATTACCCAAACGTCGGAAAGGCCACTCCGCGGCTCTCTCTTCTTCTCGAAACCCCTCTACAGCACGTTCGTCGTTTTCCCCATCGCTCGCAACGCCTCCTCGAGAACGGTGAACGCCATCAACGGATTGTGAGCAAAATTACCATTTGGTCGTCGAGCGTATAATTTCTAAATTCCACCGCCTTTATTAACTCTTCCACGGTTTCTACTTTCTTCAAATTTAGAAATTTGTTGGAAATGGAGACGAAAATCATGGCCAAATACGTTAACGAGATGGATTCTTTTTCTTCGGCATGAAATGGACGAAACCGGTGGAGACTTTCGAAGACTTGACCTTCGGTGACATCAAGAGCGTCCTCGACCTTTTCGTGTTGGCCGGTCTCATTTTCGTCGTCGAATTCGCGACCGCGCTTGTACGAGAAGTCTACAAGTTCTACCGCGGAGGTTAAGACGACAATGTCGAGCTCGTTCTTCGCGCACTTTATTCAAATAATTACCGCACACTATTACTTAACTCCGTTCCCAACAGCCATTTCGACGAAAAACTAAGTAGTAAACGGGCTTGGGTAAAACTGTAGCTTCACTCTCTCGTTGCTTGGCGCGGTGACGGCTAAAGACGGGTGTTTGATAACCAAGGGGCCTTCCTCTTCTTAGGGAAATAACGAAAGCTATCAATGCCCCAAATTTAATACTGTTTCTCCTTGACACGTTCGCGAAATCGTATCTTTCACGCAAAATTAGAATTGCTTCGAAGGACATTCACCTCAGTTTCATCATAAATTTTGCGGAAAAGATTTGTTTCATAATTTAAGTTTTCGCCTTGATTTTGTATAAAAATGAAACCTTCGATAACCTTTGACACTTTGTACGATTTGATAAATTTGAAATAAAAACAATTGGCACTTTGCGAGTCCATTTTAACTCAATCGTTAACCGCCTACTACCGCGTGCACGCAGGGTATAGTTCGAGCGGACGCTATTGGGACAAAAATTCCCTTAAAGGGAGGATGCAACCTAACAACAAGTGATTTTTATCGATTCCTTATTGTTTAAATAGGCCTACACTATTGGGCCTAAACTAACGTTTTCTAAGACCGAGAGCAGACAATACAATTTCAAACTCAAAGCTTTCTTAGCCCACCAGGTGGCACTTACAGCGGACGTCCTGGTTTTTACTGTGTTAGGCATGGGATAAGCTCTCTGTACTATTCGTACCGTATTTTCCATTCCATACTACTTCTCTCTTCCAAGCGTTAATGCTGCCAAAAACAACACTCTTTCTCTTATTATCACGTCAATGTGAATCTACCAAGCTTGTAAACCGAAGGAAATGAACCCTTTGTTATGAGAGAGAAATTTTAACATACCGAGGGGAGGGAAAAAATCAAAATGGAGCTCGAGTACTAGTCTCGGTTTGATATTCTGAAAATTCTCCGCGGCCGATTACCAAGTCCGTTTTTGTAGGCCTACTGATATCGAGTCATTGTTCCGGATATTCGCCTAGCTTTTCAAAAAAATTGCGCTGGGTAGCGCCTCTCTCGTCATTTCATATACTCTACTCTTCGCCCTCGACGCATTTTGGGTCAAGAAATCGACAACATAACTTAATTAACTCGCTTCGTTTTGAAATGATTTTCAATAAAAAATTTAGTTTTTAAAATTTTTCACCTTATTTCAAATTTTAAACGAAATACATACGCCCATCCGTAGAAAACCACTTGTAAAATATAAAATTTACTACATCTGTCTGTCTGTGAGGAACGCTCCAAAATCAGACATTGGAAGCAAATTTAAAATTGATCTTAATTAAAGGGAAATAATTAAGAATTGATTTACTTTTCGAACGAATCCTTAAATCCCGGGAAATCACAATTAGCGAGAAAGTCGCGTAAAAAATATTCAAATGCGGATTTTTGGAAAGATTCGAGTATTTTAAAAGGCGTGATACTAAAATTAGTGCGAAAAAATAATCCCACAGTATCCACACGAACCAAAATTTTACGTTTAAGAACTAAAAATTTAAGAGATCAGACTCAGACACTTTTGATTCGGCAATTAAGAATTAAAGGGAAACTAAGTACCATTTATGAATTAAGGATTGATATTAATGTAACAAAATTTAAAGAAAAAAAAAAAACAATCTAAGGCATGGGCTTTTGAAATCAAATTAAATCAATAGTTGTACTTACAGGTTTGAAGATCTTGAAATAATCCATTTTTGCACAAAATTTGTAGTTCTCGAAGTAATCCATTTTTTGCACAAAGAACAACCCAAACGGCCCATAGGAATTTGGGTAACGTAATGTTAAAATTTTTTGTTTCGCCACTGGTAAAATTTTATTGTGATAGTAAACTAGGGTTGTGTCCTCACCTTTCTACCACAAAAATAACATTTAACCATTATAGTCTGCGAATACAAATCAATTGAAGTTTAACTCGATAATGTTAAAGATAGGCCACATCTTTGGATTCGACAATGGAGTAAACTGTCTTCCCCCACCTGAAATCAGTTGAAATTTTGAATATTAGTAGATACCCGATGGATAAAGATTCTGGGAAAATATCGTTTTGTAACTGCCATGGGATTTTTCTCAGCAACGATTTATATTACATTTATTATATATGAACGATATAGGCATAATTATAATTCACGTAGCTAATTACGAAAAAAAAACATGCCATTTATTTGTGAGGAACGCTAATTATAACGAAACCTCCATTCCTCATTTTGTTAATTGTTATTTCATCGGGAGGGTGAGAGAGCGGAAAAGTTTTCAAATTCTAAATTAGATTTCAAATCTCGAAATATATCCCTACGTTCCACGGTTTTAATTACGCGTTAATTAATATTACTTTCGATTAAACATTAAAGGGAGAATGAAAGGCCGAAACAACCTATTTTTAATCGATTAAGAATGCTAAAGTAATGAGAAAAACAATAATATAACTCACCAAAAATATTTCGTTATTTTATAATCAATTTCCAAAGTTCCGAAACTTGCAGATGCTAAGCCTTGGCTGCCTAGCTCGGCGAACTAGGCGTGATGGAGCTGTATTTTTTTAATATTACCGTCAGATCTAGTCGCCAATCACGAGCGAGTACGCTTATTTTTAAAATACGGGTACTCGCTCGTGATTGGTGACAATAACAGCCGCGAATATTAAAAAAAAAAAAAAATACAGGTCGTGCTAGAGTAGTTCGCCGAGCTAGGCAGCCTAGCATCGGAGCTTTGGAAATTGATTATAAAACAACGAAATATTTTTGGTGAGTTATATTATTGTTTTTCTCATTATTTTAGCATTCTTAATCGATTAAAAATAGGTTGTTTTGGCCTTTCATTCTCCCTTTAAAATGACCCATAGAACCCACTGTAGCTCGAACCTACCACCATTTTTGAAACACCCTGTATAATATGAAAAATTTCGATTCATATTTATTACAAAAATAAGTATTATTTGCCGTTTAAGACAAAAATTGACTTTTCATGAATTAACCGATCTTGGTGAAGCCGTTGCAGCCATAGATATATGAAAATTGAACTAGATCCACAACCCTACCAAAGTCACGCGCCAAAAATATCAGAAATAGAAATTATTTTCACGCGCTAATGCTCCCCTTTGGCTGTACAAATGTCACGCGCCAGAGGGGGGCATGTCCCCTTGTGGCGCGTGAAATTTGTACAGTCAAAGGCAGTGAAAAAAGCTTCTATATTGTACATCGACGTTAATAATAATTGTTGATCTAGTTCATTTTTTATTTATCTATGGTTGCAGCCGATAAAACCTGAGATTACTGTTTGGAATGTTTGCGCGTGGTAAAAAAATCAGTCAATCAAGCTTTCCCTTCCTCATCTATTTCCCGCCAAATTGGACTGATGCCGTGTTCTGTGTTGGAAATTTCCAATTTGGATCATTTATAACCAAATTATAGGCGATTTTTCCTTTTTGGGTAAGCTGATTCCATCGTAAAGCCCCCAATTTCATTCAACGTTTCGAAACTTTTCCAAGAAGCTCACGTGATTCATTTAGAAATTGGCTTCTCTGTCAATTGAAGCCTGATAAGGTGGACTATACGAAAACGAGCTTGATTTAAGTTTCACCTTTGTTTTGATTGAAAACGCGCCTTTATTCTATGGGAGCGCAATGAAATGAAAAGGCACCTCCGAAGTCACGCTTATGTAAAAACAGTTCAGGGGATTTAGATTAAATTCGCGAGCATGACGAATTGAATCGAGTTACGTAACATAATCTTTACCTTATGTTTAGTCTAGAGATTATTTCGGTGACTGCCATTCCCAAGTATCCAGTGAAAACGACGTTAGCATCATCGTCTTCCTCGTCTTCAAAAAAGTTCATCAACTGAAATTAAAGAGAAATCCAGAATCAAGAAAGGTTTAGAAAAATCCTTCAATTTTCCAATGTGGTCCCGTGGACCACTAATCCGCCTCCGATTTAATTTTTAAAATAAACCAGACAATTTTTAAAGTGGTGGTCATATGCCTTATCTCAAAGTGTTCTTCACACAATGATAATAAATTAAAACTTTAATCAAAGCAGAAGCCGATGAAACCCTCCTTTGAAGTCTACTACTCTAATGTTCGATATAGCGCTCCTCTCTGTATGGGTAAAATTTCCAATTTTTCGAGATCGGAGGGGTCCTACTTCATGCCCCCTGTCTACGGAAAATTGGAAATTCTCTCGACAAACGACGACGTTTTTTGACGAAATCCAAGGCTGCTAGAGTTATTCGCTGGACGAACTCCCGCTCCGAAAATATCTACCGTGAGGAGGCGTACGAATCGCGATTTTTACCTCTCCGAGTGAACTTTAGTTCACGGAGAGGTTCTGTCCTGATCGTGTGTGTGTGTGTCCGTCGTTCGCGGTGTTCGCAATTACGTCATCGCAAGAAAATTCTATTTTAGTTCACCACTCTTCTCATAGGTGGCGGCACAATTTCCAAATTCTGAAATTTCCTATTTAAATAAAACATCTCACAGGTGGTCTCCCACCCAGTCACTGTCCGCGCTCGCCGCTGCTCCGCTTTAGAGATAGCCATGCGAACGCTCTAACGACTTTGCTATAAGCACTTGAAAGACTCCTAGATAAAAACCTCTTAAATCTGGAAGGGGTGCACTACGGAAACCAGGCCGTGTTATAGTAGCGTAGCGTATAATGCTTTATATGTTTCTAATTAAATAAAAAATTTAAAAGCTTATTACTCGTAATTTACATTATAAAATAAAATATTACTAGTCTTAAACGATCATAATATAATATTCAAATTTAACTATATTTATTAAATAAATTTGACGTTAACTTTTTGTCACTAGGTGACGTTAGTTTAGTAGGAAGTAGGACTACAGCAGTATAACGAAATAAAGGCGTACGGTTTTTTTAAAAACTTTAATTATGCTTGATTTAAATTCTATAATAATTAGTTCTAGTCCTCTCTCAAAAAATCATATTTAAATTTAATTATATTTTGTAAATTAACTTTCTATCTGTAGGCATGGAATAATTAGTAGCTTATGCTGTAGGTGACACTAGTTTCCCTCGAACTCGGCTTAAAGCTAACCTTAATACCTTTCAGTCAAGGAAAGTCAAACTCATTTAGTCATTTCCTATAATTTGTTTAATCACATCATTCTCTTTAATTCAGTCTTAGGTTTAAATTAATTAATAATAAATAATCTAGAAATTCAGTTGTGTTTATTCTTGTAAAATCCATTTCAACTACAATTTGTATAATCATAGTTAATTTGATTCTATCATCATTACGATTAATTTAGTCCTATAGCTTGAAAATAATTTAATTTATTGTTTTAATTTTGGTTAGAATAATTTTAATTTAAGATAAACTTCAACTATTATGTATCTGTAAAATAACAGAGGCTCGAAAAATGCTTGCACGGAGCGTGGGGGTCTCTTCGTAGAATATTCGACTCTTTCGAGAGAGTGAAAATAAAATTAAACATGAAACTAAATGCGTCGCTCTCGGTACTACCTATTTTTAATTGTCATTAGAATTTGACTACTTATTTTAATACGATTTTTTCGTATCATTTATGTTTAATAAAATAGTATTAGTCTTCTTTTATCATAATATCATATTTAAATTTAATTTTATTTTGTAAATAAATATGATGTAAACGTTCTACCAACAGGTGACTCTAGTTTCATCGTGTAAATAGTGTAGCGACAAAAGTAACCTTATAGCAAGAAGTATGCCACTCCTCTTTCTTATTTTAACCCAAAAATTATAAAATAAATTTTTAACATCGTCTACCTGGTTTCATTAGTTTTCTTGTTTAGCATTGTTATTTTAATACGATTTTTTGGTATCAGTTATGCTTAATAAAATAGTATTAGTCTTCTGCTATCATATCATATTTAAATTTCATTTTATTTTGTAAATAGGTATGCTGTAACTTTCTACCAGCAGGTGACATAAGTTTCATCGTGTAGTGTATCGACAAAAGTAACCTTATAGCAAGAAGTGTGCCACTCCTATTTTTTATTTTATATATATTTTACCTATAAGGTAAGATTATACTTTGAGTGGGATCAGCTGTAACAGGCGTAATTCACCGCCTATCTACCGGAAACTATTTTATAGTATATATCAGACCTTGACGACTTCCGGAAACCAAAAAAAGTTTTTTTGTTTTTTGTTTTTTTTTTTTTTTTTCAGTTTTTTTACATGGGTTAGGTTGGGTTGGGTTAGGTTAGTTAGGTTAGGTCCCACCAATGAAATAATGTAAAAAAAAAAAAAAAAAAATGTAAAAACCTACCAAATAATTATTTATTTTTTATTTATTTTTTTTTGGTTTCCGGAAGTCGTCAAGGTCTGACATATACTATAAAAATAGTTTCCGGTAGATAGGAGGTGAATTACGCCTCTTACGGCTGATCCCACTCAAAGTATAATCATACCTATTATAAAATCAATTTTTAACATCGACTACCTGGTTTCATTAGTTTTCTTAATTACAATTGGACTTGGGACGAGGAGAGGTAATATTTTGGTTTCCCAACTTGTTGAAACTAACCCATACAGAGAGGGGTAGACAAGACCCGGAGTAATAGACTTCAAAGGAGGGTTTCATCGGCTTCTGATCAAAGGCAATATAAATTTCAAAATAAACTCACCCTGGGTGCCGATAGTCGAAGAACCCACATTGCTAAAGAAGTCTAACTCAATCGTGTCAAAGCGGGGATCAAAATAAATGGAATTGAAACTATTTAGACCTAACGTATCTCCAGGAGTCCAGGCACTAATCCTTTAACTTTTAGACCTAAAAATATCTATAGAAATTCGCGTGATTTGTAGATTTTTATCGTATTATTTGATCAACTAAGTTTTTTTACGCATTCGGCTAAACAAGATATTGATAAAACAAATTCCAATATTTCCCCTCGTCGTCTTCATTCTCGCGAGCTGGCTTGATTTCTACTTTCGTTCAACTTACTTTAATGCGAATTGAAGACCGAACACAATTTCCTACTTAAAAATCCTATTAAGTAGCACTGAAAACGTATATTTTTACTGGGTTTATTTATTTTTTATTTATCATCAAAAGTTAATAACTTAATCCATAAAAGTTTTTAACGTTCAATAGCGTTAGGCAACAGGCAAAGTTCAAAATCGACGCGAGATAGCCGACAGTAAATATAATGAACGGAGGAAGCGCCACTCTTCAATGGAGAAATCCTTGAGTTGGGATGGAGGACAATATAACCAAGCGCGGCCCATCTAAATTCCGTCCCTCTCCCCCGACTCAAAATATCGAGGAAGAGTCCAAATCACTCGAGCCAGACAGGGGTGGTTTTTTTTTTTTTTTTTTTTTTTTTTTTTCTAAGCGTTTGCTTTTTGGTTCAGTCGTTAATTACTTTTATGGATTAAGTGATGAACTTTTTATATCATTTGATATTATTTTGTAATTAATATTTGAAGTCAGGGCAGAGAATAAACACATCGCGGAAGAATGCATGCTTGAAGATTGCGCATATAGGGCCACTTTGAATTCAAGCGAGCGTAAAGGAACATGATTTAATAAGAGAGAATAAAAAATGAAGACTGGTACATTAATAAATATTCTTAAAACTAAACTTGGGTAGGTGCGAGTTAGATGTTAGATGTCAGCTGCTCGGTATCGTTCAGCATTTGAGTCATCCATATATCGAAAGTTCCTAGGTTTGGTTTGACAAGGTTCGATTCGGTTTGTGAACTGGGATTTTGGGTAGGCGCAATTGAAAGCTGTTCTGTTTAAAACCGCGCCTTTGGGACACTATACTTACGGCTATGAACCTTATACCCTCTTCAGATTACGCGAAATTAGTCGTAATTTAATCAGATTTAACTGAGGTTTACATATCCTTCTCAGTTCAATAAACCTCCGTTAATTATGATTAAACTTCGGTTAAATCTGATTAAACAGGCTAGTTACGCCTCGTCTGAAAATTAATGTGTTAGGATCAGTACTACTGTTTAATTCTACGGTTTGGTTCTAAATGTACGTTATTCGTACACCATTGGTAGGCTAAGTATTTCCAAATTGAGATGCTCTCGACGTAAACGTCGTGAAACAGGATGACGAGAGGCGACTTGAAGTTGTCGAATTCTTGAGGATTCTCGGCGAAGACGAGGCCGACGATGAATATTGCTATCCACACCCGAACATTTGCGCCCACGTTGCTTAGGTGCGGGTGCGCGACGCCGTACAAACGAGTACTGGAACGAACCCCGAGTTAAAATATTCATCAACGTTTTACTTATCGGGTTAGGGTTTGGTTATTAACAAGGGTTCATACAACATTTTGAAAACCAATTCTCTGATTTTTCAAGCTTTTACCAATGAGATTTCTCTGATTTTTCATTAACTACGAATTTTATACGATTGAAGTTCAAGCAACTTAAGCTACGGTCACTAATCTTTTCTTAATCGATTTGAAACGCTAAAATCAAAACGTTAATTAAATCGCCTTCAGGAATCGTTTTAAGCATCACGTGCACAAGCATTATCTTTATAAATCTATTGTAACGTCATCTATCGGTTGTTGAAACCGAATCGATACGAAACTTTTTCCCGAAGCAGTTTCGAGAAATCGAATCAAATGATTCGAGAAAAGACGCCGTTCACACGACTCTAGCGAAACGTTTTGAAACGATTGAAATTGATCCAAGGCCTTGTATGAACGCAGCTACAGTGTGATTGATTAATGATTAAGCAATCGTAATTCCTGGGACTTCCCTGGTTTATTTAAAACATTTAAGTGTTGCCCTTAAATTTCCTCCCTGATTTTGATTTGGCAAAAATTCAAATAACCCGGTATTCCTAGCTTTCCCACGTTGGTTTGAACCCTGTTATTAATCATTTCTGGCTTGTATGGGCTTGTCCAGGCTTGTTAAATAAGAAATATTTCTCAGAATTACGGGCGAACAAATTTGTCGGCTATTCGGGAGCAAACAGAACGCGATGATGCTGACGAAAATGCCGATGAACCAAATGATGAGGGAAATTTTGTAATCTTCCAGTTTGAGCTCCTGCTCGGCAGAGATATCGTATACGCGTCCGCTGTAGAACATTTCTTTCCTCAGGTTAATATGCAATGCAATATCCCTATCGATCAGTCGAGCCTCCGTGAAAAGGAGACACCTTAAACAACCCAAAAGTCAGATTCATCATATCTCCATCCACTCGTAACTTGTCAAATAGGCAATTGATCAAACTGTTGCGGAATTCGTATTGGATACAAGGACAAGGGCGGATTAACATGAGAAACCCACCTAACGAACCCGAAGTTTTAGATAATTTTAATGTGTTGTTTGGGAGATACGCAAGGTGTTTCGAAAATGGTGGTAGGACTGAATTATAGTGGTTTCTATGGGTCATTTTAAGACGAAAATGCTCTATGACGTTTTGTCGTACGGGGCGCCGTTTAAGAGATACGAAATGAATCATGCGCGGATGACCCCTTAAGGTACATTAATAAACGTATACACAATGATATAATACGCTTAATTATTTAGCTGGTATTTTGAAATCGTGCGCGTATTTTAATGATAAACGTATTTTATCATTGAGTACATGTATTCGTTTATTAATGTACGTTAAGAGGTCATCCGCGCATGATTAATTTCGTAACTCTTAAACGGCGCCCCGTACGACAAAACGTCATAGAACATTTTCATCTTTAAATGACCCATCTAGAACACACCACCATTTCCGAAACATCCTGTAAATTCATGTACTTTTCACATCTACTATGTATTTTCAATTGGCATCATTAACTCAGCACATGTTAACCGTGTTATAAGGAAGAAGTTTATTTAGTTATATGAAATTCTTTATCCGCGTTTTCCATAAATCGCTAGATGGGTTAATGGTGCCAATATGCCATTGAAAATACATGTGATATGTGAAAAGTACTTGAATTTGTATCTCAAAAACGGCACGTTAAAATTGTTTAAAACTTTCTACGGGTTCTTACCTCGGTATATAGATCGTCTGTTCAAAATTTCATCAAAATCTGTTGATGGGAGGGGAGGGAGGTTTCCAATGTTAATCCGCCATTGTCCTATTTCGGACTCACAGCTTGACGAATCTGTCGGCGATTCGTTGGTTGACTCTCCGGCTGATGACGAATGAAAGGGCTTGTTCCTCGTAAACACTGTCGGGAAAAAAGAACTCCGAGCCGTCCCCTTCCGCTAAAAAAACGGGGGCGCATTGCAACATGACGCTCCTTGCGAAGATGGCCACCGCTTTTCCCTCTTTCATCAACTCAATGATGTCGAACATATGATTTGCATCGCTTGCCGACCTTAAAGCTTTGAATCGCTTCCTCATCTTTGCTACGGCATCTGAACTATTGGTCTTAAATGCCAAAAACACTAACCGTTATTTAATGTTATAATTTAATGTTGACTTTGATGGTCATTGGCCATGCTAATTAATACTAATAAAAATGACTCGAGATAATTTTCTCATGGTTTTATTAAAAATTAAAATAGTGCCGGTGTAAGTTACTTGGCTTTTCATTGCTTGACGTACGTGTTTCAAGAAGCAGGATTAATAAAGCTTCTGGTGTTTCATAAAGCGCTCTCCACGAGTGCGTCGTGCAATGTAAGGCCCGCAAATTTATACCGACACTAATTTAGACTTATCAAGTAATGGTTTACGTTGTAATAATAGAGCCAACACGCTGGGAATGTACATTGAGTGCTGTGAGGCTGCGAATTGGTTGACGATGAGGGAGGTCCTTGAGTAAATATTTAATCTTTATTTAGTGATGTCAACGGAACGCTGGGTAACATTTTTATACAGTGTTTCTGGGAGTTAAATTGGTTAGGGCTAAGAAAAACCGATTGCGAGAAATACTTCAATGTTTTTTAGCGCGGCATTAACTCGTTTTTCTTTCAAATAAATATAAGATATTTCCACTATAAAGTGTTGGTGTTTACTCACGAGCTAAAAAATAACGAACTCGTAAATTACGCCACCGAACTTTTGGAAAAACTCGTGCTGGATGGTGAAAATGGTGGATAAGTAGCCAATTACAAGCGAAGAATAAATAAAATTAATGTTGCAAGAAATTAAAATTGATCCGGTTAAATCGATGGCTGAGCCCTCTCAATCGATCGTATCGTATCGAGCCCGCTCAATCGATCGTATCGTATCTAGCCCCCACTCAATCGATCGTATCGTATCGAGCCCCCACTCAATCGATCGTATCGTATCAAGCCCCCACTCAATCGATCGTATCGTATCAAGCCCCCACTCAATCGATCGTATCGTATCGAGCCCGCTCAATCGATCGTATCGTATCGAGCCCCCACTCAATCGATCGTATCGTATCGAGCCCCCACTCAATCGATCGTATCGTATCGAGCCCCCACTCAATCGATCGTATCGTATCGAGCCCCCACTCAATCGATCGTATCGTATCGAGCCCCCACTCAATCGATCGTATCGTATCGAGCCCCCACTCAATCGATCGTATCGTATCGAGCCCCCACTCAATCGATCGTATCGTATCGAGCCCCCACTCAATCGATCGTATCGTATCGAGCCCCCACTCAATCGATCGTATCGTATCGAGCCCCCACTCAATCGATCGTATCGTATCGAGCCCCCACTCAATCGATCGTATCGTATCGAATCGAGCCCCCCCCTCAATCGATCGTATCGTATCGAGCCCCCACTCAATCGATCGTATCGTATCGAGCCCCCCTCAATCGATCATATCGTATCGAGCCCCCCCCTCAATCGATCGTATCGTATCGAGCCCCCCCTCAATCGATCGTATCGTATCGAGCCCCCCCCTCAATCGATCGTATCGTATCGAGCCCCCACTCAATCGATCGTATCGTATCGAGCCCCCACTCAATCGATCGTATCGTATCGAGCCCCCACTTAATCGATCGTATCGTATCGAGCCCCCACTCAATCGATCGTATCGTATCGAGCCCCCACTCAATCGATCGTATCGTATCGAGCCCCCACTCAATCGATCGTATCGTATCGAGCCCCCACTCAATCGATCGTATCGTATCGAGCCCCCACTCAATCGATCGTATCGTATCGAGCCCCCACTCAATCGATCGTATCGTATCGAGCCCCCACTCAATCGATCGTATCGTATCGAGCCCCCACTCAATCGATCGTATCGTATCGAGCCCCCACTCAATCGATCGTATCGTATCGAGCCCCCACTCAATCGATCGTATCGTATCGAGCCCCCCTCAATCGATCGTATCGTATCGAGCCCGCTCAATCGATCGTATCGTATCGAGCCCGCTCAATCGATCGTATCGTATCGAACCCGCTCAATCGATCGTATCGTATCGAACCCGCTCAATCGATCGTATCGTATCGAACCCGCTCAATCGATCGTATCGTATCGAACCCGCTCAATCGATCGTATCGTATCGAACCCGCTCAATCGATCGTATCGTATCGAACCCGCTCAATCGATCGTATCGTATCGAACCCGCTCAATCGATCGTATCGTATCGAACCCGCTCAATCGATCGTATCGTATCGAACCCGCTCACTCGATCGTATCGTATCGAACCCGCTCACTCGATCGTATCGTATCGAGCCCGCTAAATCGATCGTATCGTCGAGCCCGCTCAATCGTTCGTATCGTATCGAACCCGCTCAATGTATCGTTGAGGTGGCTCACAATTACAACAGCCATCCTACCGTAGGATCTATAGTCCCATATGCATTCCCACAGTGACGTGTACTTTTAAGTATTATAGATATTATACTTTAAGTATTATAGAGAGAATATAGCTCGGATGTCGTAGTTTACCTTTAGTAGTATGTCAACGGGTCCGTTCGCCATTGAAAATATTTTGACGTCGGGGTAACTTTCTAACTGTTCCAAGGTCTCGAAGTAATGTAATTTGGGCGGCAGGGTCAGTTTGGTGAGCAGTTTGACCGTAAAACTGCTCGAGATGTAGAAAACGACAATGACGTAGGAGAACCAAAAAATTCGATCACTCACGCGTGTCCCCACTTGGCCATCTTTGGATTAAAATTACGTGGTAACAATTACTAAGTTTTACCAGAAGTAACGCGATAGATATAAGCCTAACAATTAAAAACAAAAAAACTATGCGCCATAACAGGTAGAGCTCGGAATTCGTATAATTTTTATTAATTGGATAAAAATCTATTAAATTCTGATGCATATTATCTGTTTGATTAAAAATAGACTATTTTTCATTCGAGTTAATTTATTCGAAGATAAAGTAAAAAAACCTAATCCATATCCGTTTTTATCCAAAAAAGCCGTTATCTTAGAATATTATCCGTGTTATACGTTCGGATAAAAAAAAATATTTTAGTGAAAAATAATGAATAAAAAGATGATTTAAAATCTCAGTTTCGATGTTTCATTTATATTCATCAAATATAAACTTGGCTATTTTATCGTTCGGTCGATAAAAAAAAAATATTCAACAATTTTCAAAGCAATTGGTTATTGGTGTTTAAATTTATAATGTTTGGTATAAAATTTGATTAAAAGTAAATATAAATTCGGGCCAATCATATTATTTCAGCCTTCAACAGTGCTTGTAATGCCCATACATAATAAGAGTAGACCGGTGTTTGATGCCTATAAGGCCTATTCTATCGTTGTTAGGACGTTACAAGAGCTGTTGAATGCTGAACTAATATGATTGGTGCGAATTTATATATACTTTTTATCAAATTTTACCAAACTTCAGATATTAATTTAAACACCAAAACACTAAAAATGGTTTGAAAATGCTCGAATACGTTTTTTGGCACGGTGATTCCGAAAATAAATTCAAATGCTAATCCAAGTTTCCCTTTAAGCCTTTTCCACGAGGTTGAAACGGCGTTTATACAAAGTACCAAAAAATGCGTTGAACAACTTCAACGAAAACGTGTTTCTAAAAACCGGATTCCTTCCAAAAAGAGTTACTGAACAAAGCCCAGGCTGCGTCAAAGTGAGACAAACCTACTACTTTAACTTAGTGGCTAAATTCCACTTATATCATTATGCCGGTGATAACGCCTCCATAGAAAATGCAAAGCTTGCGCCATCTACCAAAATGTTTTCCAAGGTTTAAGAGATTTAAAATTAGCGTCTTGGGCGGAACATGTCATATTTTAGCAAAGCATATCAATTTGCAAATTTTTAGAAACCAAACCAAACACGCACGCGTCACAGACGTGACTTGCAGTAAAGCGGAGAGGTGAGGCCCTGACTCAGAGATGGCGCTACAATAAAATTGCAGTTTTTCGACAACATAAAGGTTATGGGAAGAGCATATCTCTATGGTGGCAAAGCCATTGACTAAGAAATTTTGTATTGAAACATTGGACCGTGTCATTCTTACGTCTAATATGTTACATATAATTTTAGATAAAACGTTTCCTTCATTAAAATGATGCTAATTTACCTTGTCTCAGTAGAAGCTGCCATGCCACGAGGAACTGATCCTGATACATTGTCCAGAAACGTTTGCCTCGTTCTGTTCTCGCGTCTGGAACTCGTCGCGAAACCATTTTCGCCATCGTCCCCACCAACGGTGCCGCCAACAACAAGATACCTAAACACATCCATACCTAAAAGGGTATTAGATATAGATATAAATCGGTAATTTATCCTGGTATTTTCGGCGGGAAATTACCAGGGTTATGGTAATTTACAATTTGCGCTAGAAAAATTTAGAAAACACTGGTAAACACTGAATTTTTTACAAGTACATGGGCTTTTTTAGTCAGAAATATGAATTTTGAAGCTTTTGAAAAAGGAATTCAGCAAATAACAATCTCAGAAATTCAAAAACAAATAATTTTGTAAATGACTGTAAATACTGCTGAACTTATCATTTTACAAAATTACGGTAGTTTTAGAACTCTAGAAATCATTCTTATTTCTGAGACTTTACGAGCTTTAGAGTTAAATTGGTTATACCAGAGTATAGCCAAAAAGAGTACAGAATAGTATAGAGTATAGTTTACGAAAAAAAAATTTGAAATTATAATGTACTAGCGTCCGTGTAAAAATGTTGGGTTACGGTCGGACGCAACACTGGGTGGAGTTTTTGCTTTAAATAATACCGAAACTCTCTTGATAGTTTCCAGCCATATAACTTGTTTCTGTCCTTAGCCTTTTGTACTTTTAATGACGCATGGCTAACCACTAACAAGAAGGATCAGACAAGGAGAGGAGAAGTGGGGACGGCGCTCTTCCTACTGCGTCGGCCTAAACTCCCACTCTGGGAGAACGGGGGGGTAGAGACGTTTCGTGGTAAATTTTTGTCACGTGGGTAAAACGGATCCTTTATCAGCTTCGTAGTAGTCGACGACGCTAGTGACCACGTGACAACAGTTTACCTCGAGAATTTCCTATCCCCCTTTCCAACCGAGTGGGAGGTTGGCTCTTCTCTCTCTAACTCAACGCAGCCCCACTTTTCCTCTCCTTGTCTGATCCTTCTTGCCACTAATTATCTTAGTTTCTTTGTCTATGCGTTAATACTCTTAAACATATATAATTGAGAGTCGCGTTAAATGTAACGGGTGTACTCGATTAGAGCGCTTTCCCAAAAGAGCGCAGCGCTGTTTTGCAATAAGAGCGCTTTCCGAAAACAGCGCTTTCCCCAAAGCGCGCTTTTGCAAAAAAAAAAAAAAAAAAAAAAAAAAACTTAAATTGCCTCTTCATAAAATATGAAGGGACTATACTAGTAATCTAACCTCATATAAGAAATAAACATTCATAGAGCATTTCATCAGTGTATTTCTTCAAATAAGATTAAATTAAATTAAATGCTTCCAAACCGTTTCGAGAATCAGGATTGGCCTATATCAGAGGTATATAATAACCACCTTCGGGGGGGGGGGGGAGTATGAAAGCCCCTATACTACCAATGCTAAAAATCACGAACAACAAGAGCCCGCTGCTGACTATCTAGGCCACTAGCTCGCGCTGGACTTCTCAATGTCGCTACTCTAGTAAATGGTCTTTGTATAAACAAGACGGCTCGATTTGTGTTTAGAACTTCCTGTCTCAGGAGTCAGGCTGTCTGTTAAAATGGAGTCGAAGGTTGACTTCAGCTCGCAAGTTCCGGAAGTGTGCGTAGGGAAAATTTAGCGAGGTTCAAAATGGTGTAACTATTTTTTGGGAGTAAAGCGGTGTGTCGATCCGCCGCGATTTACGTCGGGCACTTGTTGTTCGTCGATTTTGCCTACCTTTCATACTTCCCCCCGAAGGGGGTTATTATATACCTCTGCTTTTATTAAACTATATACCCCATTCATATACACTCAACCCATTGAACGCATTGCCCAAAAGAGCGCTTTTCAAACAAAGAGCGCTAATTTAACAAAAAAAACTCAAAAACGTTTATTTTTGGGAAAAACGCTTTTTGGGAAACGCTCTAATGAGGGTCACCCAAATGAAACGACTGGTTTATTGCCCTCGCGCAACCTCTTTGTTTCTTTACTTTTAAAGAGCGAGAGTCCGCTGTCTATTCTTTCTAGTGGCGTCTCTAGCTCGTTTATATATTTCATCCTCAGATCCTGATATAATATACTTACTGTTCCCTCAAATATTGAGAAGATGGCGTATTCGTCCTTGGACTCGTAGACGGGTTTTCCTGATATTAACACCCAATTCGAGATGAAGACAGGGTACGTATACGTGACATTTTCACATCCAATGTGAAAATACGGAATCGGGAAAATAGAAATATCCGATTTCTGTAAAGTGTAATCGATTAACCACGATTTGAAACTTTTTAATTGGTTTCATCTTAACGGGTAGAAGGCAGTACCCAAACCCCCACAACCCGCATCCCCAATCCTATAGCATTATCCGTATAATTCTTAGAAATGCATCTGCCATGGTGTAACTTTGAAAGAAACGTATCTGCCATGGGGTAACTTTGAAAGAAACGTATCTGCCATGGGGTAACTTTGAAAGAAACGTATCTGCCATGGGGTAACTTTGAAAGAAACGTATCTGCCATGGGGTAACTTTGAAAGAAACGTATCTGCCATGGGGTAACTTTGAAAGAAACGTATCTGCCATGGGGTAACTTTGAAAGAAACGTATCTGCCATGGGGTAACTTTGAAAGAAACGTATCTGCCATGGGGTAACTTTGAAAGAAACGTATCTGCCATGGGGTAACTTTGAAAGAAACGTATCTGCCATGGGGTAACTTTGAAAGAAACGTATCTGCCATGGGGTAACTTTGAAAGAAACGTATCTGCCATGGGGTAACTTTGAAAGAAACGTATCTGCCATGGGGTATCTTTGAAAGAAACGTATCTGCCATGGGGTAACTTTGAAAGAAACGTATCTGCCATGGGGTAACTTTGAAAGAAACGTATCTGCCATGGGGTAACTTTGAAAGAAACGTATCTGCCATGGGGTGACTTTGAAAGAAACGTATCTGCCATGGGGTAACTTTGAAAGAAACGTATCTGCCATGGGGTAACTTTGAAAGAAACGTATCTGCCATGGGGTAACTTTGAAAGAAACGTATCTGCCATGGGGTAACTTTGAAAGAAACGTATCTGCCATGGGGTGACTTTGAAAGAAACGTATCTGCCATGGGGTAACTTTGAAAGAAACGTATCTGCCATGGGGTAACTTTGAAAGAAACGTAGCTGCCATGGGGTAACTTTGAAAGAAACGTATCTGCCATGGGGTAACTTTGAAAGAAACGTATCTGCCATGGGGTAACTTTGAAAGAAACGTATCTGCCATGGGGTAACTTTGAAAGAAACGTATCTGCCATGGGGTAACTTTGAAAGAAACGTATCTGCCATGGGGTAACTTTGAAAGAAACGTATCTGCCATGGGGTGACTTTGAAAGAAACGTATCTGCCATGGGGTAACTTTGAAAGAAACGTATCTGCCATGGGGTAACTTTGAAAGAAACGTATCTGCCATGGGGTAACTTTGAAAGAAACGTATCTGCCATGGGGTAACTTTGAAAGAAACGTATCTGCCATGGGGTAACTTTGAAAGAAACGTATCTGCCATGGGGTAACTTTGAAAGAAACGTATCTGCCATGGGGTAACTTTGAAAGAAACGTATCTGCCATGGGGTGACTTTGAAAGAAACGTATCTGCCATGGGGTAACTTTGAAAGAAACGTATCTGCCATGGGGTAACTTTGAAAGAAACGTATCTGCCATGGGGTAACTTTGAAAGAAACGTATCTGCCATGGGGTAACTTTGAAAGAAACGTATCTGCCATGGGGTAACTTTGAAAGAAACGTATCTGCCATGGGGTATCTTTGAAAGAAACGTATCTGCCATGGGGTAACTTTGAAAGAAACGTATCTGCCATGGGGTAACTTTGAAAGAAACGTATCTGCCATGGGGTGACTTTGAAAGAAACGTATCTGCCATGGGGTAACTTTGAAAGAAACGTATCTGCCATGGGGTAACTTTGAAAGAAACGTATCTGCCATGGGGTAACTTTGAAAGAAACGTATCTGCCATGGGGTAACTTTGAAAGAAACGTATCTGCCATGGGGTGACTTTGAAAGAAACGTATCTGCCATGGGGTAACTTTGAAAGAAACGTATCTGCCATGGGGTAACTTTGAAAGAAACGTATCTGCCATGGGGTAACTTTGAAAGAAACGTATCTGCCATGGGGTAACTTTGAAAGAAACGTATCTGCCATGGGGTAACTTTGAAAGAAACGTATCTGCCATGGGGTAACTTTGAAAGAAACGTATCTGCCATGGGGTAACTTTGAAAGAAACGTATCTGCCATGGGGTGACTTTGAAAGAAACGTATCTGCCATGGGGTAACTTTGAAAGAAACGTATCTGCCATGGGGTAACTTTGAAAGAAACGTATCTGCCATGGGGTAACTTTGAAAGAAACGTATCTGCCATGGGGTAACTTTGAAAGAAACGTATCTGCCATGGGGTAACTTTGAAAGAAACGTATCTGCCATGGGGTAACTTTGAAAGAAACGTATCTGCCATGGGGTGACTTTGAAAGAAACGTATCTGCCATGGGGTAACTTTGAAAGAAACGTATCTGCCATGGGGTAACTTTGAAAGAAACGTATCTGCCATGGGGTAACTTTGAAAGAAACGTATCTGCCCTTCAAGCGCAACTACGAGACGTTTCTGTCACTGGGCACCTTCGGGGCGTATTTCTGTCATTGGATAACTTCGAGAGCATCTCTCTTGAGCAACTTAAAGGTACGTAACTAAAGACTAAATAAAAAAAAGGAAAAAAAAAAAAAAAAAAAAAATTTGTTTAAAACTCAACCTTTGCCTTATCTACATTTAGCCGCTTCAAATTGTATACCATCTTGCCATCATATCCTTTCCCTGTGTATGATACGATCTTAAACTCACATTGGTGACTACAGATCCTAGTATTCCTGTCCAGGTACCGTTGCTATATCCACCCATATCATACTCTTGCATTTCTATGTACTCCCAACTGCGATAGAACAGTAAAAAAGAAGACACAAATTGGTTAGGTCGTGGAACAGTTACCCAGGTGGCATGGATTAATAGCATCATTCACAACTGGGATTAAACACGTATAATTAAGATTTCCTATCTATAATTATCATAATTGAACCTATGCCTTCCGCCAATTTTCTAGAAATTATCGGCTGTTCTAACCAATCAGATGTTACGTAACGTCAAAACTGGGCTTTGCGTGAGGTTGAATACCCTCTTTAGCTAAGTTGGTTAGAGCGTCGGTTACCCAGAGGTTGGTATTTCTAGTCTACCCTGAGGCAGTTGTCATATTTTCACCTCAGGTGGCATGGACTCCAGGTTTAGCGCTCATAACTTACCATTATTACTTTAATGAAAAAGCCATTAAGCCTTTGCGAATACTTTTAGAGAAAACAGACGACGAAGTACCTCTGACCTTGCTCTGACGCGAGACTGGCGGGAACTACAGTGAAATGAGGTATTGACGGCAGATAATGAGTACTTATAAGCTAACGCCCAAAATTAGTCACGTGGCCTTGCTACGTTTCGCGAAGATTTCCATACTAACAAAACTTCCCGCTGTATATGTTCCCTGCCTGACTAAAGGCAGACAAACATTCGGTTCACATTTATACGTAAATTCCTGTTTGTACCTGATGTTTAGTCTGGAGATAACATCGTTGGCGGCCTTTCCCAAATGTCCGCTGAAAATGAGTCGACCATTATCGTCTACGTGTTCATCGAAGAACAATATCAACTGAAATGAAAATTACTATTTAATTAATTACTCAGCATGGCCAAGATACGTTTTTGTATTCATGAAAGGAATAAAATTATAAAGCACGTGTAATCTTCTCGAGATAATCATCTTCCGCTGATCATATACAAAGATAGTAATAGGTTTGTTTTGGCGCACCTTGTGTCTGTTTCTGCCCAGGCCTTTACGAGAATGCCAGGATTAGGCTTCGTGGACTATGCACGATTGGCCGGATAAATCTTAACGGTGATCACGGTCGATCAGGGATCACCGACGATCGGGGATCACGGTTGATCGGGGATAACGGTCAATCGGGGATAACGGTCAATCGGGGATAACGGTCGATCGGGGATAACGGTCGATCGGTGATCACGGTCGACCATTTTTATTTAGGGCATTACTGATTTTATCAGAAGCCGATGAAACCCTCCTTTGAAGTCTATTACTCCCGGGTCTTGTCTATCCCTCTCTGTATGGGCTAGTTTCAAAAAGAGCGATTCGTACGCCTCCTAACGGTAGATATTTTCGGAGCGGGAGTTCATCGAGCGAATATCTCTAGCAGCCTTGGAGTTCGAGGAGAGAGAGAATTTCCAATTTTCCGTAGACAGGAGGGTATGAAGTAGGACCCCTCCGATCTCGTAAAATTGGGAATTTTACATATACAGAGAGGAGCGCTATATGGAGCATTAGAGTAGTAGACTTCAAAGGAGGGTTTCATCGGCTTCTGATTTTATTCAATAAATTCATATGTTTAATATAATATAATATAATATAATATAACATAACATAATATAAAGTAATATAATATAATATAATTTAATAAAGTTTTTTTTTTAATTGTTGATTTTTTCCCTAATAGTTTTAATATAGCGTAGGGGTATTAATTTTTAATTTTCGGTTGTTCACTTTCACTTTGACTAATAAGTTACTTTCAATAGAGAGATTGATTTTTTGATGATGAATGAATATTTAATGGAATTTTTTTAATCATAATAAATTCTAATTAGTGTTATCAAAAGTCTATCACTCTTTTCCATAAAAGTAAACAACGCCCTGTTTTACGTCATAGCCCATCATTTAAAAATAGCCAAAAAGTTATCATCCCTGTCTGGCTCGAGTAATTTGGACTCTTCCTCGATATATTTAGTCGGGAGAGAGGAACGGAATTTAGGCGGGCCGCGCTTGACTGTATTGTCTTCACGCTCAACGCGGGAATTTCTCCAAATAGTGGCGCTTCTTCCATTCACTATTTACACCGAATGCGGAGGCTAGATTGTCTCGAATCAGAATCTGTCGGTACATTTACCTGGGCCTTTGCTGATAGTATCAAGCGGTTTGCGTTCACTTGCGCATTTTCATTTGCGCAGTAGCCATTTGCGTGGTTTCCCATTTGCGCAGTTTTCCATTTGGGCAGTTTTCCATTTGCGCAGTTTGCCATTAGAGCTGTCCGCAAGAGGGACAGGCTAGTTCGAGTGATTAACTAACCTAACCTAACCTAACCTGCAAATGAACACTGCGCAAATGGAAACTGCGGAAATGGAAACCTGCGGAAATGGAAAACTGCGCAAATGAAAAACTGCGCAAAAGGAAATGCGCTTGCGGGAACTGCGAAATTGGGGAGTTGTTTACTTTTATGGAATAAAGTGGTAGACTTTTGGTATTATTGTAAGAATAATAAATTGTTCTTTCTCCAGAAACTTATTTTGTCTATTTCCGAGTTTGATGCGAATCAGATAAAGGACCAGTTTTTACCCTTTCAAAGGGTGATAAGTAACCTCTTTTTCATATAAAAATATTGTAATTAATTTCCTTTCCAAGCTGTTATATTTTATACCGTGACATGTTAGCAAATATTCAAATAAATAAACTCACTTTAGGAGCCGTAAACCTAATAATATCAGACATTTCCACGTATTTTCGCTTTCTTCAAAATATTCAGGCAATTAAAAATTTTATAATTGATATTAGTACAATGTAAGTTGACATTATCCGTAAAAGTTGAAACGCAATGATACCTAATATTAAACATAATATAGATAAAAATAGTCCTTGCCAACGATTTAAATGTATAATGTTTTAGTGATAGATCGAAAAAATATTATAAGAATTAATTCAGAGAGAAATACTTGTGGGTTTTCATTCAAATCGTATTCGCAACGGAAAACGCGGGAAACTAATAATTTGGCGCAAACGCTCGACGAGTCTGCCGAACTAGAGCTCGGAATTCGTATAGCTTTTGCTAATTGAATATGACCATCGTGAATGTCAATTGGATATTTTCCGTTCGCGAAAAATATCCGTTTCTTATTCGAGTTAACGTAAACTGTTTATTCGTATACTCAATTGTTATAGGAAATTGATACGTTTTACGAGTTATTCATTCACCGATAAGAAACATTTAAAACTCGAGTTTCTTAGCGGATTTTAACCCAAATTGAGGTCTCGAAGGTGGTTGCTCAATTGCCTTCGTCATGACGCGAATAGTGAAACGTACATTAGTAATAATTCTCTCTGAATTGCATTTAATTAGTTCTTGATATAGTTGGGAGACAATAAGAACGAATTGAAGCCTTTAAGAATCTTGAGAAAAACTCTCCCTCTGGCATCATCCTGCCATTCTTTACGGTAAAAGTTTGATGGACAAACTGATCTAAGTTGGCCGTGTCGAGGCGGAGCCAATGAATAAGTCGATGTGGCCGTTTAAAGGGAGAATGTAACCTAACAACAATTGATTTTATTTATCGATTCCTTATCGTTTAAATAGGCCTAATCCACCAGTAAACAAAATTCACAACCAAATATTAAACTAGAAATAAATTTAAAACTTATCCGAAAAATAGGCTTAGCTGGGTTCATGGCGATCCTCAACTCCCCATATAAGAACTATCAACCAATGACATTGGTGAATGGTTCTGAAATAGTTCAGGATCGCCATGAATTGTTTGTATTTCTTTTACTGGTGGATTAGGTCAATTTAAAAGATAAGGCATCGATAAAACAAATTCACTTATTGTTAGGTTGCAGTCAAGAAGCTTCAATTCATTTTCGGAGAACTGTGTTACGGCACATAATATTCGTAATGTTTTATTACCGTTACGAGAAACGACTTAATTCTACCGTTCGGATCTGCTTTCCAGGTAAGACTGTACCCAAAGGTATAGTTCCTTCATAATGTGTCACTTATAATAATGGCTTAACTAAACTGTGTTCTCTTAAAAAAAACTAGAAAAAAAACCTAATTTAGACTTGAGGTTCGATCGTAAGACGAAAGTAATTTACAGTTGGTAAGTAAATCCGCTTTGAAATCGTGTACTAAATTAACATAAAACAACTGCAGGTGACAAACAAACCTTAAAAATATAAATTATATATGTACAGAAAGAAATTAAAGGAACGATCTAGGATAAAAATAATTTGATCTTATATGAAAGGTGCACGTTTCAATACGTTTTAATTGTTACAAAATATTGAAGAGTGGATAATTTCTTTCGATCGATATCCAAAATTTAAAAATGAGTTTCTTATCATGGAATAACTAACCCCCTGGAACGGCCAATAGAATATGCGAACAGCTTCAATAAAAGTCTATACGTGACGTTGTATTGACATCGTTTTCTCTCTCTCTCAGTCGAACCAAAGATGTTGCCCGCGCAATTTTGGTGCGCAGTCACATCCCGCACGCGTCTGTATCCGGTTAAATTACAGCAGGCTAAATTCTAGACGCCTTAGCTGCATCTCTATAATTTCGGATTTTCATGGACAACAGACGAAGAGAGAGGAAACTTAAATTCGCTAAAAAAAAGATTCCCGATTGCAACAGTCAGTTAAAGTGTTTGGACAAATGGGGGGAAATAAAAACGAGGAATCGGAAGGGAAAGCACAGTTTTAGAAGCTATGAACGACACGATTTATAATGTGTGGCCGCTCTTCCATCTCTAGTTCTTCCATACACTTATAAATCATATACAATGGGAGAGAAGCTAGAAGCTGTGACGTTCATATTGCCTTTTTTTTTTTTTTTTTTTTTTTTTTGCATATGGTAAGCATACAAGTTACCTCGTAATGGTGGATTTTTTTTAATGAACTATGCTGAATTGTCGGGATTATTAGCTTCATATTAGTATCTAGGGGTGTGGCTTAGAGTGAGAATGCAACCTAGTAAAACAAGTGGTTTTAATATCGACTCTTTATCTTTTAAATAGGCCTAATCCACCATTAAAAAGTTAACAAAACAAATATTTAACCAGAAATCAATTTAAAACGTACCCGGAAAAAAGGCTTAGCGGGATTCATGGAGATTCTGAATTGCCTCCGTGTAAGGTCTAGGGACCAATGAGCAAAGACCCGTCGTTCACGCGAGATCTCCACGAGACTTACAATCGCGTTCGATTGGTTGCTAGACCTTATACGCGAGGAAATTAGGATCTCCATGAATCCCGCTAAGCCTAATTTCCGAGTAAGTTTCAAAATTTCTAGTTTAATATTTATTCGTACATTTTTTCACTAGTGGAACGAATAAAACAATTTTTAATTAATTACTATTTAACAAATAATTCCGTCAATCGTTTGGTAAATTAAATTACAATATTTTTTACGTTGGGCCTGTCCTTTTTCTTGTTAGAATAACAGATCGAAATAAATCTAAATAATGGTTAAAAACAGACTTTTGAAATGAAATTTCGAACAATTTATAATTTCACGTACTGTAAAATTGCTTCCGAAACAATTATCCTTAATTATTATGGTTCAAAATACACCGACAGACCCGTGTTATTGAATTGATTCCTTAATATATTTATATCCATGTAAAGCAAAACAAGTAGCTTAATATACTCGGCTTAATTGAACAATTCAATGTAATTCAAAATCTACGCTTTGGTAACTTATGTTCTTGGGGAGTTGCCCTCGGCTACTTTTTTTTTTTTTTTTTTTTTTTTTTTTTTTTTAAGACCCGTATGGTATGTACCCATTTCGCCCAAAATATTTCGCCAAAAATGATCTATTCCCATTTCGCCCAAGGCATTTTTTACCCAAAATTATCTATTCCCATTTCGCCCAATCCTACTTTGCCCAATCACTTTATCATTTGGCCCTAAATTATCTCTTCCCATTTTGCCCAAACTAAAAATTCCTTTTCTCAATTCGCCCAATCCCAATTTGCCCAATCGTTTTATCAGTTAGCCTAGAATTATCTATTCCCATTTCGCCCAACCCAAAAATTTCTCTTCCCTTTTCGCCTAAAACGATTAAAGCTTAAACCTTTTAAAATTTAAAGTCTTAGTAGGCCAAAAAAGTGACTTTTATTTAATTTAGGTTAGGTTAGGTTAGGTTAGATTAGGTTAGGTTAGGTTAGGTTGGGGGAGAAAAAAGTGAAAAAATGTGACTTGGGCAAAATGAGATTGGTCCAAATCAAAATTGGGCGAAACGAGATTGGGCGAGAAGACATTAGGCCAAATGGGAATTGGGCCAAATGGGAATTGGCCAACGGGAATTGGGCCAACGGGAATTGGGCGAAAAGAAATTGGGCCAAATGGGGTTGGGCGAAATGTGATTTGGGCGAAAAGAAATTGGGCGAAATGGGAATTGGGCGAAATGAAATTGTGCGAAAAGAAACTGGGCGAAATGGGAATTGGGCGAAATGAAATTGGGCGAAAATAAATTGGGCGAAATGGGGGTAGACCATACGTATCATTGTGTTTTAATATTTCCAGAGGCCGATGAAACCCTCCTTTGAAGTCTATTACTCCCGGGTCTTGTCTACCCCTCTCTGTACGGGTTAGTTTCAAAAAGCGCGATTCGTACGCCTCCTAACGGTAGATATTTTCGGAGCGGGAGTTCGTCGAGCGAATATCTCTAGCAGCCTTGGAGTTCGTCAAAAAAACGTCGTCGTTTGTGGAGAGAGAGAATTTCCAATTTACCGTAGACAGGGGGTTTGAAGTAGGACCCCCATGATCTCGTAAAATTGGGAATTTTACCCATACAGAGAGGAGCGCTATGTGGAACATTAGAGTAGTAGACTTCAAAGGAGGGTTTCATCGGCTTCTGATATTTCCCAATACGTGCTGCAATTACCCTACTCATTTGCCCCTGAATACGAGCTTTGTCTAAGGCACGGTTGTATCAACTCCGCTCAAAGTAGCGGAATCCAAGAGAGTGCCTCCACCTAGTCAGGCCCACATAGCCCCGGAAACTCAAATGATTCTTTCCGCGATCTCCCTCCTCCGGTCTGATATGGATGATAAATTTGCTGCGTTCCGGACGGAACAAGAGTCGCTACGATCGGACATGGAGGAAAAAATCCTGAAAATCCAGTCTGTACAGGAAACCACGGTTACAGCGATTGCGTCCAGACATTTCGCGACGAAACTTTCCAAAGTCACGTCTCAGGTCGCAACCCTGGCAAGTAATTTACAGTCCACAACAGACGAACTAAACCGTATTAAAGACCAGGTGGTACCCCGAGGACACCCACCGGCAAACCTACTGTCAAGGGGCCCGAAAAATAAAAAATTTAAGAAGAATATGAAATCTCCCGATAAACACAACATCGGTAACGGCCAAACCCATACGTATGATAGGACGAAGAATGTTATAATCTTTGGTGTGTCCACGGAGGATGTTGACAGCCCAACTAGTGCCCACCAGTGGCTTACAACTTCCCTGGGTATTCCCGAAACCGAAGTGACCATTGTCGAGTGCACGCGTTTTCTGGGTGAACCCAGAAATGACATCCCCCGACCTATCCGTGTGAAACTTCTAAATCGCCAGATGAGACATACGGTCTTATCCAACGCCCATAAACTTCACAAAGCGGAAGGCAGAGCACCCAGGACCATCCAGCCGGATCTATCCCGCTTGGAACGATCTCGCCAGGCGTACCTGCGATCGAGAAAACAACAGATGGGAACCCCCACTGGAGAACAGCGCCAGCAGAATCAAGAGGTTACCCTGCCTAAAACGGCTCTGTCTTCGGGGGGGAGCACCCAATGACCTCCCTCCCACCCACTTCGTAAGCACAGACCGGAGAGCAGGCGGACGACAAGGAGTAGGGGTAAAAAGGCGGCCGCCCAGTTAAAAATGGGATATCTGAACATCCAGGGCAAAGGTAGGCGTCGGGAAGCCTGGGAGGAACTAACCCAAATCATGGCTGCAAACGATATCCCCCTATTTTATGTAGTCGAGACCCACCTGCGTGACCATGACTTCCCAAGCCTACCGGACGGCTTTACCTGGCAAGGCTTAAATCGCACCAGTCCAGGAAAAGAGGGGGGTGGAATTGGTGCGGTTATTGGACCTGGAATAAAGTGCATCCCTCTTCTCCATTGTCATGAACACTATTGGCTTCGGGTTGAGGTCGGGAAAAAATTTTAATTATCGGAGTTGTATACTTGGCCATCGACAAGGAAGCACCGTCCTGGAACGAAGATATCATTCGCTGCCTCACTTCCGACATTACCGCTTTAAATCCGGACGGCCGTGCCCCGCTGTGTATCTTTGGTGATTTTAACGCCCACATAAGCGAATTTGCCAAACATGAATGTCGAAACGGTCGCCTCCTTAAAGAATTTGTTCACAGACACAGCCTTACCATTGGAAACCTTACGGATAGATGCTCGGGTCGAGTGACCTGGTCAGCGCGAGGCCAAACATCCACCATTGATTATGTTCTCTTAAATGAAGCGTTTGGCGATCATCTCCTCCGAATGACGGTAGATGAGGATGGTTTCCTCAGTATCGGGAGTGATCATAACACCATAATCACCGAATTCGCTGTTAACCTCCCCCGTAAACGCACTCCGCTCGCCAGGTCACAGGCTCGCCCGCGATGGTCTCTGACCTCCGAGGAGAAGGCCGCAGGTTTCAAATCAGCGGTGGAAACCAACCTTGCTACCCTGCCTATTATGACTTACACAGAGTTCCACAATTCCCTCATTACTTCCGCGGGGCTTCACCTAATGCCCTCAACTCCGACTCGCCGGGACAAGGTCCTAAAAACATGGTTCGATGACGAGGTTAAAGCCGCGATTGGGGATAGGAAGGATGCAAACCGAACATATCGACGTTTGGCGAAGGAGAATACGCCGCAAAATCCAATCACAAAGATGGCGTGGAAAAACTATCTAGATAGCAAACGTACCGTCACTCGTTTGGTGGCTGAAAAAAATCAAAGCCATAAATTACACAACGGAACGAACGCTCAAAGAAGCGGGACAAAACGCCAGCAAACTTTTCTGGAGCCTCTTTCGAACGCGGGATAAACCCACTCCCCCCTTAGCCATTCGGGATGCGGCTGGTCAAAGCTACT
The DNA here is from genome assembly GCA_963920705.1 of Odiellus spinosus. Lineage (NCBI taxonomy): Eukaryota > Metazoa > Arthropoda > Arachnida > Opiliones > Phalangiidae > Odiellus > Odiellus spinosus. The sequence goes on from OY987225.1 coordinate 18,728,573, forward strand.
CCACTCCGGATCAAGTGCGTAATGTTGTCACGCAGTGCGTTGCAAGTGACGAGGAAATGTTCATCGCACGTCATCAAAGCTTGACCCTTGGGCCATTTCCAGACCCATGTCCTCGGATTCCGGGTGACTTAACTGAGCCCTTCTCAATCGCTGACCTACAAGCCGGCATAAAATCTCTGCCCAATGGAAAAGCTGCGGGGGAAGATTCGGGCACGAATGAACTGCTAAAGAATCTTGGACCAGAGGCCTTAGACGCACTTCTCTACCTCTTTAATATTATCCTTGAAAAAAACGAAGTACCGCAGTCCTGGACAATGACTGAGATCAAGCTCATCTTTAAAGGAGGGGATGAAAACCCTGAAGACTTCTCCTCTTACCGTCCCATTGCCCTCTCCCAATGTCTAAGCAAACTGTACATGACCTTGCTAAAATTTCGGTTGGAAGCACATGTAGAGATAAAAACGATCCTGGGCGAACTGCAAAACGGATTCCGCCGCGATCGCCGCGCATCGGATAACATTTTTATCCTCACTCAAATCATGGAGATAGCTCGGTTGGAACAGCGCTCGCTCTACCTCGCGTTCTTGGATTTAAAGAAGGCATATGATTCGGTCTGCCGCGAAAAGTTGTGGGCAACACTTATTGACCTCGGAGTGCCCAACCGCTTTGTTTACCACCTGAGATCGTTGTATGACCACTCTTCCTACCGTTACTGGTTCGGCGAGGTAACAACGGACTTTCTACCCATCGCGGTCGGTTTGAAGCAAGGGTGCCCCCTCTCCCCACTCCTTTTCGCGCTTTACCTCCAACCCCTTGAGGCCCCCCCTCCCCCCACCTGTCCGTGCGCAGGGTGGGGGTAGTGTTCCATCCTTGTCGTGGTGAGGGGGCCCGAGTTCTAGGATCCGTCCTAGTTCCGCGAATTGGAACACGGCCGTCTCGCCCACACCCGGCCGACTCGTGGGGCCCGTCCTGGGCCCTGGCAGCTCCCTCTGCCTTTGAGTCGGTCTTGTTGGGTCACGGTTACATTACGGAGGCCGTATGGCGCAGCTGTGTGGGTTCTGGTCGCCAAGCCGTTTCTCCACCTTTTGTTGCCTTAGCCTCCTCACGTGTGTGCGGGAGCACTGGTCTGGGGTTCTTCGGTTCCCGCTGTTTGACCTTGTTACCCGTTCCGGGCACGGTTTCGCGTGCGGCACTTTAGGGACAAATGATGCAGCCGCACGGATTGGCGGGGGTGTTATGTGTTACCCAGCACGGTGCACCCCCTTAACAATCAAAACTGATGAACCCCTTGAGGCCCGCCTTCTGGCGAGTGGCAAGGGATTCAGACTGAAGCACCCGACATATGCCCACATTGACGCCATTATCCCTGGCCTGTTCTTCGCGGATGATATTTTTAACGCCGCACAACACCATTGCGACCTACAGGACATCCTGGACATTTGCGGGAGTTTTGCCACAGAATTCGGTCTCGAATTCCATGCTAACAAATGTGTTATCATCCAGGCAAATTCCGTCGCGTTTGGTCCTCTACCCGACTTTCGGATCCAGGGTCAAGCCGTTCCCGTTTCGGAGTCTGTGGAGTACCTGGGTATCCGGCTTTCAACCGCTACAGACGAGTACTACCTTAGCCCCCATGAAAAACAGCTCCGGGCCAAGGCAACACGGCTTATGGGGGCAGTCAAACACAAAGGTTCTCATTCCTACAATCCCTATTCCGTAACGCGAACCCTATGGAAGTCGGTGGCGGTTCCTGCCCTCACCTATTGCAACGAGGTGCTATGCATCACTCCGGCAACCCAGAAAATCCTCGAGCAGGCCCAGAATTCGGTGGGCAAGATGGCTGTTGGCGGAAATTTTATTACCGCGAACGCAGCGGTTAAAGGCGAAATGGCCTGGTCTTCCTTCCTTGAGCGTGAAGGAAAGAGTAAGCTGTGGTACATGGGACGCCTTAAATACATGGCGGCTTCGCGCATGGCCCGTTCAGTCTACCTATACCTTCGGTATACCGGGACACGCACTAAGTGGGTCACGCGGTCAACATACCTCGACTCGGTACTCGGGAATGCAGTGTCGCGGGCCGATGTGTCTACCCTCCGCGATTGGCAAACGGCTATAGATCGCTCTGTTCGGACCCTATCGGACAGGGACTGGCAAAGGGACGTCGCCTCCCACGCCAGTCTCACGCGCTACGCGGAAAAATCATCACCGGCGATCGAGACCTTTTACAACAACGACCGAGCCAGTCACCTCTACTTCCAGGCCCGTACCGGTGCTCTCCCCACCGCGGCACGTTATGCCGACATTTTTGGGACGGACCCGGAGTGTCCTTTGTGTGGTGACTACGTTGAAGACACTCTCCACGTGCTGATAATTTGCCCGTGTCTGGCCCAGTGGCGAACCCCGTTAAAAGGTTTCGCTACGCGCGAAAAAGAGTGCCGCTACGGCTTATCTCTACTCTCAGGGGCCCAAACAACGCTGGAGGACATTTCCGCCACGAAAACTCTCCTATTAAATTGGGGAAAGCTTCGTTTGAGCCCAAAGTGATAAACGTCGGATAGTACTCTATCTTTCATTTATGTTATGTATATAGTGTATATTTTCTTAATTAATTTTGTAATACCATTTGGTACTAACCACCTGTGAGCCATTGTATTTTGACTCCTCCCTGATTTAAAAGGGATCTGGTAAATAAAACATTCATTCATTCATACACTTCTACAGGCGACCTATAGAAAATACATTATGATATTTGCCCCTGAATGAGAGCTTTGACTACGACACGGTTGTAAGAGTGTTGAAACACTTCTACAGGCGTCCAATAGAAAACACATTACTTTCCCAACCATGTAATTATATGGGAGGCCTGTAGAAGTGTTTCAACATCTGTTATTTCCTTCGCTGTCTTCCTGGCGGCTTAGCGGAATTTCGCTCTGCCATATTTACTGCGAAGTTTTATATTACTTAAGCTATTTACCATGAAAATTAATTTTGCTTAGGCACTTGCCTTTGACAAAGGCTAGCATTAGCATGAATGTTGCAGTGACTCAAAACTAGTTAAAGCGTAACTAAAACGGACGGATAAGCGTGAGATTTAGGGAGAAAGCTAAATTTAGAGCGAGCCCAAAAAAACATCAATACGCGCCTCTGAACCCAGCTGCAGTCGAAGTGTTTTAGTTTGAACTCCGTCAGTAAACTATGTTTCTCTAGAACTAGGAGAAAAGCTGGAAATAGGTGGCTTGGGTGTTGGATATCTCCCTCCCTCCTATAGACAAGATGGCCATCATTGATGAGATTTGGGCTTAAGGGATTTCCCAACTCTTTCAGTCTTACTCGACCGCGTCCAATCAATTCCCGGAAAGAACAAAGGGATCTAGGTTTTTTTACTTCATACTTGAGTTTTTATAGCGAAATAATAAGGGAAAAAAATTACCCTAGACGACCGGTTTAAATGGAGGGTGAAGAGGAAAATTCAAGTGAAATTTATCGATTCTTCTACTAATTATAAGACATATCCGCGTAGTTAATCATTCAACGATTTTAAAAATCAAAATAGACTAGTCACAATTGTTATTATTGGGACTTTTATTTCAACGCAACCACCCGCTGGGCGATGCTAATATGCCTAAATTGTCATATGTCATCGGATATTACTCTATTATGAGAAATTACGTCACAATTTGTTTATAAAGGGTTGAGGAACGCGAAACCGATGCGCAGAAACTTTTATACATCACCGGAAACCATTTTTTCGCGCATGCTCGTTAAGCCATATCCCTTTTTTGTCGATTTGTTTTGCTAAAAATGAAATATTGTATGACAGTGGGAAACCCTACCAAGAGTCAGTGGTTAATTTATCCAATTTTTCGCTGTCCGCGATAAAAAGATACGGTAAGCGACAATAGAATTCGAAACTAAAAAATAAAAAAATAGGTGCTCACTATCACCTATTTAAAGGGAGAATGCAACCTAATTACAAGTGATTTTTTATCGATTCCTTATCGTTAAAATAGGCCTAATCCACCGACAAAAAGTTTACAATACAAATATTAAACTAGAAATAAATTCAAAACTTACCCTGAAAATAGGCTTAGCGGGATTCATGGAGATCCTGAATTGCGTCCGTGTAAGGTCTAGCGACCAATGAGCAAAGGCCCGTCGTTCACGCGAGATCTCCACGAGACTTACGTCGCGTGCGATTGGTCGCTAGACCTTACACGCGAGTAAAACAGGACCTCCATGAATCCCACTAAGCCTATTTTCAGGGTAAGTTTCAAATTTATTTCTAGTTTAATATTTGTTTGTAAATATTTTCAGTAGTGGAATAGGCCTATTTAAACCATAAGGAATCGATAAAAAATCACTTGTTGTTAGGTTACATTCTCCCTTTAATCAGAAACATTTAAAATTTACCTTAATTGCATATCATGAAAAAATATTCGTTACGGAAATTCAACGGCGGTGGATAATAGCTCAGCTTGTCAGTAATTACGCTACTTAATATATTAATTATATTAATTATATTAATAATTAATTATATTATATGAGTCTGAAAAATATAACAAGCCAGGTAGCTTAATATAATCAGCAAAGGGCCAGGTAAATGTCCGATCCCATCACTTAAAACTAGTAAAGAAAATTATCACCCCTGTCTGGCTCGAGTGATTTGGACTCTTCCTCGATATTTTGAATAGGGAGAGAGGGACGGAATTTAGGCGGGCCGTGCTTGGTTATATTGTCTTCTGATCTTATTCTGAATTTAGGTTTATGATGCTGAAATATTTTTCATTTTGGGACAATTCCTAAAAAGTGATTTTTTTCATCCGTACGCTAGTGGAGGGGACATTGAATAAAACTTTGATAAAACAATCTATCTGAATTGGATTGAAACTTCGCCCAAAATCCCTTAAGCTCACCAATAGAGAGAAAAAAAGAATTTTCGAATTTCTCCGAGATCCAAGTTTGACTTTATCCAAGCCCGTGGAACTAATATTATCAAACGCTTTAAGCGTCGGTATAACAGACCCTTTTCCCTCTTATTTTCAGTCTAAATACCGCCTTCAGATACACTGACTTAAAAAAGAGGATGGTGCATGATGCGCCGTTGAAATCCGATAAAATCTACTCTCTCGCATCTTCTCTAATCGAAGTGGCAGCTAGCTATAGGGCTTCGAGGAAGTATAGAAGGATGAACGATTGGCAGCTTTTAAACAAAAACGTCTTTACCAAAGACAATAGCTACCATTGAACCACAAGCTCATCCGCACGATAGCTTGAGATGCAAAATTAACGATGCATGCCACAACTGCACTAAAATATTTAAGGACTTTATCTTAGAAATAATGATCTAGTTTAAATTCAAAGGGGGTGACTAAAAGTAAATAATGATAATGATACTAAGAATACAACACGCGATATTACGCAGTTTCCCCATTCGTGCATTTTCATTTGCCTAAATGAAATTAGCCTAGATGAAATTAACCTAAATGGAAAACTGCGGAAATGGAAAACTGCGGAAATGGAAAACTGCGGAAATGGAAAACTGCGGAAATGGAAAACTGCGGAAATGGAAAACTGCGGAAATAGAAAACTAGGGGAATGAAAATTGAAAATCTGCGCAAAAGGGGGACCCGCGCAAAAAGGGGACCCGCGCAAAGGGGGAACTGCGCAATTAGAACATTACCAACAAGGATCCACTGTTTCGATTTCTAACAATAGATTGTGTTGACCATTAATTTATTTGTAGGCACTAACTTAATCTAACCTAAATTAAATCTGCGGAAATGGAAAACTGCGCAGGTGTAAATGCGCAAAGGGAGACTGCGCAATTGGAACAATTAATAAGGATTGAGGCAAACCGACTGTTTCGGTTCTTAGCGATAGATGGTGTTGTTCAACTTCTGTAATGGGCGTCACCCATATTTATCCGCGGAACAAAATCGTATGGCTCCAAGTAAAATTTATCTAAATAACCCCAGCTGTCTGAAGGTTGGTGCCAAGTAAAAGGCTGTTCTCTTTTCGATTTCGTAAAAGTTCAAGTATGATTTACTCTTGGCGACGCCAGACTCGCGATTGGCTATTCATACCTCAGGAAAGTGACATCTATCTCGGACAAATTGCAAATTAAAAATGTCAAGAAAAAAATGTTGTAACTGACATTTCGTGGCCTAGTATTAGAGAAGGCAGTGGTCTTAGTCAGTACAAAAGGTGTACATGACTTGAGGTGAGTGAGTATTATCATTTTCCTTGTGGCTTTAGCCATCTCGTTTCTTTGTAGCATTCTGTCTCTCGAGTGTCGATTTTTCTCTACTAATCTAACAACCCTTCGCTCTCACCCTCCAAAATGACTTTTTATACTAACCGTCGAAGATTAGACATTCGTTTAATTACCGCGCCCATTTGAAGAAAGAAAAACAAGATTCTACAAAACCCTAATCCTATATCCTTTTTCGTGGTATAAACTATTAAAGGAATGGTGCGGTGTTAAAATATTTTTGCTGCAAACCCTTTAGTTAAACTCAAAACCAATTTTTCAAGTGTTAAAAAAATTTAAAATTAAGTATATTTTTAAATAAACAATTAAAACAAATTACATTGAGGGCACATAGGCGCCCGTATGAAGCTTTCCTGTAAAGCAAGAGCGCATTCGATACGTCACTTCAAGGTTTTTATTTCGGCAATAATCTGATTGGCCAAAGTAACTTGGCTCAGCTTTTACTCAATGGTAAAGTTGACTACTACGCGCTTGAACGTTAAATCGACGACAGGTTATAACGGCAGTGCTCGCCAGTCTAACGAACGGGACGCCGACTGAAGGAGCATCTAACCCCGGTAAGCCGTAGCCTAGGCCTAACTCCGTCGGCGATTCGGACTCTCGGAGAGTATCGTCATGCCGCGAATAGATCCGTTTGAAGTTGAACCAGTGTACACGGAAGAAGAACTTTTAATTAGAGATAGACTACAGGAAGAGCGGAATAATAATGACGGTATCGAAAATTTAATTGACATAGACCAGATGAAAGAAAATTGCACCTGACAAACTCTGTAATCCAACTTCTTCGTAGGCAAAGGCTTAGTATAATACGCGGCTTTCACTGTTTCTTTAGCATATTTTAGCCATTTTGACGAGAGTTCGGGGTACTTTAAATGATCAGGAACCGTATAAAAACTTAGTCCAAACCGAGAACTAAAATTTTTGCATTCTTTTATAATACAACTTGGCATTTTGAACTTTCTTTAAAACAACACCGATTAAAAAACGAAGGATTCTAGACTTTACTGTCTCAGACTCTCTCCCCTCGGAGTCTCATTTCATTGGTTTATAAGTTATTTCTATTGGCCTATCAGATTGCTAGCCTGGCCAAGCACGACAGAGAAGTTTAGAATTAGGGGTAAAAGGGCCACGTCCATACTAAATTTATTTTTAACTATAAAATTATTATTATTATTAAAAATTAATTTTGAGTTATAAATTTCTGTTGCCAAGAGTGCTATTGACCCTTAGAGGCAAAAAAACTTTATGGGTGAACCATTCCTTTAAATACCTTGTCATTGGGAATGCGTCTAATATATTTTGATATATTTTGAAATACATAACTAAGAAATAAAATTCCAAACGGATTTTTGGGCAAAATTCTGTTTAAGTTGAGAAGAGTTTAAATACCTCCGCAATAAAGCATTTAAGCGCTACCAATCATAATCAGCCACAAGTGACTGCGTATGAGCATGCTTCACGGAGAGTAGTACAGTGGAAAGCTAGCGGAGCACATCGCGTAAAGATCTTCGGCAAGCCTTCCATATAACTCCGTGAATTAAGCATGGCCATCAATTGGCTCGTGTGAAAGGCCCTTAAACACACGAGTGTAACACGCAAATATGAAAGAAATATAAAAAAAATACGGAAAATAGTCGAACTTATAGGAACACAATGAAAAATAGGAAAAGATGATAAAAAATATGAATTGTTTTTCACCCTGGAGTCATATAAGCAGCTCCAAAAGTCTACCATTTTATCCCATACATGTTAACAACGCCCCGTAGCTCAATACTATCAACAAAGGTCCAGTTTTAAATCATAGCTCAACATCTAAAAATAGCCAAAAAAGTCATCACCCCTGTCGGGCTCGAGTAATTTGGACTCTTCCTCGATGGACGGAATTTAGGCCGCGCTTAGCTATATATTGTCTTCCCTCCCAACTCGGGGATTTCTCCAAAAAGTGGCCTTCCGATTTCACTTACTTACACGGCGACTGCGGCCGCTATAATGTCTCGAATCAGAATCTGCCGGTACATTTACCTGCGCATTTGCTGATAGCAGAAGTAGATGAAACTCTCCTTTGAAATCTACTACTCTAATGTTCGATATAGCGCTCCTCTCTGAATGGGTAAAATTCCCAATTTTACGAGATCGGAGGGGTCGTACTTCATACCCCCTCGCAAAATTAGAAATTCTCTCTCTCCACAAACGACGACGTTTTTTGACGAACTCCAAGGCTGCTAGAGATATTCGCTCGACGAACTCCCGCTCCAAAAATATCTACCGTTAAGAGGCGTACGAATCGCGCTTTTTGAAACTAACCCATACAGAGAGGGGTAGACAAGACCAGGGAGTAATAGACTTCAAAGGAGGGTTTCATCGGCTTCTGCTGATAGCTACGAGGCGTTGTCTACTTCTATGCAATAAAGTGATAAACTTTTGGTAGATCCAATTTACTAAATGTTAATCAACATCTACATTCTAAAAATATATATTAGCCCAAAATGGTCCTGTTAAAGGGGGATGAGGCTAAAAATCCATTTTAAAACTAAGTTAAACTCTCGGATACTAAAACCTTCTAGGCTTAAAAAAAAATAATCGCCCATTAAAATTGATTTAACATAAGAAAAAAAAACCTTCTAGTATATACCCCTACAGAGCTTAACTTCTTTTCAATATAGAAAGGCCACACACGGTATCTTCCATATAAAAGACTTCATTATTTTTTTACGTTCATCGACGTTCTTATTCAAAGAAGAAGAAAGAAAAAAAAAACACTGATGGCTCGATGTAGGGCCGTCATTAGTGAAAGGGCAATTAAGAGAAAATGCTATTAAATTCTCCGCTATTTGAGGTTTTAAATCCTCGGAGGAATTACGGTTGAGGTGTAAAAGGGTGATTTATTGTTTAGTTTTAAGCGCCCTATTCAATAGTCGTATACCAACGGACATCGCGGCCCGTCCAGGTCTCTGTCCCGAATGCTTTTAAATCGCCCTCTAATTAGTAATTACTGTCGACCAGCAAAAACTTCATCTCCAGTGTTGGGTAAAATACTGCACTTTCGGTATTTAAAATAAAATACTAAATACTCCTACTATAAAGTATTTATAATAAAATACTAAATACTCCTACTATAAAGTATTTATAATAAAATACTAAATACTCCGACGATAAAGTTTTTAAAATAAAATACTTAAATAAAGTATTTTAAAATACTAAATACTTAAAATACTGTAATGTTAAGGTCTAGCGAAAGGCACGGTCCCAAACCGCCTCCTCATCCTCGTAGCACATCCAAATCATTTGGAATAGCCAAATCCAAATGATTTAGATCGGCTCCATTTGGAATGGGTACAAAAAACCGCATTCTCTAACTCAAATCCAAATGGCGATTTGGGTTATGGGAATCCAAATGCCAAATCCAAATGTACGTCATTTCCCTTTGAGGGTGAAAATAATTTTTGCGTTCACATGATACTATATCTCCGCCCCTTCTTCCTTATTGGTTATTTTATGTGCGGGAATTTTGTAAGATCACTGAATAAACGGGTTTTTTTTTCTTAGATGAAAAATTGGAAAACTTGCAAAAACCCATTTTTTCCAAGAATTGTCCTTTTGTTATAATTCGAAGTAATTCCATTATTTTTCTTTCATTACTTTACCTTGTGTTTCTTATAGTAGTTGTGTTTCTTGCTTGAGCTTTTATATTTATATCATCTTACTTAGGAATTTAATTTATAAATATAAATTTATTTTAATTTATAAATTTTATTATTTACTATAAAATGGGAAAAGTACACGTTAGGCAGCAATTACTTTACATCGAGTTTTTGGAAGCTAATATTGATTTTGTACACGGCCATTTTCACGAAATCTACTAGCAAAGCGGAGTTGACGATTTTTTGTTTTTTTTTTTTTTATTTGAGAAAAATGAGTTGCGGCGGCGGCTCTCTCGTTTCTAGAGAGAAAAATGGGGCTAAAAATAAGGGGGGAAGACACTCAAATGGAAAGTGGCTTGGATTTGGCTCACTCTTTCGCCGGCCAAATGATATGGGCAGTGCAAATCCAAATGGTTTGGATTTTGAAGTTACAGAATACGGTTTTTGGTAATCTTGCGAATTCTTGCCCAAATGATTTGGAGTTCCAAACCATTTGGGCGACCTTGATCCAAATGAAAGTTAGAGAATAGACTCATTATGGTCAGTCTTCCTAAATCTAACGTTTCTATTTCTGAACACTTTCATTTAAAAATGAATAACTTAAATTTGGTTGGGTCCGTTTAAAGATGGAAGAGCTCATTTTGTAGATTAAGAATGGGGCTATTCGCGGAACACAACTTCAACACTCTAGAGAAAGACCCGAAGAAGATAAGACACTAATTAGCCAACCGCGATAATTAGCCTAATTAATTAGACCGTTTTCAAGGGAATGTTTCCCGATACGGCCCAGGAAATAAGGTTTTACGAATTTCGGAAAAAATCGTGGGCCTACCCGCTCGATTTGGTCGTAAAATTTGAGTTTCTCGCTACAAAATAAACTTCTCAAATTTTAAAATATATACAAGAATTTCATATTCAGAACTGTGCTAAATCAAACTTGGGAACACGCATTAATATATTTGAGAAACTGCAAAATTTGCTAAAGGAACCATATCGAAACGAGAAATGAGTGTCACCAATGGATTTCTTGGCCGAATTTACCGAGGAAAGGCGGAATTAGCGCGCACGAGCCAGTATTTGCGAAGTTATCGACGATTGCCTTTGAAATAAGGATTCTTTTATGGTTTCTATGCACAAGCAATGCCTAATTTTTAAATCGCCGATAACTTCGCAAATAATGGCTAATTCCGCTTTTCCCTTGGTAAATTCGGCCAAGAAATCCATTGGTGACACTTATTTCTCGATTCGAGGTGCGCAAGTGGTTCCTTTTGCGAATTTGGGAATTTTTATATAGGCTATAAGATAGTTAAGATTTAGAAGCAGAGTGTGTTCAGAATTAGAAAATTTAGAATCGTTCGTTCAAAAATAAAAGCCGCTACTGCCGTTTTAAAACCGCGTCCGCGTCAAAAGTACTCTTCATGGAATGATGAAAACTAGCGCAATGGGTGCGCGACTATACAAACTTAATATTAGATTCTTAATTTCGTCGCTAACAATTCCAGATCAATCGAGATCTCGGATTTCTTAAAAATCGTTCAGAGATTGGCAACCCTACCCTACCGGCGATAAGCGGTATTATATTAAAAATATAATTAATTTCTTATATTTCTATTTGTAATTAGAGCCTTTACCGATGAAACTCCGAGCCTTACCATTATCATTTTGGCAACAACCGAACCAAGCCAGTGAATTTTCCCCGGCTCAATGTGCCGTACCATTATTACCACCATTATTTAAATCAGAATCTCACAACGAAGTAACGGGTGAGGAAAAATAATTACGATTTCTCAGAGACAAATATATTTAAAATTTCATTCTAAATTAAAGAAATTCGTCCAGTTAGTCAGTTACTCCGGAAAATAAAATTGACAGCTCCTTAAATCGAGCGCCAGATCACATCAAATGGAATCATTCGACGCTGGTTGTAATTCAAAATATAACAACATTTCTAATCGAATTATTAAATTAAGCAACGCTGATTTACTAATGAAATTATTCGATGGTCTCGAAGAACAACATAAACCATCTATTGTAAGAAGAAGAAATTAAGGTTGGTTAAAACACAATTGGAGCTAAAAATGGAATTCCCGTGTCAAAAAAAGTATTCCAGAATTTTTACAGAATTTTTAGACACGTTTTTGATGTTTAAATTAATTTCCTGGTAAAATTAGAATTAAAGTAAATATAAAATTGGACCAATCATACAATCAACAGCGCTCGTAATAACCTAACATTAAAAGAAAGGCCTGATTTTGATGGCCAAGGTCTTAGGCATCGTGCTTCAGCCTTAATAGGTGCCAGTGGAAAGAATGGAGTATTTAAACAAAACAATTTAACGAGTATCTCGGTCAACAGAGATGGTTCACAAACTGTTACAATATTATCAGTAAAAGATGGTGATAATAATGTAGTATCTTTACCGACTTTATCATTGGAAAATAATTATTCACAAATGTTATCAGAACTTGTAGTTAAACCAAGAATCCATTCAGGTTCCATAAGAATATGGGAGGGCCGCGATTCAATAACCACCCTCCCAAACTTTGTAGCAAAAGTTCGTCTGTTTCGAATCGATTTTTCAAGTAAATCGCTCCTGACATCTATTATTAACCCGCGCCACTAACGACCTTGACATAATATTTTGGGTAATAAAAATGGAGCCGACCGAAAGAGGCTAAAGCTATGCTCCCATAATCTTATGGAACCTGAATGGATTCTTGGTACCACCAATTGACATCGAATGGAAATTGAACTTACGTTAACCTGGATGGTATAAAAATGTTGAATAGTTCTCACAATTAGAATATTAAATTTAATTTTTAGTATAATAATAATTTAACACGCATTAACAGCGCAAATAAAATACTACATATTTCCTCAACAATTTCCTAAATAGAATAGTCTTATGAAATTTAAATCAGCGAGAATTATATGACGTCAGTTTGTCAATAATTAATCTGTGATATGATTAGTACTATTAACGTTACTATTAAAAATTAGGGTTATTTAGTCTACAGGATAGGTTTGTTTAGATCTAGTTTGCGATACTGTCGAAGCTATAAACTAACGTATTCTTAATATAAGGTAAGAAACGTATTAGAGTAAGCTTGGTAATAAAGCAAACTCCGACTGGCTATTAATATAATAGAATTGTGATAAATATATATAATTAAATATATTTAAAAACTAAGCGTATGTAAATTAAAATTAAAACAAATATTTTTGACTAAATAAATACCACTGCAAACTCAATTAACAAATTAACACTAATTAAAAGATTTTCAGTCTAAAATATGAAATTTTATTTTTTAAATAAATTAAGTTGTTTTAATTAATGTTTAATTACTTTGATCTGTAATTATTAATTAGCGTATAATATCTAAAGGCATATAAATTAAATTTGATCTTAATTACGTAGATAATTTATCTACGGAATAATTGAATTATAGATCAATACTTAAACTAATTTAAAATTAAATTAAAATTACCTTAAAAACGTTTAATATTTTAATTAAATTTTATAGATTTATATATTTATATAAATAATTATCTTCATTAAAATTAAATTATACAAGTTTTCATATTTTTGGTGTAAATATTCAATATTTGTTGTTGTGATATTGATTGTGTAAAAGTGCAATATTATGTAGCTTATATTTATATAAAAACTCCTACGTTTTAAGGAAAGTTCAAAGTTTACTTCCAGTTTAATATTAGCATTATTATTAGGCCCATCGACTGAAATTAGTTTCACCTTGTAGAAATTATCATGTAGAAAAAATATAAATCTAGCTTACATCTTGTCTAAGATTAATTTTAATTCAATGAGATATTCCAAAGATCTTCAGTGATGGCATGGATGTACAAAGAACTAACGTTCATGGATATTGCACTCGTAAGGCATTTTCCAGTAGATCGCGAGTTCGAATAATTTCGTTAGCTAGCGACGGCGGAAGTGGGGAACTTTTTGGGAAATTTTTGCGAAACGGATTTCCTGTTTACAAATTGTCGTCTGCACGTTCTGCAGTTTTTCAATTTCAAATGTGACGTAATGGTACATTTCCTGTCTAACGACAAACATCGTTACTAGATGGCGCCAGTGAACATGGCGCATTCTGTTCACGCGTTTTTCTCGGAGTGCAATATCCATGAACTTCAGTTCTTTATACATCCATGGTGATGGCCATAGGTGAATCCAGAGCACGTTTCTGGCTCGGTTAAGCCTTGGCTTACTGTTTTTTCTATAAATACACCATTTATCCATTACTTGGGGCGCCTTAGCGGCATAGGGCGAACTTTCACTTGGTGAAAATGGCAGGGGAAAAAACCTACATGGGGTAATACGCGGGATACTACGCGCGCCTCACCAAGTGAACGTTTTTTTTTTCGCCACTAGTAAGCGTTTCGAGCGCGGGCATGCGCACAGTGGAAGAGCAAAGTGGTGTATTCACAACTAAAACAATATTTCTGAGAGACCAATAAGATTGATTGGGAAGGAAAACAAGTTGGATGATGTCAAACAATTTTTTTTCTTAATTTTATAATTTTTTTGGGTCTTTTTAAGTTCCCCACATATTTTTAGGTTGATTTTTCTTTATGTAAACATTTCCCAGTTTATACAAGTTGGTTCTCTTCCCAATTGACTTCTAACATCGCAAACAGTCATAATTATGTGATAAAGCGTATCCTTACAATTTTAAGAGCTCGTATTGTTCGAAGCGTCGACGATTTTTCGAAACAATGAACAATTAGTCCTTATTTGCATCCACTTTGATACGATTGTTTGATATTATTTTTGTAATTTAACAAAGGCGAATAGAAAACGGAGAAATCGTTAGTTTCTCGGTAAAGGGATAATGAAATAAAATTATTTTTTTTTTAAAACAGGCGATAAAAGTGAAAGGTTTTTTTCTTAATAAACGAAAGCTTAATGGACGAATATTCTTAGAATTTAATCCACTTTTTATAAGTTAATTAGGCTAAGGTGTTCCTCTAGTAATGGTCGCGAATAAAATAAAGAAATAAAATATATAAATTGGTTTTCATTTTTCATTATCCCTTTGAATAAGCTTAAATAAATTTTGTTCCGAGAATCCATTATCCCGAAATCTTATTATACTTAAACTAGAAGAGTAAACACGTTTAACTAAGATAACGCAGACTCGAATCGAGGTGTTTGTTGGAGAGGAATTGACCGTTGGCTAATAAAAGAAATTTAGAATAGCGTGGAATGAAACGAGCTAATTTTATTGTCCAGAACCAGTAAACGGAGACAACGTAACATCGAAAATAATTGGATTAATTGGACCACGTTATTTACCCTTTCACCCCTGAAATAAATAAGATTTCCCAAATATTTATGACGAGCACTTATTTTCACGATTGTAACGCCCGATATTAGTTTAATAGGAATTCGACTGAGAATCTTTAAACTCGGATGTTTTTCGCAGTTTTCTTCCATCTGCATTCGCTACCATAGTTGCCTCGTCGTCGTTCGAAACGAAATCAAAGACTCGGAAATGAAGAAGTTGATCGGAATACTCAATCTCTTCTACGGTTCTAATCGTGCGTGACGTATTTGTAGTACAAGATTCATTTCCGGCGGAATTTGGACGTGGCGATATGGAAATCGAATACAATTCAACCAATCCGTATAATTTCACTTTCGCCCTTGAACGGGTAAGTTCCGTTGATTCGAAAAATCTCGAATATCGAGCTTAAAAGGAGTAGAAAGTTTCGAGGAAAAATTCTAGAGTTGAACCTCGTCTCGAAAGCGTATTTCGTAGGAGATTTACGGGAGCGAAAATACGGGCCAGATGACGTTAATGAGCCCAAATCCGGGCTAATTCTTTCTAGCGTCGCTCGTATTCCCTCGAAAGCGCCGCTTATTTCTCCTCCCAATTGGATTAAATCATTTTTCGGAAATAATATCTTTTTAATTAAGATATATTGTTTTAAAATAGACTGATGAAAATTACGGCTACAGAATTCTAACAGATCCCTACGATCCGTATACGGATATAGACTGGCAGATATTCTCGTTCCTTTTCCGATCTTTAAAGAACGTCAGATTTCATTTCTTGAAACAACGAGAAGTAATCCGGCGTCTATCGAACGTCATCGATATCAGCAAAATCGACACGCGAAATCAGCACTTTATGATGTTCAACGCTATTTTTCACGGCGTGAGTAAATCCCTCAAAAGGCGCCGACTCGAATCTGACTCTCTACCGACCGCGGCTGCGAATTCATATCCGACATTTTAACGCGTAAACGAATCCCGCAATTAACCCTAAACTTCGATAAATCGATAAAGAGTTAGCGATGTCTACTTTAGAAAATAAACAAGGAAGGGCTAGTACCTCGATCCGCCTCTCCCAATTTGCCCCTTTAATACGCTCTACTCTTTGGCGGGCAGCCTAGCTTCCACCGTACAAATCGATACGGTCAAAGTAGACCTTTAAGTAGGTACCTGCTTTGGCGAACGAGACCGCCTTGTAGGGAAATGACGCGATTATACGCCGATGACGGGTGTGGGCCCGTCTCGTCACCCCACGCGATTGAGTCGGTCCTTGGTGGTCGCTTATAGTCATCCGCTACCTTAGTCCTGACGCGTGCGCGCGGTAGCTACGCTTCTACGTACCTTCGTCTTCCGTTCCGGGTGTGGGTTACGCACTTCCCAGCTGCGCCTCCTTAACAAAGAAAACTGATCTCTCGGTCCGAGTCCGCTGTCAGAGTATTTTACATTCGCTTACACCCGAGGTAGGTGGCGTAACGTCATTGATCGCGCGGCTTATTTCGAGCCATCAGTCGATTCTATCATCATAAACGAGGCTGCCGGACAATTAATTCCCTAGTGACCGACGCGATACTACGATATACGATTCCCGGACATAATCTGTCTATCGTTCGTTACAGGTAATCGACACGGTGGAGCTTTTTTTTTTTCATGTTTTCAGATGATCCGAAGACGCTACACCCGTCTTCCATTATCTACGCAGGTTCCCACCTCATCGTGTCCAGCGTTAGATCGGACGCGCGAAGGGAAAGTTCCGAGACGCTGTCGTTCCAGGGAATGTCGACTCTCGTTTGGGTCCTGGTCGGTTTCTCGCTGCTGGTCGTGTCGGGATTGGTTACTTATTTCAGCTTCAGGACCGAGAAGAAGAAGAATAATCGGGAGAGACCGTTGAACTTGTGGATGAACAACGTTTGGATCTACGCCGCCGACATAGTAAACAACTGTAAGTAATTATCATCTAGTTCATCTACGCGGAGACACGACGTTCGTCCGAGAGACGCGATTCGTGTCGCCAAAGAGGTAACTCCGAAAACTAAACACGTCCGCTACCAAAAGCAAATCTAATCCGGTTCCGTTAGTTTGAATTTGGCGAATGTTTTCTCGTTGTCAGGGGTCGCGGGAGTGGTTAGACAGGGACCGGGAAGGACCCTTCGCTCCTGGTGGCTGCTGGGAATCGTGTTTCTGTCGCAATTTTGGGTCGCCGGAATGAAGAGCGATCTTCTAGTCGACAAATCGACTTTCATCGATTCTTTGGAGGATTTGCTCTCCAGGCCAGAGCTGATCTTGATCATGAAGAAGGGTTATGAAAATTCTAATACTTTTGGCGAAGCGGTAATGGGAGATTTCCAAAGTACCGAAAATAGTTTTTAGTTTCGATAATTAACGAATTAACTCCGTCTGAACGAACAGGAGAATGATCCCAGGTTCAAAGATTACAAAAAGAAGAACATTCGATTCGTCAGTAGCAAACACGACGAAGAATGGAGACGGCACTTAGTTAACGGAAGTGGAGTAATACTCGAACAAGAGATATCCGCCATGACATACTTTACAAACCGAATCAAAAAACTGAAAGAAGCTGAAAGAAAACAGTACAATGGAAAGAAGAGATACGGCCAACGATTCACTCACACGGTATTCAATAAGCGGCTTCCGCGAGCCATCAAAGAAGACATCGACTACGTGTAAGGACAGGTTCCCCCGTCTCAACTACTCTTTAAAGTCTAGTTGACACCACTCTTTATATTTTCAACTTATTCAAATCGCGACTAACTTTAATTAAAGTAATTAATTTAATTTCAGAATAACGAGAATATTCGAAACGGGACAGATCGAGCCGAGATCGAGACGCAAGAAGTTCCGATCTCGGGAATTCATAATCGACGCAACGGTTGATTCGGCATCGACAACGTCTTGGTCCGCCCAGAGTGTCGCTTTCTTGTCGCCATTGTTTCGTTTGTGGATTTTCGGGATGTCATTGGCTATATTCGCCTTTTGCGTCGAATTCTCTCTGCTCAGACGAAGACCGCTCAAACTATCTCCCCATCACTCGACGGGAATCCGGATAAGAGCCTAACAACGGATATCCTAACGGAGTGTACATAGCCGAGGCTTAACGATTTGCACGCACCGATTTAATGTTGAAATTAATAAATGTCGAACTAGCGCGAGTTGGATATTATATCAAAAATCAATAAAAAAAAAAGGTTTAGGACCAGGCCACCTAGTAGGGACCAGCTCAGATGCGGGGATAAAACCCGTTGGGTGAAATTCAATCCCCATTCAACGCCGAGGAAAACCTTGCAGCAGAATCCAGATCCGATAGGAAATAGTCGGAGTCCGTGGTCGCGGAGAGAGAAGAGACAATTTTTCACCCCTCTGTCGTACGCTAGACCCTGAGCCTGTCGCCATTAATCAAACGGGAGATATTCCCACGCACTGTTTCTACGGACAGTGCGTGCAGTTCTATACACTTTTTCTATTTATTTTTGAATATATTGTATTTAGAAAGTTACCCGGCCAATCCGCGAACCAAGCTATAAAAGGGCGCGGCTTCATCCGATTGGTCCGAAAACTCATTTCCACGAAATTCAAACTTCACTCAATTTTAAGAATTTATGAAAACTTTGAAATCTCGTCTCACTACCGGACTTTAAAGTTTTTGGGATTAAACCTCGGATTATCCGGCTAATTAATTAAAATAATTTAAATATTTAATTCAACGTGGTTAATAATTATAATTAATTTCTGAAATTAAATTAAATCGAGTTTCCCTCGACACCTTATTTAATGTTAAGTGGATTTTAATATAAATTAAATGTAATTTAACTATCTAAATATTGTGGGAAAAAGTATCTTAATCATTATGTGGATTAAATGATAATCTAACTTTAAGCCGTCAAAAATGATGGCAGGCTTTAAAATATATCAATATAATAAAGCGCCTATTTGTAATAATAATTAATATATATCTGTTGTAAAATAATTAACTAAAACACTCGTAAAACAACTTATAAAAAGTTCATGAGCGTTAGCGACCGACACGGTTACGTTAGTGACAGACACGGTTACGTATCTATATTATAAATGAAATCTAAAACAAACACGGTTTATACGAGTAATGTAAAACTCGAATTCACGTTATTAACACTAATATTGATTGTAAAAGCTGACTCGTATTTGTAACACGGCTAATAAAATTGTCTCGCGAATCAATTCCTAGCTTCAATTAATAATGCAGCGATAACATTAAAGACTTTATTACAAGGTTACCACAGATTTTTCATAACAAAACTCCCTGACTTTTCCAGTTTTTCCCTGACCAATTTAAAGCTTTAAATTAGTAGTATTATGCAATTTCAAGTGTGAAACATTTTTATTCTTCAATAACTGTCCAAATAAACCCCTTATTGCGTTGTATGGGAACTCCAAGGTTGCGTAAAACAAGATGGTGAAGCCCATAGGAATAGCTAGACCCCTGACATTGTAAAAGAGGCTGAAAGGAATGATGCTATAGCAGGGGCGTGTTATGCATGCGCAAACGCTCTTTTAACAATTTAAATGGCGTCTCGAGAATCACCAAGTTGCGGAAATTTCACGAGTCGACTATATTAAAGTGAGCGTTTTTTACGCGATATATTGGAAAAGACGTATATTCGAATATCCCTGCTTGTGAGCAAACTAGCAGTCATTGCAAACTCAAAACATATTTTTCAAAAAAATCACGTCGTGACGTCTGGTGGAAAAATGACGATTGTTTTTTTCAATCCGATGACGTTTTTCGTCTTCTTGGAAAAAGCCGACGCCGCAGTGAATACAGTACCTAGACCCTACTAGGGTTGGGTCTAGCTAAAAATTGATTTAAAGGGTAATAAAGAGCCTAGTGTGTCTTGACAAAAAATTAATTTCTTCATTTCGAACTAAAACTGAGCTGGCGACTTATCGTTAAAGGCTAGGATTGAATCGTGGCTAAATTCTTAAAGAGAACCGTCTAAGCTACAAAATCAGCCTGGTGAAAATTCTAAGCACCATCAAAAAGAGCGAAAAAATTGATTTAAAGAGAAGCTATAGAGCCAAGGGTGCCTGGCCAAAAAATTTATTTCTTTATTTGGACGCCAAAGCCCACGCCAGCGCCGCAGTGAATACAGTATCTAGACCCCACTAAGGTTGGGTCTAGCTAAAAACGTGCTTTTCTCAATAGGGACTTTCCATAAATGTTTGAAGGCTCTGATCCCACATAAAATATTTTTACACAGTTTTATTTTTGGTAATATATGAAAATTCCCTGACCTTTGGACAATTTTAAAATTCCCTGACTTTATAGACCAATTTTGAAATTCCCTGATTTTTCCAGGTGTGTGGCAACCCTGCTTTAAAATCTTCTCTCAACCATTGATTTTACAATTTCCCTATCCGAGATTTTACAATTTCCCTATCCGAGATTTTACAATTTCCCTATCCGAGATTTTACAATTTCCCTATCCGAGATTTTACAATTTCCCTATCCGAGATTTTACAATTTCCCTATCCGAGATTTTACAATTTCCCTATCCGAGATTTTACAATTTCCCTATCCGAGATTTTACAATTTCCCTATCCGAGATTTTACAATTTCCCTATCCGAGATTTTACAATTCCCCTATCCGAGATTTTACAATTTCCCTATCCGAGATTTTACAATTTCCCTATCCGAGATTTTACAATTTCCCTATCCGAGATTTTACAATTTCCCTACCCGAGATTTTACAATTTCCCTATCCGAGATTTCACAATTTCCCTATCCGAGATTTCACAATTTCCCTATCCGAGATTTCACAATTTCCCTATTCGAGATTTCACAATTTCCCTATTCGAGATTTTACAATTTCCCTATTCGAGATTTTACAATTTCCCTATCCGAGATTTTACAATTTCCCTATCCGAGATTTTACAATTTCCCTATCCGAGATTTTACAATTTCCCTGTCCGAGATTTTACAATTTCCCTGTCCGAGATTTTACAATTTACCTGTCCGAGATTTTACAATTTACCTATCCGAGATTTTACAATTTACCTATCCGAGATTTTACAATTTCCCTATCCGAGATTTTACAATTTCCCTATCCGAGATTTTACAATTTCCCTATCCGAGATTTTACAATTTCCCTATCCGAGATTTTACAATTTCCCTATCCGAGATTTTACAATTTCCCTATCCGAGATTTTACAATTTCCCTATCCGAGATTTTACAATTTCCCTATCCGAGATTTTACAATTTCCCTATCCGAGATTTTACAATTTCCCTATCCGAGATTTTACAATTTCCCTATCCGAGATTTTACAATTTCCCTATCCGAGATTTTACAATTTCCCTATCCGAGATTTTACAATTTCCCTATCCGAGATTTTACAATTTCCCTATCCGAGATTTTACAATTTCCCTATCCGAGATTTTACAATTTCCCTATCCGAGATTTTACAATTTCCCTATCCGAGATTTTACAATTTCCCTATCCGAGATTTTACAATTTCCCTATCCGAGATTTTACAATTTCCCTACCCGAGATTTTACAATTTCCCTACCCGAGATTTTACAATTTCCCTATCCGAGATTTTACAATTTCCCTATCCGAGATTTCACAATTTCCCTATCCGAGATTTCACAATTTCCCTATCCGAGATTTCACAATTTCCCTACCCGAGATTTTACAATTTCCCTATTCGAGATTTTACAATTTCCCTATCCGAGATTTTACAATTTCCCTATCCGAGATTTTACAATTTCCCTATCCGAGATTTTACAATTTCCCTATCCGAGATTTTACAATTTCCCTATCCGAGATTTTACAATTTCCCTATCCGAGATTTTACAATTTCCCTATCCGAGATTTTACAATTTCCCTATCCGAGATTTTACAATTCCCCTATCCGAGATTTTACAATTCCCCTATCCGAGATTTTACAATTTCCCTATCCGAGATTTTACAATTTCCCTATCCGAGATTTTACAATTTCCCTACCCGAGATTTTACAATTTCCCTATCCGAGATTTTACAATTTCCCTATCCGAGATTTCACAATTTCCCTATCCGAGATTTCACAATTTCCCTATCCGAGATTTCACAATTTCCCTATCCGAGATTTTACAATTTCCCTATTCGAGATTTTACAATTTCCCTAGTCGAGATTTTACAATTTCCCTATCCGAGATTTTACAATTTCCCTATCCGAGATTTTACAATTTCCCTATCCGAGATTTTACAATTTCCCTATCCGAGATTTTACAATTTCCCTATCCGAGATTTTACAATTTCCCTATCCGAGATTTTACAATTTCCCTATCCGAGATTTTACAATTTCCCTATCCGAGATTTTACAATTTCCCTATCCGAGATTATACAATTTCCCTATCCGAGATTTTACAATTTCCCTATCCGAGATTTTACAATTTCCCTATCCGAGATTTTACAATTTCCCTATTCGAGATTTTACAATTTCCCTATCCGAGATTTTACAATTTCCCTATTCGAGATTTTACAATTTCCCTATCCGAGATTTTACAATTTCCCTATCCGAGATTTTACAATTTCCCTATCCGAGATTTTACAATTTCCCTATTCGAGATTTTACAATTTCCCTATCCGAGATTTTACAATTTCCCTATCCGAGATTTTACAATTTCCCTATCCGAGATTTTACAATTTCCCTATTCGAGATTTTACAATTTCCCTATCCGAGATTTTACAATTTCCCTATCCGAGATTTTACAATTTCCCTATCCGAGATTTTACAATTTCCCTATCCGAGATTTTACAATTTCCCTATCCGAGATTTTACAATTTCCCTATCCGAGATTTTACAATTTCCCTATCCGAGATTTTACAATTTCCCTATCCGAGATTTTACAATTTCCCTATCCGAGATTTTACAATTTCCCTATCCGAGATTTTACAATTTCCCTATCCGAGATTTTACAATCGAATTTTCAGTCGATTCACCCAAAAACGTTCTCCCAATTTATATTTCTCCTAATCGCATTTTTGGGTATAATATTAAAGATAGGAGGAATGGAAACTTCAAAATTCATTTTAATGACGAATTCTAGAATTGTTTTTCGAGCCCTTGATATATCGATGTGTGACGTAGAATAAAAAACAAAACTGTTTTCTTACGTAAATATTTAAATAATCTAAATAGCGAGAGAAACGACGAAAACTGACGATTGATGACGACCTCTAGCGGCAAACACCGCTGGGTAAATAAAGTAAGCAACGAATCCTGGCCCACTTGTCCGCCATTATTAAAAAAGAAGCGGGATTTACTACAGTTGACCCCAAACATTCTTCTATTTGACCTCGTTTAAAATAGTTTCGAAGCCTGTCGCGTGGTGAAGGGGGCTCCCTAAGATTCGGGTCTCTACTTTCCAACTCGCGGTTGACAAACGACCGGAATTTTCTTTTAGTACAGCTATGGAGTCCACGTAGATGACGCCACAAATCTGTAGCCGTTTGTCGTTCTAAATCGTCCTTTAGCCGCTAGACTTCCGAAAATAAAGCAAAAGCGAGGGTTTCCCTTTAAAATATTTTGACACGAACGTGACGATCGTTAATCGCCATTAAAACTATTCGCGTTTATCTTGGAGATACAGAAAGCGATCTATCCGTAACCGTGGAAACCGAAAATGACAATTTTAAAATAAGTGTCATTTCAAGAGATGGTTCAAAAGTAAATCGGCGTAAAAATGTAGCAAGCTCCGATTCTAACGCGTCTCCTTAAGTCAATTAAAGTTAGCTTCGAGTTTTAATTAATACGCCTTCTTAATTATAGCCTAAAGTTTCTGAGTGAAATAGTTAACGCCGTGGAAGAAGAGGATTACAACTGGATTAAGTAAGAATTACCATTTTCTTGTAATCTAGCCGCGGAATTAGATAAAACTCTAATTCGGAGAACCCGGCAGGGTTCTACGTTAAGAGCTGATCATCATTTGTAATGTTATTTCAAAAATTAGACCTTTAGCCAAGTAGAACGCTCCATTTTCCCATTGAAATAACATTAAAATCGACTCTTTCGATGACATGTCCATTGCATCGCAGAACTAAAAGATTAATTATTTGTTACAGTTATAATCACTTTTAAATGGTGGACCAAGGTTCGAATGTTGAACCTTTCAAGTTTCATTAATAAATATTTAATCTAAGTATTTTAAAATTAATTCTGAAGTTGACCCTTTTTTTGGTACTTAGCTAGTTTCGCGCATGGCCAAATTCGTAATGTTATTCTATGGGATTTGGTTTTTTGAAAGTGGCTTACCTTTCAGATTTATTTTCTAATACTTCCAGATATTTTTGAAACTTGGATTTTCCGTGTGGTATGAATTAAGATACGAGCTTTATTTTAAGACTAATTTCATAATTTTACACCAATTAGTTGGCCCACAATCTTTTTATGAAAACGGAGGAAAAAGTAAGGCGGAGAAATAGAATTGGCAAAAACCTAAGCCTTATTTGACAAATTAGGCTTAGGTTTTCTTTAGCTTTTTAAATTCACGCACAGGAGGAGGAGCGCGCTTGATTTGGACGCTAATGACCTAATTTCTCCTCCTTCATATTTTTGCCGTTTTTATAAATAGATTGTGGCCAAACTAATCGGTGTAAAATTATGAAATTAATCTTACATTAAAGCCCGAAAAATATCTGGAAGCATTAGAAAATAAATCTGAAAGGTAAGTCTCTTTCAAAAAATCCAAATCCCATAGAATAACATTTAGGTGTAGTTTCAATTTCTCCCCCTTAAAAGTACTATCGTTTTCAAAAATGAGTGAAATTCCGAACAACTTGCCATTCTGAACGGCAATAAGGAAGGTATTAATATCAAAAATAATGAAAAAATTAATTTAAATTTGGTTTAAAGGGCAATGGGAAAAATATGAAGATTTCGCTGCGGCTGTCGAAGGTATTAACATCAAAATTGATGAAAAAATGAATTAAAATTTGGTTCAAAGGGCAATGGGGGTAATATAATGATTTCGCTGCGGCTGTCGGAGGTATTAACATCAAAATTGATGAAAAAAATATTTAAATTTGGTTTAAAGGGCAATGGGGAAAATATAAAGATTTCGCTGCGGCTATCGGAGGTATTAACATCAAGAATGATGAGAAAATGAATTTAAATTTGGTTTAAAGGGCAATGGGGAAAATATAAAGATTTCGCTGCGGCTGTCGGAGGTATTACCATCAAGAATGATGAGAAAACTAATTTAAATTTGGTTTAAAGGGAAAAATGTAAAGATTTCAGTGTCTCGCTTTGCGGCTGCCGGAGGTATTAACATCAAAAATAGGCAATGGTAAAAATGTAGAGATTTGACTGAATCAAGTGCTGCTGCCGCAACTATTTACATCAAAATTGATGAAAAAATTTATTTTAAATGGGTTTAAAGAGCCCTGCCAAAAATGTAGAGATTTGACTGAATCAAGTGCTGCTGCCGCAGCTATTAACATAAAAAATAATGAAAAAAAATAATTTTAATTGGGTTTAAAGGGCACTTATAAAAATGTAGAGATTTCAGTGTCTCGAATTGCGGCTGACGGAGGTATTTAGATCAAAAATTATGAAAAAGTTAATTTTAATTGGGTGTAAAGGGCAATGGGAAAAATGTAGAGATTTGACTGAATCAAGTGCGGCTGCCGGAGGTATTAACATCAAAAATAATGAAATAATTAATTTTAGTTGGGTTTAAAGGGCAATGGTAAAAATGTAGAGATTTTGCTGCATCAAGTGCGGCTGCCACAGCTATTAACATCAAGAATGATGAAAAAAAAATATTTTAATTGGGTTTAAAAGGGCAATGGAGAAAATGTAAAGATTTCAGTGTGTCGATTTGCGGCTGACGGAGGTATTAACATCAAAAATTATGAAAAAAAAAAAAATTTAATTGGGTTTAAAGGGCAATGGTAAAAATGTAAAGATTTGACTGAATCAAATGCAGCTGCCGCAGCTATTACATCAAAAATTATGAAATAATTAATTATAATGGGGTTTAAAGGGCAATGGTAAAAATGTAGAGATTTGGCTGCATCAAGTGCGCCTGCCGCAGCTATTAACATCAAAAATGATGAAATTTTTTTATTTTAATTGGGTTTAAAGGGCAATGGGAAAAATGTAAAGATTTCAGTGTCTCGAATTGCGGCTGCCGGAGGTATTAACATCAAAAATTATGAAAAAATTAATTTTAATTGGGTTTAAAGGGCAATAGGGAAAATGTAGAGATTTCTGTGTCTCGATTGCGGCTGACGAAGGGTATTAACATCAAAAATTATGAAAAAGTCTCTCGATATGGAATATTGCGATGTTTATATTATTAATATATAACTGAATACTATTAAAGGGCAAGTCTGTTATAGAAGTTTACAATAAAATATAAGACTGAAGG
This sequence comes from Odiellus spinosus, assembly GCA_963920705.1. Lineage (NCBI taxonomy): Eukaryota > Metazoa > Arthropoda > Arachnida > Opiliones > Phalangiidae > Odiellus > Odiellus spinosus. The sequence goes on from OY987225.1 coordinate 18,755,192, forward strand.
AACAGATATTATATCAAAAATGTCTTTGCGAACAAAGACCCAGAAGGACACGTTATGATTTCCGATGACTGAAGTGACAGATATGTTACATTTTCTTTTAAAACGTAAAAGATAATTATAATCACAATCTGACAGCATTTAGAGTCTAATTTCAAAACAACTGATTTTATTCACTCGCAAATAATTAAGAAAAAACTTAACAGACGATTTTCTCCCATTGACCCTTAACATTAAATTTGGCTTAATTATTTTTCAGGGATTAGGTGTCAACCAAAATAAAACTTTTCGTTCGATAGAAAAGGTTGGGTATTGTAACTTTCGACTTAGTCGTAAATTCATTCACCTAGATTTAAGTATATTTCAGACACATGTTTTTATTCTTACTTTGAATTACTATTCGTAAAAGACCACACGCTATCCCGAAACCAGGGATTACTCAGCGTCGTTGTTTCAAAGGTTATATCTGCTCTAGAATGAGTACTATTAAAAAGCTCTCTATGTCCTCGATTTGTAAACAAACCAAGTTTGTGAGATTTGTGGCTTTAAAGGGGCTATACGCTTATCATTGACACTTTCTTTAACTATTTGTATTTGTATAATTAATATTCTTAAATTTATAATTGACGAATACTCGAATACCCACCTTTAAAATCCGTTAAAACTACTTAAATAAATAATGTTTTATTATAACTCCTCGACTTTAGTCGAGGCAATTCGTTCATATTACATTATGCGTGCTGAAATAAGGAGTTTATACGGAATTCAAATTCTCCGTATTTTAGTCCCAATTTAGGTTGCGAATTTCCAAAACCAATCCTTGTATACTTAAGAGTTTTAGCGCTAACAAGTGGTTTCTTTTAAGGGAATCATAAATTAAAATTATAAGATTTTCCTCGAAGAAAAATAACTACGAATAACTTAAAAGGCCTATCTTTTCTGAAAGAACAACAGCAACTCCCCATAAGAGTCTGGGTCCACGTAATGTTAAAAATTTTCGTCTCTTTTATGATAAATTCGTATTATATTATTAAAATAGGGTAGTTGGGGGATAATTTAAAGCTAAAATTCGAGCTCACAACTGTAAATTTTGGGAATTACAACGAATGGAAGGTTTCTTCCATAATGTAAAGAATAGGAAGAATCTATGACTTCCGTGCCGGATATGAAAGCCTTCCCCCACACGAAAATCTTGAACGGTTATTATTTTAGATTCATAATTATGTTAGGAAAATATTAGGAAATAATTATTTTGTAACTGCCACGGGTATAGTGCTGGCGGCAAAATGAAATTGGTATATTTTTGGTCTACTATGCCTCGAAATCCTCGAAAACACCTGTAGAAGTGTTCCACTTGTCAAGCATTCATGCAGTAGGCTTTTGCTAGCTTTACAGGGGCCGTGCAAAGACTATATAGCTTACTTGAATAGTCTTTGGTGTATAAGAAACTCGAAAAATAAATAGAGAAATCATACCAATTAGAAGATACTGGAGTAGTATCTTTAATTTTTATTTCATATTAAACAAAACACACTTGCATAAAACGGACAAATTATTCATTTAACGCTAAGGTTTTCTACGTTTAACGTATGTCTGGTAGTTCAAGCTCAGTGGCATCTTCACACACTACACGCAATTTTGACTGGTACCAACTGCCTCGATCTTCATGGCGACGATAACCAAGATACCAGATTACGCTGCTAACGTGAACACAAGTACCTATCGTCAAAACTACCACCTTTGCAATTGCAATACCAGCCTTTAATGGCATTTGCACCTGTCCCGTTCGGTACATAACGAATTAGAGCTTGGTGAACAGCTGAGGTGGAAAATTGACCAGGCACGCGTATACGAATTAAGTCATGTTCAACTTTGGACACTTCGACGCTGAAAGAGCCGGATTTCTCTATAGTCAACGCCACATAAGATTCAGCGCGTTTCGTTTTAAAGTCGCTCATTACCACCTCACGTACATCACTTTCACGAAGTACAGGGAAGTCTTGAAATTCACTATCCTCAATTCGTTGCCATTTAGACGGTTTGCGAAGCAGATTATCGCGCTCGACTACTTCCTTAAGAGGATTTTCTTTCGTAGAGACTGCCAGCATTTTTTCGACGGAGTCTTCCCAGGAACCTTTAAGATGTAACTCCGGGTGGTAGGCGTTCAACAGCGCAGCAGCAATTTGAAGAAGTTCTGGAACTAATGGTAACATATGCACAGGTATACGGTTTTGAAAAAAACGATACACCGTCTGCAAATGCCCATTCCTAACTTCAACCGGCCACCTGAGGTACGTTACTTGTCGGGAACGATTAACTTCTTGCGTGTTTACTTGCTTATCGCCTTTAGACAAGAACGAAGGCATTTGTAAATCCACACCCAGTTCAGTCAGTACGCTGTTGGAGTCTCGAAAACCGCGGTCTGCCAGTACAACGTCACCAACTTGAAAGAAAGACTGGAGTTCTTCTCTCTTTTTGATAGAATGGTTTAAAATGCGCGCGTCGTTATTGCGGCCATTAGCAAAGTAGGGTCCGATTATATCTATTATGTAACCCGTAGTTGTTACCATTAACATTGGCTTGAGGATATGCTGGCCTTTGTGCACACAGAAGGATTTGTGAAGAACGGTATAGTCCTTGGATCTTCCAACCTTGATATAGGTGCCATCTACATATATTAAAGACGTCTTTAATATTTTTTGCCAGCCAGGTTGGCGAAAAATAATTAAACCTGTTTTTATAAACATTAAAAAAATTGTAATATCTGGTTTGAACCATGATCTTAAGAACTTTCCTTATCAATAACATCAATGTGAGAGTCACTTGGAATTTGGAGATGGCTCCAAATACATGTTACGCGTGCAATCGGAAAGTTACCAATAGTACAAGTAGAGGTATAGGCACTCACGTAAAGGCTGGCTTTGCTCGTTTTCTTCGTTTTAGTGAAGGGTTATTACCACTTGTAATTAATAGCAAAACAACGAAGATTTGTTTAAAGTGCTCGGGTCTGTCACGAAAGTTTCAAACGTTCTTAAATGCTAGCAAATCGTCCTTCAGTAGTGATCATGGCTCTTCAACGTCATCGTCTCCACCACAAAAACGAAGACAAATGACGCAAGTATCTAATCCATCAACGTCAACAGTACCTGAGCCATCAACGTCCACAGTACCTGAACCAACAAAGTCCACAGTATCTAATCCATCACCGTCACCAATACCTCAGCCATCAACGTCGCAATTACCACGAAAGCGTACGTCATCAAACACTATTGCCATAAAGCACAGTTGTGTTCGGCCCGTGCCAAAGACTTGCTTCATTTGCGGTGTTAGTACACGAACCAGGGTAAAAGCCGAAGTGAGAACAAGTATATTTGTGGAAAGAGCCATATTTATTCATCGGGACAACCGAATGTGCTCCACGCATCTCGTTAACGGAGAGCTTCCCACCAAAATAATTGCTGGAATTCAGGTTTCCGCTAGATCAACCATTATGACTGCCACGGACATTGAGCAACTATTACAGGACCTCAGGAAATGTGTTAGCGACCTACGGACGCCGAGCTTTGACAACTTGAGTTCCTAGAGTTGCATTCGACTATTGAGGACATTATTCGTACCATCAGATGCTGTTCGTCGAAGACAGCTCTAGCAGTATTATTGGTGAAATTACGATTGGGTATCTCCAATAAGGTGTTATCAACTTTATTTCATTTAACTGAAAGATCGGTATCAAACACGGTAAAAGCGGTTATTATGGCTTTATCGGAGCATTTCGTGCCACATAATTTTGGCCTGCAACACTTATCACGTGACAATCTGATAACAAACCATCAATCTGGAGCAGCAGTAAAACTCTTTGCTAACAACAAGCCTAATTGTCTTATTACCATTGTAGATGGCACCTATATCAAGGTTGGAAGATCCAAGGACTATACCGTTCTTCACAAATCCTTCTGTGTGCACAAAGGCCAGCATATCCTCTAGCCAATGTTAATGGTAACAACTACGGGTTACATAATAGATATAATCGGACCCTACTTTGCTAATGGCCGCAATAACGACGCGCGCATTTTAAACCATTCTATCAAAAAGAGAGAAGAACTCCAGTCTTTCTTTCAAGTTGGTGACGTTGTACTGGCAGACCGCGGTTTTCGAGACTCCAACAGCGTACTGACTGAACTGGGTGTGGATTTACAAATGCCTTCGTTCTTGTCTAAAGGCGATAAGCAAGTAAACACGCAAGAAGTTAATCGTTCCCGACAAGTAACGTACCTCAGGTGGCCGGTTGAAGTTAGGAATGGGCATTTGCAGACGGTGCATCGTTTTTTTCAAAACCGTATACCTGTGCATATGTTACCATTAGTTCCAGAACTTCTTCAAATTGCTGCTGCGCTGTTGAACGCCTACCACCCGGAGTTACATCTTAAAGGTTCCTGGGAAGACTCCGTCGAAAAAATGCTGGCAGTCTCTACGAAAGAAAATCCTCTTAAGGAAGTAGTCGAGCGCGATAATCTGCTTCGCAAACCGTCTAAATGGCAACGAATTGAGGATAGTGAATTTCAAGACTTCCCTGTACTTCGTGAAAGTGATGTACGTGAGGTGGTAATGAGCGACTTTAAAACGAAACGCGCTGAATCTTATGTGGCGTTGACTATAGAGAAATCCGGCTCTTTCAGCGTCGAAGTGTCCAAAGTTGAACATGACTTAATTCGTATACGCGTGCCTGGTCAATTTTCCACCTCAGCTGTTCACCAAGCTCTAATTCGTTATGTACCGAACGGGACAGGTGCAAATGCCATTAAAGGCTGGTATTGCAATTGCAAAGGTGGTAGTTTTGACGATAGGTACTTGTGTTCACGTTAGCAGCGTAATCTGGTATCTTGGTTATCGTCGCCATGAAGATCGAGGCAGTTGGTACCAGTCAAAATTGCGTGTAGTGTGTGAAGATGCCACTGAGCTTGAACTACCAGACATACGTTAAACGTAGAAAACCTTAGCGTTAAATGAATAATTTGTCCGTTTTATGCAAGTGTGTTTTGTTTAATATGCTGTTATTCTTTGCCCCGTTTAAAATCCTCCTTTGACTGCGCAATTGGTTACGGTCAACGTCGTCTGCTAAGCTAGAAAACAAGGCGAGTATAAAGGGTCTTTAGAAAAACGCAAATAGTCCCTTTAAGATCCCCATTCTTATAAACCGGTGAGTATTTTTAACGATCTGTCGAAGAGTCGTGACAAGTCGGGCTCTAAGAAAACAAAAGGTGAACTCCCATTATACTATAGAAAAACAATTCAATACACGTTTTCCCTGAAAAATAATTAAGCCAAATTTAATGTTAAGGGTCAATGGGAGAAAATCGTCTGTTAAGTTTATTCTTAATTATTTGCGAGTGAATAAAATCAGTTGTTTTGAAATTAGACTCTAAATGCTGTCAGATTGTGATTATAATTATCTTTTACGTTTTAAAAGAAAATGTAACATATCTGTCACTTCAGTCATCCGAAATCATAACGTGTCCTTCTGGGTCTTTGTTCGCAAAGACATTTTTGATCTAATTCTATATATATTAATATTCTTGAAATTATAGTTTACGGTTTCAGTTTGCTACGTATTATTTTTATATTTAAATGTAATAATTGAAGTTTAAGCTTCGTCAGATTGAAATATTAAGATTAAACTTAATCGTAGGCAATAGTTTTAAGTTTATTTCAGTCCGCGAGTGCCGAGGAAGCCGGAAAATGTTGTTAGGGTCGTCCGAGAAGGGACCTACTCGTCCCGATTACGAATTAATTGAAAAAGCGCCAATAAACACGAAGGGGTCGCGGATAATTGGATAAAATAACGAACAAGGAGACCAAAAATCAATCGGAATCAACCTCGAAATCTGTCCAAATCGCTAAATTCAATCCAGAAAACTTAAAAATCATTTTCGAAATAGCAACATTAATCCAAAGCAATTTTATTCGGAACCGGACAATTGGGCGCCGACATTTGGGCGCCGGACATTTGGACGCCGGGACATTGGGCACCGGGACATTTGGGCGCCGGGACATTTGGGCGCCGGGACATTTGGGCGCTGGGACATTTGGGCGCTGGGACATTTGAGCCACATTTTAGGTTAGGCTAAGCAAAGATTACAACCACTGTGCAGGTTTTTCTTTCGAGTGGGATTCGGTCCAATGTCTCCCAATAATTTTTACCTCCCCGACTGAACTTTAGTTGAGTCAGTGAGTTTAAGTTTGGTAAGATTACGTTTTTGTCAGGCTTAATTAACGTTTGAATTGTCTGTTTTTAAGCAGGATATTTCAATTAGATTAAACCGGTTCAAACCGCCTTAATTGTAACCTTTTAGGTAAGGTTAGGTTAGATAATTACACGAACTAGCCCGTTCATCCAACTAGATAATAACTTCGGCTAGCCCGTTAGTCTTGTAATATTTTAGGTTAGGTTAGGTTAGGTTAGGTTAGGTTGGCGTAAAGCGCATTAGGCGGCACTCAGCGGAGCCTGGCCATGAGTAGGGAGGGCGCCGTTCAGCGCTCGGGTGCCCAAATGTCGTTCACGTTTTTCGGACTATTGCGCCCAAATGTCTCGGCGCCCAAATGTCTCGGCGCCCGAATGTCTCGGCGCCCGAATGTCTCGGCGCCCGAATCTCTCGGCGCCCGAATATCTCGGCACCCGAATGTCTCGGCGCCCGAATGTCTCGGCGCTCGAATGACTCGGCACCCGAATGTCTCGGCGCCCGAATGTCTCGGTGCCCGAATGTCTCGGCACCCGAATGTCTCGGCACCCGAATGTCTCGGCGCCCGAATGTCTCGGCGCCCAAATGTCTCGGCACCCAAATGTCTCGGCACCCAAATGTCTCGGCACCCAAATGTCTCGGCGCCCAAATGTCCCGGAGCCCAAATGTCTCGGCGCCCAAATGTCCCGGCACCCAAGTGGCGGCGCCCAAATGTCGTGGATCGAACTTTATTATCTCCATATCGACCCACCTAGGAGGATGAAGGGGGACCTCTGGAGAAGAAAACAAGGGTTGCATGAATGGCATACTAAAAAGTGCGTGACATAACTATAGACTGCCACCTAACGGAAAGATTGAGAAACTATTTTACTATTTTCATCCAGGTTTTTAAACTGGATGAAAAGTTAAATTCTTCTGGCAGCTAAAATCGCTACGACAATTATCGAAACAGCAATATCTCCTCATTTTAATTTTAAATACTGAATAGTAGACTAATTTTATTACATATTATATATTTTATTATATATTTCGAGCTTCTTACGCCTATCATATGATGGCGCTACCTACTATGTCCGTCGATTTTGGCTCGGCCGAGGCAGCCGTAGATGAATCGCGCAGCTCGTGTTGGGGGAATACAATTTTCTGTTCCATAGGCACGAGTATTATATTCCTAGGACCCACTTCCTTAGATACGAAGCGAACAAGATGGTCAAACATGTACGTGAAGCCACACCCCGCTGCCTACAATTTTAAAGGGAAGGTAAAACCCAAAAACAAACAACGTCATATCCGTTTCGTTTTAAAGGGAAGGTAACCGCGAAAGGGAACAAATTTATTGGCGTCTTATTCGTTTGGATTTCTACGGATATTAAGTTCGGGGATTAAATATTTACTTAACCAATTGTTTCGTTATTTGTCTCTGGACGCCTTAACTCGAACGGACAATCGTCTATCGTTCAGCGTCCGGATATCTGATTGGCTGATCTTATCCGACTCTTAAAAGTCGTACGAATTTCGAGCGCTAATTTTCACAATGGTAATTAATTTAATAATTAAAGTAATTGGAATTCGAGTAAGAATCGCTACAGTTAGAAGATATTTTTCACTGGTTCCTTTCCATTTCTATTCGCAACCCTCTCATAGGCGTTATAGAAAAAAAATTCAAAACACGAGGAAAACTTGAATTTGGTCGTCGCGCGTCCGAGGAATTGGATTTCTAACTCAACCTCTTAGCGGGAATCTAATTTGTTCTAAAGTAGTTTCGTTTCCGGCGGAATCTCGACGTGGAGACATGGAAATCGCATACAATTCGACCAATCGGTATAATTTCACTTTCGCCCTTAAGCAGGTAAAACGAGGAGCTCCGCTGATTAGAAAATTTGAGGATATTGAGTTTAACGAACGCAGGCAGACTTATAGACGTTTTTATTTATTTTTTATTATATGGTATTTGGAAAGGTATCCCACGATCTCTGAAACTCGCTATAGAAGGGTGCAGCTAAAACATTCAAGTCTCGTTTAAATATCAAGGGAAATAATTATAATAATCATCGTATGATATCGTAGACTTTACGAAACGTTATGTAATTAAGCGTATTTTATTAGAAATTGAACGTAAAACTAACAGCGATGGTAGGTAATAACGTAAACACGTAATCATTTTATTAAAACACTGATATTGATTGTATAAAAACGTCACGTGCATTTGCGCTATAACTAATAAAACTTAGAAACGAAATAAAAAAACTTGAGATTGGTCGTCCCCGACAGGGGCGTCCGAGGAAATGGATTTCTAAACTCAACCTCCCTCTTTTCGGTGCTCTATTTTTTCATATTAATTTGCATCCGCTAAATAAAAAGTTAAATCTGAAACAGTTTTGACCGTCTCACTAAAGCCGCCAACTCAAACAGCAAGTGTTCGTGTTTTTTGGTCAAGACCAAAAAAATAATCAATCGAAAAATTTCAAATAGGAAAACGTGACGCCACCTATAAGAAGCGAAGCGAACTTAAAACGCGAAGATTCAATTTCAAGAAATCGTAGACGCGCGTGTACACGAAAGCCAGCCAGCCTACCAGCCAGCAGCTATCGGGTTAATACTTTTTTGGATATTGAAATAGAATAAAGGGAGTATTTAAGGGGGATACTAAGCATATATTAATTTGCACACGGAGAACAACTAAACAAGAATGTTCAATGCCCGGATATGGGAGTGGATAGTCGAGGGTACGCTAGCGGAAGCCACATTCTACTCCTTTGGACCAACAAGGTCAACCCACCATAATAGCAACCAATTCAAAATGTCACGCCTCTAGATACCGTTGAGGAGGTACATTGCCAGTGCCACGAGCATGACCTCCACCCCACCATCCTCCACACACGAGACGGACGAAATAAATTTTGGAACAAAGTCAAGGGTCATACCTAGGGTCCACGAGCTAGCATCAGTTAAGAGAAGGCAGCTTACATCCAGTGCTAGAGGTGGGACAAAGGTTATATAGCAACTTGGCGGACCAGGAGACAACACCCGAAGGGGTCTAAACTTTGTCAACCAATCGCGTGCGAGTTTGAGGGAAGGAAGGTGTACATTCGCTGTCAATCTCATCTATTTCTCGATTATTACATTGGACTTTAAATGACTTGGCACTGTTATGACGTTCATTTAAGCCCAGCTCGAAGGTCTAAAGGGACTTGAAAATAAGTAAATTTTCAAATTAAAACGAATTTAGGGCGTATAATTCCCAAACATTCTCATTCGTTTCGTGTATAACATCATCAACGATTCTTTTGGATCTAAATGACTCGATTCTTCGTGTCGTTTCAAATACCTGGAGGTTTGAAATGGACCGAATTTAAACGAATGTTATTTTATATTAAGTTTCAATCTCGGAATAGTCCTTTCTTCCCATTGAAAAACGGGTTTCATTATGACCGTTCGCGCTTATTCTAAGGTTGTTACTCGACTGGTAATAGGAACCGCGTAAAGGTTGAGTCTCTCTCCGAATAGACGATAACATTTTTGACTACGTCTCAACCTTGAAAAAATGTACCATCTTCCGTATAAACGGGTACTATTTAACGGCTCTTTTTGTTAGTTTCAAGGTTGGAAAATGTATAGAAAATCCATACACTTTGTACCAGCCTTGAAAAAAGGGACCATCTTCAATACAAACGGGTGCTTTTTAACGGCTCTTTTATTCGTTTCCAAGATTGTTTTATAATACGGCCTATTATATCGCAATTATCCCGAGCTTTCGAAAACAATTATAAGAAACATTATAAGAAAAATTACGAATTTTTGGATTGTTCCGATTTATTGGACGAATTTTCAGTCGATCGAAATTAGGGTTCGACGCTCTTCACACAAAAACGTTCTCCCAATTTCTATTTTTTCCAAAATCATTTTTGGGTAGAATAATAAAGATGGGAGAAATGGAACTTTATAATCAATTTTAATGACGAATTAATTCTCGAATTAAATTTCTAGCCCGTGCTATATCGATTCGCCACGTTGCTTAAAAAATAGTTTTCCTAGGGAAATATTTACTCTAAGCGTTGGTACGTAAGACTTTAAAATGGTCAAATATCTTAATAGCGAGAGACGAAAACTGACGATTAGTGGCGGCCCCTAGCGGCAAACACAGCGAGTTAAATAACGAAACTAACGAATCCTGGCCGGCCTCTCTGCCGTTAGATGGAAAGAGCAGGTTGACTTACTACGGTTGACCCCAAAAATTGTAAAATTTGACCCCGTTTAAAATTGTTTCGAAGCCTGTCGCGTGGTGAAGGGGTTTCCGAAGATTCGGGTCTCGGTTTTCCAACTCACACACGACCGACATTTTTCTTAGTACAGCGATCATAAGGCCACAAATCGGCAGCCGTTTGTCGTTTCTAGATCGTCTTTTAGCCGCTAGAATTCCCAAAATAAACAAAAGCGAGGGTTTCCCTTTAAACGCGTTTATATTAGAGATACAGAAAGCGATCTATCCGTAACCGTGGAAACCAAAAATGCCACTTTCAATCAAAGTTTAAAATACGTGTCATTTCAAGAGTAGGTTTAGGAGAATGCTCTGATTCTAAGTCAATTAAAGTTAGCTTGGAGTTACAATTAGTACCCCTTCTTAATTATAGCTTAAAGTTTCGGAGTGAAAGAGTTAACGCCGTGGATGCGTAAGATTACAAATGGATTAAGTAAGAAATTACCATTTGTTCGTAATCCCCATCACCAGCCGCGGAAGGAGATAAAACGCTAATCTATATTCAACTGTATACAATATATTAATATTCTCGATATTATAGTTTATGGTTTCAGTTCGCTACTCCAAAGATCTTCATATTATTATTTTTATATTTAAATATAATAGGCCTAACTCAAGTTTAAAATTCGAGCGATCGAAATATTAACACAAAACTTAATCGTTTTAACTTAATTTCTCTCCTCAAGTGTCGAGGAACCCAGAAATTGGCGTTAGGGCCGTCCAAAAAGGGCCTTCACAATTTGTCGCTTTGGGGTTCCTCCTCAACTAAACCTCAATTTTGGAAAAAGATTCTAGATTTTTTTCGTGGTTTTGAAAAATAGATAAAGAAATTTACAAATTTGGATAGAAACTTCGGAAACGACGCGAGTACAATCAGATTTGTCAAAACAATCCAAAATCTCGGCCAGGGGAAGGTCGAGTACAAGGTTATAACCAGAAGCCGATTAAATCCTCCTTTGAAGTCTATTATTGGCGTCTTATTCGTTAGGTCTTATTCGGATATTAAGCTCGTTGCAACCACTTATTTTTTTATATTAACTGTGGATAAAATATTTAATTAACAAATTGTTTCGTTATTTGTTTCGGGACGTCTTAACTCGAACGGGCTTATCTTTAAGCACCCGGATATCTGATTGGGTGATCTTATCCAATTAATGAAAGGCATAGGAATTCCGAGCGCGAATTTTCATAAAGGTTATTAATTTAATAATTAATGTAATTGGAATTCGAGCGAGAATCGCTACATTTAGAAAATGTTTTTCGCGGTTCCCTCCCATTTCTGTTTGCTACGCTATAGTTGTCTCATCGTCGTTAGAAACGAAATCAAAAACACAAAGGAAAACTTGAATTTGGTCGTAGCCTTCAGCGCGCGTCCGAGGTATTGGATTTCTAACTAAATCTCTTTGCGGGGTTCTAATCGAGCTTGATGTATTAGAAGTACAAGATTCATTTCCGCCGTGATCTCGACTTTAAGCAACATGGAAATCGCTTACAATTCAACCAATCCGTATAATTTCACTTTCGCCCTTCGAAACGTAAGACGGCAGCCCCGTTTGTTATAAAATGCAACGAGTTTGAACTTAATGAAGGGAGTCAAAGGTTACGCGATTAGCTAAAGAAATAAATTAAAAGAGTTTGATATAATACGGACAAAATGATCGACATTCATTCGCTTAGTTATATTTTTTTACTGTGGCCCGCAACCTAATTGGGGGACATCCCTTCGCTATAGGTCTAGCGAAAAGGGTCAGGTGAAGGGGAACTCCGAACTATCCCACACAAGCACTTACCCCACGAAGAACGAATCACGTTGCATTTCGTTCTCAATTAGATTAAATCATTTCTTGGTAAAAATATCTCTTCAATTTTGATAAATTATTTCAAAATAGAGCGAAGAAAAATACAGCGACTCTTTTCTAACAGCTCCGTATGATCCGTACAAATATCGGGCTTACGTGTTATTTAGACTCATTTTCGGATATTTAAAGAACGTCAGACTTCAGTACGCGAGTCAAGAAGAAGTATTCCAGCGTCTATCGAACGTCACCGGGGAAAAGGGGAAAAGACCGAATCAGTTCTTTCTATCGTTTGAGGCTATGGAATACGGCGTGAGTAAATCCCTTAATCGCCAGACTCGAATCTGGCCCACCATAATATTACTATTACATAATAATATTGAGGTTTTAAGATTTATGATTTTTTTTCAATAGAATTTTTTTACAAAATTGAAAATTCAAATCACTTTTCCTCGAGAAGCTACAACTTTAAAAGTTTCAGTTTTACTTAGGCAACGCGAACCACCGGTTCCTATTGATAATTAAGGACACTATAGACTTTTTGCGGCGCCTTAAATTGAAGGTCACCGTCTTATACGAATGATTGTTTGCACTCGGGAAGTGTTTTTCGAAGCAGTACTTTCAGGGTTAAAACTACTATAGACAGAGTTTCGGCAACTATGTTTGTGTTGTGGGAACTAGAGGCTTCTAGGGGAGTGAGGGGAGTCGCGTGACAGACCAGTAGGAAATATCTCCAATGTAGGATCTTTCCGTCGCAGTGGCTCTACTAACGTCTACTAAAAATCACCTCGTTTCTTGGTGACAAAAATGGCGGATTGGGGGAAGGAACTAAGGGAACGGGCCCCTTCATAAGGCGCGGCAAAAAGTCTGTAAGCCGATGAGATACGCGATGAAAGCCAGAGCGGGCTATCAACGAACGTCAATTAACAGTTAAAAATATAAAGGAACTGGAATTCCGGTCTTCATTTTTGGAAAAGAATCGCCTGTCATTGCCATTAAGGGTGTCACATCACCCTCCTCGGGCGGGGTTACCCCCGAAAGGAAGATGAGTTTGACGTCAGAGTATCGTACATTGGCTTACGCTCGAGCTAGGAGATGGCTTGAATTAGTAGTGAATGATTTTTTTTTAAACTTAAAATGCCCGCGCGTCATTGGTCGCGAAGGGATAATTCCATTCATTCGATTCATTCTCGGGAATTCTAGTAACAAAAAGAGGCAGTCGGACAATTACATCCATAGTGACTGACTCGAGCGACATGATACTACAATATTCGATTCGCGGACCTAATCTGCACATCGTTCCCTACAGGTAATCGACACGGCGCAGCTATTTTTTTCCATTTGGGAAAATGAACCGGAGATGGTACACGTGTCTCCCATTAGCCACAGAAATTCTGACATCATCATATCCAGCGTTAGGTCGGACGCGCAAAGGGAAAGTACCGAGACGCTGTCGTTCCAGGGACTACCGAGTTCCGTTTGGGTCCTGGTCGGTTTCTCGCTGCTAGTCGTGTCGGGATTGGCTACTTATTTCAGCTTGAAGATCGAAAAGAAGAATCGTCGGGAGAGAGCCTTGAACTCGTTGATGAACAACCTTTGGATCTACGCCGCAGATATCGTAAATAACTGTAATTATCATCTAGTTCATCTACGGCTGAACTGAAAAAACGCAGTTCGGAGCGCCTGTCCGAGAGACGAGATTCGTGAGATGACTTGGAAACCAATTCGAACCTAAACCGTCTGCTACCAAAAAGTTGGTTTGAACTTCACAACTGTTTTCTCGTTTTTAGGTGTAGCGAGAGTAATTAGATCCGGACCGGGAAGGAACCTTCGCTCGTGGTGGCTGCTGGGAGTCGCGTTTTTGATTGAATTTTGGGTCGCCGGAATGACGAGCGATCTTCTAATCGACAAATCGTCTTTCATCGATTCTTTGGAGGATTTGTTCTCCAGGCCAGAGCTGATCTTGGTTATGACAAAGAGCCTCAAAGATCATTATATTTTTGGCGTTTCGGTAATGAGATTTTCAAAAATAACCAATAATACTTTTTAGTTTCGATAATTAAATAGTTAAATCCGTTTGAACCAACAGGCGGATGATCCCAGGTTCAAAGATTACGAGAAGAAGAAGATTCGATACGTCGAAAATAAATATGATAAAGAATGGGTAACGCTCTTAGCTACCGGAAGTGGAGTAATACTCGGCCAAGACATATCCGCCCTGACATATTTTAATTTCCGGGTCAAAAAACTGAAAGAAGCCAAAAGGAAACAGTACAATGGAAAGAAGAGATACAAAGAACGATCCACTCATATGTTATTCAATAAGTGGCTTCCTCGAGCCATCAAAGAAGACATCGACTATCTGTAAGGACCAACGCATCCCTCCCCCGTCTAGACTAACTAAAAACACCATTTTTAGGTTTTTCAAATGGGTGACGCGATTACTTTAGTTAAAGTAATTAATTTAATTTCAGAACATCGAGATTATTCGAAACCCGACAGGCCGAGCCGAATACGAGACGCGAAAAGTTCCGTTCTCGGAAATTCATATTCGATCCAACGGACGATTCGGCGTCCTCAATTTCTTGGTCCGCCCAGAATGTCACTTTCTTGTCGCCAGTGTTTCGTTTGTGGATTATCGGGATGTCATTGGCTACCGTCGCCTTCTGCGTCGAATTCTATATGCTGAGACGAAAACTGGTCAAAGTGTCTCCCCATCAATCGCTTGGAATCCGGATCAGAGCCAAATAACGGACAATTGTACCAATTGTATATAGCCAAGGTTTAACGACTTTATCCACCGATTTAACGTTTAAATTAATAAATTCGGAATGAAATTTCTTCCGTACTAGCTACAGTTGAAGATTATCTTCCGACGTAATTAGGAATTATTTTAAATGTAATTTAAATAACAAGCTCTCGGAATCGCAAATTTGTTTAATTGTCACAAAACGTCAAATGTCTGTGGTTTTGATTCGTTCTGGCCTATGATTATATTATCTATTTAATGTTAAGTGGATTTTAATGCAAATTAAATCTAAAACTTACGCGGTAGGTATGTTTATAATGTAAAACACTGAATTAATTTATCGGCACTGATATTGATTGTAAACTGCACGCGTAATTTGTCATAATTTGAATTAATCATTTTCGTGATAGTTAATTGATTGTAATTAAATATGATGTCAGAAAAGTGAATATTATTAAATATATTATTAAAATTTGAGAGCATTGGGAAGTTACCATGCGAACATAAATATTTATTTTGATATTCGCGTTTCGCCAAAATTTGACTATTTAAGTCAATTTAACTATTTAATTTTTACGGGAACTGAAAATGCATATATTTGTATACATTGGGGCGAAAAATCTCATCAGGCGATCTCGTAGAACAAAATCAACTATTTAGCTACTAATGACTTCCTATACTTCGCGCTGTTTTAAATACTTGGACGGATTGTATTCGAATATTGTTTTAAAGTTCAGTTTCAACCTAGAAATCGCGTCAAGGGCGAGTCTCAGTCTTAAATGTTCCTGAATTCCCCAAAAAATATTTGGAATTTATTATCAGAAACCGGGTCCCCCCCCCAAAATACGTATTTTTGAATTCAACCGACTGAGGGTTCAAATCGACGCCACAAATAGACAGTCATTTGTCGTTTCTAGCTCGTCCTTCCGAAAATAAACGAAAGCGAGGTTTTAACTTTAAAATATTTTGACACGAAAGAGACAAACTTTAATCTTGGTATAAATATATATCGAGGGATTAGCCAAGCGCCGGTTCTGGATTAGAAACAGAACCGGACAATTGGGCGCCGAGACATTTGAGCCACATTTTATGGAACCCATTAAATTCACTCTAGATCCTATATAAAATGTTATTGGTTATCAATTTATTTCGGGAATATGATTGGCTTAAGCGAAATTTGAATTTAAATAAACTGAAAGGAAGAAAGAAAATTTTCATATTCTTATGAATAATCTGAAGAAGATTTCGAGAAGGCAGACTCGAATCTTGGATTTTCAAGCATAAATATATTCATTGCACGCGTTTAAAATTCTTAATTACCGTTTGAATTGTCTGTTTTTAAGATTTAAAGAAGCAGGATATTTCAATTAGATTAAACAGGTCGAAACCGTCTCCCTTGTAACCTTCAAGGTAAGGTTAGGTTAGATAATAGCACGAACTAGCCCGTTCCTCCAACTAGTTCATAACTCGGGCTAACCCGTCCGTCTTGTAATATTTTAGGTAAGGTTAGGTTGGCGTAAAGCGCATCAGGCGGTACTCAGCCAGGTTAGGTTAGGTTTACGTAAAGCGCATTGGGCGGCATTCACATTGTCAGAGAAGTGAAATATATTATATCAAAAATGTCTTTGCGAACAAAGACCCAGAAGGACATGTTATGGCCTTGAATATCTGAAGTGACAGATATTTAATTTTCTTTTAAAACATTAAATTTAAATACAATTAAATTTTCTTTTAAAACATGAAATTTAAATATAATTAGATTTTCTTTTAAAACGAAATTTAAATATAATCACAATCTGGCACGATTTAGAGTTTCAAATTTCAAAACAACTGATTTTATTCACTCGGAAATATTTAAGAAAAAACATAACAGACGATTTTCTCCCATTGACGCATAACATTAAATTTCGCTTAATTATTTTTCAGGGAAAACGTGTATTGAACTTTTATTTTTCAGTATAACGCGAGTCCACTTTTTGTTTTCTTAATGTAACCCGAATTTCCACGACTCGCGATTGAACGGATCGTTAAAAATAGTCGCCGATTTATTGGAATGGGTATATGATAAAGGGAAATGTGTTTTTTAAAGCCCGTTTAAAGTCACCTTCTTTTCTAACTTAGCAGACGACGCAAACCATAACAATTTGTACTTTCAAAGCTATATTGTGCGCGCGAGAATTTCAAAGCGACGAATTTTAGAGCGGATAAGGTTTTTAAATAAATTGTAATACTTTCATTTTTCTTTTCATTAAAACCGTACAATTAAAATGATGATTTCCATAAGGGACCACTAATTAGTTATTAGGAGTTATAATAAAACATTATCCATGGATTAGGTTTGTTCGTTTGCAACCTAAATTAAAAATTAAAATATGGGGAATTTTTATTCAATTTAAATTCCTTGTATAAGCATCCGTAAGCTAACATGAACGAATTGCCTCGACTAAACTCGAGGAGTTGTAATAAAACATTATCCATGGATTAGGTTTGTTCGTTTGCAACCTAAATTAAAAATTAAAATATGGGGAAGTTTTTTCCCTTTAAATTCCTTGATAAGCATTCATAAGCTAACATGAACGAATTGCCTCGACTAAGGTCGAGGAGTTATAATAAAACATTATCCATAGAAAACATTATCCAATTAAGGTATGAGATCAGATCATAGAACTTTGAGTCTATGCCTAAAGCCAAAGCTTAATTAAGTAAATTTTTCTATCGAACGAAAAGTTTCGTTTTGTTTGACACGTAATCCCTGAAAAATAATTAAGCGAAATTTAATGTTAAGCGTCAATGGGAGAAAATCGTCTGTTATGTTTTTTCTTAAATATTTCCGAGTGAATAAAATCAGTTGATTTGAAATTTGAAACTCTAAATCGTGCCAGATTGTGATTATATTTAAATTTCGTTTTAAAAGAAAATCTAATTATATTTAAATTTCATGTTTTAAAAGAAAATTTAATTGTATTTAAATTTAATGTTTTAAAAGAAAATTAAATATCTGTCACTTCAGACATTCAAGGCCATAACAGGTCCTTCTGGGTCTTTGTTCGCAAAGACATTTTTGATATAATATCTGTCACTTCAGTCTAACACGAAAGTGTTAACTTCTATATTAAAAGACTAGCCCTTTAAAAAGTGATTCAGTCAAATCTCTACATTTTTACCATTGCCCTTTAAACCCAATTAAAATTAATTTTTTCATAATTTTTGATGTTAATAGCTGCGGCAGCCTCACTTGATTCAGTCAGATCTCTACATTTTTACCATTGCCCTTTAAACCCAATTAAAATTAATTTGTTTTACAATTTTTGATGTTAATAGCTGGGGCAGCCTCACTTGATTCAGTCAGATCTCTACATTTTTACCATTGCCCTTTAATCCCAATTAAAATTAATTTTTTCATAATTTTTGATGTTAATAGCTGCGGCAGCCGCACTTGATTCAGTCAGATCTCTACATTTTTACCATTGCCCTTTAAACCGAATTAAAATTAATTTTTTCACAGCCTCACTTGATTCAGTCAAATTTCTACATTTTTACCAGTGCCCTTTAATCCCAATTAAAATTAATTTTTTCATTATTTTTGATGTTAATAGCTGGGGCAGCCTCACTTGATTCAGTCAAATCTCTACATTTTTACCATTGCCCTTTAATCCCAATTAAAATTAATTTTTACATTATTTTTGATGTTAATAGCAGCCGCACTTGATTCAGTCAAATCTGTACATTTTTACCATTGCCCTTTAATCCCAATTAAAATTAATTTTTACATTATTTTTGATGTTAATAGCTGGGGCAGCCGCACTTGATTCAGTCAAAGCTCTACATTTTTACCAGTGCCCTTTAATCCCAATTAAAATTAATTTTTACATTATTTTTGATGTTAATAGCTGGGGCAGCCGCACTTGATTCAGTCAAATCTCTACATTTTTACCATTGCCCTTTAATCCCAATTAAAATTATTTTTTTCATCATTTTTGATGTTAATAGCTGGGGCAGCCGCACTTGATTCAGTCAAATCTCAACATTTTTACCATTGCCCTTTAATCCCAATTAAAATTAATTTTTTCATAATTTTTGATGTTAATAGCTGGGGCAGCCGCACTTGATTCAGTCAAATCTCTACATTTTTACCAGTGCCCTTTAAACCCAATTAAAATTAATTTTTTCATAATTTTTGATGTTAATACCTCCGGCAGCCGCACTTGATTCCAGTCAAATCTCTACATTTTTACCAGTGCCCTTTAAACCCAATTAAAATTAATTTTTTCATCATTTTTGATGTTAATACCTCTGACAGCCGCAGCGAAATCTTCATATTTTTCCCATTACCCTTTAAACTAAATTTAAATTATTTTTTTCATTATTTTTGATGTTAATACCTTCCTTATTGCCGTTCGAAATGCCAAGTGGTTCGGACTTTCACATTTTTAAAAAGGAGAGTACTTTTAAGTTTTAAGGCGGAGAAATTGAAACTTAATGTTATTCTATGGGATTTAGATATTTTGTACGAGACTTACCTTTCAGATTTATTTTCTATTGATTCCAGATATTTTTCGGGCTTTATTTTAAGACTAATTTCATAATTTTACACCGATTAGTTTGGCCACAGTCTATTTATATAAACGGCAAAAATATGAAGGAGGAGAAATTAAGTCATTAGCGCTCAATACCCAAGCGCGCTCCTGCACGTGAATTTAAAAAGCTATAGAAAACCTAAGCCTAATTTGTCAAATAAGGCTTAGGTTTTTGCCCACTCAATTTCTCCGCTTTAATTTTTCGTCCGTTTTCATAAATAGATTGTGGGCCAACTAATTGGTGTAAAACTATGAAATTAGTCTTAAAATAAAGCTCGAAACTTAATTCATACCACACGGAAAATCCAAGTTTTAAAAATATCCGGAAGTATTAGAAAATAAACCTGAAAGGTAAGCCACTTTCAAAAAACCAAATCCCATAGAATAACATTTCGAATTGGCCATGACCGAAACTAGCAAAAAAGCCAATAATGGGTCAACTTCAAAATTAATTTTAAAATACTTAGACTAAATATTTATTAATGAAACTTGAAAAGATCAACATTCGAACCTTGGTCTACCATTTAAAAGTGATTATAACTGTAACAAATAATTCCTCTTTTAGTTCTGCGATGCAAGCGATTTAGATTTTTTGAAAGAGACTTACCTATCAGATTTATTTTCTAATGCTTCCAGATATTTTTCGGGCTTTAATTTAAGATTAATTTCATAATTTTACACCGAATAGTTTGCCCACAGTCTATTTATAAAAACGGCAAAAATATGAAGGAGGAGAAATTAGGTCATTAGCGTCCAAATCAAGCGCGCTCCTGGTCGTGATTTTAAAAAGCCATATAAAACCTAAGCCTAATTTGTCAAATTAGGCTTAGGTTTTTGGCGAATCAATTTCTCCGCCTTGTTGTTCCCTCCGTTTTCATGAATAGATTGTGGGCCAACTAATCAGTGTATTATTATGAAATTAGTCTTAAAATAAAGCTCGAATCTTAATTCATACCACACGGAAAATCCAAGTTTTAAAAATATCCGGAAGTATTAGAAAATAAACCTGAAAGGTAAGCCACTTTCAAAAAACCAAATCCCATAGAATAACATTACGAATTTGGCCATGCGCGAAACCAGCTTAGTACCAAAAAAAGGGTCAACTTCAGAATTATTTTTAAAATACTTAGACTTAATATTTTTAAATGAAACTTGGAAAAGGCACACATTCGAACCTTGCTCTACCATTTAAAATTAGTTTCAACTGTAACAAATGATTATTTCGATAAGTTATGTCCCGGAACGGACATGTCCTCGAAAAAGTCGATTTTATTGTTATTTCTATGGGAAAATGGAGCGTTTTGATTGGCTAGAGACTGAATTTTTTAGGAAATCAAAATAACATTACAAATGATGATCAGCCCATAACATAGAACCCTACCGGGTTCTCCGAATAAGAAGGCGCCGTTCGGCGCGTAGCCGGCGCTCGGGTAAGGATACTATATCAAGGGGCGCCCGAATGTCGTTCATTTTTTTCCGACTATTGCATCCAAATGTCCCGGCGCCCAAGAGGCGGCGCCCAAATGTCGCGGATCGAGGTACCCACCATAGGAGACCGCGGCCTATGCCGATTGGCCCGATTACTCATTTCAACGAAATTCGAACTTAATCCTAATAATTTATTAAAATTTTGAAATCTCGTTCAAATATGTCAAAATATTGTGAACAAATTGTATTCCTCGAAACCTTATTTAATGTTGAGCGGATTTTAATGTAAATTAAATGTAAAACTAAGGCGGAGTGCAATAATGTAAAAAAAGAAATCACCGTATTGACTCTGATATTGATTGTAAAATCTGTCTTACATTTGCGACACGGCTATTATAAAACTATCTCACGAAACGATTCCTAGTTTGAATTAATAAAGCCGCCTTCGCGGTAATGACTCATCAGGCCTGCATTTGCAATAAAAACTGAGCTGGCGACTTATCGTTAAAGGCTAGGAATGAATCAATGATAATTTCTTAAAGAGAAAAGTCTGTCTAAGCTACCAAATCAGCTTGATGAAAATACTAAGCACCTTCAAATAGAGTGAAAAAATTTATTTAAAGGAAAACTGAGAGCCTAGTGTGCCTGGCCAAAAAAATTAATTTCTTTATTTCAACTCATAATTCAAGATTTCACAATTTCCCAATCCAATATTTCACAATTTCCCTATCCAAGATTTTACAATTTCCCTATCCAAGATTTTACAATTTCCCTATCCAAGATTTCACAATTTCCCTATCCAAGATTTCACAATTTCCCTATCCAAGATTTCACAATTTCCCTATCCAAGATTTCACAATTTCCCTATCCAAGATTTTACAATTTCCCTATCCAAGATTTTACAATTTCCCTATCCAAGATTTTACAATTTCCCTATCCAAGTATTTACAATTTCCCCATCCAAGATTTTACAATTTCCCCATCCAAGATTTTACAATTTCCCCATCCAAGATTTTACAATTTCCCCATCCAAGATTTTACAATTTCCCTATCCAAGATTTTACAATTTCCCTATCCAAGATTTTACAATTTCCCTATCCAAGATTTTACAATTTCCCTATCCAAGATTTTACAATTTCCCTATCCAAGATTTTACAATTTCCCTATCCAAGATTTTACAATTTCCCTATCCAAGATTTTACAATTTCCCTATCCAAGATTTTACAATTTCCCTATCCAAGATTTTACAATTTCCCTATCCAAGATTTTACAATTTCCCTATCCAAGATTTTACAATTTCCCTATCCAAGATTTTACAATTTCCCTATCCAAGATTTCACAATTTCCCTATCCAAGATTTCACAATTTCTCTATCAAAGATTTTACAATTTTCCTATCCAAGATTTCACAATTTCCCTATCAAAGATTTTACAATTTCCCTATCCAAGATTTTACAATTTCCCTATCCAAGATATCACAATTTCCCTATAAAAGATTTCACAATTTCCCTATCCAAGATTTCACAATTTCCCTATCCAAGATTTCACAATTTCCCTATCCAAGATTTCACAATTTCCCTATCCAAGATTTCACAATTTCCCTATCCAAGATTTTACAATTTCCCTATCCAAGATTTTACAATTTCCCTATCCAAGATTTTACAATTTCCCTATCCAAGATTTTACAATTTCCCTATCCAAGATTTTACAATTTCCCTATCCAAGATTTTACAATTTCCCTATCCAAGATTTTACAATTTCCCTATCCAAGATTTTACAATTTCCCTATCCAAGATTTTACAATTTCCCTATCCAAGATTTTACAATTTCCCTATCCAAGATTTTACAATTTCCCTATCCAAGATTTTACAATTTCCCTATCCAAGATTTTACAATTTCCCTATCCAAGATTTTACAATTTCCCTATCCAAGATTTTACAATTTCCCTATCCAAGATTTTACAATTTCCCTATCCAAGATTTCACAATTTCCCTATCCAAGATTTCACAATTTCCCTATCCAAGATTTCACAATTTCCCTATCCAAGATTTCACAATTTCCCTATCCAAGATTTCACAATTTCCCTATCCAAGATTTTACAATTTCCCTATCCAAGATTTTACAATTTCCCTATCCAAGATTTTACAATTTCCCTATCCAAGATTTTACAATTTCCCTATCCAAGATTTTACAATTTCCCTATCCAAGATTTTACAATTTCCTTATCCAAGATTTTACAATTTCCTTATCCAAGATTTTACAATTTCCCTATCCAAGATTTTACAATTTCCCTATCCAAGATTTTACAATTTCCCTATCCAAGATTTTACAATTTCCCTATCCAAGATTTTACAATTTCCCTATCCAAGATTTTACAATTTCCCTATCCAAGATTTCACAATTTCCCTATCCAAGATTTCACAATTTCCCTATCCAAGATTTTACAATTTCCCTATCCAAGATTTTACAATTTCCCTATCCAAGATTTTACAATTTCCCTATCCAAGATTTTACAATTTCCCTATCCAAGATTTTACAATTTCCCTATCCAAGATTTTACAATTTCCCTATCGAAGATTTTACAGTTTCCCTATCGAAGATTTTACAA
Organism: Odiellus spinosus; assembly: GCA_963920705.1. Classification (NCBI taxonomy): domain Eukaryota; kingdom Metazoa; phylum Arthropoda; class Arachnida; order Opiliones; family Phalangiidae; genus Odiellus; species Odiellus spinosus. The sequence goes on from OY987225.1 coordinate 18,778,840, forward strand.
TTTCCCTATCTGAGATTTTACAATAGATATAACATTGTCAAGTTAGGCCTGAAATGGTAGGGGTTGGAATTTCTAAAGAGTGTTGGCAGAAGGCCATTATTTTACATCAGGACGAAGTGTACAAAAATGATTCTGATGGTCAAGGGGTCACGAATAAATTGATGACGAGGGATCTTCCCTAAAGGAAATCCAGAAGGTTACGGTACCATTGAAATTGGATTCATTTTTGTACAACGTAGGCACTAGGGGAAAGAAATCATTGAGTTGGATTTTGGTTGGTGCCATTTACACGATTTAAGGTATTATTTTTACGTGATCAGTTCAAGAAACGCGTGTTTAATATGTTCAGGAATGTTCTGGAGACATGATTTTTTTTTTAATTGTTACGGAATGTTTATGAAATTACAGTTTAAATTTTCAGAAAAGGTTTTAAATTCGTCACATAACTGCGAGCCTTTGATTTATAGAATTAATGAAAGTTAAATTATCTTAACACGTCAAAATCGTGTTTTAAAGTAAGTTAAGTTACGAGAATATTTGTTCAGCTGAATCTTCCACTTGATTGGCTAAAAATTCGATTCACATCCCTAGTGGCCTTCACGTGATATTATACATACACCACAATTGCAAATGACAAAATAAAAAGCCATGCTACAATGGCAATAAAATAGTTTGGGTACTTACGTAGTAATCCTTCGTCTCTGATCCATATGGTTATTTCCAGAATATATTTCACAATTAGCCCAACGAATCCACAATTAATCCAATGTATCCACAATTAATCCAATGTATCCACAATTAATCCAATGTATCCACAATTAATCCAATGTATCCACAATTAATCCAATGTATCCACAATTAATCCAATGTATCCACAATTAATCCAATGTATCCACAATTAATCCAATGTATCCACAATTAATCCAATGTATCCACAACTAATCCGATGTAGTCACAATTTGTCCAATGATTGCTTGACTTTAATAATTTAAATCCAGGAAATATTCGAGTTTTTACTTTTTAGTGGTGCAATGGGTTTATCTCATCCGCTTCCAGAATGTTTTTTTGCAAATAGACTAGGCGTAGATATTCGGATAAAAACGTAACAATAGCGTCCGCTTCACAAAATTAATGCAAGATGCGAAAAGCGTTAAAAAAATACAATTCTTGAAAATTTAAATCCCAGCTGGCAGCGACGCTAAAACAACGACAGCCAATGGCGACGCTTCTACGATCGGAGTAATGATGTTTTCGCTAAGCCTAACGAGGCCCGTCAACGCAAAAAAATACGAAGTCATCGGCGAAGGCGATACGCGAATCTCGCCGAAACACAAAATATATATCCAAAGAGCGCAAAAAAATGACGTACGAAGATAGTAGAACTATTCACGAGTTAAATAAAACTTAGATTCGATCAATAACACTATGTTTTTTTACGTAATCAATTAAAAATTATGGAGCTTAAACGACAGTTAACTGACCCGTCTTGACGCTAAAAATATCTTGTCATCTGCTTCCCGCATTTTTCGGGAACATTCTAGACTAGGAGTAGGAACTTGGACTAGGAGTATGTATACGGAACTGGAGTAGTAAATAAACATCTGTAAAAACGTAAAAATAGAGAGATTATTTAATAATGTTTAAATAAATATAGACCCGCTACTAAAATGTTGGTTGAATTAATTTTCGAGTGATAATAATTATAAATGTATCTCGTTTTCATTGTTAAAGAAATAACGAAAAATATAAATAGATTGTTTCGGAATTTCATTTCACATTGGGTATCTCGTTTAAAACTAAATGTATTTGGCTATAAATTGAAAGAAATTAAATAGAATTCACGATAAATAATGTAATGTAAGTTTCTTCATTCAAAAATACGTATTCTTTACCGTATTAATGTTATAAGATTGGTAGTTTAATATAAGAGAAAGGCTCATTTCCCTCCCTGCAGTTCAGCTACGAGTCATAAAATTAACAGCCAACTAAATCATTATTTTAACACGGAAAATCAACTTCACGTAAATATTGACCGTGGAAACAAGTTCGAAAAGACATCTATATACGCTATACCTTAAAAATTAACGTGAATATTTAAAGCAGTTTGAATCTGGTGTAAAACATTATAACAGGGAATGATGGAATAATTTAAGATTCAAACTCATACATTAAAAACAATTAATTTATGCAGAGTAAAGGTTTATTTATTAGTAATTGATTTTGCAAAGCCAAGGGGATTTTAAAGATTACGCGTAATCGATTTAGTACAGTTAAAGGTACAGCCTGCAGTACATCGAAATGACCCTGGCGTAGGCCCCTGACATTGAAACTAAGAAACGGCTGCCTCTGTTATGAGAGTTTTTACGCTCAGGTTATTTTCCAATCTGAGTTAATAGGTCTAGGGCCTGGAGCTGCCACAACAGAACATTACTACATTTACTGAAAGAATGAAACGATTCAAGTGCCGCTGAACTTAATATTAAAGTCACAGTTGCCTAAGATAAATACCAAATTATTTATTTAGTAATTAAAGTCACCGTGCCACCAATTTCTTTCTAAAACTTTAAGGTCAGGTTTGTTTTTTTAATCGAAAAAGTGTCTGGGTCAATTTAGGATTACAGGGAACCTTAATGGTTTGTACCCATTTGCATTTCGCCCAATCCTACTTCACCCCAAAATCATCGATTCCCAATTCGCCCAAACTAAAAATTCCTTGTCTCAATTTCTTCGCGAAGGCATATGCCTTAGGAGTGGATTGGGCGAAATAAGAATTGGGCAAAATTGAAATTAGGCGAAATGAAATTTGGCAAGATGGGAATTAGGCGAAATGGATAGTGGGCGAAATGGGATTGGGCCAAATGGTACTCGGGCGAATTGGGAATTGGGTTATACGGGGTTTTGCTAAATGAATTAGGCTGATTGGGAATTGGGCCAGTTTGGATTGGGCCAATTGAGATTGGGTGAAATAGAATTGGGCCAACGTTTTTGGACGAATCGGGGTACAACCAATTTAATGAATTTCAAATAAAATGGTGAGTTTTAGGTGTTTTCGAGACCCGTTGTTGAGAGTCTTGGATCATTAAAGTGTTGACGTGGGTTCGGTCAATACATCAACTAATGGTCTTCATTTCGGAATATTTGCGAAGCTCTTAAGTACAACATTCGGTTTTGAGCGAAAACATTTCGATTTCTTTAAAGGGAGAATGCAAACCTAATAAAGAGTGAACTTTATCGTTAAAGTAAAACAATTTAGAAACAAATATTAAACTAGACATCAATTTAAAACTTACCCGGAAAAATAGGCTTAGCTCGATTCATTTAGATCAGATGAAATTCTTCGCATTAAACGGTCAACTACCAATAAACAAACGCCCGCCATTAAGGCGAGATCTCCGAACAACATTCGATTGTTCGCTGACCCTTCAACGCGAAGAAATTCAGCTAATTTAGATGAATCCAGTTAAGCCTTTTTTGATGGTAAGTTTTAAATTTATTTCTAGGGTTAATATTTGTTCGTAATTTTGTTTACTGTTGGATTAGGTTTATTTAAACGATAAGGAATCTATAAAAAAAAACATTCGTTGTTAGCGTTGCATTTTCCCTTTATCGACATTTCCTGGGAAAACACGAAAGATCTCGAAACAAATGTAAAGAACAACAGCAACTCCCCATAATAGTCTGGGTCCACGTAATGTTAAAAATTTTCGTCTCTTTTATGATAAATTCGTATTATATTATTAAAATAGGGTAGTTGGGGGATAATTTAAAGCTAAAATTCGAGCTCACAACTGAAAATTTTGGGAATTACAACGAATGGAAGGTTTCTTCCATAATGTAAAGAATAGGAAGAATCTATGACTTCCGTGCCGGATATGAAAGCCTTCCCCCACACGAAAATCTTGAACGGTTATTATTTTAGATTCATAATTATGTTAGGAAAATATTAGGAAAGAATTATTTTGTAACTGCCACGGGTATAGTGCTGGCGGCAAAATGAAATTCGTATATTTTTGGTCTACTATGCCTCGAAATCCTCGAAAACGCCTGTAGAAGTGTTCCACTTGTCAAGCATTCATGCAGTAGGCTTTTGCTAGCTTTACAGGGGCCGTGCAAAGACTATATAGCTTACTTGAATAGTCTTTGGTGTATAAGAAACTCGAAAAATAAATAGAGAAATCATACCAATTAGAAGATACTGGAGTAGTATCTTTAATTTTTATTTCATATTAAACAAAACACACTTGTATAAAACGGACAAATTATTCATTTAACGCTAAGGTTTTCTACGTTTAACGTATGTCTGGTAGTTCAAGCTCAGTGGCATCTTCACACACTACACGCAATTTTGACTGGTACCAACTGCCTCGATCTTCATGGCGACGATAACCAAGATACCAGATTACGCTGCTAACGTGAACACAAGTACCTATCGTCAAACTACCACCTTTGCAATTGCAATACCAGCCTTTAATGGCATTTGCACCTGTCCCGTTCGGTACATAACGAATTAGAGCTTGGTGAACAGCTGAGGTGGAAAATTGACCAGGCACGCGTATACGAATTAAGTCATGTTCAACTTTGGACACTTCGACGCTGAAAGAGCCGGATTTCTCTATAGTCAACGCCACATAAGATTCAGCGCGTAGATGGCACCTATATCAAGGTTGGAAGATCCAAGGACTATACCGTTCTTCACAAATCCTTCTGTGTGCACAAAGGCCAGCATATCCTCTAGCCAATGTTAATGGTAACAACTACGGGTTACATAATAGATATAATCGGACCCTACTTTGCTAATGGCCGCAATAACGACGCGCGCATTTTAAACCATTCTATCAAAAAGAGAGAAATCCGGCTCTTTCAGCGTCGAAGTGTCCAAAGTTGAACATGACTTAATTCGTATACGCGTGCCTGGTCAATTTTCCACCTCAGCTGTTCACCAAGCTCTAATTCGTTATGTACCGAACGGGACAGGTGCAAATGCCATTAAAGGCTGGTATTGCAATTGCAAAGGTGGTAGTTTGACGATAGGTACTTGTGTTCACGTTAGCAGCGTAATCTGGTATCTTGGTTATCGTCGCCATGAAGATCGAGGCAGTTGGTACCAGTCAAAATTGCGTGTAGTGTGTGAAGATGCCACTGAGCTTGAACTACCAGACATACGTTAAACGTAGAAAACCTTAGCGTTAAATGAATAATTTGTCCGTTTTATACAAGTGTGTTTTGTTTAATATGAAATAAAAATTAAAGATACTACTCCAGTATCTTCTAATTGGTATGATTTCTCTATTTATTTTTCGAGTTTCTTATACACCAAAGACTATTCAAGTAAGCTATATAGTCTTTGCACGGCCCCTGTAAAGCTAGCAAAAGCCTACTGCATGAATGCTTGACAAGTGGAACACTTCTACAGGCGTTTTCGAGGATTTCGAGGCATAGTAGACCAAAAATATACGAATTTCATTTTGCCGCCAGCACTATACCCGTGGCAGTTACAAAATAATTCTTTCCTAATATTTTCCTAACATAATTATGAATCTAAAATAATAACCGTTCAAGATTTTCGTGTGGGGGAAGGCTTTCATATCCGGCACGGAAGTCATAGATTCTTCCTATTCTTTACATTATGGAAGAAACCTTCCATTCGTTGTAATTCCCAAAATTTACAGTTGTGAGCTCGAATTTTAGCTTTAAATTATCCCCCAACTACCCTATTTTAATAATATAATACGAATTTATCATAAAAGAGACGAAAATTTTTAACATTACGTGGACCCAGACTCTTATGGGGAGTTGCTGTTGTTCTTTATACTTTACGCCCAGTTCCGTCCGTTAAGGTATCATTTTCCAAACTTTTTCGAACTTTCTTAATATCTTTTCCGTCCGAGTATAATTAGTTTAATATCAAACCAAGACGCGTTTTGAAAGGCTTATATTTCGATCTCATCCATTTGGTGGCGGGAGTTAGCCGGACAAACGTATATAGGTAAGTATATTTAAAAATCAAGGTAAGACCCTAGTGACAGGCAAAAATATTTTAAACCAACCCGAGCGGCTGCTTACTGACTAATAATGAGAATTAATTGACTATTAATGGCGCGAAACAAATAGGAATAAAATATTATTGAATTACTAGTACTTTTGAAGGAGGAGATGAGGAGAATAGAGGAAATGCATTTTGGCTACAAACTATAAATTATAATCTTCCTTAGAATTCGTGTAAAATAAAATGAATATAATTTAACTCAATCTCTTCGCTGGGTTCTAATCGAGCTAGGTAATCTCGACGTTACAACATGGAAATCGCTTACAATTCGACCAATCCGTATAATTTCACTTTCGCCTTTCACTGGGTAAGTTACGCTCATTAGAACAACTTACGCTTAATGAAGGGAGTGAAATTAAATCATTTCTAGTTAACGATATATTTTTAATTTTGATAAATTATTTCAAAAATAGAACGATGAAAGACCCATCGAGGAGTTTCTAACAGCTCCGTTTGATCCGTACGAAAAACGGGGATATAATTTATTTAGACTAGTTTTCGCGTATTTGAAGAACGTCCGATTTCGGTCCGGGACTCAACAAGAAATATTCCAGCGGTTATCGGACGTCACCGGTGAAAGAAGAAAAGAAAAACACAGTTTGATCTGGCGCTTGAGGCTACGCAACACGGCGTGAGTAAATCTCTATCGATAATCGCAAACATTATTGATACAGGGGGATGAGGAGATGATTAATTAGCGACGTCTGCTTTGGAAAATGAATATTGGAATAGATCCGAATTGGGTTGAATCGCAAAAGGATTCGATTCTTCCGCGATTAAAAAACAACCGAATTCGGGTTTATTTCGGCAACGCCAACCCAGTGGCGTCGCTACAGGTAGGCTGGGATAGGCTGAAGCCTATGTTGAGATTTCATAGGGGCCTCGAATTTATCCCAAATGGGGCCTCCAAATATTTAAATTTGGGCAGCAATTTGTCCAAAAATAGGTTATCGACATTAAGTTATACGTTTATCAACTTATGAAAATAAAATTTATTTTGCACTTTCAAAAGAATGAAATAATTCGGTTTGACGGTCTCGTGCTTTTCCTCTGTCGCATTCCGAACCCTATTTATGCTTAGTTTTCACTAGCTGGTAATTTTTTTTTTTTTTTTTTTTTTTTTTTTTTCGTTACACTCGTAAAATATTTGCACGTGTCAACTGACAGATCTGAGAATTTTCAAGCGCGTACCGTACGGCTAACGAAATGATACTGTCCTCTCCTTGACCGGGTCAGATCGAGCTTCCCATTAAAGCCGGTTCTAGACGATGCCTTTAGCGCGGGTTCGGCGCGGGTCGAACCCGGGATAGTAGTGTTCACGCGTCAAAAAGTAGCGCAGGCCGAAACCGGACCGAGACCATCGAAAAGAGGTAGTCTTGGTCCGGTTTCGGCGCGGCTCTCTTTCGATTTACGTGTGGAAAGAAATTAGAGCGGTTTCGGCGCGTCTCGGCTTTGCCTACGTGTGGAAGCAAAACCGAGCTAGATTGAAATTGAGTTTTAAAATAGTAAATTTTTGGTGTACTATTCAATAATTAGATAAGCCACGGAAAATTGTCGATGTGAAATTAAATATAATTACTGATGGTACAATTTAATTATTATATTTTATAACACAGATTGGTTTAACAAATTTGATTTTTTTTAATGATGTTAAAGACAAATAGAGAAGCGAGAACTATCCCATAAAACGCGGTTAAGGGCGGGGAGTTTTAATCGGTTTTATTAAGAATAATAGAATCTAAATAGTAATTTAAAGGAATGGTGCGGTGTTAAAATATTTTTGCTGCAAACCCTTTAGTTAAACTCAAAACCAATTTTTCAAGTGTTAAAAAAATTTAAAATTAAGTATATTTTTAAATAAACAATTAAAACAAATTACATTGAGGGCACATAGGCGCCCGTATGAAGCTTTCCTGTAAAGCAAGAGCGCATTCGATACGTCACTTCAAGGTTTTTATTTCGGCAATAATCTGATTGGCCAAAGTAACTTGGCTCAGCTTTTACTCAATGGTAAAGTTGACTACTACGCGCTTGAACGTTAAATCGACGACAGGTTATAACGGCAGTGCTCGCCAGTCTAACGAACGGGACGCCGACTGAAGGAGCATCTAACCTCGGTAAGCCGTAGCCTAGGCCTAATTCCGTCGGCGATTCGGACTCTCGGAGAGTATCGTCATGCCGCGAATAGATCCGTTTGAAGTTGAACCAGTGTACCGTATAAAAACTTAGTCCAAACCGAGAACTAAAATTTTTGCATTCTTTTATAATACAACTTGGCATTTTGAACTTTCTTTAAAACAACACCGATTAAAAAACGAAGGATTCTAGACTTTACTGTCTCAGACTCTCTCCCCTCGGAGTCTCATTTCATTGGTTTATAAGTTATTTCTATTGGCCTATCAGATTGCTAGCCTGGCCAAGCACGACAGAGAAGTTTAGAATTAGGGGCAAAAGGGCCACGTTCATACTAAATTTATTTTTAACTATAAAATTATTATTATTATTAAAAATTAATTTTGAGTTATAAATTTCTGTTGCCAAGAGTGCTATTGACCCTTAGAGGCAAAAAAACTTTATGGGTGAACCATTCCTTTAAGAAAAAAATAATAATCCTATATAATACCGAGTTCTGGGCTTGTAGTTTTAAGTTATTTTAAAGGGAGTAGAAAATATGTATTATTAGCTTTTTTCATTTTATAAACGAAGCTGTGAAAAATTAATTAATAAAGGTAATTAAAGCGTAGAATTTTCTCTTTCCTGAATGTTTTAGCAAATATTACAAGTAAAAGAATCGATAAACAAATCACTTGATTTTCTTCGTTTAGAGAAATTAAAAATCTTTCATGAAAATTACTACCCCCTCCTCTCTTTAGTATGGAGATATCTCTTTCCTACCATTTCGATGGTACAAAAGGGGGTAAGTAACCTTCAGTATCGGGACTCGTAAGAGGGGAGATACAGAGACAGAAGGCGGAGTTTTACCCACGTGTTGTTCCCTCTTGGTCCATTGTAAACAAATAGCACGATGGAAATTCCTTGAAATATTTTCTATAGCTTGCCTACGTCACTGCTTTGTGCAAAAACATTTTGCAAACAAGCCAAAAATTTCAAAAACCCAAAGAATCTTCGATTTGAAGAGCAGTATTGCAGTTCGGTTAAAAATGACGGAGCGCGGAAATACATGGGGTGATGACGAGACCAATTATTTGATATCTATTTGGCGAGAAGACCATATTCAAACTCAATTAGATAGTGTGCGTAATAAGCCCATTTTTGAGAAAATTGCGAGTGAGATGAGAGCACGAGGATACGAAAGAACTTTTCAGCAATGCAGAGACAAAATTAAAAAGCTAAAAAAAGAATATCGAGATGTTGTTGATTCCAATAATGTTTCTGGTAGAGGGAGAAAAGATTGGAAGTCTCCTTTTTTGAGCACATATTAAATTAAAATTACTCTTAAATGACATAATTCGTGAGCTAATTAAAAATCTTAGTTTCCTTATTCTATTCATTCTACGGTTTTTTCTGGCTAGATAACTTTGTCGCCTTTTTCTAGCTCTATATTTCAAAAACAGCAGAAGAAGTAAAACGACGTGTTTTCCTTCCATTTTCACGAAAACACGAAGCGTTCTCGGAGCGGTCCAGGTAGCTAAAAATGAAAGCGGGCTTCGGGCTAGTTGTTTCTACACAGAGGTGAAATAGGGGCCGAAACCGGACCGGGTCCACCTTTTCGCCTCGTGTGGACGATTCCATTTTAACCCGTTCCGAGAACGGGTTCGAAGCGGGCTAGGTGTGGAAACAGCTTAAGTTTTACGAGTAAACATCCCCTCTTTTCGGTTCTTTTCTTCTATTATAACAGGGGGTCGTGAGGTTTTAGGGCTCTACCATCATCAATGACAATGAGAATATTTTTAGCTTCTAACATTTCTTAAAAAGTCTAAGAAAATTACCCAATCTATAAGAAAATGACAAGCAGCTGCAAGCCATAAAATCAAATAGTTTTGCGCGGCTTTTCGTTAAGAGTCACATGGCGATAATTACACTTTTTTTTATATATATAATGGCAGACAGTACAACATGTTTTAAACGTCACTTTTCTAGATTTTGAAGTTTAGTAAGACAAGCTGACTCTCCGAGTAAAGTGTTAAAGGGAATATGTTTTTAGTAGTTGAACCTAAAGTACTTTTTATTAAGAGCTATTTATAATTTAAACAGAGATTTATCAAACTTAAGGGATAATCCTGATTTGGCAATAAATTTGGAAACAAATATTAATAGAAGGTTAAATTTTTTTGTGTAATTGCTATTTGTAAATTTGAAACGGCTATGCATAGTACATAATTCAAAAATGATTAAAAATATTTCTTTAAATGAGGAATAATTAAATAAATAAAAAGTTTTTTAAATTGTGGTGGGAAAAAAATTGAATTCGGTAAAAAAGAACAGAAATTACCCCGGGGGGGGGGGATTAAAATTTCAGGTCCGGGGGGGGGCTCAAATTTATCAGCCTGTCTCAGAAAATATCCTAGCGACGCCACTGCGCCAACCACGGGGCCTTTTGATGATTGAGGGACGCTATTAGACGACGAAATCCAGCTATCAGCGAACGTTAAATTAACCCCTTAAACGTAAATAAATGGACTGGAATTGACAGGCTACATTTTTGGAAACGAATCGCCCGTCATTGTCATTGAGGGTCCATTCCCCTCGGGCGAAGGGTAGGCATAGAACCGCGAATGTAAGACGAGTATCGGACATTGGCTCAGGCCCGAGCTCGGTGATTTCGTAAACAAAGACGCCTCATTGGTTCGAGAAATTTCTCGGGAATTCTAGCGACAAAAACGAGGCAGTCGGACAATTAAATCCATAGTGACTGACTCAAGCGCCGTGACACTCTGATATACGATTCGCGGACGTAATTTAACCATCATTCCTCGCAGGTAATCGACGGGATGCACGTATTTTTTGCCATTTTGAGAGATGATCCGAAGAAGGTACACGTGTCTCCAATTAGCCACACAAATTCCGACGTCATCTTGTCCAGCGTTAGTTCGGACGCGCGAAGGGAAAGTTCCGAGACCCTGTCGTTTCAGGGACTGTCCACTCTCGTTTGGGTCCTGGTTGGTTTCTCGCTGCTGGTCGTGACGGGATTGGTTACTTATTTCAGCATCGAGACCGAGGAGAAGAATCGTAGGGAGAGACCCTTGAATTCGTGGATGAACAACGTTTGGATCTACGCCGCCGACATCGTAAATAACTGTAAGTAATTGTCATCTACGCGGAGACCCGACGTTCGTCCGTGAGACGCGCTTCGTGTCGCGAAAGAAATCACTCCGAAACCAATTGGAACCTAAACAAGTCCGCTACCAAAAACAAAAGTATATAATTCTGAACGCGGCTACGTTGGTTTGAACTTTTCAACTTTGACTGTTTTCTCGTTGTCAGGTGTCGCGGGAGTTGTTAGATCCGGACCGGGAAGGCACCTTCGCTCCTGGTGGCTGCTGGGAGTCGTGTTTTTGATTCAATTTTGGGGTGCCGGAATGAAGAGCGACCTCCTAATTGACAAAACGTCTTTCATCGATTCTTTAGAGGTTTTGAGGTCAAAGCCAGAGCTGATCCGCGTCATGTCGAAAAACTACGCCACTAAGACTATTTTTGGCATTTCGGTAACGAAACTACCGATAATAGTTTTTCGTTTCGATAATTAACTAATTAACTCCGTTTGAACGAACGAACAGGAGAACGATCCCGGCTTCGAAGTTAACCGAAAGGAAAAGATTCGATATGTCGATAACATATATGATAAAAAATGGCGAGGGATCGTAGCTAATGGAAGTGGAGTAATAATCAACCAAGAGATAACTGTCCTGACATTTTTTTTATCCCGGGTCAAAAATGTGAAAGAAGCCAAAAGAAAACTGTACGTTGGAAAGAAGAAATACGGCGAACGATACGTTTACACGATATTCAATAAGCGGCTTCCTCGAGCCATCAAAGAAGACATCGACTACGCGTAAGGACAACAGCTACTAGACTAACTTACGTTGACACCATTTTTTTTCAAATACATATAGGCGTTAAAGTAATGAATGTAATTTCAGAGTATCGAGAATATTCGAAACTCGACAGGCCGAGCCCAGATTAAGACGCGACAAGTTTCAATCTCGGGAATTCGTATTCAATCCAACGATGTCGACAACGTCTTGGTCCGCCCTGAGCGCCGGTTTCTTGTCGCCAGTGTTTCGTTTGTGGATTATCGGGATGTCACTGGCTACCTTCGCCTTCTGCGTCGAGTTCTTTCAGCTGAGACGAAGTCGGGTCAAAGTGTCTCGCCATCACTCGATTGGAATCCGGATCAGAGCCTAACAACGGACATTCTTTTTCCCCGCTTTCTCTAACCAAGGAGGATCAGAGAAGGAGAGGAAATGTGGGGCTGCGTTGAGTTAGAGAGAGAAGAGCCAACCTCCCACTCGGGTGGAAAGGGGGGATAGGAAATTCTCGAGGTAAACTGTTGTCACGTGGTCGCTAGCTAGCGCGTCTCATAAAGGATTCGTTTTACCCACGCGACAACATTTTACCACGAAACGTCTCTACCCCCGTTCTCCCAGAGTGGGAGTTTAGGCCGACGCAGTAGGAACCGCGCCGTCCCCACATTTCCTCTCCTTCTCTGATCCTCCTTGCTCTAACGGAGTGTACATAGCCGAGGCCTAACCATTTCACGCACCGATTTAAGCTGGGGGGTGATGCTTACTTTTATGGAATGAAATGATAGAGTTTTGATTGAAATTGCGATTTGAAATCTGTCGTAACACTGGTTCCATATTTGTAATCAAATCCTGACGAATATTATTTATATAAAAAACTTGTTGAAAGTCTTACCTGTCTATCTTTGATTCGTATTCAATATATTTAAAGCAACGTATACGAAACTAACAAGGGGTTGATGATCTTAATACTTCTAGTACCAGTATTTGGTTTAATCCCCCCAATATCGCTCAATTATCTCGAATAAGTCGAACTGATTTAAGAAATAATGGCTAGTTTATATTTATTACTTTTCTTTTATATTTAATCCATTTTTAGGAAGAAGGGCATCGGAGACTCGAGCGAAAGCTAGCGAGGTGATACGAGAAATAATCCGTTCATTCTTCCTACTTAAATCTAGAGGTAACTTAAATCTACTAGAGGTAAAGAAAGAAATGAAGACCACGTGTGTAATCTAATAATTATAATAAATAACGTTTATCATATTTTTGAACGAAAATTTCATTTGTTTTCGAGTTAAATATGGTCATGAAATTGAACATATTTTGCAAATTACGTAATTTAAATATAATCTTATTTTTTTGGCAAAATATTTGCAATAATTTTTAGGCAAATTGCTTAAAATATATTTTATCAAATAATATTAAGCAATTTTTCCAAGGGAAATTTAATTATCCCTATATTTTATGAAAAGTGTGCAATATTTTGGCAGAAACATTGAACAAATTATGGTTGGAATAATGACCAAATTATGATTGGAACATTGACCAAATTATGTTTGGAACATTGACCAAATTATGTTTTAACCAATAAGGTTTTTTTTTTGGTTTGTTTAAAACGTTTTAAACAAATTGTTTAAAACATGTTTTTTTAAGGAATGTTTTTGTGTTTAAAATAAGTTTTTTAAAGTAGTTTCATTTCCATATTATTGAACATTTAATCTTTTCAATGAGTCAATCTTTTCAATGAGTCAAATTATTTAATTTATTTTACAACCAATGTTTGGGAGATCTCAAAGTACTCGACTCCTCAACTACAGAATCAGCATCAGGGACCAGTCAGTAGTTTAACAGTTTTCTTTTTGGTTTATTTTTTTGAATAATACACTAAACCGGAAAACAGCAGGCGCTTTTGGTTTTGGCTAGGAATATAATACTTCATCTCCTGGAACGGAATTGTATTCCCCTAACACGGGTTCCCCGTTGCACGCGAAATTATATACAATCGTGGACCTAGTACAGTGGCGCCATCATATTATAAGCGGATTTATCGATTTTTTTCGAGTTGGCTATTCATTACTATTTACAAACGAAATAGAAACGATGAAAAAGAGTTAACAGAAACAGTTAAAAGAAAGAAAACACGCGGAACACGTCTTGTCGTCTCTAAATAACCCAAAATAATCAAAATTTCTAATGAAAAGACCACAGAGCGGACGAAAGTGTGCTAAGAAATTCCGCTAGATGTCTATATTTTATTAGGTCCACGCCGATCAGGTTGCCGTACATGCGGCTCCCCCTTTTCCGTTCCAGGAGACGAAGTATTATATTCCTAGGTTTTGGAACCATTTTCTATTACTCCATAGGGATCAGAAGGTCTGCCTTGCGCAGCGCATCTCTCTTCGCCGCGCTTATGTGGGGGGACGCACGGCAAACTTCTGCAGTTGACTTCCGCTTCTGCGCTGAACGGAGGCATGCCAGTAGTTTTTTTTATTCAAAAACTGTACGCATGCGCTGTTTTCCGGAAGTAGAATCTACCCTATTTTTACAAGCGCGGCAAACTCTCGCCCGAGCTTCTGATCCTTCTGTATATTATCTATGATTACACTTAAGCCAAAATGTGTATTCTTTCTCTAGATTCTAAAACCAAAAGTTATGTCTCTGGATTCTAAAACCAAAACTTTAGTTGCCTTACAGTCCTTACTGCTAATAGTGGCGACTGTGGCGCCTTAAGCGGCCTTCTAAATAGATGAAAATACTTGTCATAGTGTTTTAAACGTGTTTAAAAACATGTTTTAAGCTGTTTTTTTGTGGTTTTTTTTGTCTCATTTAAAAACAGTTTAAAACAATTTTTCGTGTTTTAAACAAAAAAAAAAAAACATGATTTTTTTTTTTTTTTTTTTTTTTAAAAAAACTCTGTTTTTGCCAACCCTGCCCAGAATGAATCAACATCTTAAAAGCATGGGGATCATAGATACAGGAGGGGTGTTAAACTTATAACTTTAAATTTGACGGGACTTTGATCTTATTGACATCTGTTTACCTCAATTTTATTTTTGTATGTAAATGTTACTGCGTATTTTGGCAACACTTATTCTCTAGCTTTTTGCATATAATGTCACTTAATAAAAATAACTGACTGATGTTATGTACTTCCACTGATATATAAACATATCCCCTACCTGGACGTGCGCAGGGTAGGTGGGTGGTGTCGAGGTGAGGGGGCCCGAGTTCTGGCATCCGTCCCAGTTCCGCCAAATGGTACCACACCGTCTCGCCCCAGCCCAGCCGGCTCTGGAGGTCCTAGGCGTGGCGGTTCCCCGGTGGGTTCTCGCCTTGAACATCCCGTTCGGGGCTAAGCCGGGCTGCGTCGTCACGTTATTGGGGGGTACTCTCTAGTTAAGCGGGGGTACCAGCCTCCGCGTCTCCCTACGCCAGTGAGTCGGTCCTTGGGGCCACGGATAGATTGAGGGGGCAGAAGGTAGTGATGTGTGGGGTGGGGGCCGCCCACTCGCTTCCCTCTTCGCTACCTTAGTCCTCACGCACGAGTGCGGTCCCACTTGGTTCTACATAACATTGTGGCCCTTTCCGGGCGTGGTTTCGCGTGCGGCACTATAGTGGACAAATGATGACGGCCGCACGGTTTGGGCGGGGGTGTTGTGTGTTTCCCAACACGGCGTACCTCCTTAGCAACCACCTATTTTTCATTTTATCCGTGGATTAAATATTTACTTTTAAAATTGTTTCGTTATTTGTCTCGGGACGCCTTAACTCGAACGGGCAATCGTCTATCCTTAAGCGTGGGTGATCTTAGATGTTTTTCACGGTTTTCTTCCATTTCTATTCGCTAGCCTAGTTGTCTCGTCGTCGTTAGAAACGAAATCAAAAACACGAGAAAAACTTGAATCTGGTCGTCGCTCAATCTATTTGCGGGGTTCTAATCGAGCTTTATGTATTAGAAGTACAAGTTTCAATCCCGGGGAATCTCGACGTCGCATCATGGAAATCGCTTACAATTCGAGCCATCCGTACAATTTCACTTACATGCTACGAAACGTAAGACGGGCGCCTCGTTTATTGTTTGAGCTTAATGAAGAGAGTGAAAGGTTGCGCGATTGGCTAAACGAATAAAATAAAAAGTGGAAGATAGGGAGGGGAAATAGAGGCGAAATGGTCTCAATTAGCCTAATTACGCCCTAGTTCTATCTTTTCACCGTTGCCCGCGACCCAATTGGGCGACTTTGATTCTCGAAAACTGACTCCTATTTCTCCTCCCCTATAGTTCTAGCGAAAAGGGCCAGGTGAAAAGAAACAGGCGCATACGTACACGCTTACCCAACGAAGAACCAATCGCGTACCGTTTCGCTCTCAATTAGAGTAAATTACTTCTTGGTAACGATATCTTATTACCAAAATACGCTTAATTATTTCAATACAGATCGAAGAACGTATCAGCCACAAATTTCTAACAGCTCCCTATAATCCGTATAGATATCGTGCTTACTTGCAATTAAAACTCATTTTCGGATATTTAAAGAACGTCAGACTTCAGTACGTGAGTCAACAAGAAGTAAACCTGCGTCTAGCGAACGTCACCGGGGAAAAGGGGAAAAGACCGAATCAGTACCCTCTGGGAGAACAGGCTATAACATACGGCGTGAGTAAATCCCTTGTCGCGTCAAGACCCGAATCTGACCCATGATAGTATTACGTGGAGAACCAACAATAAGAAAGGCTCGGAATGATGAGAATTTTTTCGTGATTTAATGTACGTAAATGAATTTCGTAAAACTCGTAGGAAATTAATGGCTTTGAATATCGATAATCGAGTTTTTAAATAAAATCATCGGCGTCAATCTATAAGCGCGGATGAGGAGATGATTAATTAGCGACGTCTACTTCGGAAATGAATGAATCGAGAGGATTTTATTTAACAAAATTCAAATCACTTTTCCTCGAAAACTTTATTTCGGCAACGCTTACCGTCGGGGCCTTTTGTTAATTGGGGGCCGATGAACTCCGCGCTGATAGCCAGCTATCAACGAACGTCAAATATCCGTTAAACATAAATAAAGTGACTGGAATAGGCCGGCTACGTTTTTGGAAAAGAATCGCCCGTCATTGTTATTGAGGGTGTGACGTCACCTTCCTCGGGCGGGTGTAACTCCGAAAGCGAGACGAGTATGACTTCAGAGGCTTGACGTAGTACATTGGCTTACGCCCGAGCTAGGTGATGGCGTGACTTCGTAGAGTGGCTAATTTCGAGGAAAGTTCCGAGACGCTGTCGTTCCAGGGACTATCGAGCTCCGTTTAGGTCCTGGTCGGTTTCTCGCTGCTGGTCGTGTCGGTACTCATCAGGTTTGATTGTTAAGGGGGTGCTCCGTAATCAAGTACACTACACCCCCGCCAATCCGTGCGGCTACATCATTTGTCCCTAAAGTGCCGCACGCGAAACCGTGCCCGGAACGGGTAACAAGGCCAAACAACGGGAACCGAAGAACCCCAGACCAGTGCTCCCGCACACACGTGAGGAGGCTAAGGCAGCAGAAGGAAAGGTATATGGCTTGGCGACCAGAACCCACACAGCAGTGCCATACGGCCCCCGTAATGTAACCGTGACCCAACAAGACCGACTCAAAGACAGAGGGAGCTGCCAGGGCCCAGGACGGGCCCTGCGAGTCGGCCGGGTGTGGGCGAGACGGCCGTGTTCCAATTCGCGGAACTAGGACGGATCCTAGAACTCGGGCCCCCTCACCACGACAAGGATGGAACACTACCCCCACCCTGCGCACGGACAAATGGGGGGGAAGGGGGCAGGTCGTGTCGGTACTGGCTACTTATGTCAGCTTCAGGACAGAGAAGAAGAATAGTCGGGAGAGACCCTTAAACTCGTGGATGAACAACGTTTGCATCTACGCCGCCGATATCGTAAACAACTGTAAGTAATTTCCATCTAGTTTGGAATTGGAGTTCAAAGCGCGGATACACGATGTCTGTCCCAGAGACGCGATTCGTGTCGGGAAAGATAACTCCGAAACCAATTCGAACCTAAACACGTCCGCTACCAAACACAAAAGTATACAATTCGAAGTCGTCTCCGTTAGTTTGAACTTGGCGACTGTTTTCTCGTTTTCAGGTATCGCGGGAGTGGCTAGATCAAGACCGGGAAGGCACCTTCGCTCTTGGTGGCTGCTGGGAGTCGTGTTTCTGATACAATTTTGGGTCGCCGGAATGAAGAGCGATATTCTAATCGACAAAACGACTTTCATCGATTCGTTAGAGGATTTGCTCTCCAGGCCAGAGGTGGAGTATTACTCGGCCAACAGATATCCACCCTGACATATGTTCCATTTCGGGTCAGAAAACTGAAAGAAGCCAACAGGAAACAGTACGTTGGAAAGACGAGATACAACGACCGGTCCACTCACTTGTTTTTCAATAAGCGCCTTCCTCGAGCCACCAAAGAAGACATCGACTATCTGTAAGGACCGCGGCTCCACTCCCCCGTCACAACTATTAGATTAATCACGTTGACGCCATTTTTTAAACTTCAAGTTTTTAGCTTCTTTTTTCAGATTAATTTAAGTAATCAATTTAATTTCAGAACATCAAGATTATTCGAAACTAGACAGACCGAGCCGTATTGTAGACGCGAACAGTTCCGATCTCGGCAATTCGTATTCGATCCATTGGACGATTCGGCGTCGACAATGTCTTGGTCAACCCTGAGTGTCGCCTTCTTGTCGCCAGTGTTTCGTTTGTGGCTTATCGGGATGTCATTGGCTATCTTTGCCTTTTGCGTAGAATTCTACCTGCTGAGACGAAGCACGGTCAAAGTGTCTCCCCACCACTCAATTGGAATCCGGATCAGAGCCTAACGGACATTCCTTTTCCTCGCTCTTTCTAACTGAGTGTACATTTCACGCCCCAATTTATTGTTGAAATTAATAAATGTCGAACTAGCGCAAGTTGGAGATGATCTTCCGACACTAACCATTCACCGTGTCAGAAGCGGATCATATATTTGATCCGCTTCTGATGAAGGTTATTAAATTGCTGTTGAAATGTTATAAAGAAACGATTTTGTCGTGAAGAACTTTTGCCAAGTACTATGGTGGTGGCGGGTAATTCCGTCCGCTTTTTATAAAATCACCAAGAAAACTCTCCCAATGTTAACCGTGTCCAATTTAGGAATATCTTTTTATAAATTGAACTTTTGCGCGTATTTTAAGCTAATTTGCTTTAAATAATTTTGATTGGTTTAAAAGATACGAGACATTTTTCAAAGTCAGTCGAGGCGGCCAATTCCGTCCAGAAGAGTGTAAATCCGTCCGGCCTGAGACTAATCGCCGGACAGTGGCGGGTAAAACCCATCCACCCGTAAATAAGAAGCGTAATTTTGTAAATTGTAAACTGTAATTCGTAGTTTTGTAAATTGTAAACTGTAGTTCGTAATTTTGAAAATTGTAAACTTAATTCGTAATTTTGTAAATTGTAATTTTGTATTTTTTGTTTTTATCACCTTCATTATCCCTTTGAAAAATTATATGTTTGTAAATTGTGAAACTTTTGTGAAGAAATTTAACCATTGTAGTAATCCTATCCAAGATTTTACAATTTCCCTATCCAAGATTTTACAATTTCCCTATCCAATATTTTACAATTTCCCTATCCAATATTTTACAATTTCCCTATCCAAGATTTTACAATTTCCCTATCCAAGATTTTACAATTTCCCTATCCAAGATTTTACAATTTCCCTATCCAAGATTTTACAATTTCCCTATCCAAGATTTTACAATTTCCCTATCCAAGATTTTACAATTTCCCTATCCAAGATTTTACAATTTCCCTATCCAAGATTTTACAATTTCCCTATCCAAGATTTTACAATTTCCCTATCCGAGATTTAACAATTTCCCTATCCGAGATTTAACAATTTCCCTATCCGAGATTTAACAATTTCCCTATCCGAGATTTTACAATTTCCCTATCCGAGATTTTACAATTTCCCTATTCGAGATTTTACAATTTCCCTATTCGAGATTTTCCAATTTCCCTATTCGAGATTTTACAATTTCCCTATCCAATATTTTACAATTTCCCTATCCAATATTTTACAATTTCCCTATCCAAGATTTTACAATTTCCCTATCCAAGATTTTACAATTTCCCTATACAAGATTTTACAATTTCCCTATCCAAGATTTTACAATTTCCCTATCCAAGATTTAACAATTTCCCTATCCAAGATTTTACAATTTCCCTAGCCAAGATTTTACAATTTCCCTAGCCAAGATTTTACAATTTCCCTATCCAAGATTTTACAATTTCCCTATCCAAGATTTTACAATTTCCCTATCCAAGATTTTACAATTTCCCTATCCAAGATTTTACAATTTCCCTATCCAAGATTTTACAATTTCCCTATCCAAGATTTTACAATTTCCCTATCCAAGATTTTACAATTTCCCTATCCAAGATTTTACAATTTCCCTATCCAAGATTTTACAATTTCCCTATCCAAGATTTTACAATTTCCCTTTCCAAGATTTTACAATTTCCCTATCCAAGATTTAACAATTTCCCTATCCAAGATTTTACAATTTCCCTAGCCAAGATTTTACAATTTCCCTAGCCAAGATTTTACAATTTCCCTATCCAAGATTTTACAATTTCCCTATCCAAGATTTTACAATTTCCCTATCCAAGATTTTACAATTTCCCTATCCAAGATTTTACAATTTCCCTATCCAAGATTTTACAATTTCCCTATCCAAGATTTTACAATTTCCCTATCCAAGATTTTACAATTTCCCTATCCAAGATTTTACAATTTCCCTATCCAAGATTTTACAATTTCCCTATCCAAGATTTTACAATTTCCCTATCCAAGATTTTACAATTTCCCTATCCAAGATTTTACAATTTCCCTAGCCAAGATTTCACAATTTCACTATCCAAGATTTAACAATAAAAGATAACATTGTCAAGTTAGGCCTGAAATGGTAGGGGTTGGAATTTCTAAGAGTGTTGGCAGAAGGCCATTATTTTACATCAGGACGAAGTGTACAAAAATGATTTTGATGGTCAAGGGCTCACGCCTAAAATGATGGCGAGGGATCTTCCCTAAAGGAAATCCAGAAGGTTACGGTACCATTAAAATTTGAATCATTTTTGTACAACGTAGGAAAATAAACTTTTTCGATGAAGGCCACTAGGGGAAATCAACCATTAAGTTGGATTTTTGTTGGTGACATTTACACGATTAAGTTATGGATTATATGGATCTTTGCACGATCAGTTCAAGAAGCGCGTGTTTCATATGGTCAGGAATGTTCTGGAAACACGTTTTTTTTAACGTTACCGAATGTTTATGAAACTAACGTTCAAATTTTCATAAAAGGTTTTCAAACGTTTTATAATTGCGAACCTTTGTTTCGTATAATTGCTAAAAGTTAAATTGTTTTAACTCGTCAAAATCGTGTTTAAAAGTAGGTTAAGATACGAGAATATTTGTTCGGCTAAATCTTCCCCTTGATTGGCTAAAAATTTGATTCACTTCTATAGTGGCCCTCACGTGACATTAAACATACACCACAATTGCAAATAAAAAAAAGCCATGATGCAATAGCAAGAAAATAGTATGGTACTTACGTAGAAATCCTTCGTCTTTGATCCTTGGTCATTTCCAGAATTTATTCAATGGATTTGTAGTTTATTTCACAATTTGTCTAATGTATTCGCAATTAATCCAATGTATTGGCAATTTGTCCAATGATTGCTTGACTTCAATTATTTAAATCTAGGAAATATTCAGTGTTCAGTTGTCCAATCGGTTTATCTCATCCTCTTCCAGAGCTTTTTTTGCAAATGTACTAGGCGTAGATATTCGGATAAAAACATAACTATAGCGTACGCTTTACAAAATTAATGTAAGATGCGAAAAGCGTTAAAAACAATTCAAATCTTGAAAATGTCATTCCCAGCTGACAGCGAAGACGTCGAGTTCACATAGAAAACAACGACAGCCAATGGGGGCGATTCTACGATGGAAGTAATGATGTTTTAGCAAAGCCTAACTAGGCCCGTCAAAGCCAAAATATACGAAATACGAAGTCACGGGCGAACGCGATACGTGAATCTCGCCGATACACAAAATATATGTCCAAAGAGCGCAAAAAATGACGTACGAAGATAGTAGAACTATTCAAGAGTGAAATAAAACTTAGATTCGATCATTAACATCATGTTTTTTTACGTAATCAATAAAAAATTATAGAGCTTAAACGACCGTTAACGTTAACTGATCCGTCTTGACGCTAAAAATATCTTGTCATCTGCGCCTTCCCGCCGCATTTTTCGGGAACATTCTAGACTAGGAGCAGGAACTTTGACTAGGAGTAGGTATACGGAACTGGAGTAGCAAATAAGCATCTGTAAAAACGTAAAAATAAAGAGATTATATAATAACATTTAAACAAATTTAGACCCCGCTACTAAAATGTTGGTTGAATTAATTTTCGAGTGATAATAATTAGAAATGTATCTCGTTTTCATTGTTAAAGAAATAACGAAAAATCGAAATAAATTGTTTCACATTTGCGATCCTCGTTTAAAACTAAGTGTATTTGGCTATAAATTGAAAGAAATTAAATAGAATTCACGATGAATAATGTAATGTAAGTTTCATCATTCAAAAATACGTATTCTTTACCGTATTAATGTTATAAGATTGGTAGTAAGAGTACAAATGTAGATATTCTGTTAGCTGATTTAAATTAATATTTCGTTGTCAAATTGCCCGATAAGAAAAAGTATTATTTCCGTCCCTGCAGTTCAGCTACGAGTCAAATCTTTACGGCCAACTAAAACATAATTTTAACACGGAAAATCAACTTCACGTAAATATTGACCGTGGAACCAAGTTCCAAAAGACACCTATATATGCTATACCTTAAAAATTAACGTGATTATTCAAAGCAGTTTAGATCTGGTGTAAGAAACAATATAAGAAGGGTAAGAGTATGAGGGATGAAGAAGTATTTTAAGATTCATTCTTATACATTAATAACAATTAAATTATTTTCTGCAGAGTAAATGTTCATTAAGGCTGCTTTTCCGCCGAGAGAGCCTCCTGTAATTGGTCCTTTGACAACAGTGAAGAAATCCGACACAAAGCTAAACCTAAATTTCAAGTAATTAATTCTAATCGAAATAATATTTTAAAAAATATGAAAACATTCAGCAGGATATATTTAATTACAAGGAACCAAGGAAAAAATTGAAATGTTATGAAATTTTCACCTAATAATCTCCATTTAAAATTTTAAATGTAAAAGTTAAAAGAACTATATACTTTGGACCGAATGCATCCGTCATTAGACGTTTATCCTGACATTTTCCCATTTATATGGAATTAAAGTTCATAAAACTTTTTTATTGCAACGCGTCGGGAAAGAGGAAAATCCTCTATTACGCAGTACGTTCTGTATAAAACAGCTGTACAATTTTCCACGACACGTTGCGCAGCTCAATAACCGCTGCTATAAGTACTAGTCTAATATCCAAAGTCGTCATTCATAGCGCGATCAATCTGATTCGACATCATGAAGGTTTGTTCAAGTCTCCCCGCTGCTTGCCTCATTTTATCGCTGGTCATTTCAGTATCATTGTCAGATGACCCGTGCCAACCCAAAGGGAAAGATATTTTACCAGAAGACTTCAAACAAATACAAAGTACGTAGATGTCCTAATATTTAGATTCTTTCAAATCTATTTCGTTAAAGGGAAACTTGGGAGCTAAATTTTTGAATTTATTTTCGGAATCACCAAGCCAAAATTCGTATTTGATCATTTTTTCACAATTTTTAGACACGATTTTGTTGTTTAAATTAATTTCTAAAGTTTGGTAAAATTTCTATAAAAGGAAATATAAATTCGGACCAATCATATTAATTCAGCCTTCAACAGTACCTATAGGCCGTCGTTTGACGCCTAAAACGTTGGGCATCAAACGCCGGCCTATTATTTAATTTTTGTACATTACAAGCGTTGTTGAAGGCTGAAAAAATGTGATTGGTCCGAATTTATATTTACTTTTATGCAAATTTT
The DNA here is from genome assembly GCA_963920705.1 of Odiellus spinosus. Classification (NCBI taxonomy): domain Eukaryota; kingdom Metazoa; phylum Arthropoda; class Arachnida; order Opiliones; family Phalangiidae; genus Odiellus; species Odiellus spinosus. The sequence goes on from OY987225.1 coordinate 18,802,984, forward strand.
ACCAAACTTTATAAATTAATTTAAACACCAAAAACGTGTCTAAAAATTGTGAAGTTCTCAAATACGTTTTATGGCACGGTGATTAAGAAAAGTTAAGCTTCAAGTTTCTCTTTAAATTTTGATAATCCGAAGAAACCTAAAAATAGTCTCTAATACTCATTTCCATTTATTCGCAATTGTTTATCCCGAAACAAGGGATTTCGCCAAAATAAGAAGGTTATTTCGGAATATTTTTGACGAGCTTTTGGGAAATATAAAGGAGCTATAGGAAATTTCTGAAGGCGCTTTTTGGGCAACTTTCGAGATATTAGGGTTGAAATCTTAATCCTACAAGGTCGCGACTCGCGATATCAAACTCGTCCGTATTCGAATCCTATTATGGCATCCTCTTAGTTTTAATTATCGGATTAAAAATAAAACATATAGCCTTAAATGAGATACTATCATGTGTACAAAAACATCACCTCACCTTCTACATAATCGGTAATTACGAAAGTCCGCTTTAAAATTTGACGATAATTTTTGAATTTAATTCGTTACAGATAACAAGTGCCCTCTATTTAATTGCGTCGCTTCATTATGTTCAAACCCGAGCGATATTCGAGCGTCCCAGTGTCAATCGGATTCGGACTGCGACAATTCTGACTGCGTAGACAATAAATCGGCTTACTCTAGCGGCGATTCAAATTACATGTGTTGTTCAGTTTGTTGCGAAAATAAATGCATTAAAGCCGTACCGTAATTAATGCTGTAATATGAAGGCTGAACATAAAATATTATATTTCTTAATCCCTGCGGCGCTTGGCTTGGGTGGTCATAAGCGTACTAATTAATCTATCTAATGAATCAAATTGAATTTTAAAATATAAATGATCCTATGAAAATTCTCCATCCCAATTAAAACGGCTACATTTATTTGGTTTTCATAATCAAGAAAATAAATTAATAAGAGTATTAAATAATGAATCTTTTTACGAAAAGTGTCCTTTGATTTTAAAATATAAATTTTTGTATGAAAATGATTTAATCAGGAAAATAAATTAATAAGCGTATTAATAAATTAATCAATGAACCATTTAACGAAAAGTGTCCAAATTAGTTTTTAAAATATAAAATTTAATCGTATGAGAATTATCCATCCCAATTAAAACGACTTAATTTATTTGCTTTTTGTATGCAGGAAAATAAACTGTTTATTTTGGCATCTACCATTCGTATGACCTTATAATGAGACCTCTACCGCATTAACAGCGTGATCGTTTTAACGATGAAAGTTAGGCCTAATTAGAGTTAAATACATTCATAGTGGGGCGCGTGTTTAAACCCAAAATAGAATTACACAAACCTCTTATGTTAATCGCGTTTACTGTTTGAAGAAAACATGTCTCGCGTTTATTTTGACCCCCTCCAAAAGGGGTAGGCAACCCACAGAATCAGACAAGAAAAATGGAGATGAAACATCGCCGTCACTGCGCATGAGTGTCTGATTCAGTGGGTTGCCTATCCCCTTTGGAGGGGGTCAAATTAAACGCGAGAGGTCTATAGCGATTTTCAATTAGTGGGGTTTTTGAAGTGTCCTTTTTCATTTGACCTCCTAGGTTTTACTGGAAGTTACTTCTTTTTTTCCTCTTGGTGACGCTTTGTTACTTAAATTTTTCTATTTTCGCCTTATCTGGGAGACCAGCGGACTTCAGACTAGCAGCACGGTACAAAATAGTAGCCTCCACCAATTTCCCTGGTAGGAAGAGGTGTAGCGAGCCCTATGGCGTGTTCGCACCATCCGATCTTGTATCTTTGGGAGACTCTGTAGAGTTCAACTCGAAACATAATTCCATTCGGAAAAATTTCAAAAAGACTTCCAATTAGGATAATGTAGACTTAGTAAATATACAGGGTGTTTCGAAAATGGTGGTAGGACCGAGCTACAGTGGGTTCTATGGGTCATTTTAAGACGAAAATGTTCTATGACGTTTTGTCGTAAAGGGCGCCGTTTAAGAGTAACGAAATGTATATTCTTAAGGGACCCGATTTGGCCACCTTCGGCTTATCACTTATCGCACTAATAATAAATACGTCGACAATTTTCCAAATACTTGCTTACGCGCGCTAAGTCCGTCTTTGAAACTGTAAATTGGGCCTATAACTCCATTGGTGCTACTGATTATTCGATTTGAGAAATGACTAATTGTTTAAAAAGGCTAACTTTATCCAGGGGCTTTCCTAGGTTATTATTACGACGTCAGGTCGATGTTTAATGAGGTTTTAAGTCCTAAAGGCGGTAGTCAAGGGGAAACTCACCAAAAAGGGTCATTTGCCGTACCAAACGCTATCAGTTCGAGGTTTTCAATCTTCTTTATTTCATGACGTAATTTTGATAATCATAGCGCGAGGGATTAGCAAATTTTCAGTTTAGATTTATTGTATTTATGATAATAAAACGGTTTTTTACGAACTCGAAGATGTCGCTACGATAGACCCTATTACCAGAAACCCGTCACCGTCTGACCTACAGCGTGTCCACCCGCTGCGAAAGGCGGGATACTGGGGAAAGAGGTTTAATAGAGAGTTCAGTAGACTGGGAACTAAATCATTCTCAAACAATTCAGTTTTTATGTTTGAGATGTCAACAATACGGTGACATAAGGGCTTAGTGTGCACCTTGGTTTAATGTATTTCTACGGAGACATTTGCTTTTCATGTCCTTCTAATTATCAATTTTTTGTTACAGATGATAAATGCCCTTTGTTTAAATGTGTCGCTTCATTATGTTCCAACCCGAGCGTTATACAAGAGTCCCAGTGTCAATCGGATTCGGACTGCGACAATTCCGACTGCCAAGTCGATAAAGAGGTTTACCCTAACCCTTCAAAATACATTTGTTGCTCAGTTTGCTGTAAAAATAAATGCCTTAAAGGCTGACCATAAACAATGAGTCAGTGACGATGTTAAACTGGTTTCAATATCAGTCGAAATAAAATGATTTACAATTTATCAGATGATGGATCAGAATAATGTCGTTTTTTAAGTTTTTTGGAATCTTAAGACTATTTTTCTTCCTTTCCAACAATACGCTTCGAGTTAATGGTAAGTGTGGTGATCTAATAACTTAATAATAATAAAAAGTCGTCACCCCTGTCTGGTTCGATATTTTGAGTCGGAAGAGAGGAACGGAATTTAGACGGACTTCGCTTGCTGCGGAATTTCTCCGCGGAGTGGCGCTTCCTCCGTTCACTATTTACACGGCAACCGCGGCCGCTAGAGTGTCTGGAATCTGAATCTACCGGTACATTTACCTAAACCTTTGCTGATAGTAAGCTAACGGGGCGTTGTTTACTATTAAGGAACAAAGTGGTAGACTTTTGGGTCTATTCAATATACGCGTAAAATAATGCGCGGCATTTTTGTAATAACGGTCACCTTGTAAAATGCACAGCCATAATTTCAATTTCTTATAGGAAATATATCATTATTTTATCCAAAATATAGGATTATACTCGACGCAAAATTGTGTTTCATACGATAATATAGGAACTAGTGGAAATGATCTCAAATAGAGGAATTTAAAGGGCAAACTTCAGCAAGAATACCTTTTGTTTCGATATTGAACTAGCCTGAAACCGCGAAGAGCTCAGTTGAGCTCCTTCCACCCCCTTTAGATTGCTTCAGCTCTAATCGAGGGGCCGACATTCGCGAACTCAGGTGTACAAACTTTTCGAACGCAATGCACTGTCAAATCTGAACTCAGTGAAATCAGGTGTACAGCGAATTCAAGAGTGTCGGACCCCTGGGCTCTAATAGGGTCTGCTTACGTGAAACATTCAAGTTTTTGACGGCGCGGCCATATATTTTCAACCCAAAATGACTACTAACTCAAAATTATATGTCTTTATAGAACATTTCAATGAAATACAGTTTAATATAGGACATTATAATACAGGTACACTTGGCTGCCTGAATACAGTCCCTTGATTCCAATCGTGAAGCTCAAATTTATAAGGGAAAATTCCCAGAAAGACTTAGCATTTGTTAGCGTCTAGCAGCTGCTGATATTCTCGAGACCAGAGATTCCAACCTACATTAAGGGGAATGTGGGGGAACTTGGCCCCCTTATTTCTACTATCCGAGAGTATATTGGTTAGGCAATCTGCTTCCGACCCTCTTGTCTGTTCCGTCATCCCTTTCGAAGCGAGCCGAGCTCCGCCGCATCAGAGAGAGAGAGAGCCCCCTTCTCATCTCGATTCCCGCGTTAAACCGCAATCAGATGGAAATTCCAGTTTTCGAATTACCATATAATTTCAATTTGTATATTTATGTCGGAAATAACCGCGAATCGATAGAGATCCGAGGATTATAGCGACATCAGCTAATGTTTTAAATGTTAATTTATCAGAAAATGCTCTACTTATGAAATATTTAGGGTGTTGATTGTGGAGAGACCCCTTTCAGGCGCGTTAACTTGTTTTGACACTTGAGAGCTCGCTAACAGAAGCCCTGAAATATATCTCTCGGCTGGGAAAAATAACATCTTATATTCTTTGAATATGGGAATGTTAATTAACCTAATCTGATTTTAAGAATAAGAAGTCGAGGACCCAGCAGCCTCTGCAGGAAGAAAACGTCTACACAAGTTATACCCAGCTAATAAAAATTCATTTCGATGAGGTAATATATCGAATCCGCGTAAAGACTCACGGTCTAGAGTAGGCCAAAACTATCTCTCTTCTCTCCGCTCCCGCAGACACGAACCATTTTGTAGCGGCTTTGGATGCTACCACATTTTACTCCAGTGAATTTACAAACAAGGTGGATCACCTAAACTTTGCGAAACAGTTTTTAGCCCTTACAGAGGCGGTTCCAATTCGGTGGCCCAATCCTAGACCTTTTGTGATTTTATTTTGATGTACATTCTTATCCAGAAGAAACTTTCATTTTTAATCGGGGTCATATCCATAAAGTCAGAGAAAAAAATCTTCTTGCTACAACTGTACAGGAAATTGGGAATACTATAGTTGTTCTAACTATAGACGTAAAGTTTTTACAAGTTGTCTGTTTTTGAAAACCAGTGCCAGTTCTTATCTCCATCGTTGATATTGTATAAAAAACAGCCTTCTTCTCCCTAATAGAAGGCGCTAGCTTCTACCGTATATATTTCAGATGGAGAATAGTGTCTTCTCTGAAGTCTCTCAGATTACATCGAGAGAGAATGTGTTAGTATATGAGAAAGACTGTTTTGCCCCACCTGCAGCCAGATTTGGTTTTTCACCGCGGAGAATTGATCCTAGGCCCTCCTGTATGTGAGTTTCGCGCTTAAGCCCTGGAGGAACTATAGTTCTCGAAAATAGACACCAGTATAGGCCGACTCAGTTTGGAGATTTATATAGCGCTGTACCGTTTGCACACACCAGCGCTGTATCCGCCGTCATATCATCACCGCGTCCAGGACCGAGAAGGTCGATACTAGCGGAGCCACATCCATGGAAAGTGGTCAGCAAAGTACAGAGCGAACCAACCAAACCCATAAAGAGCTTGACTGTCGTCCTCGACTCGGTGAGGCTTAGGTAACATAAGACCTAGGGAGTATAGGCCGACTGTACGTTTCACACATGGCCGACTGCACGTCCCACACATGGCCGACTTCACGTTCCACACATGGCCGACTTCACGTTCCACACATGGCCGACTTCACGTTCCACACATGGCCGACTGAAGGTTCACGCCTTTCCGACTGTTCGTTCACGCCTTTCCGACTGTTCGTTCACGCCTTTCCGACAGTTCGTTCACGCCTTTCCGACTGTTCGTTCACGCCTTTCCGACTGTTCGTTCACGCCTTTCCGACTGTTCGTTCACGCCTTTCCGACTGTTCGTTCACGCCTTTCCGACTGTTCGTTCACGCCTTTCCGACTGTTCGTTCACGCCTTTCCGACTGTTCGTTCACGCCTTTCCGACTGTTCGTTCACGCCTTTCCGACTGTTCGTTCACGCCCATTCCGACTGTTCGTTCACGCCCATTCCGACTGTTCGTTCACGCCCATTCCGACTGTTCGTTCACGCCCATTCCGACTGTTCGTTCACGCCCATTCCGACTGTTCGTTCACGCCCATTCCGACTGTTCGTTCACGCCCATTCCGACTGTTCGTTCACGCCCATTCCGACTGTTCGTTCACGCCCATTCCGACTGTTCGTTCACGCCCATTCCGACTGTTCGTTCACGCCCATTCCGACTGTTCGTTCACGCCCATTCCGACTGTTCGTTCACGCCTTTCCGACTGTTCGTTCATGCCTTTCCGACATTTCATTTATTTCTAATTGATTTTGTATATGTGGCTATAACCCTCGGTATAATAATTCAAAAATAAAAACAAATAGTACACCTACACCGTGCGTGGTCAATACAATGAGAACAAACCCCTGGTTTCATTGATGATGAGGAGGAGAAGAAGAATGAAGCGAAGGGAGAAAGATGGGAATTGCCCTGCAGAGAAAAAAACACTTCTAGGTTTTTTCCCCTATACCGTTTCTCCTTCCGATTATTTCCAGTTCCTCTTATTTCTATCATTCAAGTAGGGATGAAGTTTCCTGGAGGGCGCAAATGTAAGAGGAAAGCTGATCGAATGCGAGGAGAGAGGGAGGAAAAAGGGAAGATGGGGAAAAAGAGCGCGCGCCAAGGATGAAGAGAACGGCCATCTGCGATTGGACCTTCTTGTACGCTTTAGGCAGCACGCGCGCCTTCTGGCGCCGGCTAACAGAAGCTTCGCAGTGCCTCGCGCGTTGCTCGACTTCTACCAGAAAAACTAACACTACTCTAGTTCGTAGCCGAAAGGCGAGTCTTGCGGGAAAGTTTCCTCGTTCCATCCGCGCCTCTGTTACGACAGTTGTTGTATAACGTACCGTCTGCCGTTGCCATTCGTAGCAAAACATTACTGTTAGAATTTATCTACTGATGATTGCGATAAAATAATTTGTTTGAATTAAGATAAAAGAATGAATTTTCCAATTTGTCAACGAATCAGATTCGCAATTGTCTCTTCAATCGGAAAAGTAAGCAATTATGATTTTATTTCTGTTGAATTATTCGAGAATGTTTAACCCGTGTAAATCCTAGTGATCGACTTTCAAATAGTGGCTTTGTTATAGGTTAGTTTTTTTCACTCAATTCATTTCAAAGTCGATCACTTGGCCCCCAAAAATTTGATTAACCACTTTTGTAAAATCTGTAAACCGGATTATTATCTCATAACAGGCTTTGGTAATGCTAAAGACGTATTCAGGACGCTATACAGTCCTTAATGTTTAGCGTATAATTAAATTATTACTCAATGCAAAGTTAGAATAGGGGTGGCTAATGAATTTAAAAAGGTTGCGTTCAGAGACGCGTACCGAATCATCGGGTAGGCTACCACTTAACCTATTTTCTTGAAACGTCATCACGGTTTCATTCCCATTTTCGGAGCATTTTACAGTTTTTGGCCATTATACTCTCTAACACTCTACCACTCAGGTTTTATCCGCCCAAGGCCTAATTCGCCAGTAATTGAAGTCACTCTAACACATACTGCAGTGAAGTTAAAAGATAATTTAAAAAATGGAAAATTGAATTTGCTTGATTATTAAAGGTTTTCTACTAATAAAAGAAAATCCTAAACAATTCACAGGGAATTTGAAAGAGGGCCCAAAAACTCTTGAAAAATACCAAAAAACAATAATAAAATATCAAAAACTTTAAAGATAATCCAAGTCTTAATCCCTCAAATTAAAAATAAAAAAAGGAAAATTCAGAAATACTAATATTTTAACAAACCAAATTAAAATCTCAAAAAGCCCAATAATCCCAAAATCTCGAATAAATTCAGCCTTCCACCGTTAAAAATAAATAAAAAGAAAGGTCTATCATTGTTTAATAAAAGTAAATAACGCCCCGTAGCTTAATACCATCAGCAAAAGGCCAAGGCCCATCAGTTCGAACTATCCAAAAAAGTCATCACCCATGTGGGGCTCCAGTGATTTGGACTCTTCCGCGATAGAGAGACGGGCCGCGCTTGGCTATATTGTCTTCCCCAAACTCCGTAATTTCTTCAAACAGTGGCGCTTCCTCCGTTCACTATTTACACGGCGACTGCGGCCGCTAGAGTGTCTCGAATCAGAATCTGCCGGTACATTTACCCGGACCTTTGCTGATAATATTAAGGTACGGGGCGATGTTTACTTTCGTGGGATAGAGTGATAGACCTTTGATAAAAACAAAATCCAAAAGCCTAAAAAAATTCCCAAAACTAGCTAATGCCGGAATTAGGCTTAGCGGGGTTTTCGCGCATGTCGGAATTTGGCTTTGAGCACGTACCAGGATTAGGCTTAGCGGCTTTCGCGCAAATGCAGGGAATTGCTGTGAGGTGGGAAAAGTGCTTCACTATCCTTCCACTGTATTACACCCTACGAAGTTTTCCCACCACTGAAAAGCTTATCATGTTCATATTCCGGGCAAATAACATTCGGCGCTTTTAAATTTCACGCGAAAACCTCGCGAATTCTGTTGACCCGTAATTGTTGGAGTGCAATATCCATGAACGTTAGTTCTTTATACATCCATGGGCGAACTAGGCGAGCACGACCTGTATTTTTTTTTAATATTTCCGTCTGATCTAGTCGCCAATGACGAGCGAGTACGCGTATTTTTAAACTACGCGTACTCGCTCGTGATTGGCGACAAGAACAGCCGCGAATATTAAAAAAAATACAGGTCGTGCTAGCCTAGTTCACCGAGCTAGGCAGCCTAGGCTTAGCATCGGAACTTTGGAATTTGATTATAAAATAACGAAATATTTTTGGTGAGTTATATTATTGTTATTCTCATTATTTTAGCATTCATAATAGATTAAAAATAGGTTGTTTCGGCCTTTCATTCTCCCTTAAAATTACACTTTAAATACTAATTTTGGTATACTTCCATTGAAACGAGACTTATTCGAGCAAATCTCCATGTGTTAGAAATACCAATTTACAGATATCCCATTATTAGAAGGAAATTTCCCGTTCGGCGCAATCTCATTTTTTTAGAAATTTCATATAGGTAGCACCGATAAAAAAATCTCAATAGACAGATAACAAGAGTGAAAATGATTTTTTAAGTAAATATTGTAGCTGTTCAAGTAGCATAATACAACTTTGCGCCTAAGCTGCCTTAAAAGGATCGCGAATGAAATAACCAATATTGAAACAATTACTACAGGCGTCCCATAGAAAATACATTATCTCTCGATTGCCCCTGAATATGAGCTTTGCCTTGGACACGGTTGAACGAGAGTTGAAACACCTCTACAGGCGTCCCACAGAAAATACATTATTTATCTCTCATCAATTACACCGTCTACTTTTTTAAAGCCAATAAAGGATATGCTAATGAAGGCTATTGGGTGAAGCAGCGTGAGTCTCCTTGGCCAGGCTTTTGCTTCGCTGTTTCAAAAATTTAAATAAAAGGGATAATGAGAAAATAACATACAGTGCTGATTGGATAAGCTATGACGAACCACAGCCCCTCGCGCTATTTGCCCCTCCTAGGCCCAACGCGTTTCAAGTAGCAACGGGCGTGATACGTGATCAGTCTGCGAAATAACTATCTTCTGGTCCACAAGTCAAAAACCAGTTTATTAATTACTTGGACCACTTTTTTAATTATTATTCAAAATCTGAGGGTCACTGGTCCCTGTGACTAGTTTATTAATTATAACGAATCACAAAGAATATAGACGGGACCAGTTTAATATATCCATTTCTACTCCAGTTATGCGTTATTAAGTATATAGTCTTAGCAAGAATCCATTCAGGTTCCATAAGAATATGGGAGCATAGCTTTAGCCTCTGGTACCATCCTCCCAAACTTTGTAACAAAAGTTCGTCTGCAATTTTCGCAACATTTGTACGCTTAGATCTTTTTTCGGTCGGCTCCATTTTTATTACCCAAAATATTACGTCAAGGTCGTTAGTGGCGCGGGTTAATAATATAATGTCAGGAGCGATTTACTTGAAAAATCATTTCGTAGCAGACGAACTTTTGCTACAAAGTTTGGGAGGATGGTTATTGAATCGCGGCCCTACCATATTCTTGTGGAACCTGATGAGTAGTGAGACTAAGTCTCCGTCTATACGCTTGGTTCAAGAGTCCCAGCCTTACACTCCCTTTCTTAATATACCCTACTGAAAGTGGGACCAGTAGAATGAAAAATAAGGTCACTGGTCCCAGGGACTACTAGAAATATTAGCCCTGGAAGTTGGCTTATGAGTATAGAAACCCCATATTTGTCAATTTTTCCAGAGTTGTTCCATAAAGATTGGTAGAGTGATACTAATCCAAAAAAGACAATATCTGTACATGTTCATTAAAAGTCTTAAACGTATGATTCCCACAAATAACGTTACATATATATACATTTATATATGTGCGTATATATTTATCCGTAATCAATCAGAGCTCAAAATAGGGATAAAATCAAATCCTTGGCCCTAATTTGAAAAACTCATTTCGTCCATCAAATCTATACAAACCCTTACAACGTAATAATAATTTTCTTCTAACCCTATTTTATCAGTCTCTAAAGTAAAAATAAAAAATATATATATAAATAAAAAAGCAAAAGGGTTGAATAAGGCACCAATCGATAAGAAGCCATCTCTCTCTTCAAAAAAAAAAAAAAAAAAAAAAAAAAAAAAAGAAAAAAAAAGAAAGCCATAAAACTGAAAACAAAAGGAGCGGAGTTCTGAGACTGAGGCAATAAAAAATGACAATGATGATTGTTTTTAGCAAAGTCACTTTGATCGTTTTCGTGGGAGTTGGGGAAGATTGCTAAAAGAGTAAAAAGAGAGAGAACGGGTGGATAGATAACGGTTTTCCCCTTTCAAAAGATAAGGAACAATCTTGGAGGAATGATGTTAGAGAATCCCAGACACACACGAAATTCACATAAGCTAAGGTCACACTAGTATTTCTTAATCGATTTGAAAAGGTACAATCAAATCAATATTCAAATCGCCAGGAATCGTTTTAAGCCTCACGTGTTCACGCGTTATCTTTATAAATCGATTTATCGTAGCTTCATCTATCGGTTGTTGAAACCGAATCGGTACGAAATTGGTTCCCGAAGCAGTTTCGAGAAATCGAATCAAATCGATTCGAGAAAAGACGGTTTCCCGTTCACACGACTCTTGCGAAACGTTTTAAAACGATTAAAATCGATTCCAAGGCCTAGTATGAACTCAGCTAAAGATACGCCGGTGCTAGAGAGTAGGGCTAGGCGCCTGGATAAAATTATCTGTTAATTTTGGGATTATTTACGATTAATCCTAATTTTTTGTTATTTTTAGTATTTCGTAATTTTATACTTTATCTTTAAAAACAATTATCTAAAAAAAAATCACACCGTTTTCACTAACGGTTTAACGTTGAAATTAAAAAGGATGGTATGTTTTTGGTTAACCGTTTTTACCCATTGTACAAACGCTCGAAGATAGAATAAATAATATTTTTCGGGAAATTTCGCTTTGAATTATTGTGAAGAATACGATGGAGTTCATCAATTATTCGGACTAAAGGTGAAAATATTACTTTCACGAATATCTTCAAAATTCTTGAAAAGTATTACGCAAATATATGCTAGAAACAATATCCTATTTTTTGTTAATCGCGCCATTAAAATATTTCAAAAATTTCTTTAATTTACTAGAAAACTCGCTTACGAGTTTGGTAATTAACCACGGATAAACCGGAATAAGCGGTTAATTGTGGATAATCGATTAATTTGGACTAAAATTCTTTATAAACAAACTTTAAATGGCTAGATACGGTTATATTAATAGAAATATATTCTTTATTGATAAATTTATCTGATTTTTTCGTGATAACAGTTATTATATTGACGACTTTCATTTCCAAATAATCGAAAATGGTTATTTTTATCGCAACTGGGGTACGATTATTATCTCTTAAAGATTTTGTTTTTTTAATTTTTTCAGCATATTATCAAACGGTAAATTTTAGTAGAGAGTGTCTAGTGGAAATGTTCGATTACCGATTACAATTACTGGGTAAAGTAACCAATTACCCGATTACTTTCAAGTTTAATGAGGCAGCTAAAGACGGAAACAGTAGAGTTTAAAGTCAATGGAGTTTTGAATTGAGGAAAATTACGCGAAAAATTGGCGCGAGTTGATAGTAATTGTCATTGTACTTTATGGGCCGATTACAGGATTTTGGCAGTTACTTTTAAAAGAGTCGATTACTCGATCAGCCTTCAATACAGAGTCTCAAATATTCAGATAAGCACAGTCATAGCCCAAGCCCCTTCCCTCCCAGACTAAGAACCAAAAAAACCAAAAAAATAAGGAAGAATAATGGGCAGGATTTAGTTAGTAGACATCAGAAGTCCACGACATACTTATATGAGATGGGGTAGGAAATAGAAGGCGTGTTTTATTTTCCTTAGGCAAAACCGAGGGCGTTTGTCGATTTTTTACCGGGGTCGTAAACAGGGCATTCGTCGATTTATTTTCCTTAGGCAAAACCGTGGTCGTAAACAGGGCGTTCGTCGATTTATTTTCCTTAGGCAAAACCGTGGTCGTAAACAGGGCATTCGTCGATTTATTTTCCTTAGGCAAAACCGTGGTCGTAAACAGGGCGTTCGTCGATTTATTTTCCTTAGGAAAAACCGGGGTCGTAAACAGGGCGTTCGTAAATTTATAAAGTTTGGGAATATCGCAAAGAGGAGGTTCCCAAAGGGGAAGGTCCCAAAGGGCATGCCAAAAACATTTAAAAAAATGGGAACATGAAACCCATTAAAACCGTAAGAGGTGTTGGTATTATATGAATATGAACTTGACAATCTTGTTACTTTTCACTTGAGTATGTTACCGGCGTAGAATATAGGAAAAATTGTAAAATATAGGAATTGTGGTCACCTAGGCCTGCAAATACTGAAGCATAATATGACCCCTGAACCGTATTCCTCCAAGGAGAATTGAAAGAAGTCTAGGAAGAGGCTGGAGAGAGTATAGTCCGTGGAATGACTTTAGGAGTTCCTAACATCTTTTTATTTTGGGAAAACGGCCCATAGGGGGAGCGCAAAGTTCCCAAGTAGCTTTGGCGCAGGGCCTACGTGATTTATGGGGCGCCTCTTCAGCATCTGCGTTGGAGCTCATCGTTATAACGGGCGAGTCTCCCCGCAACCGAGTGAAAGCAATTGGGACAAAGGCAACGCGTCAATATCCAGATTATCTTGACAGCGGGTACGAGCGAGATCATTTCTACCAGCTCTCTTCTTATTTCCGCCTTCGAGAATATCCGCTCTATTTTGTGGAATTACGTTATGGATACCAATTCGTCCGTTTCGATGTCTCTTTGGATTACATCCATCGATAGTAGAGCATTTCACGCGGAGTATTCATCATCCATAAGGTGGTCAAAAGAATTCGCGTTTGAGCGCTCACACTTATTAAACAATACCAAAGTTTGAAAGAAGTTAAAACTAGTTAAAGGGAGAATGAAAGGCCAAAACAACCTATTTTTAATCGATTAAGAATGCTAAAATAATGAGAAAAACAATATAAAACTCACTGAAAATATATTTCGTTATTTTATAATCAATTTCCAAAGTTCCGATGCCTTGGCTGCCTAGCTCGGTGAACTAGGCTAGCACGACCTGTATTTTTTTTTAATATTCGCGGCTATTCTTGTCGCCAATCACGAGCGAGTAGATCAGACGGGAATATTAAAAAAAATACGGCTCGTGCTCGCCTAGTTCGACGAGCTAGGCAGCCAAGGCTTAGCATCTGCAAGTTTCGGAACTTTGGAAATTAATTATAAAAAAACGAAATATTTTTGGTGAGTTATATTATTGTTATTCTCATTATTTTAGCATTTTTAATCGATTAAAAATATGTTGTTTTGGCCTTTCATTCTCCCTTTAAATCTTATATAAAAAATGGGGCTTAAAATGGTCTTTTATCTCATTGTAAAGGGCTAGAAATATCTTCTAAGACGTTTTTCCGTATAATTTCAATCCTACAAATTCTGTAAGACTAATTTTGAAGTATAGCAACCGTAATCCAAAATTTACCGTGTCTGTAGTGACATATTTCAAAAAAATTAACCAAAGAATATAATTTTGGCTTGGCTCCTCCCATCCCAGCTAGACTAATGCAGTTATATATTCATTAAGATACTAATTCATGGATCTTATTTTAATCCTATATCATCATGATCTATTAATAATTATATTTACTTTGCAACAATTAACGTATATAGCCAATAGAAAGCTATATTTTAAAATAATATAGCCAATAGAAAGCTATAATTAAAAATAATATAGCCAATAGAAAGCTATATTTAAAAATAATATAGCCAATAGAAAGCTATATTTAAAAATAATATAGCCAATAGAAAGCTATATTTAAAAATAATATAGCCAATAGAAAGCTATATTTAAAAATAATATAACCAATAGAAAGCTATATTTAAAAATAATATAGGCAATAGAAAACTACATTTAGAAATTTATAATTAGAAAAGATACCAAAAGAAAACTTTGCTTTGAAAGGTATAGCCAATAGAAAACTTTGCTTTGAAAGGAATATCCAATAGAAAACTTTGCTTTGAAAGGAATATCCAATAGAAAACTTTGCTTTGAAAGGAATATCCAATAGAAAACTTTGCTTTGAAAGGAATATCCAATAGAAAACTTTGCTTTGAAAGGAATATCCAATAGAAAACTTTGCTTTGAAAGGAATATCCAATAGAAAACTTTGCTTTGAAAGGAATATCCAATAGAAAACTTTGCTTTCAAAGGAATAGACAATAGAAAACTTTGCTTTCAAAGGAATAGACAATAGAAAACTTTACTTTCAAAGGAATAGCCAATAGAAAACTGTTTTGAAAGAAATAGCTATATAGAAAACTCTTTTGGTTTTGAAAGTTTGACCAATAGAAAACCCTCTTTTTAAAAAATAGCCAATTTGGACAAATTTTGTCATTATTTTAAGATTTGTATGCAATTACTCAGTTTCCCAATGTTTTAAACGTTTTTTTGGCTTTGTGTCAAAAACTCAGATAGTTAAAGTTCGATTTGAGCCTGTATTGGAATTTTGTACAAAGAAAGGATATAAACGGTTTAACTTGTGATCCAGTTGAAGCTAATCTCTGATTAAATTATGTGACAGAAATCGACAAAATATTTTCTTGCACAATACCTGCTTACAAGGAGTTAGTCAATGGGTAATTCGCCAAAAAATGGTCATTTGCCGTACCTATTATCAAACGAATCACGAACGCTATCAGTTCGCGGCTTTCACTTAAATTAAAATTGAAATCTTTAGTTCATGATGTAATTTTGATAATTATAATACGAGAGATTAGCGAATCTTGTTTAAAAATAACTTATCGAAATTTGATAATTTCCGTGCATTATCTCACGTTCTAATATCGTAAAATTCATCAATTTTTCTTCCGACGAACCATAAAAGTGGTGTAATTTGACACTTTTAAGTTCAATATTTCTCTAGTTATGATAAGAAATGTATATTATAACCATGTTTTAAACGTAAACTCGAAGATGTCGCCACCAGAGCCTATTATCCGAGACCCGTCACCGTCTGACCTACAGCGTGTCCACCCGCCGCGAGAGGCGGGGTACTGGGGAAAAAGATTTAAGACTCTTAAGAGGGAGTTCAGTAGACTGGGAAATAAATAATTTTCAAACAATCTTTACCCCCCAAAAAAAATGATACCAATATCATTAAAATCTATGCCATCTTGTGCTTAAAATAACCCTTTACTATCGTCTTAATTTTACCATAAATATGAAAAAAGGCGCTTACAAAATAATTAACAACTTTCTAGCATTTGTCATACCGAGACTATTTTAAGGCCAATAAAAATATTCATTTTCTATATTAAATTAAAATTATTTCATTTTTTGTATTAAAAAAAATCTTTATGATTTATGGTAGACTTGAAGGGTGACGTAAAATGTAAATTCGCGTCTGCCAGGGAACGTAGGAGCAGTTGACTGATATTGGAGGGGTTTGCCGTCTAACAACGTTGGTTGGCTGCTGGAAACCACTTCTTATTTGCATGGGTTTCCCATTTAACAAGCTAAAAATATTTTTCTCTCGGAACCATTTGCATATTCACTCTTATTTCTCTCTGAAAACTGTGTCTCCCCTTTAAAGGGACGATGGCAATGAAAAATCAACGTTTTTTATCGTTTCTATTAAAAATAAGACTTGTTCGCGTATTTAAACAATAGTGAAATGTCACTGAATTGCGCAAAAAAATATTTTGGCACACAATTAAAGGAGTAGGCAATGAGTAAATCGCCAAAAAGGGTCATTTGCCGTACCTTTTATCAAGCGAACCACAAGAGATATCAGTTCACAGTTCATTTAAATTTTAACTTTAGTTCATGATGTAATTTTGATAATTATAACACGAGAGATTAGCGAATCTTGTTTAAAAATAACTTAACGAATTTTTTTATCTCACTCGAAGATGGCGCCACTATAAAGCCTATTATCCGAGACCTGTCTCTGTCTCGCCTACAGCGTACCCAACCGCTTCCGCGAGAGGCGGGATACTGGGGAAAGAGGTAGGAGAGAGTTATGTAGACTGGGAAATAAATTATTCCCAAACAATACCTACCCCCAAAAAAGCTGATACCCATTTTACGAAAACAGTGCCATCTCGCGTTTTTTCATCCTACTAAATATTTATTACCGCCTTAAAAAGAGCCAGTCCGACAAATCAAAAGACTCCCCAGCTTTGGCTTCGTAAAATAGTCGCGACACGCGCTGTTGAACGCACGATTGTCCGTCTTTTCATTCGTCGGAGGTTCTATATATGCAAATAATCTAAATATTTTCCGAATTTTTTAACAATTCATAGACACTTCATCTTGAATGTTATCGTACGCAAACATGTCTTATTTTTAAAAGAATAATCATTAAAAAACGTCATTTTCATCTTCAACCTCCCTTTAAAAGGGGGAAGAAAAAATGCGTCTACAGAAGAAAAAACTTATAGCGAAGCTTAAGGTTTTCAAGGGATTTTTTTTTTTTTTTTTTTTTTTTTTTAAATAAGACTGTGCCTACTATTAAAATTCTCAAGAATCATAATTGGAAAATTTGGTTTTATAATTTCGGGGAAGAACATTCCTTTAACATATTCGAACCGTACTCATGGATAAAGGGCAAATCATATTTTAAAGATTTTTTTTAAACTATGAAAAATGACAAATTTTGCGTATCATCACGGCTTATTGCATTACTAGTAAAAACCCGTGAAAAATCACGGGTTGTTGCTATATATGTTGACACTGGTAAATCATGCTTCAAGTTTACAACAAGGCATATTATGATTGGTATGTGGTACTGAAAGTTTTGTCGTCAGGACATTCGTGGGTCAAAATGTATCGACGGAAAACAGCTCTCCCTTCTCTCACGTGAAGACGAAGGAGCGTGTCTCGCCCGGCCGTCGCGATTTCGAGTTTGATTGACTCTAGAAAGGATCTACTTAGGGTGAAACCATGGACTGAGAAAGTCGGACTCACTTCCTCGTCGTCTTATAAACTTGAAGGACGATTTACTTGTAATGTTGATTATTATGTGTTGATGATACCTTCGTTGATGATACCTTCAATAATATAAATTGGTTAAGCGCCTGTAAAAGTGTTCTAGGCTCCGCGCTCCCGTGTTCAAGGTGAAGCCCACCTATTGCACCTTTCTTACGGACGTACGCACATATTATAAGTTGATATTGAAAAAAAAAGTCTCAAGTCTAATTCCCAGCTGACCGAAAATTCGACCGAAGAAAATCATAAAAGCCGGGTTCATACTAGGCCTTGGAATCGATTCAAACCGTTTCAAAACGTTTCGCTACAGTTGTGTGAACAGGAAAGAGTTTTTTTCGTCTCAATTTTATTCGATTTCTCGAAACTGATCCGGGAACGAGTTTTATACCGATTCGGTTTCAACAACCGATAGATGAAGCTGCGATAAATCGATTTATAAAGATAACGCGTGAACGCGTGATACGCTTAAAACGATTCTTGGCGATTTGAATATATCGGTTTGATTTTACCGTTTCAAATCGATTAAGAAATGCTAGTGTGACCGTAGCTTTAGTGAATCCACCTAAAATCAAAATGTATAACTTACGTTAGAAAGAGAAGTTTGGCTGCCGCCGCTTTTTGATTGATAAAGGGCCCCCAGCAAAGAATAAACTCTTCTTGAAGAGTTAGGGGACTCTTTTTTTGATAATATTCCAATTTCGGTTTAAAAATATTTAACGAAATAAGAACATTATTCGTCGAAAGTGAACGAGTTACAATAAAGATTCCTTGTCTAATCGTAAAAATACGGCGAGAACTATTATTTATTAATATTTCTATTTCCAGGTGTCAGCTCATAAGATCGGGTCTCACCCGAGTGGCTTCTGAGCCCTCTGACCCCTAGCGTTTTATGAAAACGGAAATAACGGCCCTGTATAACCTTAACGACACGTGGTTTCGTGACGTAGTTAGCAACATTCGAAGATTTCGCACCGACTTCTTTTAGAATATCAACGATTGGACAAGGCCCGAATCGAGTCACGTCGCGTGTCTAGTTTACAAGCTCAGACTGGCTGATGAGACTGGTTTTGAGAGCCACTAACTCTTGAAGGAAAGCTTTTCCTATCTGGATCCGTAGATTGTAGGGTGTCGTATAAATAAAGTGGGATATTTTTTGGGAACGGAGGGAGGACTATAGCTGACCCGTCTCCCGGCGACAGCGCTAGTCTGTTTCCTACCCTCATATTGATGATGTCCATACTGCACCGATGCGGGATTGAACTATATCCACCCCGCGGCGGCTATCCCTCTTTTTCTTTCCCCCTCTTATTCGGGGCCGTTTTCCAAAATAACGTTACCGCTATTACTTCCTATCACGAATAGGAGTCTAGGCCTAGAAATTTCATCGAACAGAAGTCACATCATGGTTACGTGGTGTCTATAGGCATTGATTTGTGGATAGTGAATGTGATCGCCTCTTGAAAAAGTGCGTTATACCATTTGAATCAGTATAATACTTTTTTAAAGAGGTTTAAGTATAGTCTTTTCAGTTCTTTATTAGTGATGTCAAGTCTTTTATAATATGGATGGTTATTTTCTTGAGATTGATCACTCAACACGTAATCGAAATGGAATTAAGCCAGTAGCTTGGACTGCACTACAGTGATAACCAGAGATCTTATCACTCTTTGGGGAAAAGTGAATAAAACTAGAGACGGGTGGCGCCATCCTCAAGTTGGGGATAATCGGTGGAAAGACCCTGAATAGTTGATATTATAAAGGAACTTGTGGGTGCGACATCTTGTTCGAATGTTGCTAACTACGTCACGAAATCACGTGGGGTTAAGGTTATACGGGGCAGTTATTTCCGTTTTCATAAAACGCTAGGGGTCAAAGGGCTCAGAAGTCACTCGGCAGAGACCCGACATTGAGAGCTGACACTTGGATATAGAAAAAATAAGCTTGAGAAATGCTCGGTGCTCACGAGCACTATGGGCTTTACAAGCTATGACGTAGCTGATGACGTCGACGACTCTTTTGTGAAAGCAACTATTTCATATCAAGGTTCTATCACTCTAACCGTCAATTATTCGCAAAGCTGCGCGGATCAATTAGAGCTCGGAATTCGTATAATTTTCATTAATTGTAGAAAATCTACTAAATTCTGATGTATATTATCTGTTTGATTAAAAATAGACTATTTTTCATTCGAGTTACATTATTCGAAGATAAAGTAAGAAACAATCCATATCCGTTTTTATCCAAAAATGGCCTTATCTTAGAATATTATCCGCGTTATAGGTTCGGATAAAAAATTCTAATTTATTTTCGTGAAAAATAATGAATAAAAAGATGATTTAAAATCTTAGTTTCGTTGTTTTATTTCTATCCTTCAAATTAAAAGTCAATTTGAAATATTTTTATTATATTTTAGACTAATTTGTTCGTAAATAAAGCGCGAAAGACTTATCTTCGGGTAAACTTTATACAATTAACAATTATTCGAATATACAAATTTCGTTTTTTAGTTAAAATTTTATCCGAAAATAAAATATACGAATGACAGAAGATAATGGATATCCGATTCCGAGCTCTATAGCTTAATAAAGAGATATCAAACGAGCATTTTTTTTTTGTTTTTTTTTGAAATATGCGAGGAACACGTCCTATTTTAGCAAATTAGAACAATTTGCATATAGGGAAACAGCAAAGAGCCAAGGGGGAAAGAAAGCCTGACGTCATTAAACCCCCTTACTGGGGGAGCGTTTGTAATGGCTAATACTGTAACTCCCTCACTAAGGGGATGACACCGAGGTTAGAGATAGAAACCTCTGACGTATCAATGTCTCCCTTGCTTACTCCCTATTGTCGACGCAATGCGTTACTAAAATTTAAAACACCTCTATATAATTCAACAGAAGAGAGTGACTTTTTGCTAAGCCTGGTGCAAAACCTAAGAGAACAGCGCGAAATTATCAATTAAGGTTCTCCAAACCGTCTTGTTAGTCTATACTCAAACCCTATTCTTTGAAAAAGAGGGACAATGGAAGGAGAGCCGAGCGATCATTCTTCCTTCTTCCTCCGCCTCTTCCAATCTTCTTTTCGCTCCCATTCTCCGAGGCCGCTTTTAGTGGTCACTAATCTCTAAGGCACACTCGTAAAATGGAATGAGAGGCTAGCTCGGCGGGGCAGGGGCCGAAACCACTCGGATGAATGGCGCCTCTACCGTCGCTATAGACTCGAATCCCCAAGGGAGTCGAGAATAATAGAACGGTGCAAAATCAGAACGACAGAGAAAATCAAGGAATAATGAAGACGTAGGAAAATGCTTTTTTAAATTGCGATTACAAGAGTTACAGAACGCGTAAGAACGTAATTAAAAATGCTTATCAAGGTAGCATTTATGTGCGGCTAAATTCTCCCCATTTTAGTTGCGTCTTGGGTTTCGGTTTTCACTGATTTCCAGCTTATTCGCGTCAATAGCCTCGCTACACTGCCGGCAAGTGTAGCGAAATCCACAAATTAACAAGGTCGAGTTTTCAGCCCTCTTCAGACGAGGCATAGTTAACCGAGGTTTAATCACAATTAACCAAGAATTATGGAACCAAGAAGGCTATGTAAACCTCGGTTAAATCTGATTAAACTGGCTAATTACGCCTCGTCTGAAGAGGGTATTAGCCAACAAACTAACTACAGGGTTACGACTTACAAGTATTGGTTAATAATTAAATTTTATAAATTATCAATAAGTGGTAAAAAATGTTATATAACCCTAAAATAAATTGAATTAAAATTTCATCAACATGATCAATTATTTTCAAAAATGTAATAAATATATTTTTTAACGATATGATAGCTTGTAGGAACTATGTAAGGAGTAACTGCCTGGCAGTTCTGGAATATATAGATACGGTGTATCAGCCTGCAGAATGCAGATCTTAAAACATTCAGGGTTGCTAGTTGAGTAGCTTTACACCCCGAGATGATGATTTGGTACAAAAAACCGTGGACGGAAGGGCTTGTTTTGGGTAACTTTAACGCACTGTCAAAACATTTACCACTTCCCGTGGGCTTAAAAAGGACAAAATAGTAGTTCTTGTATCTTAATTTAAAGAATTTAGGACGGTAGCTTGTTTTTGGGTTAGAAAAAACTCTATACAGAAGAGTCTATGGCTAGTTTAAATTCTAGCATAACTGTGGCAGATTTCTCAATGGTAAAAGAATCATGGTCGCCAAACCCCACCAAACTGGGCGGTTTAAAAAGTTGGATTTTTCCGGGCTGCGACGCCATTTGTGAAATAGACGCCTTGAGACACAGATATGAAATATTTTACGGTAAAAACGTGTTTTAAATATATTTAAACTATATATACATTTCTATATTGCTTTTTTTTTCCTGCTCTATTTTAATTTTAGCAAAATATCTTATTTAGCGACGTGTTACACTTTAAAAAGTCAGTTTAACCCGTGCAGTGGAGTCCTTTATTTGGTTTATTATGCGGTATTGTGTATCTTCAACCTATTTAATATCTGTTAGTAATGAATTGAAATATAATATATAATAAAGAAGCCCTTAACTTAAAGATACATTTTTGAGTCGCAAATATTCCAAAAATATGTCTACGGAGTAGAAATATATAGAATTTTGTTATAAATTAAAGATGCCGTTAACATCCAAACCGATAACGTCACAGGTCTGCTTGCGTCGAGATCGCATTTTTAAATCCTCACCCTGTAGGATGTCTATACTCTACACTACATAGTCAACACGCGGGGAAAGCAACCGATTTCTTCTCAAGACATCCTCTTTTCTTTTGTCCGCTCTTCTTTCTCCTCCCAAAAAAAATCGATGGCGATGTCTTCTTGTACAAGAAGTAGAAAGCGTTTTTGAACCGAAAAAAATAGTGCCCTTTAACAATCCTGCACCTACAGAGTCTTCTAACACTAGCTGTCTGGGAATTTTTAGACCGGTCAATTTTAACATTTGGGAAGTTTTAAATTAGATACTAAATCGAATCGTTCTTCTATTTAAGCGTGTCTGCGTAATTATTTTACAAAACATTTGGGGAGTGGTTCGGTCTTCTCTGCAGAGGCATATAGCGAGGTTGAGGTAAGAAAATCGATTATCTTATATATATATAGAAAGGTTCGCTATTTCTCGCTAAAGGACAGTGAATATTTAAAGGGAGTGAAGACCACAACCAAAATTTCGTTTCTTAAAACACACGCGAAGGTTTGATTCATATCGTAGCCATGCAGCTCTGTTATTAGTGAACATTTAAGATACATGTTGGCAACTATGTAATTGGGTCATCAACCCTAAAATTGAGTCTTTATACTACCAAAAGTCTATCACTTTATTCCATGAAAGTAATCAACGCACCCGTAGCTTTAATACTATCAGCAAAGGTTCGGGTAAATGTACCGGCAGATTCTGATTCGAGACACTCTAGCGGCCGCAGTCGCCGTGTAAATAGTGTAATCGAAAGCGCCACTCTTTGGAGAAATTCCGGAGGTGGGATGGAAGATAATATAGCCAAGCGCGGCCCGCCTAAATTCCGTGCCTCTCTCTCGATTCAAAATATCGAGGAAGAGTCCAAATTACTCGAGCCAGACAGGGGTGATGACTTTTTTGGCTATTTTAAATGATGGGCTATAACGTTAAACTGAGCATTTGCATATAGCTACGGGGCGTTGTTTACTTTTATAGAATAATTAATGATAGACTTTTGATACTACCTTTTAAAGCTCGATCTCCAAGCATAAAGGGTTCTTGGTAAATACAAAACCAACCGCTTCGTACAATGGACGACCTTGCTAAGATCTGGAAATACTCGCTCTGCATGGCAAAATATTTTAGGGAATATGAAATACCGTGTGCAAATCGGTTCTTGACAAACTAATTGTAAGGTCGGTTTTCCTCGCTACTGGTTATAATTAAAGTTTATTGCGGCGTTTGTAATGACTAAATAACCAAACCAAACTTATATTAGTAAATTAGGAAGCCTACGCCTAATCGAGGGCTATTAACATCTATCAGAAGCCGATGAAACCCTCCTTTGAAGTCTATTACTCCCGGGTCTTGTCTACCCCTCTCAGTATGGGTTAGTTTCAAAAAGAGCGATTCGTACGCCTCCTAACGGTAGATATTTTCGGAGCGGGAGTTCGTCGAGCGAATATCTCTAGAAGACTTTCAGTTCGTCAAAAAAACGTCGTCGTTTGTGGAAAGAGAGAATTTCCAATTTTTCGTAGACAGGGGGTATGAAGTAGGACCCCTGCGATCTCGTAAAATTGGGAATTTTACCCATACAGAGAGGAGCGCTATATGGAACATTAGAGTAGTAGACTTCAAAGGAGGGTTTCATCGGCTTCTATCTATCTTACAATCGATAAAAGATAAATAATAAAACCTGTCGTTCATATAAGCGTCCTCTAGCGGCAAACCGGGCAGGCAAAATCAGGAACTAATAAAACCACGTGCATGGCTGCTATGGATAAAGAATAGACAGGAGCCCACATGGTTTTCGAGGTTGCCACCGATTTTTCATTACAAATTCCCCCAATTTTCCAGGATTTCCCTGACCATCTACATCGTTTTTCCCAGAATAATTTACCCGTTTAAATGAGTAGTAATACGGAATTTCAAGCGTAAAACAACTTAAAAGCCTAGGATTACTTCTGCCTGTCACTCTGGAAACAAACTCACCCTTCAGGCTTCCTCTAGCCTCGCTACCCAAGGGAAAGCTCATAAGGTGAGCCCACTTCCGGTGAAACAGGCAGGTTACAGGCAAAAGAAATCCTAGGCTTTTAATTGTAAATGCAAAGCGTGGTTTACCTAGCAGTTTCAAGGTTTTCATTATTTTACTGTATATATTCTTAATTCTCTGGTCAGTTTCACGACGCCACTTTCTAACGTAGTAAGCTGTGATTTTTTTTTATAATGATGCGAGCCGTAGGGTTGTATACAATGACGGCGCCAATGGTGGTAGGTTATAGCCTATGTGTAAATTTCGAAGGAGGCCCCAAAATCCACTCGAAAACAAAATGAAATAGACTTAAAAAAAAGGGGCTTCTAATTAACGTAAAGCAAAAACCAACTATGACGAAAACGTGTATTTGTGGCCGATTATCCATTTTGGTAAATGGCGAATAATTGAAGTCATAGCAGAAGCCGATGAAACCCTCCTTTGAAGTCTATTACTCCCGGGTCTTGTCTACCAATCTCTGTATGGGTTAGTTTCAAAAAGCGCGATTCGTACGCCTCCTAACGGTAGATATTTTCGGAGCGGGAGTTCGTCGAACGAATATCTCTAGCAGCCTTGGAGTTCGTAAAAAAACGTCGTCGTTTGTGGAGAGAATTTCCAATTTTCCGAAGACAGGGGGTATGAAGTAGGACCCCTCCGATCTCGTAAAATTGTGAATTTTACCCATATTTACAGAGAGGAGCGCTATATGGAACATTAGAGTAGTAGACTTCAAAGGAGGGTTTCATTGGCTTCTGGTCATAGTGATAGAATCTTGATATAGAATTCTCGGTCATTCCACCTACTATCTTAATCTCGCGGATGGCACTACCCGTCTCTCGAAATCACTTTTCCAAAAAGAGGCATATCTCTATAGCGCAGCTTTCTATGATCGGTGGTTAAAACCTAGAATCTCATATTTTTAAAATCCGCTGTCCGTAGTCCTTTAAGGCATAGCCACAGGGGCCATTAGTGTAAGAAGGGCCCTATGATGCTGACATATGCGGGGGATATTTTTCTCAGTTTTTGCCACCCCCGAGTCAGTCCGATCCTCTTAACTTTGTTTTGAGTTATGGGGCCTGTCTCCCATCGCGTTGGGCCACGATACAAGCCGGTGGGTGGGGCTGCCCCGGAACTACTCCACCAAGGCGAGCGGGCGAGCGTTGAGGAGAATGAAAGGGCGAAGTAGACTGCGAAGGGTGGAAAAATTATTCTCTCTGATGGCGCAGCACGCGTTCGAGGGAGAGTGGGTATAGCGTCTGACAGTCGGGCAAGACGAAAACAGATATTTCACGCCGGTTCCATATCGCCAGGCTTCTGCTAGGGTTTGGGTGTGAATTGGAAGGGGTGTAGTGGGGCTCCCGGATGCCCAATTCATACATAAGTGTAGGCGTTTCAATTGTAACGAAAGATGTCATAAATATAATAAAATGAACCTCTTACTAATTTCTCATTAAAACCAGATATAATCTGAGTAGCATAATGAATGATCTTTAAAATTTATATATTAAATACTCATGAAATAGAAAATTACCCCAACATTAAAAGGAGGATGCAACCTAAAAACAAGTGATTTTTTATCGATTCCTTATCGTTTAAATAGGCCTAGTCCAACAGTAAAGAAATTACAAACAAATATTAAACTAGAAATAAACTTAAAACTTACCCGGAAAATATGCTTAGCTGGATTCAAGGATATCCTGAACTCCATATATATGAACTACCGACCAATGATATTGATCGATGGCCCTTATATGGGGAATTCTGGATCTCCTATTTTCCGGGTAAGTTTTAAAATTATCTCTAGTTTATAATATTTTTGTTGGTTCCTAGGTGGAGGAATGTTATTTCTTATCAACTTTAAAGTCTTTAATATTTGACGGGTTCTATATAACTATGATCGAAGCCGGGGTCTAATTGTTTTGTCGCACCCTAAGGTGCCTCAACCCAATGTAGTGTTGCCAAATGTCCATCGAGCGCGTAATGGGTCGGGCACTGTCTGTAGTGGAAAAACTACCTTGAGTATACTACTGATTAATCGCGAGGCATCCGCTCAAGGATCTTTAGGTAGTTAGGACCGCTCGTGTAACGCGAAAAGAAAAAAACCTCAAACATTCATTGTCGCTAAAAAAAGACAACCAGGTCGCCTTAAAAATATTAAACTCCTTATGGAATCCGTGCACCTCGGGACTTCCAGAAGCTTAAGGCCCAAAACGTATCACTATATATTTTTCTCCATAAAATATATCGCGAAGATTAGATTCAAAATCGAGCAAATAGAGCTTTACGACACTTTATTTACTAGACGCGGCTATCAAGGCGAACGGAAAAAGACACTGGGAAAGAAAGTCGAGCTTCCAAATTCAGAGATGACAACAACAGTATATATGGGGCGTACTCTTTTTAAAATGTATACAAAGCATTATCTTTTATATTTGTAAGTCTTATCAGGACGAAACGTTCCGCGCATCGGATGATGGCAGGTATAGTAAGACTATTTTTCGACGGCCGAAAATAGTGAATACGCGATAGCCCGAAACCAGAGACTACATACCACTGCATGGTCCAGAAGGATATAGGGGTGAAGGAGAGTTCGACTGCCTGTTCTTAGATCTCAAGTTTGGGGCAGGGAGAGACACTCACGCCCATCTAGTTCCCTTGGCTACGCGCATCACGTCATCACGAATTCTCAACTCATACCAATGGACGACGAGTTGACGACCTGCGCCAAACTAGTTGCACGTGAATGTACCACCAGAACGAGGGGAAAACGGGAGGAACGCTAGTAGCTAGCGGCCGGAAAGTGGTTGGCGGGTTTCAATGCAATAACAGGCAGTCCAACTTCCCTTCACCCCTATATCCTCCTAAACTGGACCACGAGTTCCCGGCCCTATTTATAGTAACGGCATTATAGTAGTTAAAGGTTTCCCTTTAAGCTGCGAATAATTGAAGTCAGCGTGGTAGAGCCTTCATATGAAATTCTGTGTTTTTCCACCGATTACCCATAACTCGCGGATGGCGCCAACTGTTTCTAGTTTAAGTCACTTTTCCCCCGAAGAGACGTATCTCTATAGCGCAGCACGGGCTGGACCTACAGCGAGGATGGCTAAATTCCCGGCAATTCGATCTGAGGTCCTCTATATTTGTCCTACACTGTACTAATCTCTCCCATACGTCTATATACTGCGATCATAGCGCTATCTCCTATGCGCCCTACAGCAAACTAAATAATATATCTCAAGCAAAAATCTATGGTGGCTACGATTTTGTCGTATAATTTGTCCATGAGCGCAGAGTTGTAAGATCTCTGTTCTAACGCCATCAGGCGGATCCCAGACCAAGCTTGGATTTTGGGGTCCAGTGGTGGCTAGTCTATGCCCGTACGAAGTATGTATAACTATGATATTTCGATCGATAAAAAACAAAAAGCGATGTGGTTTTTAAACAGGCAGTAAGCCGCTGCTGTATCGTATCAGACAAAAGGGGGTTGGTTTTGGGTCGAAGTATTGGTTATCAGCAAATTGATTTTTCAATACGGCTACCAAATAATCAACATATGCAAATTTGTTCCCCTCCGCGCCCTGGTGATGAGGTACCGTTAGAGTCTTACCCTCTTTTATCTATCTACTAGAGCGTCACATTCCATTGACGCGTTCGCCACCAATGTTACGAATATACGAAGCAGTTAAATTCGTACCAACGATACTGGTATAGTTGGGTATCGTATCTCATACTCCCGCGTATGAAAGTATTGCTTAAAATAGGTTGAATATAGTGTTGGAAAGCGATCGCTCGAATCTCTCTTCAAAGCAAATCCATTGTGAAGAAGGTGGATAGTTATTGCGTTTTACCATAAAGTGATTTCATCGGGTTTTTACGCCCTTTACTAGAATAGTTGATAGGTGAGATTGGAAACATTTAAATTTTGTCCCATTTTTTGAACAACTGCCCGCGTTGAGTTACCTATCTTTATAGTATAACGGTGTATACGAAGTTTTTTCGAATTTATCGCGTTTTTTTTTTTTTGTTAGATTTTATAGGATAAAACAGCATTATTGACCCGAGTCATAATGTATATAGAGTAAATTTGGTTTAAAATGAGGTTTCGGGCAGTCACTCAGCCACGAATATTTTGTTTGAAGGCTTTTACTTGAAATAAAATAAATTTACATATATGGTAAAGATGGTTTCGACGGGAACGCGATTTTTGGGAGGATTTCTACAGCTAGGGTCTTTTATAACATACTGAGAAACTGTCATTCGTATCTTCGAAACAATATCTGAAGGCAATAAATACCTTAAAACTACGGCCAATAAAAAGAATAGTGATATATTCATACATTAGCGATGAAATTATATGATCTTAAGGGCCTTTCACACTAGACAATGTTTCCCTCCAACTATAGTTTGCTCGATTAATTTCAGAAATTAGTTGACCCAACTCCACCGTTCATACGCTACAGAAAAAAAAAACTTATTTTTTCGAACAGCCAATCATTGTGGGTGTAGATTTAAAAGTTATTTTCAGCTAGTCACTTTCAGAAATAGTTGTCTCAGTTTACGCTTTTAAGTCGCTTGGAAAAATTATTTTCACAAAAAACTATTTAAACCAGCCTAATTCTCAATCGAAATTAAAATGCCTACCAGAAAACGTGGATAATTTTGCATTATTCAGATTGGCCGGAAAATGTCACTATCACGTGTGGTCATAAAGTGTCTCTGACTCTCAGGTTGCCTAGAAATTTTTTGGCAATTTTTTGGCATTTTGGAAATATTACATAGAATACATTTGCCAAATATTATATAGAATATATTCGCCAAATATTTTCGCAAAATATTATATAAAATACATTTGCCAAATATATTCGCAAAATATTATATAGAATACATTTGTCAAATATTATATAGAATACATTTGCCAAATATTATATAGAATACATTTGCCAAATATTATATAGAATACATTTGCCAAATATTATATAGAATACATTTGCCAAATATTATATAGAATACATTTGCCAAATATTATATAGAATACATTTGTCAAATATTATATAGAATACATTTGCCAAATATTATATAGAATACATTTGCCAAATATTATATAGAATACATTTGCCAAATATTATATAGAATACATTTGCCAAATATTATACAGAATATATTTGTCAAATATTATATAGAATACATTTGCCAAATATATTGGCAAAATATTATATAGAATAGATTCGCCAAAATTATATAGAATATATTTCCAAATATTATATTTCATACATTAGGCAAATATCATATTATTGCGGTAATGACATTTGTAACTTTAGAGGTTTATAGTCAAGTAGTCGTAACTTAAGAAACATCCATAAATTTTAGGATTCAATTTGGTACGTCTCCAAGTCCGTATACTCTTTTACAGACTTTGATAACCTGTACTGAGGCATTAAAATATCTCCCCGTTTTGGGGCTTGTTGAAAAAAATACTACCTGCACTATACAACAAAATTTTTGTTAAGTTGGTTTACCGCGAAATCTTCCACGAAGTTCCAGAATTTTTTTTTTTTATATATATTATTGGTTAAATGCCCCTTTCGTCGGGGCAGTCGTTAAATTCAATCAGCGAACGGAATCGAAAAAGGTTGAAATCCAAAATTGTATTTGCTCTTTTTCTGGCTTTCCTCATACATTCCCATCTTATGCCCTAAGGGATTTCTGTGAGTTTATCGCCATCGGAAGTTTCGATATTTTTTTTCAGTTGAACCATACGTAATTTACCACTATAGTGACAGGAGGCGGGGGAAGTAGAGCGCTGCCACCTATATCCTATACAATCTACCTTTTCCAAAAGTCTATCATTTTATTCCATAAAAGTAAACAGCGACCAGTAGCTTAATACTATCAGCAAAGGTCCTGGTAAACGTCATAGCCCATCACTTAAAACTAGCCAAAAAAGTCATCACCCCTGTCTCGATCGAGTGATTTGGAATCTTCTTCGATATTTGGAGTCGGGAGATGAGAGGGATGGAATACACCATTTAGCCATTACTTGGAGCGCTAGAGCGGCAAAGGGCGAACTTACTCTTGGTGAAAATGGCAGGGAAAAAAACCTGCATGGGGTAATACGCGGGATACTACGCGCGCCTCACCAAGTGAACGTTTTTTTTTCGCCAGTAGTAAGCGTTTCGAGCGCGGGCATGCGCACAGTGGAAGAGCAAAGTGGTGTATTTAGGCGGGCCGCGTTTGGCTATATTGTCTTCCATCCCAACTCATAAATTTCTCCAAAGAGTGGCGCTTTCAATTTCACTATTTACACCTTTGTAACCGCTAGAGCTCTCGAATCAGAATCTGTCGGTACATTTACCTGAACCTTTGCTTGTAGTATTAAGCTACGGGCCGTTGTTAGTCAAGTGTGGCGTAAGGGTCTTTCACATTACCCAATTTTTACCTCCAACTAGTTTGGACAACTCGAGTTGCCTGAACTAGTTGGGCCGTGAGAACAAAAATTGGTCAATTTCCTGAAATTAACATCACCCCAGAAAAATTTCGTAACTTATCGCGCCAACTTGGAGTATTTCACCGATTAGAGACACTTTATGACGATTAGCAAGAATTCATTCAGGTTCCATAAGAATATGGGAGCATAGCTTTAGCCTCTGGTACCATCCTCCCAAACTTTGTAACAAAAGTTCGTCTGCAATTTTCGCAACATTTGTACGCTTGGATCTGTTTTCGGTCGGCTCCATTTTTATTACCCAAAATATTATGTCAAGGTCGTTAGTGGCGCGGGTTAATAATAGATGTCAGGAGCGATTTACTTGAAAAATCGATTCGAAGCAGACGAACTTTTGCTACAAAGTTTGGGAGGATGGTTATTGAATCGCGGCCCTCCCATATTCTTATGGAACCTGAATGGATTCTTGCGATTAGGGATTAATATCCGGTCAATCTGGATAGTGAAGAATTATCCGCGTGCTACATGATTGTCATTTTCTTTTCGACTGACGATTAGGCTGCAGTTTGATTAGTTTATTTCGCATAGCGAATAAAAATTTAAAACTGTTTAAAAGATGAACAGTATTTCTGAAAGTGATTGAAATTAACATTGAAATCTATCCTTGTCTTTCTTTGTATCCTTGCCTTACTGAATTAAGTGTTCAGCTTTAGAATTTCACATGTGTTTTGCTATTCTATTGGACATGTTGCAAATCGAAATGCGCACTTTAGTTAAGCTGCGTTCATACTAGGCCTTGGAATCGATTTAAACCGTTTCAAAACGTTTCGCTAGAGTCGTGTGAACAGGAAACCGTCTTTTCTCGAATCGATTTGATTCGATCTTTCGAAACCGCTTCGAGGACCAGTTTCATACCGATTCGGTTTCAACAACCGGTAGATGAAGCTACGACAAATCGATTTATAAAGATTAAGTGTGAACGCAAGACGATTAAAACGATTCCAGCCGATATGAATATCGGTTTGATTTTACCGTTTCACACTGATTAAGAAATACTAGTGTGACCGTAGCTTTATAAACGTCAAAAGGGTTCTTTTTGTCTCCCTAACATATTTTAAATGCCCTGATAACCTATCTCACAAAGAACACCTGTAATAACATAGGATATTTTTTTTCTTTTCAGCTTTAATTCGTCTGTTTCGTAAAGCTGAAACTGATGATGATTGAAACTCCTATGAACGCCGTTGAAATATCAGCTGGGAAAAACAGCAACGTACTACAGCGAGTAGAAGTAACGAACTGTCAAAAAGGATCCACATTTACTCGCTGCAGCGAAGAAGGGGAATCGCATCAGTCAAAGATTGACATATTTCGACGGGTGTCTCGCGTTACGCCTTTCGACATCGCGTCGCTGGCGGTGTCTTGCGTTTCCGTGAAAAATGTTACAACTACTAATTCCTCCTCCGTCATTACTACGAACGATCCGCGAGATCCCGATGACGGCGACTGCTGTAGAAGTTTAATGGAACTCTCACGGTGGATTAACCCGTCACGATCGTCGAAAAGTGACAAGTTTCACCGTCATCAGAAAATGAACAAAAGAAAGGCTCAGAGGTTCGACATCGCCTTCCTAACGCGACCCTCAACGGAAGAAGAATCATCAACTGGGTAATTACAAAAATTATTAAAATTACGGAAAGTCTAGGACAATAGCCGCGTTCATACTAGGCCTTGGAATCGATTTAAACCGTTTAAAAAACGTTTCGCTAGAGTCGTGTAAAGGGGAAACCGTTTTTTCTCGAATCGATTCTCTTTCTCGAAACTGCTTCGGGAACCAGTTTCGTACCGATTCGGTTTCAACAACCGATAGATGAAGCTGCAATAAATCGATTTATAAAGATAATGCGTGACCACGTGATCCTTAAAACGATTTCTGGCGATTTGAATATCGGTTTGTAATTACCGTTTCAAGCCGATTAAGAAATGCTAGTGTGACCGTAACTAATATATTTAGAATTCCAGTTATTGTATCTTCATCTATCGGTTGTTGAAACCGAATCGGTATGAAACTAGTTCATGAAGCAGTTTCGAGAAATCGAATCAAATCGATTCGAGAAAAGACGGTTTCTTTTTCACACGATTCTTTAGCGAAACGTTTTGAAACGGTTTAAATCGAGTCCATGGCCTAGTATGAACGCAATTAGTGTTGAAACAGTTCAATTTAATTTGAAACCCAAATAGAATTATTTTTCGTTTTATTATTGATATTTTTAATATAGATCTGGATCAGGAAGTCGATCGGATTCTCAATCACCAGAGTTGGATGTCGTAGCCTTAGATTCGTCTTGCAAGTCGGAAGATGATAACAAGTACCCCAAAGTTAAATCCAGCCATCCACTGGCTGTCATATGGGGCTCGAAAAAAATCAAAATTGGCGAAGAAAGAGCTCCAACAACAAAGTTCTTAAATCAAAATCACGGCGAAACTTCGACATATTTATCGAAACATCAAGGGGTCGAGAGCCATGTCGATCAATCCTTAAAGGAGCCACAATCTCATCGTGAAAGGGTGGAGGAAACAGGCAGCGCCTTCAAGAAAGTTGACAGAAGTTTATCCGCTAGTTACTCGCACCAACAAAGGTTACAGAAACTACCCGACGACTCGAATACTCTGACAAACAACAATCAAACCAGAATACTACTACCGAACACTTCCCTCGTCAACGGCGGGTTGCGACCCGGTAGTTCCGATCCAATTCTGAACGCTCACAACAAGAATATTCCATACACTGATAACGTAACGATATTCAAAGCTCGGTTTCAAGTACCGGATTCAACGTTACTAGGTTTACCAAACGGAGCGGTAGACGTTGGAATGGGCATTACTAATTTCTCCAAAAACGATGTCAACTACTCAAGTGGAAATTCAATTCCAGATAACTCGGGTGGACCCAATGACGTCCCTGGTACTAGCGGTGCAAACAACAATTACTCGACCAAAAGCTACTCGCATCCTTTGCTACCTTTTCTTCCCCCTTCATTGGCGGCTCTCACGTTCCCGACTCAAAACTGGTGCGCCAAGTGTAACGCCAGCTTTCGTATGACTAGCGATTTGGTTTATCACATGCGTTCGCATCACAAAAAGGAGACGGACGTTCAAAAAAAGAAACGAGAAGAAAAGCTGAGGTGCGACATTTGTCACGAAAGTTTCAGAGAAAGGCACCACTTAACGAGGCACATGACGTCCCACCAATAAGTGATCTGGCGAAGATGCAGCCTGGGTGTTTGAAACTTCGAACTTGTAGATAACAATAGATTTAAATCTTGAAAACTCAAAATTTACTTATTAGAATTCGAGACAAAACTAAATTATGTAATATAAATAAATTATGAATTACATTTACTGTCCAAATTATTTTCAACTTCGCCAGCAAAACCATAGCTCATCGATAGAGTAGCCCCGGGTTAAGAAATCGTAATCGCCAGGCCGTTAGTTTTGGCAAATAACGCATTTATAACACAAATTATTTATTTTCGGAATCACCCTGCCGAAAAGAGTATTCAAAAATTTTCAAATAATCATCGGCTTCTGATATAACCTATTAGACATCAAAAATGGTGAGAGAATTACTTTAAAAATTTCAATTTCAGTTGATCCGTATTATATTAGAGAAAAAAATATCATTTGCATATTTATACAGAGATGACACGGGCGAAGAAAAAACAAAAAATGGGATGAAATAAATTAAAAACTTGATTTCACGCATGATGACCACCGAGTTGGTTGCAAATTTTTTTATCCAATATTATTTTAAAGAAACTCCAGAGTTATTGGAATTAAAATATACTTTTAGGAATCTCGAAAGATTCAATAGAATTTTTAATCGTAAATGTATCTAGCGGGTATTCGGAGATTTGGACCAATAACATTACACTTTTTTTCTTCCAAAATATAGGATTATACAGGACCCAAAATTAGGCTTCATATGATAATATAGGATGAAAAAATATCCCAAATAAAGGATTTTACAAGGCAAATGTCAGCAAAAAATACCTTTTATATATGATATTTTCTAAGTTGATATTATATAAGAATATGTGGGTGTACATTTTGTTCGAATGTCGCTAACTACGTCACGAAATCACGTGGCGTTAAGGTTATACATGGCAGTTATTTTCGTTTGCATAAAAAGCTAGGGGTCAGAGGGCTCAGAAGTCACTTAGGAGACCCGACCTCGAGAGCTGACACGGATGAGAAAAAATAAGCTTAAGAAATGCTCGATGCT
Organism: Odiellus spinosus; assembly: GCA_963920705.1. Lineage (NCBI taxonomy): Eukaryota > Metazoa > Arthropoda > Arachnida > Opiliones > Phalangiidae > Odiellus > Odiellus spinosus. Next base: position 18,838,041 of record OY987225.1, read on the forward strand.
GACGAGCGCTATGAGCTTTACGAGCTATGACTAGCTGATGACGTCGACGGCAACATGCCCTAAGTAAGCTCCTCCTCTTTTATGAAAGCAACTATTCCTGTATGGTTTGATACAATCTCATATATATGTAAATTTATATATATTAGTAATATACCCAAACAGAAAATGTACTCTAAGACATCAATATATAAAACTCGATTTATAGATAATCCATAATTTTCTAACCTCAAAACCTCGCAAACTCAAAGAATCAAAGTAAACGTTTCAAGAGATTTAAATTCCGATTAGAATTATATTTACATAAATTATAATCGAGTTAAATCTTTAGAGAGATAACTAGCCAACTAAATAACGTAATTCGCATAATCAGGGACTTACACAATAGACTCCAAAAATACTCCGTTCCAAATATTACGAAAATTTCCTTCCCCCATTTTTCACGCGACGAAAAGGAAACTATTACATTTCTACAACCGGGCTGCCAGACGTTCAGTAAGAAAAAAAATACAAAACCAATCTATGTGGTTTGTGCACTAAACGCATTTCGACTTGTATCCGTTAATATTACAAGCCGATTTGCTAGCCAAAGCCCAAAGCTAACAGCTGAGGAGCAGTAAATAAGACTAGGCCTAGATTACGGATTATTTATTAGAAACTTGGCTCAAAAAGAAGCGGATTCTTCGGATCCATTCTTCGCGAATACTTTCTTCCCTCGGAAATTTATGAAATGATATACCCTTTTCGTTCCTCGTGTTGTTTCTACAGTTCGAAATACAACACGTATTTCCACCTTTCCAAAAAGGTACGCACTTTGGCATTTTGTTGTGCCCGAATTTCGCGAAACCGTAGATCCGTACCTTTTCGCCGCAAAGTCGATTCAGCGGTTCGGCCGGAAGACTCGTATGCGCCCTAGCCGAACCGAAACGCGGTGCAAGATACAGTGTTGCCAAGCTATGTATTTTTAAAAACCACAAAATAGTGAGACATTGCTTGTCCGCTTAAGACAATATATACTAGTCTTTGTTTTCCTACCCCCATTTTTGGAACGGCCTATTAGTAAAGCTTATCACTATAAACAAATTTACGCGCACTATTTATATTTATTTTAATGATTAATAACATTTTTTGTAATGATTGTGGGCCTGATACTAAGCCATTTTAGTCTACACGATGGAGCCACTCGCTAGAGACGCAACTACTACGTTCTCCCACGGCCAACTTTCATCAGCTCAGTGGAGAAGAAGCTGATTAAAGTTGGCCGTTGTGTTTCTAGCAACTCGAGAATTTATCTTATTTTTCCTGCGCAAATATTTAACTCAGACTGGGAAAAATGGGGCATAAATTGATTAGTTATGGTCACTAATACCAGAGGTATATAATAACCCCCTTCGGGGGGAAGTATGAAAGGTAGGCAAAAACGACGAACAACAAGTGCTCGGCGTAAATCGCGGCGGATCGACACACCGCTTTACTCCCAAAAAATAGTTACACCATTTTGAACCTCACTAAATTTTCCCTACGCACACTTCCGGAACTTGCGAGCTGAAGTCAACCTTCGACTCCATTTTATCAGACAGGAAGTTCTAAACACAAATCGAGCCGTCTAATTGTTTATACAAAGACCATTTACTAGAGTAGCGACATTGAGAAGTCCAGCGCGAGCTAGTGGCCTAGATAGACAGCAGCGGGCTCTTGTTGTTCGTGATTTTTAGCATTGGTAGTATAGGGGCTTTCATACTTCCCCCCGAAGGGAGTTATTATATACCTCTGCTAATACTAATGTCATTATTTTGACTTATTTTCAAATGGTGTCACTTTTTCAACATATGTTTAGGGCGTCACTGAGTATCAGGCTTGTTCAGATTGTATTGTTAATGAATAGTTATTTTTGTAATGACTATTTTACACACTGATCACCAGACTCATATAACCATAATTAACTAACCCCACCACAACACACGACTTTGGCTTATATTGATGGTTGAAATATGTCATGTAGTTGCGATTGGTAATCGGCAACAAATCCATGTTTTACCAAGGCTTAAGAGATTTCAAATTCGCGCCTTTTTCAAATATGCGAGGAATACGTCATATTTTAACAAATTAAATATTTTTAGCCTCCAGTCTCGGGGTTAAAAGGGGAGGGGGTGCTTTCAAAGCCACGTATTATGCCCAACTCAGAAATGTCACTACAATCATCTTGCAGTTTTTCGACACAGAGTGTATGGGAAGAGGAATTTCTCTATAGCGCAGCGTTTTAAGATCTCTGGCAAGAAGTCGAATTACGGATTTTGACGTCACATTTTGGATAAAAAAAAAAAAAAAAAAAAAAAAAAAAAAAAAAAAGGCGCTACTCGATCATGGACGAGTGCCGAGGGGCCACTGAACTACCCAAACATGTGCAAAATAAATAAGTAAATTGTATAGACGGCTTGGCAAACGTTCCTTATTATTAAAGGGAAACTTGGAGCTAAAAATGGAACAGCTTTTGAATTTATTTTCGGAATCACCGCGCCAAAAAACGTATTCCAGAATTTTTACACAATTTTTTGAAAAACGTTTAAATTAATTTCTGAAGTTTGATAAAAGTCAAATAAAAGTAAATAAAAATTCGGGCTAATCATATTATTTCAGCATTCAAAATAGCTTGTCATAACATTAAAAGAATAGACCGATGAATTCGAAATTGAAGAGGAATTTGAGGGGCAGCGCGCCATTGGGGTACACTCTTTACGCACCGATCTGTTAAGAGATGTCGCTATCGTAGTTCCCATTCTGATCCTATTCTTATTGGCTAAGCTATGACGAGAGAGACAAACTAGGCGGTAGCCCCTCCGCTCGCGCTTCGAGACTCGACGCGTTTCCATAGCAACGGGTGTAATACGTGGATAGTTACGAGAGCGAGAGATTAGAATGAGGCGCAGGTGCGCCATCTATTGTGATAATTCACCATTATATTTGTACCCCAATGGCCGTTGTCCCTGGAAGTTGGTTTAGAGTATGGATATTTCGAATTCGTCAATTATGTCTTAGGCATCAAACGCCGGCCTATTCTTTTAATGTTAAAAGCTGAAGTAATATGATTGGCCAGAATTTATATTTACTTTATTTTAAATTTTTACCAAACCTCAGAAATTAATTTAAACACCAAAAACGTGTCTAAAAATTTAATAAAAATTCTCGAAAACGTTTTTTGTCATGGTGATTCCGAAAATAAATTTAAAAGCTGTTCCAGTTTTAGCTCAAAGTTTCCCTTTAATATTGAAAAGATGTCCTTCTTTCCCCAAGGATACGAACGACGTATCTTGTATTTCCAAGGCCGAAAGCGTTCGCCATAAAGCGTTTTATAAGAGAGGTTTATTAGGAAAATGATAAGCTATCAACAACGGCGAGATTACAGTCGCTTCTTTCTCTCCGCGTATCTTAAAAATAATACAACCATTTAGAATATATATAGTTAGAAATAGTCGTGGCTTTCACCGAGTTCTATTTTTGTTCAAGAAGTTTTTATAGTCAAAATGACACTAACTCTACGAGAATAAACGAAATTTAAAAAATAAAATTTCACCTTTTTAGGATAAGGTTAATTATATCGTTATAATTCTTGAAAACTCAAAATGAAATTAATTAAAGGGTTCTGTGATAATTTTCGCTCTTTGGATATTTTACTCTTAAAAATGTAAGTAGTAAGTTCAATTATTTCCTTCAAATGACAATAAAGAAGATGTAGAAGTATTATTATTCGCCGGAAAGACCTATTAACACTCGTCGAGTTAATTTACTAAGATGCTATTTAGTCCGCTAAGCCTTATGAGGGCTCCAAAAATGGTTTATTTCGGTATATAACGGTAAAAATTGCTAATTATTAAAATAACAAATATTACTTAATAATATTATAAATATAGAAATATTGAAAATGATCGAAAAAGATATAATCCAAGTTTCGAGTAAATTTTTATGAACTTTCAGGAAAGTTTTACGCGAAATTACTTATTCCAATAAGTAAACAATTATTTAAATTAATTATGTTAATAATATTAATGATCAATAATCTACCAAATTAAATTTAGTTTAATTTAAAGGGAAATTCGGAGCTAAAAATGGAACAGGGTTAAAATTTATTTTCGGAATCATCATGCCAAAAAACGAATTTCACAATTTTCAGATTAATTTCTAAAGTCTGGTATTTCTAAAAAGTAGGCATATTATAAATTAGGTTCAACTTTTTTATTTTAGTCTTCAACCATCGACAAACTACTACCAGGACTTGTAATGTTATACTAAGCCCCCATAGAGAAAATTTCTCTTAAGTGCCGCGGTTATGGATGAGAGCGCCACCGTGCGTTATCGAATGGAGTCATATATGTAGTACAAGATGCTATACCGTATTCCCAATGGAGATAAGCCTCGCTTTCGTATTTATTATTTTTTAATTAATTTTAAGATAAATCCGGTTTTTCTTTCCTTTTATATAATTTTTCAGTTGCCTTCCGCGGCTTTCTTAATACTTTTTTGTCGAATTAAAACCGTGGTATCACCAAATTTCACTTTGCTCGCGAAGACCTTGAAGACTTTTACGGGGGAACGGGCCTTCCGCGTTAAAAAGCCAAGGCGCGCTCACGGCGCTCGTGCTTATTCCGTTCCGCGTAAGCCTATCGGCCGGCGATCAACGACTACGGAGAGCGGTGACGCTCTCTCCTCTCTCTTAGCCGTCGTTTTTCGTGGAGACGGGAGACGCCGCAACAGCGGCCAGCCTTAGGCGGAACGGAATAAGCCTAGGCTTACTAACGGTTTTCGTCTTTACGATCTAAAACGGGCGATGATTTCGACCCCTGCCTCGGCGAAGAATATATTTCGCGAATTTTATTCAACGTTGGTTTAACACGCACATAAATACTGAAGATATTAAGGTCAAACTTACTTTAAATAAAATAATATTGTAAATTCAATACTATTTTACCTTTCAATATCCTGATCTCCAATTCCATGGACGCCGCCATCTTGTACTAAATTTTTAACTCCAATCAATGTCGCTAGAGGGGTTTTAGCGCGGCGTTTTGAGACGAAGTTTTATAAGCTTACATTACTAGTCCTGGTAGTAGTTTGTCGATGCTTCAACAGTGCTTGTAATGTCTTAACATTAATAAAATAGGTAGACGTTTAACGACCAAGACCTTGAGAGTCAAACATCGGCATATTTTTTTAATGTTAGGACATTACAAGAGTTCACTGTTGAAGGCTGAAATAATCTGATTGGCCCTAATTCATAATTAAATTCAAACTTAAACCAAACTTTAGAAATTAATTTAAACACCAATAATAATTGTTTTGAAAATTCTCGGTGATTCCGAAAATAAATCCAAAAGCTGTTACCTTTTTAGCTCCAATTTCCTTTTTAAATTAATTATGTTAATAATATTTAAGATCATTAATCTACCAAATTAATTTTAATTTAATTAAGATTTTAAGAAATTGGCTGTCGGGTTTGTCAAGAAAAGTCGGGTTTCAAAACCTAACCCTAGAAAAATATATATATATATTTTTTTTAAATATGTTCAGATCTAAAATAAAAGTTGTAATTATACTAAAGATGAGCCCTGAAATTTTCGTTCAATTGGGGTCGCCACCTACCCTATAAAGTTTATCAACTTTCGTCCGCTTTATCGTCTGCTACTTAATCGATAGGCGTAATCGAGTTTGTGCTTGAAAATTCTGGGTTTAAGAAAGTCGGCTCTTTGCAATCTATATTTTATACGTTTATGTTTTTTGTATTACAATTAGAAGCAACAACGTTGGTGCTCAGCAAGTACATAAGTATATCGAATTCCTTGAATGACTTATTTAATTATTATATTCTGTCTGTCATCATAGTTTTACGAAAAAAAAGTCGCGTATCTACGTGACTATTTTGGATTTATAATTACCTTTTCACGTATAACAACATATTGGTAGGCTTAACACACACGTAACGGTTAAAAGAAGAAGTTTAAACGACTACTCGAGTTCTAGCCATTGACACGTACATCGGCCTTAATCTTTTAAGGAGTGATTGGAATTAGACACAGCTTCCTTAAAGGGAGAATGCAACCTAATTACAAGTGATTTTTCTATCGATTCCTTATCGTTTAAATAGGCCTAACCCATCGATAAAAAGTTTACAATACAAATATTAAACTAGAAATAAATTTAAAACTTACCCTGAAAATAGGCTTAGCTGGATTCATGGAGACCCTGAATTGCGTCAGTGTAAGGTCTAGCGACCAATGAGCAAAGGCCCGTCGTTCACGCGAGATCTCCACGAGACACAGTCGCGTGCGATTGGTCGCTAGCCCTTACACGCGAGGAAATCAGGACCTCCATGAATCCCACTAAGCCTATTTTCATGATAAGTTTTAAATTTATTTCTAGTTTAATATTTGTTTGTAAATATTTTCAGTAGTGGATTAGGCCTATTTAAACAATAAGGAATCGATAAAAAATCACTTGTTGTTAGGTTGCATCCTCCCATTAAAGGGAAACTTGAAGCTAAAAATGGAACAACTTTTGAATTTATTTTCGGAATCATCGTGCCATAAAAAAACCTAATCGAGAATTTTCAAACAATTATTAGACATGATTATGGTGTTTAATTTCTAAGTAAGAATAAATTGGGACCAATCATATTATTTCAGCCTTCAACAGCGCTTGCAACCTAATTAGAAGTGTTTTTTTAACGATTCCGTATCGTTTAAATAGACCTAATTCACCAATAAAAAGTTTAGAAATAAATTTAAAACTTACCGTGAAAATAGGCTTAGCGGGATTCATGGAGATCCTTAATTGCCTCCAACCAATGAGCAAAGGCCCGTCATTCACGCGAGATCTCTACGAATCCCGCTACACCTATTTTCATGGTAAATTAATTTCTATTTAATATTTGTTCGTAAATTTTTCACTAATGGATTACGCCAGGAATCGAGAAAAAAAAAAAAAAAAAAAAATCACTTGGTAAGTTGCATTCTCCCTTTAAGACTTTGTCCATCAAATGCCGACCTATTCTCTTAATTTTAGGACATTGCAAGCGTTGTTGAAGGATGAAATAATATGATTGGTCCGAATAGATATTTACTTTTATGGATATTTTACTAAACTTTAGAAATTAATTAAAACACCGAAAACGGGTCTATAAATTCCTGGAAAATTCTCGAATACGCTTTTATGGTACGGTGATTCCCAAAATAAATTCAAAAGATGTTCCATTTTTATCTCCAAGTTTCCCTTTAAAAATAAATATTTTCAATAACAAGGTAATCGTTTAGGTTACGCATACATATTTTTGTTCCATACAATCAGAAGCCGATGAAACCCTCCTTTGAAGTCTACTACTCTAATGTTCGATATAGCGCACCTCTCTGTATGGGTAAAATTCCCAATTTTACGAGATCGAAGGGGTCCTACTTCATACCCCCTGTATACGGAAAATTGGAAATTCTCTCTCTCCACAAACGACGACGTTTTTCAATGACGAACTCCAAGGCTGCTATAGATATTCGCTCGACGAACTCCCGCTCCGAAAATATCTACCCTTAGGAGGCGTACGAATCGCGCTTTTTGAAACTAACCCATACAGAGAGGGGTAGACAAGACCAGGGAGTAATAGACTTCAAAGGAGGGTTTCATAGGCTTCTGATACAATTGATATCACCTTCAAATCTTTTCTCCAGATAACGATTGTAATTTCCTGACTTATTAAAAAAATCTTCAAATTCCCAGACTTTAGTGTATCCTGACTTTTTTCTACTCATTTTCAAATTCCTTGACATTTCCCTGTTTTCCCTGACCTGTGGCAACCTTGCAAACGTTTCTTGATAGATTTCGGCGGTACTATTGTCTTTTTAATATATTTTTAAAGCAACAAACAAAAAAACTAACCCGATAGAAGTTCGGGAAAAGTCATTCAAAAGATTATTTTAAATCAAACTCACACCAGAGTTATTTGGAATTGATTTCATTTTCCTATTAATTTTCTGTCCCTGAACCAACTCCCCCCAGGAATATACTTCTACCCTTCCATTGTTCAAATTGAGTTTCACGCGGTCTCAACCATGAAGTAGCAGTTTTGTTAATTATATAATATTATAAGATAATCACCATGGTCAATAAATATTAAGTAAAGAATAATATTTTATATTATGAACTAATTCGCAGCCCTGAGCCTATCGTTTGCAGTAACTGGTAAAAATTAATGATCATCTACATCTAATCAATCAATATTTTAAAGCAAGAGTATAAATGGGAAAATAAAGTAATTTTTATCTATTATAATATTCAGGTTTCAAGGTTCATACAACTTTTGCGAATCTGATTTCCCTGAAACTCCTAGGTTTTTCCACAAATATTTTACTGAAATATCCAGGAATATATTAAGATAAACCAAGAGAAATAAGTCCAAACTACCCACTTCTGACAATAAAATGTAGTATTAACATTGGTACATCCTGGAGTTGTTTTTAGACTATTTGATGAAACAACCCATTGAGACAAAATATGTCCAAACTTCATATTTCCATGAATTCCCTAAATTTCACGAATATTTTATATTTCCCTGAATTTTTAGCTTTCAGGTCATTTTAATTCGCCTTTTTTTGGCCACAAAAAGCTGCGAAAAGGGGCCACAAAATGCTCCGAAAAGGGGCCACAAAATGCTCTGAAAAGGGGCCACAAAATGCTCCGAAAAGGGGCCACAAAATGCTCCGAAAAGGGGCCACAAAATGCTCCGAAAAGGGGCCACAAAATGCTCCGAAAAGGGGCCACAAAATGCTCCGAAAAGGGGCCACAAAATGCTCCGAAAAGGGGCCACAAAATGCTCTGAAAAGGGGCCACAAAATGCTCTGAAAAGGGGCCACAAAATGCTCTGAAAAGGGGCCACAAAATGATCCGAAAAGGGGCCACAAAATGCTCTGAAAAGGGCCACAAAAAGCTCCGAAAAGGGGCCACAAAATGCTCTGGAAAGGGGCCACAAAATGCTCTGAAAAGGGGCCACAAAATGCTTTGAAAAGGGGCCACAAAATGCTTTGAAAAGGGGCCGCAAAATGCTTTGAAAAGGGGCCACAAAATGCTTTGAAAAGGGGCCACAAAATGCTCTGAAAAGGGGCCACAAAATGCTCTGAAAAGGGGCCACAAAATGCTCCGAAAAGGGGCCAGAAAATGCTCTGAAAAAGGGCCACAAAATGCTCTGAAAAGGGGCCACAAAATGCTCTGAAAAGGGGCCACAAAATGCTCTGAAAAGGGGCCACAAAATGCTCTGAAAAGGGGCCACAAAATGCTCTGAAAAAGGGGCCACAAAATGCTCTGAAAAAGGGGCACAAAATGCTCTGAAAAGGGGCCAAAAATGCTCTGAAAAGGGGCCACAAAATGCTCTGAAAAGGGGCCACAAAATGCTCTGAAAAGGGGCCACAAAATGCTCTGAAAAGGGGCCACAAAATGCTCCGAAAAGGGGCCACAAAATGCTCTGAAAAGGGGCCACAAAATGCTCCGAAAAGGGGCCACAAAATGCTCTGGAAAGGGGCCCCAAAATGCTCTGAAAAGGGGCCACAAAATGCTTTGAAAAGGGGCCACAAAATGCTTTGAAAAGGGGCCACAAAATGCTTTGAAAAGGGGCCACAAAATGCTTTGAAAAGGGGCCACAAAATGCTCTGAAAAGGGGCCACAAAATGCTCTGAAAAGGGGCCACAAAATGCTCCGAAAAGGGGCCACAAAATGCTCTGAAAAAGGGCCACAAAATGCTCTGAAAAGGGGCCACAAAATGCTTTGAAAAGGGGCCACAAAATGCTTTGAAAAGGGGCCACAAAATGCTTTGAAAAGGGGCCACAAAATGCTTTGAAAAGGGGCCACAAAATGCTCTGAAAAGGGGCCACAAAATGCTCTGAAAAGGGGCCACAAAATGCTCTGAAAAGGGGCCACAAAATGCTCTGAAAAGGGGCCACAAAATGCTCTGAAAAGGGGCCACAAAATACTCTGAAAAAGGGCCACAAAATACTCTGAAAAGGGGCCACAAAATGCTTTGAAAAGGGGCCACAAAATACTCTGAAAAAGGGCCACAAAATACTCCGAAAAGGGGCCACAAAATGCTCTGAAAAAGGGCCACAAAATGCTCTGAAAAGGGGCCACAAAATGCTTTGAAAAGGGGCCACAAAATGCTTTGAAAAGGGGCCACAAAATGCTTTGAAAAGGGGCCACAAAATGCTTTGAAAAGGGGCCACAAAATGCTCTGAAAAGGGGCCACAAAATGCTCTGAAAAGGGGCCACAAAATGCTCTGAAAAGGGGCCACAAAATGCTCTGAAAAGGGGCCACAAAATGCTCTGAAAAGGGGCCACAAAATACTCTGAAAAAGGGCCACAAAATGCTCTGAAAAGGGGCCACAAAATGCTCTGAAAAGGGGCCACAAAATACTCTGAAAAAGGGCCACAAAATACTCTGAAAAGGGGCCACAAAATACTCTGAAAAGGGGCCACAAAATACTCTGAAAAGGGCCTCTAATACCTGTGGAACAAAAAAAATGTCAGCTAATACGACGAAAATGGGAGCCTCAAAAATTTATCATCCTTTACGTATGAAAAAATCCTTATAAGCCGCTATACGTGGGTAAAACTCGCCAAAAGCCTCGTGGTAATTCGGCCTATTAAGTACCACAATTGGGATATTAGACTAGAAGAAATTTCAAATTCAAATAAAAGTTGCTTCACTGGTAACATTATATCATCGGATTGAATAAGCATAAAGTAGACAAGTTTACGCGAAGAACGTAGAAGGAACCCCACAAATTGCTTCATATTGCAGTCAATACACTACCGCGGGCATTACATTCTTAAGTCGTAAATAACCACGAAAAAACAATACCCCCTCAATAAAAAAAAAAAAAAAAAAAAAAAAAAGGAGGAATTTATAAAAACTTACCAGTTTGAAGGTCTACGATGAATGCTGTTTGAGTTTATAATATCCAAAATAACGCGTAGGTCAGGGGGTTCACACTTCACGCGATTCGGAAAAACCTACACGCTCACAACGCGAAAATTTCACAAACGCGATGATCAGTGTAGGGGTTGAATATTTTTACGCGAATGGTCTTTCACACACGTTTGAGCTTGCTCCATCGGCGTCGGCCACTCGCGGGCTCGTTCACGATGACTCCGCATTATTCATCGTTCGTTTACCTGAGAAATATTTAAAATTATTGTCATTTTAAACTATTTTAAAACGAGGTTGTGCCAAATCCAATGTTATATTTTGTAAAACAAATAGCGATATTTCTGATAATATGAACACAAACAATTGATGTTTCTCCCTCCCTTCTGATTAGCGTACATGTGATAATAGACCAATATAAAACTAGAGACCGATTATCCTACATTAAAGACTCTTTAAGGTCCGATAAGCTAAAACACATTAACAATAGCAAAGTGTATCGAAATCTATACCAATAAAATACACATCATGCCAGCGGACGAATTCACTCGGATTCAATTTCGATGTTCATTTTTCTACAATATATGTTTAAGCCTTGGTGAAAAATAAACCAATCTTTCTCTCACACGACACACTCGGAAAATGTTTTTGGGATTATTTATAAGGATTAGATTATCAAATACTCAAAATTACCTTTTAGTCTTGTGGAATGAATCATCACTATATAGTAAACGCAATCCCCAAAATAAACCATTCCGTTACATAGGAGACTTTGATTTTATGGATTACCGTATCTTGTACCAAGGATATATTGAAGTTTTATACATATTAAGTTATCCTACACCTTCCAATTACTGTAATTTACCTTCGCAATTAAGCCTTCGAAATTTAAAATAAAAATACGACTCAAAATAGAGGCTACCAACGACAGTCATTGCCCGTGTCTAGTAAACTGGCGGCCACTACGGTACCCTGAATTATTCCGCTGGACTCGCGACAGAATTTATATCTATGACTGATTTCAGAGTCCCTCTTCAAAATGTTTCATTTACAATTCAGTAAGGTATACCGAAAATACCGCCTCCATAGAAAACACATTAAGCGCTTCGGTACGCGAAACTGGCATGGAGAATGAATCTATGGAGTGAATCCATGTTGAAGTTGTAGCCTTTCTCAACTTTACAAATACATTATCTTATCTTTCGAATCTCGTGAGTGTCTGCCTCCTCGGTCAAAGATTTCTATTTCTCACCTCGGTGTCATCCCCCTTTTTGGGGGAGTTACAGTATTCGCCCCCAGTAAGGGGGTTCCATGACGTGTGATTTTCTTTTCCCCTTGGCTCTTTGCTGTCTCCCTTTCGAAGCTTCCTATCTACATATGTTGTTATTTTTTTATACGAATTCACATCAAATATTCCCATTAAGTCAACTTATGAGTGAAAGCTTTTATATTTAATAATCGTTTTAAAATTATTTTTTTAAAAAGTATTTTGTTTCAAATTGTAGTGCCGGTTGTGCTGTGATTTCCGTGACTCCGTTTTAAAGGTTTTAACGTTTTTCAGGAATTTGATTTGATTGTCACTCAACTAATAATTAATTTTTGTTGAAAGATAATATTGTTAGGAAAAAAATGATAAATTTTTAATACATATATACCGTTATAATTATTCCGTGGACAATTAAAATACAAAAATTAGGCGTAGGAGATAACCTAAATTGGATAATATATATTTTTATACCAAAGATCGCACCTGTTTGTCCTATTTCGCTGAGTTTCAGACGAAACACTTACGTTTATGTCATTATATCAATATAGTTTAAGGCAGAAGTAAATAGGCGGAAGTATGCAAGACCCTTTAACCAAGGTTAGTAAAGAGAGAGAGAGAGAGAGAGACAGGTTAAGTAGACTCTGGCAAGCCAAGAGACTGTTTGGAATCCGGACTTGATTTCCAGAGAATGGTCTTTTAATTTCTACTAATAACTGAATAGATGGCGCCATTGGAGGTATTGAATGTTGACTGGCATCTCAACAGAACTTAAAATGGTCGCACTCTTGAAGTAAAGTTCGGATTCCAAACAAGCCGAGGTCGATTCAAACCGGGGTTTCGTTGGAATCGTGTTAAGTGAACACCATCTTTTCTCGAATTGATTTGAATCGGTTTATCGAAACTGAAGCATATTTCATATTACGCCTTGGAATCTATTTAAACCATTTCAAAACGTTTCGCTTAAGTCATGTGAACAGGAAACCGTCTTTTATCGAATCGATTTGACTCGATTTCTTGAAACTGCTTCGAGAACCGGTTTCGTACCGATTCGGTTTCAACAATCGATAGATAAAGCTACAATAAATCGATTTATAAAGATAACGAGTGAACACGTGACGCTTAAAACGATTCCTGGCGATTGAATATCGGCTTGATAGTACCGATTCAAATTGATTAAGAAATGCTAGTGTGACCGTAGCTATAGTAACCGTTTCGAATGTTAAAATCGATTTTTCAAACTAAACAATTACATTTTTGGACAAAGCAGCTCTGTGGTTGACCCAAACATTTCCATTTTGACCATTCCAGTACGATTAAAAAAGGTTTCAAACTTTCTAGTGTGAACGCGGCTATTAAAAAGTCCATAAAAAAACCAAATCGATACATAAGCTACGGTCACACTAGCATTTCTTAATCGATTCGAAACGTTCAAATGAAACCGATATTAAAATCGCCAGGAATCGTTTTAAGCGTCACGTGTTCACGCATTATCTTTATGAATCGATTTATCGTAGCTTCATTTATCGGTTGTTGAAAGCGAATCGGTACGAAATTGGTTCCCGAAGCAGTTTCGAGAAATCTAATGAAATCTATTATAGAGAAAAGACGTTTTCCCGTTCACACGACTCCAACGAAACGTTTTGAAACGATTTAAATCGATTCCAATGAACGCAGCTCGTGTGACACGTGTTCACGCATTATGTTTATAAATCGATTTATTGTAGCTTCATCCATCTGTTGTTGGAATCGAATCGGTACGAAATTGGTTCAAGAAATCGAATCAAATCAATTCCAGAAACGACGGTTTCTCGTCCACACAACTACAGCGATATGTTTTGAAACGATTTAAATCGATTCCAGGGCCTAGAATGAACGCAGCTTATATCTGATACCTATGGTTTTCATCCGTTGTTTCCCGACACGAGCGCAAGGCGTAAAAAAATAAAATTGAAAAAGTGACTTCGACCAAAAAGGCTAGGATACTTACTTCTACATATTTACTTTTGTTAATGATTCTAATTAGGAAGCAACGACGTAAGGTGAACGATACGTTTGTTAGGTAGATGTTATATAATTATTACATTACGAGAAAAACAGTCGATAAAATAGTTATTCTCCGAATCGAATGACATTAAAGAATGATTGACAATAATGCTATTTGGTAAGTTAATTCGAAAATTAGATTCGAAACTTTCAATTTCAATAATTGCATTAACGTTAAAATATAATTTCATATATTAGACTTCTTATTTACCATTGTTAAGATAAGTAGAAATTAAGTTTTTTACAGAGAAAGACATCGTATTTATTATTAGATAAAATTAGGTTAGTTGATTGTCAACGGCTTATAGGTAAGGTAATACCCTCTTCAGACGAGGCGTAATTAGCCGTGGTTTAATCAGATTTAACCGAGGTTTAAATAGCCTTTTCAGTTCAATAAACCTCGGTTTATTTTGAATAAACCATGGTTAAATCTGATTAAACCGGCTAGTTACGCCTCGTCTGAAAAGGGTATAAGGCTAGTTAATTTCAAATTACTCGGAGTTAAAACCAATCTAGATTTCTACTTAATATAAGCAGATTACATTGTTCCACGCTGGAAATTCACGGGTTTGCTTTTTACGTATATTGCAGTAACGGTAAAAATCGCCTGGTTAACGATTTGATTGCGAAACGATTTTACCGTCAACCAAGCTACGCTTTCACACCCAGCAATAAAAAGTTTATCAACCAACCTCTCGGACGTTTGCTAGAAGACGCGGCCACCGAAGATGGGGACAGACTCGCTATCGTTTCGCGTCATCAGAACATCCGAAAGACGTACAGCGAGTTTAATCGGGATGTCGATAAGCTAGCGGCTGGATTACTCTCCTTAGGTCTCAAACCCGGAGACCGTGTCGGTATGTGGGGTCCTAACACCTACCAATGGGTCGTCACTCAATTCGCAACAGCCAAAGCGGGCATGATAATGGTACGCATTATTAAATTTACATATTTCATGACCGTATTTTACCAAAGGTGGATAGGGGGAAAGTGAAGAAGGAGATGTGTTTCATGCCTTTACCCATGGTTTTAAGGAAATTTCTGAAGCAGACTACGCTCATAGCAGCACTTTATCGCTCATTGGTCACGTTCGAATCCTCCCCAGCCAATCATAGGCCTTAAAAATGACATCATTGTACTATTTTTCTACTGCTCTTTTACTGAGTTTATTAATATGGCGGGCGTAATTTTCGTTTGTAGTTATTCTTCTTAAATTAGAATATCTAGAATCTTTTTTCTTACTCCAGTGGAGTCAACTTCGAAAAAAATATCTTTGTAATTTTCCAATAATAAATCCACCTCAGCCACCTGTAATTCTGGGGGTAAAGGAGCTAAGCCTTTGTCCATAATTCTACTCATTCCAATCTGCAAAAATGTATGTATATTAACATCTATTTAGTGGATCTATCTACTTTTTCTCTTGATCAATAATAATAATAATAATAATAATTTATTAATAATAAACAGATAATACAAACCTTATTTAAAGTACTTCTTCTCACTTTGTGTTATAATTTGTCCATGCTTCAAGTCAAAAATCAAAATTCAAATATCACAAAATCTGACCTAGTGAAATCCTCTCTTAGGAAAGTAGTTTTTCGCGAGGTAGGGTTACAGATTTGGAATGGTACAAGTGATTTGCCGGCGTATTACTGTGGTGTTCCGATTAGGTGGGGCTTAGCTGAGGAGTATGAGAAATAACGTGTTTCATCCCATGATGCTAGTTCTTCACTTTCCCCCTATCCACCTTTGATTTTACGCAATCTTTTTAATTATTACTGGTTAAGAAGTCTATAATCTATAGTGCTCAAAATGATTTAAGAGAGGGTAGGACTGATACTTAAAGTTGACCTTAATTTTAGTGATAATAGCAACCAAAAGGTAACTAAAATAGTAACTAAAAAATAAGCCGTTATATATGGGCGGTTCAGTCGCAGAATTGCAATAATATATATTGACAATCCTAAGAGCTAAAATACTTTGAGTTAAAAGTAAACAAATTATGCTGGAAAATATATTTTTCCACTCAAGTTTCACTCGAAATCCACGAGAATTATTATCTTTTATATAAATAAAATTAACTTTTGGTAATCAAATTGCAAAAATGGTAAATTTTAGTAACCAAATTACAAAAATGGCAACTTTTAGTAACCAAATTACAAAAATGGCAACTTTTAGTAACCAAATTACAAAAATGGCAACTTTTAGTAACCAAATTACAAAAATGGCAACTTTTAGTAACCAAATTACAAAAATGGCAACTTTTAGTAACCAAATTACAAAAATGGCAACTTTTAGTAACCAAATTACAAAAATGGCAACTTTTAGTAACCAAATTACAAAAATGGCAACTTTTAGTAATCAAATTACAAAAATGGCAACTTTTAGTAACCAAATTACAAAAATGGCAACTTTTAGTAACCAAATTACAAAAATGGCAACTTTTAGTAACCAAATTACAAAAATGGCAACTTTTAGTAACCAAATTACAAAAATGGCAACTTTTAGTAACCAAATTACAAAAATGGAAACTTTTAGTAACCAAATTACAAAAATGGCAACTTTTAGTAACCAAATTACAAAAATGGCAACTTTTAGTAACCAAATTACAAAAATGGCAACTTTTAGTAACCAAATTACAAAAATGGCAACTTTTAGTAACCAAATTACAAAAATGGCAACTTTTAGTAACCAAATTACAAAAATGGCAACTTTTAGTAACCAAATTACAAAAATGGCAACTTTTAGTAACCAAATTACAAAAATGGCAACTTTTAGTAACCAAATTACAAAAATGGCAACTTTTAGTAACCAAATTACAAAAATGGCAACTTTTAGTAATCAAATTACAAAAATGGCAACTTTTAGTAACCAAATTACAAAAATGGCAACTTTTAGTAATCAAATTACAAAAATGGCAACTTTTAGTAACCAAATTACAAAAATGGCAACTTTTAGTAACCAAATTACAAAAATGGCAACTTTTAGTAACCAAATTACAAAAATGGCAACTTTTAGTAACCAAATTACAAAAATGGCAACTTTTAGTAACCAAATTACAAAAATGGCAACTTTTAGTAACCAAATTACAAAAATGGCAACTTTTAGTAACCAAATTACAAAAATGGCAACTTTTAGTAACCAAATTACAAAAATGGCAACTTTTAGTAACCAAATTACAAAAATGGCAACTTTTAGTAACCAAATTACAAAAATGGCAACTTTTAGTAACCAAATTACAAAAATGGCAACTTTTAGTAACCAAATTACAAAAATGGCAACTTTTAGTAATCAAATTACAAAAATGGCAACTTTTAGTAACCAAATTACAAAAATGGCAACTTTTAGTAACCAAATTACAAAAATGGCAACTTTTAGTAACCAAATTACAAAAATGGCAACTTTTAGTAACCAAATTACAAAAATGGCAACTTTTAGTAACCAAATTACAAAAATGGAAACTTTTAGTAACCAAATTACAAAAATGGCAACTTTTAGTAACCAAATTACAAAAATGGAAACTTTTAGTAACCAAATTACAAAAATGGCAACTTTTAGTAACCAAATTACAAAAATGGCAACTTTTAGTAACCAAATTACAAAAATGGCAACTTTTAGTAACCAAATTACAAAAATGGCAACTTTTAGTAACCAAATTACAAAAATGGCAACTTTAAGTGTAAATAGTTACTTAGTATCAACCCTACAAGTGTTACACTAGGCACTTATCTCACCGTATCGTTGACTTCACGAACAAAACCGATTTTCTGCTCTTTTTGATCGTTTCAAAAACAGAGTGCTCATAATAACCGTACCCTCATATCCCAGCCACTATCTGCTTGTTTAAGGTCGAACCTCATTAACCAATGATCGAATTGAGCAACTTTCAAATGATCGCCGCGGGGTTATTTCCAATTGATCGACTTTAATATGACCGACAAGGTTTTTTTCACAATGTTAGATAAGAATAGTTTTTTAACGCAATATCATTTCCAAGTCGGTCACTTATACCAAAATTTCCCACATCGAGTTTGCTAAGCAATTAATTTCTAGGTTAAATTCGGTTTTTGTATATTTTAAACTATTGGACCAGGCACGTTTAAATAATTATGTTAATTCTTTAAATTATTTTTCGAATTTTTGGCTAATTTCGTTTTGATTTTTACCTTACTTATTTTTTTCAAAGACAACCATTAATCCAGCCTATCAAATGAAAGAACTAGAATACTGCTTGAACCACGTGAGTTATTCGCAATTTCAATTAAAAGTGATACAAGTCCGTATTTAGCGATGGCTTGTTTGACTGGTTGTTATTATAGGTGCAATGCGCCGCTGTGGTGACTGAAGAAACGTCTTTCAATCACAACTACTACGAACTTCTGAAGAGTGTATCGCCAGATCTCGAAAATAGTAAAGGGGACACCCTAAACCTTAAAAAGTAACACTACATTTATAGACTGAGAAATTGCCAAGGACAATATGATAGATAAAGATGGAGTCCAAGTCTTTGGCTTACCCTGGTAATACATAGTTTTCGTTAAAGGGGCAGAAGAAAATTTCAGCAGGGCTCTTTTCCAGCTTTACTTTCAATGCAGGATTGCCGTGAGCGCAGTTCAAAGCGGATCAGTTCCAAAATCGAACTACTAACTTTTGCCTCTGATCAGAAGCCGATGAAACTCTCCTTTGAAGTCTACTACTCTAATGTTCCATATAGCGCTCCTCTCTGTATGGGTAAAATTCACAAATTTTACGAGATCGGAGGGGTCCTACTTCATACCCCCTGTCTACGGAAAATTGGTAATTCTCTCTCTCCACAAACGACGACGTTTTTTTTTTGACGAACTCCAAGGCTGCTAGAGATATTCGCTCGACGAACTCCCGCTCCGAAAATATCTACCGTTAGGAGGCGTACGAATCGCGCTTTTTGAAACTAACCCATAAAGAGAGGTAGACTTCAAAGGAGGGAGTAATAGACTTCAAAGGAGGGTTTCATCGACTTCTGCTCTGCTTCAGTTTGAGCTCACAAGCGATTAAGCAAGGCATTTAACCCCTTTAGTGAAAACTAAGTACTTATCAGGGTTATGATGTTTTACGGTTTGTTCTGGTAAAATTATCAAAAGAGTTTTTTTTTTTTTTTTTTTTTTAATACAGTTTGCCACATCTCAGAAGAATTATTTTGAACAGCAAGAATAAGAGGAAGTTAGTATTTTTCGCATTTTATCAAATATCAGTAAAAAAAAAAAAGTCTAGGACCCATAGAGCTCGGAATCGGATAAACTGTTTGTTAATATAAAACCACAAATTATATGAACAGACGCGTATCAAATGGATACGAATTATCCGGAGATAAATTTGAAGCTTGATTAGTAAACAAATTACGAGTTTATTCGAACGGATAATGCGAAGATAAAAATAAGACGTGTAGAATGAAATATAAGAATTTTATTTTAATCTAAATGGAAAAGGGACCGACTAAATGACTACATTCTAGCTTCGTGGTCTCAATTTGGGTTAAAATTCGCGAAGAAACTCGAATTTCAAATTGTTCATATCGGCGAATGAATAACTCGAATAACGTATTAATTTCGTTTTAACAATGAATACGAATAAAAGTTAGCCGCACATTCAGATACATTAACTCGAATAAGAAATGGATATTTTAGGCGAAAGGATTATATCCGATTGACATTCCCGATGGTCTTATTCAATTAGCTCTAGCTATACAGCCTCTGCCCTTAGAAAACACCCACTCTTGAGATACGTGACATATAAAAATCCATTACGATGTGGTAATGTTTCACCAGGAGTCTAAAGGCTCACCCTCTAGTGAGGAAAAACTAACTCTCTTCTCTCCGTGGATTAGGCCTATTTAAACAATAAGAAATCGATAAAAAAATCAGTTTGTTGTAAGGCTGAATTATTCCTTTAAAAGCATATTTCGTGATATATTAAAAACCTTTCAGCGGTACCCAGTTGTACGAGGAATTAGTTGACTCTGTCACTTCGGATCATCTTAAAACTTTGAAAGACGTTACGAAATCCGTTCAATTTGATGACGCCGTCAACATACAGTTCACGTCCGTAAGTACAGTTAAGCAACAATATAATTTAAAAATACAAGGATGTATTTCCAAGTTTATACCGACCGTAATTTCGTTACAACAATTCGCTTTTGGGTTTAAACTTTAATTTTTTGACGAGCTTTCGAGCACACACGCTCGTTTTCAAGTTCAACCCTGCTAGTACAATTGAAAGTCAAGGTAGTTGTACTAGCAGGGTTGAAAAGGAGCGTGTGTGCTCGAAAGCTCCCCAAAATATTAAATAGACTCTGCCAAGAGACGTGACTGTTGGGTGCTTGAGTTCCAGAGCGCGGCCATTTTAATTTCTAATGACAATCGAATAGATGGCGCCAGAAGAAAATTATGTCCTTATTGAATGTGATTAATAGGGAACCGGCAAGGGAGATATTGATACGTCAGATGTTTCCGCGGTGTCAACCCCCTTAGTGAGGGAGTTACGGTATTCGCCCTTCCAAGCGCTCCCCCAGTAAGGGGGTTCCATGACGTCAGGATTTATTTCCCCCTTGGCTCTATGCTGTCTCCTTATTCAGTTGACAGTAGAAATTAAAATAGCCGCGCTCTGGAAATCAAGCCCTGATTCCAAACAGTCATTTGACATGGCAGAATCTGCTAAACAGATCTTTTTATTAACCTTGGTTTTTTTCGGGTTGAGACGGTAGAAGTGGCTCCGAAAAGAACTAAGGCACATAACACATATTTCCGTAGCTTTTCATTCCTTCTAAACCTTCGTAAAGTTCTGAACGTTGAATGCCATTATGCCAGCTAAACCTTTATTTAAGATATTCGGGCTTATTCTCCAATTTTTAATTTATTTTAAAAATGGCACAATTATCATGAGGGTCTATACTAAAGTTATCGCGTAATTGAGAATGTATTTAGCATTACCAAAGGCTGAGCTTGTAATCAGCTACGTAATCACTTAATTAAGATGTATAGATTTTATTGCAAACGTTAGTCCCTCGGATTAATACCTACACTATATTGTCGAATTAAACTTTCCAGGGAACTACTGGACATCCAAAAGCAGCGACTCTGACGCATTTCAATATTGCCAACAACGCTTATTTCGTGGGGAATAGATTAGGATTTGGAAATTACGTAAGTTTTCAAAACCTTTTTAGGCTCGCAAATTACCTAAATTAACCTGGTAATTTCGTTCAAGGGAAAATGCAACCTAATAACAAGTGATTTTTTTTTTTATCAATTACTAATATCCCCTTCAGACGAGGCGTAATTCAGATCAGGCGTTTAATCTGATTTAACCGAGGTTAACGTAGCCGTCTCTGTTCGATAAACATGGGTAAAATATGATTAAACCGGATAATTACGCCTCGTCTGACGAGGGAATTTACGTTTAAATATTCCTAATCCATCAATAAAAAATTTTACAAACAATTATAAATATAAAAGGCTTAGCTAGATTCATGGAGATACTGAACTATCCATATAAGGACTAGCGACCAATGACATTGGTCGCTAGTCCTTATATCCTATTTTGGTAAGGTTCCAATTGCGCAGTTTCCTTTTGCGCAGTTCCCACAAGCGCATTTACTTTTGCGCAGTTTTACATTTCCGCAGTTTCCATTTGCGCTTTTTTCATTTGCGCAGTTTTCCATTTCCGCACGTTTCCATTTCCGCAATTTCCATTTGCGCTTTTCTCATTTGCAGGTTATGTTAGGTTACGTTAGGTTAGGTTAGTTAATCACTCGAACTAGCCTGTCTCTCTTGTGGACAGCTCGAATGGCAAACTGCGCAAATGGAAATGCGCAAAATGGAACCGCGCAAATGGAAATGCGCAAATGGGAACCGCGCAAATGGAAATGCGCAAATGGGAAACTACGCAAGCGGACGCAAACCCCTATTTTGATGGTTTTTAAATTTATTTCTAGTTTAATTTTTTTCTCTGGTGGACTAGGCCTATTTAAACACTAAGGAATCGATAAAAACCCCTATTTTGATGGTAAATTTTAAATTTATTTCTAGTTTAATTTTTTTCTCTGGTGGACTAGGCCTATTTAAACACTAAGGAATCGATAAAAACCCCTATTTTGATGGTAAATTTTAAATTTATTTCTAGTTTAATTTTTTTCTCTGGTGGACTAGGCCTATTTAAACACTAAGGAATCGATAAAAATCACTTGTTGTTAGGTTTACAAATGAAGAGTTTTAATTTATATTTTATAGTTTTCTTTTAATGAAAAAATCTCATTAAATTCATGTTTTGTTTTAGCGTCCAATTATGTGTCTTCCAGTGCCTTTATACCATTGCTTTGGTTGCGTAGTTGGGTCTTTATCGAGTGTAATTTATAGAGGGGCCACCATTCTTCCTTCCGCGAGGTTTGACGCTAAAGCCACTCTTGAAGCCATTCAAGCCGAAAAGTAAGAATTTTTTTAAAGAAGTTTTAAATTTATTTTAAACAAGAAACCAACAAAATATCTGGAAACACCATTTTTTTACGTTTCCATGACTATATATCACAGTAATACGGTCTTCAGACGAGGCGTACATAGCCTTCTTAGTTCAATAAACCTCGGTTAAATCGGATTAAACCTTGGTTAATTATGCCTCGTCTGAAGAGAATATATCACCCATTCTATCATGTTTTCACTGATGGGTGGTACTTTTCTACATCATCAGAACAAAATAAACCAGTCAGAATAGCCATAAGACTATTAATCGCGAAAATATTATCGGACCAAGCGCCTTTGGACGAGTATGAAGGCACCTTCGTGTGTTATAACCGAAATGGCTTTACCGAACACGTTTTCTTTCTTTTAAACAACTGTCAACTCCCCAATTATTGTATCAACAAAGACGATGCTGATAAAGCTACCTCTTCTATCAGACCTCCAGTTCCTCATTTAAGAGCCTACAATGCTAATGTCTACGTTAACTCGAATAAGAAATGGATTTTTTGGTGAACAGATATTATCCAATTGACATTCACCATGGTCTTATTCAATTAACAAAAGTTAAACGAATTTTAGGCTCTAACTCTCGTATCTAATAATGCTTAGCAAGAATCAATTCAGGTTTCATAAGAATATGGGAGGGCCGCGATTCAATAACCATCCTCCCAAACTTTGTAGCAAAAGTTCGTCTGCTTCGAATCGATTTTTCAAGTGAATCGCTCCTGACATCTATTATTAACCCACGCCACTATAACGACCTTGACATAATATTTTGGGTAATAAAAATGGAGCCGACCGAAAAAAGATCTAAGCGTACAAATGTTGCGAAAATTGCAGACGAACTTTTGTTACAAAGTTTGGGAGGATGGTACCAGAGGCTAAAGCTATGCTCCCATATTTTTATGGAACCTCAATGGATTCTTGTGCTTAGTTATTTTCTTCTAGCTGTAACGTCGTGTACGGTACGCCGACGATGTACGTAGACATGTTAGAAAACCCTACGTTCTCGAGTTCTAATTGCTCAAGCCTTATAATTGGTTAGTAAGAAAATGCAAAAACAACTGTCTTAACTCATAAACGTAAGAGGGAACGAATGAAATTACCTTATCGGTCTGCCGTTACGATACCCGCACTAATAAAGATAGGCTAAGACCCGCAAAAAAGGATATCCCTTCTTTTCCAGAACTTTGGTACCTCCCAAATATATATAATGGTGTTAACATCATTCAAGTACGGACCGAATAACGATTGAATTGTTCACTCTTACGTCCTTGTCACAGATACTACGTACTTAAGTTCGTAAACATTTTCAGGCGTGATGTCCGGTGCTAGTTGTCCGGTAGAACTTATTAAAAGTGTGAAGCGCAATTTCGGAATCAAAGATATTTTGGCAAGTATAAAATACTAGACCTAATATTTGAGATCAATGCCTGGCTGCTCCCAATTGAAAGATAAGATGATAAAATGATAATGTAATATACGTTGAAGTTTAGGGTTAAGTACTTCCATAACTAACCTATATTTCCCAGAATATTACGAGTTTCTTCGATATTTCCCCGAATATTGCGAGTTTCCTCGATATTTTCCCGAATATTGCGAGTTTCCTCGATATTTCCCCGAATATTGCGAGTTTCCTCGATATTTCCCCGAATATTGCGAGTTTCCTCGATATTTCCCCGAATATTGCGAGTTTCCTCGATATTTCCCCGAATATTGCGAGTTTCCTCGATATTTCCCCGAATATTGCGAGTTTCCTCGATATTTCCCCGAATATTGCGAGTTTCCTCGATATTTCCCCGAATATTGCGAGTTTCCTCGATATTTCCCCGAATATTGCGAGTTTCCTCGATATTTCCCCGAATATTGCGAGTTTCCTCGATATTTCCCCGAATATTGCGAGTTTCCTCGATATTTCCCCGAATATTACGAGTTTCCTCGATATTTCCCCGAATATTGCGAGTTTCCTCGATATTTCCCCGAATATTGCGAGTTTCCTCGATATTTCCCCGAATATTGCGAGTTTCCTCGATATTTCCCCGAATATTGCGAGTTTCCTCGATATTTCCCCGAATATTCCGAGTTTCCTCGATATTTCCCCGAATATTGCGAGTTTCCTCGATATTTCCCCGAATATTGCGAGTTTCCTCGATATTTCCCCGAATATTGCGAGTTTCCTCGATATTTCCCCGAATATTGCGAGTTTCCTCGATATTTCCCCGAATATTGCGAGTTTCCTCGATAATTCCACGTTTGTATTTAATAATTTGTCTAATGAAACCATACAAATACAATGTCTAATATTAATAAATATATTTCTCATTGATAATTCTTCAAGATACCCTATGGTTGCACGGAGACGAGTCCCGTTTGTACTCTTACAGCTCGCGAAGACCCCGAAGAGAAAAAAGTTACGACAGTTGGAAGACCACTGGATTATATCGAAGTAGGTGCAAAACATTAAGATTTTTTCGCGTCTTTAATGACATAAATTTATTGAATTATTTGTAACCACGCCTTCGCGATTTCTGAAGTAATCTAAAATGGGAGGAAGAGGGGAGGAATGTCATCGTTATAGGTACGGTTAGACAAGCCAAGAATAAATAGTTAACCCGAGATGAAAACATAACATCACATTTCGGGGTGAGTTTGAACCACTGACCGACCCAAGCTCTAACCGACGGAGATATCGAAGCCGACACATCACGGGACCATTAACGGTAGACCAGAAGTGTAATTAGTCTAGTCCAACTACAAGCAGAGTTGCCAGATTAGTTTTGAAGACCTCGCCAAACCCAAGCGGAAACCAGCCCAAATTCCCACCAAAACCAAAATTTGTTTATCCAGGATACCGCCCAATTTCAGCATCAAGACAAAGTGCGTTACGGTGTCGTTAACGCAACTTATCATTGATATTTAAGAAATTCAGACACCCTCGTGGAAGGGTTAAAGTTAAACCTTTGAAAACAAAAAGTTCGAATTAGAAACAGCTTCCTTAAAGGGAAACTTTGAGCTAAAAATGGAACAGCTTTTGAATTTATTTTGGTAATTACCATGCGGGGATTTTCAAACAATTATTAGAGACGTTTATGGTGTTTAAATTAATTTCTAAAGTTTGGTAAAGTTTAATAAAAGTAAATGTAAATTCGGGCCAATCATAGTATTTCAGTCTTCAACTGCGCTTGCAATGTCCTAACATTAAGAGAATAAGGCGGGGTTTGACCAACAAGGTCTATGGCATCAAACACCGGCCTTTTTATTACAAGCGCTGTTGAAGGCTGCAACCATATGATTGGTCCGAATTTAGATTTAATTTTATAGATATTTTACCAAACTTTAGAAATTGATTTAAAATGGTTTGAAAATTCTCGAATACGTTTTTCGGCAAGGTGATTCCGAAAATAAATTCAAAAGCTGTTCCATTTTCAGCTCTAAGTTTTTAGATCGTATTCGAAAACGGTCCATTTCTCGATTAATATTTAACAATAATATTTATTATTACCAAAGGTCAAAGTCATTGACAACGAGAAGCGTATAGTGGCAATTAAAGAACAGGGTGAAGTGTGTCTTCGCGGGTACGCCACGTTTCTGGGATACTGGAACGATCCGGAAAAGACAAAAGAGTCCGTAACTGAGGACAAATGGTATCATACTGGGTAAGGGCAACTAATTTGGAAGATTCCTTACCGCTACAGCATTAGATATTACCTAGGAAGATGTATGAAAGGAACGGCCACTAGTATAGCACAACCCGTCCGTGAAATGTCTAGATGACGTAGTTTTCCTCTCTTGCTTCTCTGTGTCCAAAGAAGCTAACTGCGCTTTTTTGGTGCGCACTCACGTGACATACCTACATCATCTCGCATCAAATTACAGCAGGCTATATCCTAGGCGCCTTAGCTGCACCTGAATAATTTCGGATTTCCCTGGAAGAGTGGGCTTGGGGAGTGTTTTAGTCCGCTCTCTCACGGATTGTAATGGTAAAAGGTCATCCTTTTATTCGCGGGTGACAAATTTCGTACAACATGAAGTTGGGGACCCTCTTTCAATAACCCTCCTTACATTTCTAAGTAAACAATTCTTAGAAATAAAGGAAAGAGTAGGTTTATACGCGCTGCCAAATTAAATGAACCACAGATAGTGAACCAGCTGCGGGCGAATGGTCATCAAACGTGATGATCAGCGCGCGTAAAGCGAGGCGCTCAATATCCCAATAAATAAACTATTCGTAAGGATAACGGATAAGGTAAATATTTACGCGGTGCAAACTGCGGTGGAATCGAAACCTTATTGTAAATTGGCACCCCTGCTGAGAAAATCCATAGCTCGCTCCTTCTCTACACGTAGCGTGCGCGAAAAAGGATGCGCATTAGAAAATATGGTATCAGCCAAGGGGGGAAACAAAGGGGGAATTGAAAGCAGAAGCTGACTTTGAAACGACGCAAGTTATAACATGAGGTGGCCGTTCCTTTCATACATCTTCCTAGATATTACCAAGAAAAGATAGAACATGGACTAATTATAGTATACACAGGGACGAGTGGCAGAAGTAATTTTCTGGCTAACGATTGTTAAATGCGCGCTCCAGCGGCATTTCTGGGAACTTACGACAAACCGAGTCAAAAGGGGGTAGGAACGCGGGGAAAAATACTAGCACAAGATTTATAAAGTTAGGCCTTTACGCACGTGTTTAGATTTATCGCGAATTCGCGATGAATTTTAGTGCTCAAACGTTTGAGACATTGTTTGGAGATTTTACACATTCTCCAGAGAAGAAAAAAAAAGTAAAAGTGTATTAAGAGATTCAGATGATGGTAAGTTTTGGCTTTTTTTTTAAAAAAAAAAAAGAGAGTGGCTATTGCCACACACAAGAAATGTGTCAATAGTCGCTTGACTATTGACACACAGTGTGTGTGTCAATATGCGAGTGGTTATTGCCACACAGCTTATGTGCCAATAGGCGATGGGTTATTGCACACAAGGGGCGGAGCTACGAAACTCTTGGAACAAGGGCTACGCCATCTTTTTCATCATTCTTCTTTGGCTAGGGCTAGCGAGGGAAGTGAACACGTTTTCGGAAGTTTCTGTATTATTTTGTTTTTAAAACTTTAAAAGGGAAATTTGTGGAAAATATCTTGTTAGATTATAAGTTAGAGCTAGTAAGATTTAAATTTATTTTCCTTCATATAATAAACGTGATTTTTTGACCTAAATCTATAAATTAAAATTATAATAATTTACCCGCAAAGGCTTAGCTTTATCGTCTATTCGAGTTTCGTCGATTCGGCCCTGTACCTTTATTGCTCATAATATATTTTCTCAATAATCACTCTATAAAGGTATAGTAAGAAGGCGAAATGACTATTAACTTAGAAATATTTTAAATTATAAAGGAAAAAATTGTTTTTTCATGTCTTGAATCCTCTGGTTTAAGTTAACCCTTGCCCCTTGGTCACGATTCACGAAGCTTTAAAACGTGGGCTGGGCCTTTGCGAGTTGTTTCTTTTTACAAAATAACTATCACATTCACATGGGATTAACACAAATATAAAATAGGTAGAATTAAAATATATTTGTTAATACAAAAATGGTAATAAAATGATATTTTCCATGTATATGAAAATGCCCATAAGGGAAGATTTCCGTTAACCGACCCCCCACTAAATAATGATGGTTATAGACTATTTAGGACCTGGGGAGTTCAGAAAATATAATAAAAAAAAAAAAACTCCGACCACCGGAAGTTTGAGAAAAACGTATTTGAAAATTTGAAATTCCCATGCTAAAATCCCATAGAATGCGCCATAGGTTAGGTTAGGTATATTTTAGGTTGGGTTGGGTTAGAATCTATGGGATTTAACATGCAAACTTCAAATTTTGAAATGCGTTTTTCTCAAACTTCCGATGGTTGAAGATTTTTTTAAGTATTTTTTCTGAACTCCCCAGGTCCTAATTAGTTCAAATTTGTGTCAATAAGAAGCTTAGAATTTAGATTGTGTGTCAATACAGACCCATAATTCAATTTGTGTGTCAATAGGGACCCATAATTCCATTTGTGTGTCATTAGGGACCCATAATTCGATTTGTGTGTCAATAAGGACCCATAATTCGATTTGTGTGTCAATAAGGACCCATAACTCGATTTGCGTGTCAATAAGGACCCATAATTCCGTTTGTGTGTCAATAGGGACCCATAATTCCGTTTGTGTGTCAATAGGGACCCATAATTCCATTTGTGTGTCATTAGGGACCCATAATTCGATTTGTGTGTCAATAAGGACCCATAATTCGATTTGTGTGTCATTAGGGACCCATAATTCGATTTGTGTGTCAATAAGTAGCCATAATTCGATTTGTGTGTCAATAAGAACCCATAATTCGATTTGTGTGTCAATAAGAAGCTTAGTATTTAGATTGTGTGTCAATACGGACCCATAATTCGATTTGTGTGTCAATAAGGACCCATAATTCGATTTGTGTGTCAATAAGAAGCTTAGAATTTAGATTGTGTGTCAATACGGACCCATAATTCGATTTGTGTCAATAAGAACCTATAATTCGATTTTTGTGTCAATAAGAAGCTTAGAATTTAGATTGTGTGTCAATACGGACCCATAATTCGATTTGTGTCAATAAGAACCTATAATTCGATTTTTGTGTCAATAAGAAGCTTAGAATTTAGATTGTGTGTCAATACGGACCCATAATTCGATTTGTGTGTCAATACGGACCCATAATTCGATTTGTGTGTCAATAGGGACCCATAATTCGATTTGTGTGTCAATAGGGACCCATAATTCGATTTGTGTGTCAATAGGGACCCATAATTCGATTTGTGTGTCAATAAGAAGCTTACAATTTAAATTGTGTATAAATAAGAAGTTTATAATTTAAATGGTGGGCCAATTAGAAGTTTACAGTTTAAATTGTGTGTCAATAACGAGCTCAAAAAAATTTAAATTATAATTGGTCCTCAGAGATCACGTGATTGTGTGCCAATAGTCTCAGGCCTATAGGCACACAGATGTGTGGCAGCAGGTAAATGACTATTGCCACACTTTGAGAGTGTGTCAATAGTCAAGGGGCTATTGCTACATTTTGTGTGTCAATAGCCACAGCCAAAAAAAAAAATAACTTTTAACAAACTTAAAATCGACCTTACCTTGAAGCAGTATTTAAGGGCTTGATCACTGCCTTTCTACTCGAGTAACATTGATTTTAAGTATATTATTAAGTTATTATTTTAGTGTAATATAGTAATTCTATCATAAATTTTTTGAAGATGATTTTCTAAGACTAACCAACTAATAATTCGTTAAATTTTAACAAAAGAGACTAAAATAACCGTTTAGAAATATATCCTAGCTGATAAGCAGACGAAAATTTCAAACTACATTGAATAAAATAGTTCAGTTCACGGCGGAAAGATGGCATTAGCCGCATAATTCTGTTTCCTTTTTTTTCGTTTAGACTCGGCTAGATTTGGTCGGGGGGGGGGGTGAAAACAGGGCACGACATTTAACAAGACTCGGACGCGGCGCTATAAGGGAAATCTGTGTCTGCCACTCGTCCCTGTGTATACTATAATTAGTCCATGGATAGAAGCTACATTGGGAATTCTTAGGTAACTAGTTAAGAAGCTTTACGGACAGTTTATCGTGTAAACATTGGTCGTAACAAATTTATCGTGGACAATTTATCGTAGTCAATTTACCGTAGTATACAATTGACCGTAGAGCATATTATATCGTAAAAAGTTCACCGAGACTAAATTTACCGTTGATACATTCTTCCCGTTACATATTTACCGTATCCCGAGAAAAAATTGCAGTCAGTTTATCGTGTAAACATTGGTCGTAACAAACTGGGACGAGCTAGTTCGACTGATAACCTAACCTAACCTAACCTAACCTAACCTAGCCTAACCTAAGAACACACCGATAAAAAATATCTAAATTAATACTTATCAGATCCACTCTCGCGCGTACGACTTTTTTTAAAGGATATTTAGAATTCCCGGAGTCGCCTGTCACCAGTCTTTTTGCAAGGGCGATCAACGTTAGGATTTAAATTTTTTCGCGGTCGACTTTCAACCGAACCTAACCTACTTTAATAATTAGCAAACTCCATTTGGATAAATGTTTACGCATTTCGAATATTTAACAAACTCTTATTTTAATCAAGTTTTTTGCTTTTAAATAATTTGACACTCCCTATTAGCTTTATAATGAGGTGAACGACACATTTTCACACATTAATAATGAAAATACGATATATGGTTAACGTTGATAACGGTAAAATATTTACGGTATCTTGTGTACGTTAAAACTTAACACGGTAAATAAATTTACGGTAAAAAAATGTTACGATTAATTATGGCGTTAATGTGGTTTACGGTGAATAGGTAAACGATAATAATGAATGTACGATGAATTTTAAACGGTAAAGTGCCCACGGTAAAATAGTTACGATAAATTACACACGTTAAATTGACCGTATCCCAGTTAAGAAACTAGGGGCTGATGGTACTTTTGGATTATTAGCTCATCTGATGAAACCGTTTCCAATAATTACCGGTTTTCCCTGATTGGTTGCTAATTGGTTTATTCCCACGTGAGGAAAAATAAGGTCGCTAGCGCCCGAGTAACTGTTTATTATTAGATTAAATAATGAAATTTCTTATTAAATAGCAAAAGGTTACAGGGTTCGTACAAAATTTGCAGGATTTTCCAGGTCCCCCCCCCCCCCCCCTCCGACTTTTCCAGGTTTTCCTTGACCATTTATTTTTAATTTTACATGACCAACATTTAATATTTTGCGAGCTCTTGGCAATGTAAACTTTTTCTATAGTGATTTGATAGTTTATCAATCAGAGTAGATAGTTTGCTCCGAATATGAGTATAAAACGAATCTTTGGATGAATATTTCACCTTAAAATATTTATTAAAATTTATCGGGTTCCTTTTTAAATTCTCTGACCTTTTGGGTTCCTTTTTAAATTCTCTGACCTTTTGGGTTCCTTTTTAAATCCTCTGACCCTTTGAGTTCCTTTTTAAATTCCCTGACCCTTTGAGTTCCTTTTTAAATTGCTCGAAATTTCGGGTTCCTTTTTAAATTCTGACCCTTTGAGTTCCTTTATAAATTGCCCTGACCTTTTGGGCTCCTTTTTAAATTGCCCTGACCTTTCGATTTCCTTTTTAAATTGCTCTGATCTTTTGGGCTCCTTTTTAAATTCCCTGATCTTTTGTGTTCCTTTTTAAAATCCCCGACCTTTTGGGCTACTTCTTAAATTTCCCGACTTTTCCAGGTTCTCCAGGTCGTGTACGAACCCTGAAAAACATTATTTGTCTCCATCTATAGTTATTTTTCGTTAACCCTTGGCCACTGTGAGCCGTTATAATTTGAAATGACTGCGGGTCGGGGAAGTAAAGACGTCATCGCGAGCGACTCCCATAATTCAAAGATGAACACCGCGCCCTTAAGAATTAATTCCCAGCGTAACATCTATCATTTCTTGGTACATTAAAATAATTTTTTGTTTCCATTTCAGTGATCTCGGCATAATGGATGAAAATGGATTTCTGTACATTGTTGGTCGCAAAAAGGAAATGGTCATTAGAGGAGGGGAGAACATATATCCTCGCGAAGTTGAGGAATTTCTTTTAACTCATCCAGCAATCTCCGATGCTCACGTATGATATAAACTAAGAGTATTCACGCGTGTAAACTAATATTCGTAGAGGGACAAACAAAAAAAAACTCTTGGGAAACGTTTAGCGACAAGTAGCGCTGGCTAGACGCCTAAGTAGCCCTTGCATAATTTAGTTAGTTTCTTTTGACCGCCACGACCTGTAGTAGCTGGTCCCGTATATAGTTCATGAGCCAGATACCCATTCTATGATTTAGCTGACGATTTACGTAATTCATAAACAGCAAAATAGTACCTTTTTTTATTATATCTTGTTATAATTTCAGGTTGTTGGAGTTCCCGATAAGAGACTGGGTGAAGAGCTATGCGCGTGGGTATCTTTAAAAACTGGTTGCGAGTTGAATGAAAATGATCTAAAAACCTTTTGTAAAGGAAAGGTTTGTGCTTCGTATATTTTTCCCTTTTCAATTTAACTCATAATGTACATTAATTTTAATTGTAAATCTTCAGATCAGCTATTTTAAAATTCCGAAGTACATCATTTTCACGGAATGGTTTCCTAAAACAGTCACTGGCAAAGTGCAGAAATTTCGAATGAGGGAAGAATCTGTGAAGCGTCTAAAGTTATAAAAGTATCAAAAAATAGTCACACTAAAACATCAAGCGGGTAAATTAATATTTAACTTAATAGTTTCCAGGGTGGAAATGCAATATTTAAAAATATATATTAGCATTTAAAGTACGGAGGGATGATAGAAGATTTATAAATATTATCACACTCGGTTTCCACTGGGGTTTAAAACCCAATTGAAGAACTTCCAAGGGCAGCGCACCATTGGAATAACTCGTTATGCGCCGGTCTGTTAAGAGGCGGCGCGCTTTCGTAATTCCCATTCTGATTGGCTAAGCTATGACGACAGAGAGACAAACCATAGACTAAGGGTTTCCCCCTGGACACGTGACGTGTAGCTATGCTTTACGGACAGTTTATCGTGTAAACATTGGTCGTAACAAATTTATCGTGGACAATTTATCGTAGTCAATTTACCGTAGTATACAATTGACCGTAGAGCATATTATATCGTAAAAAGTTCACCGAGACTAAATTTACCGTTGATACATTCTTCCCGTTACATATTTACCGTATCCCGAGAAAAAATTGCAGTCAGTTTATCGTGTAAACATTGGTCGTAACAAACTGGGACGAGCTAGTTCGACTGATAACCTAACCTAACCTAACCTAACCTAGCCTAACCTAAGAACACACCGATAAAAAATATCTAAATTAATACTTATCAGATCCACTCTCGCGCGTACGACTTTTTTTAAAGGATATTTAGAATTCCCGGAGTCGCCTGTCACCAGTCTTTTTGCAAGGGCGATCAACGTTAGGATTTAAATTTTTTCGCGGTCGACTTTCAACCGAACCTAACCTACTTTAATAATTAGCAAACTCCATTTGGATAAATGTTTACGCATTTCGAATATTTAACAAACTCTTATTTTAATCAAGTTTTTTGCTTTTAAATAATTTGACACTCCCTATTAGCTTTATAATGAGGTGAACGACACATTTTCACACATTAATAATGAAAATACGATATATGGTTAACGTTGATAACGGTAAAATATTTACGGTATCTTGTGTACGTTAAAACTTAACACGGTAAATAAATTTACGGTAAAAAAATGTTACGATTAATTATGGCGTTAATGTGGTTTACGGTGAATAGGTAAACGATAATAATGAATGTACGATGAATTTTAAACGGTAAAGTGCCCACGGTAAAATAGTTACGATAAATTACACACGTTAAATTGACCGTATCCCGTAGCTATATCTGCCCTCCACCGTAGTTAGGGATCTTGGTGGGGCAGTTCGCTGGCGCCTCTAGTGGTCATCAAGCTGCGCGGCCGAATTAGCGGTAGAGATGGTGGGAAGGAATAGCTCACCACCGAATTATACCAGTACCGACGCTATCGGCAATAACGTATGGAGCATGTCGTTTGTCCTTCTCGTGGTGGGGGGGTTGAGCTGGGTTCCTAGGCCTAAAGGACTCATGACGAAGAGTGACACACTCCCTTTCTACTGAGTTGAGGTGTGATCGGCTCTGCTGAACAAAGTCGGCCCCGTGGGGGGGTAACATCCTCCCGGGGTACGCCGCCCCTAGGCTGCGGACCGTTTATGTGATCACATCTCGGGCTCAGGCTTTGATTGGGTAGAGTCTTGGGGTGGATGGTGCATTAGTGTCGAAGGAGCTCTCCGCTGTCGGCTCCCTAGGTCTTATGTTATCTAAGCCTCACCGAGTCGAGGACGACAGTCGAGCTCATTATGGGTTGATTGGTTCGCTCTGTACTTTGCTGACCACTTTCCATGGATCTGGTTTTGCTGGTATCGACCTTCTCGGTCCTGGACGCGGTGATGATATGACGGCGGATACAGCGCTGGTGTGTGCAAACGGTACAGCGCTCTATAAATCTCCAACTGAGTGTCCATGGTGGAAACCTTTCATAGTCTATGGACAAACTCATTGGTAACCTCACCCCCCTCGCGCACCCCTTGCCTCTCCTATGCTCAACGCGTTTCCCATAGCAACGGGCGTGATATATATTCACTATATTCCAGAGAGCGATAGAGAGGGGCAGGAGCGCCATCTATTCTTCATTCTACATCACATTTTAACTTTTGATTAATTTTTATATTTATATATATTTGATCGTTTAGGGGCCCAATAAGTGTTTGTATACTTTAAAACTTATTACGTTATTGTTTACTACTACTCGATAACGCCATCCGTTGTGATGATTTTATTCCAATGGTCTTAGCCAGGGGAAATTTTGCCTTAAATCAATTTTTTCTTGCGTGCACGTTTTCACTGAATGACAAAAAATACTCTACCGAAATTTTTTAAACCGTATCACCGTAAAATTAACTTCGGCGATTGCCTAAAGAAAATCATAGCAGAAGCCGATGAAACCCTCCTTTGAAGCCTATTACTCCAGGGTCTTGGTCTACCCCTCTCTGTATGGGTTAGTTTCAAAAAGCGCGATTCGTACGCCTCCTAACTGTAGATATTTTCGGAGCGGGAGTTCGTCGAGCGAATATCTCTAGCAGCCTTGGAGTTCGTCATTAAAAAACGTCGTCGTTTGTGGAAAGAGAGAATTTCCAATTTTCCGTAGACAGGGGGTATGAAGTAGGACCCCTCCGATCTCGTAAAATCGTGAATTTTAACCATACAGAGAGGAGCGCTATATGGAGCATTTGAGTAGTAGACTTCAAAGGAAAGTTTCATCGGCTTCTGATCATAGTAAAATAATTGTTTCTAATTGTGTATTATAATCAATAATTTGATAATAATCAGTAAATCGACATCAAATCACATATTTATGTATTTTTGCCTTTTCGTTAAATTACGCGAGAATTCGTCTAGTGGAAACCGGGTATTGAAATGTTAATAATACAATTTTATAAAGTTTATATTTTTTGTATTGTGAAAATTATGTATTAAATACAACTTTCAGTTGTTAAAACTAAAAATAATAAGATAAAAAGTGTAAATTAAAATCTAACTGACAATAAATAGATTTTTTTAATACATTTTAAGACGGACTGTAACCGATCAAAAAATTTGATTAATCTAATTGGATAATTTCCCAATAGCATGGTTCTCTCTAGTTACTTAATAAAACTATCTCGATGGAACGCAATATCGATTGTACATAATCTCAAATTAATCTAATATCGATAGTACATAATCTTGATGTACATAATCTCAAATTAATCTAATATCGATAGTACATAATCTTGATGTACATAATCTCAAATTAATCTAATATCGATGGTTCACAATCTCAAATGGATCTAATATCGATAGTTCTCAATCTCAACTGGATCTAATATCGATAGTTCACAATCTCAACTGGTTCTAATATCGATAGTTCACAATCTCAACTGGTTCTAATATCGATAGTTCACAATCTCAACTGGTTCTAATATCGATAGTTCGCAGTCTCAAATGGATCTAATATCGATAGTTCACAATCTCAAATGAATCTAATATCGATAGTTCGCAGTCTCAAATGGATCTAATATCGATAGTTCGCAATCTCAAATGGATCTAATATCGATTGTTTAAAATCTCGAATGGATCTAATATCGATAGTTCACAGCCTCGAATGGAT
The DNA here is from genome assembly GCA_963920705.1 of Odiellus spinosus. Taxonomy (NCBI): domain Eukaryota; kingdom Metazoa; phylum Arthropoda; class Arachnida; order Opiliones; family Phalangiidae; genus Odiellus; species Odiellus spinosus. The sequence continues at coordinate 18,874,616 of OY987225.1, forward strand.
AATTCATCGAAAACCCGGCCTACAACATAAACAAATACTCGAAACTTGAATTTTGTGAATCTTTTAAAACTAATTCGTTATCCCACGGGTAACGTATTATACTCGGGGATGTAAAATTTAGGGTTCCCAACTTGTTTTTCTATATTTCTACTACCTATGAATTAAAATTATATAACGCAACATAGTCTTAAAGACAGCTAGTATATTAAACTTGCTGATAGGAATTTAAGATAAGACTTTAAAGATAAGATAAAAAGATGAAGCGGTTAAATATAAATCATATCACAAAAGGCAGATAGGGAAGAAAAGTTTACTTTGGAAAACATTGTAAGTAAACTAAGTATAAATATTTTGTAATATAAATTCTGTTTCGTCGTTAATATACGCGACCAAATCATTATTAACTTTCACTGCTTTTTAATTGCTTGGAATTTTATGAAGCCGAAGCAAGAGTGCGCGTTTTCTTGTACTCTTGGCTATAGGCTTTGGATCCAACCAAATAGATATTCAAGTGATTTTTTATTGATTCCTTATCGTTTAAATAGGCCTAATCCAGTAGTAAAAAGATATGGGACATTTGGTCCGCTGTGTTGCGCTTTTTTCCGTCAATGTCTGCCACGCGACTTCCCATAAGGGGAGATTCAATTGAAGCAAGAATCCATTCTGGTTCCATAAGAATATGGGAGCATAGCTTTAGCCTCTGGTACCATCCTCCCACACTTTGTAACAAAAGTTCGTCCGCAATTTTCGCAACATTTGTACGCTTAGATCTTTTTTCAGTCGGCTCCATTTTTATTACCCAAAATATTATGTCACGGTCGTTAGTGGCGTGGGTTAATAATAGATGTCAGGAGCGATTTACTTAAAAAATCGATTCGAAGCGGACGAACTTTTGCCACAAAGTTTGGGAGGATGGTTATTGAATCGCGGCCCTCCCATATTCATATGGAACCTGAATGAATTCTTGATTGAAGTTATACAAATACTGAGCACTACTTTTAAGCAAATGGATTATTTCATTCGAAGACTTTTTATTCAGACGAAATATATTATTTTGGGGCAAATTGACTATTATTTGACTTTTTTTCTAGATATTATCAGAAAACGATTTCAGACGATTTTATTCGGCTTTTAACATTAAATCATGGTAGGTTTTTCAAATTAAGTTATGTATTTATTCGCTTGATGAGAAGTACAATTGTTGTTAGTGCCAATTCCCAAGGAATTTTTCTACATTCCTTCTCCATAAATAAATTCCCTGACCTTTTGGGCCAATTTCCAAATTGCCAGACCTTTTGGGCCCAATTTCCAAATTCCCAGACCTTTTGGGCTCAATTTCCAAATCCCAGATCTTTTGGGCCCAATTTCCAAAATGACCTGACCTTTTGGTCCAATTTTCAAAATTCCCTGACCTTTTGGTCCAATTTTCAAAATTCCCTGACCTTTTGGGTCAATTTTCAAAATTCCCAGGCCTTTTGCGCCAATTTTCAAAATTCCATGATCTTTTGGGTCAATTTTCAAAATTCCACGACCTTTTGGGTCAATTTTCAAAATTCCACGACCTATTGGGTCAATTTTCAAAATTCCCTGACCTTTTGGGTCAATTTTCAAAATTCCATGACCTTTTGGGTCAATTTTCAAAATTCCACGACCTTTTGGGTCAATTTTCAAAATTCCACGACCTTTTGGGTCAATTTTCAAAATTCCACGACCTTTTGGGTCAATTTTCAAAATTCCACGACCTTTTGGGTCAATTTTCAAAATTCCACGACCTTATGGGTCAATTTTTAAAATTCCACGACCTTTTGGGTCAATTTTCAAAATTCCACGACCTTTTGGGTCAATTTTCAAAATTCCACGACCTTTTGGGTCAATTTTCAAAATTCCACGACCTTTTGGGTCAATTTTCAAAATTCCACGACCTTTTGGGTCAATTTTCAAAATTCCACGACCTTTTGGGTCAATTTTCAAACTTCCCTGACCTTTTGGGCCCATTTCCAAATTCCCTGACCATTTGGGCCCATTTTCAAATTCCCTGACCATTTGGGCCCATTTCCAAATTCCCTGACCATTTGGGCCCATTTCCAAATTCCCGGACCTTTCCAGGTTTCCCAGTTCGTGTACGAACCTAGGTAGTTAGACATTAAATCAATGGAAATTATCATACTTTTACATTACTTACGATATAATTACGTTGTAATTGTACTATTTTAAAGTCAATACGATAACTATTTTAATTTTTGTACGTACGAATCTAAATCTGTTAAAAAATACGCTTATTTCCTATTAGGGTTCCCAAGAAAGTAAACAAACCCAAGTTCAAGGTGGCTCAGTAAACCACGAAGTCGTTAATAAAGAAAACGAAGTAAGATAACCAATTATTTTCATCACAATGTTTAGACAATCCCATTTTACTAAAGAGACAAGGGAAAAATTGAAAACTAGGCTTATTTCATCATAGGAATTACTTTTAGCTCAATAGTACTAAATTTCATCCCCCCATTCCTACGTCTCGCAACCAGTATATTTCCAAATAGTTAAAGGTAGAATGCAACCTAAAAACAAGTGGCTTCTTTTATCTATTCCTTATCGTTTAAATAGGCCTAATCCACCAGTAAAAAAATTTAAAAACAAATATTAAACTAGAAATCAATTTAAAACTTACCCTCGAAATAGGCTTAGCTAAATTCATGGAGATCACCTGGACTCCCCATATAATGATTAGCGACCAATGACATTGATCGATGGCTCTTATAGTGGGAATGCAGGATCTCCATGATCAATCATTGGTCGCTAGTTCTTAAACGAGATCATGATAACTCCATAAATCCAGCTAAGCCTATTTTGATGGTAAGTTTTAAATTTATTTATAGTTTAATATTTGTTTGTAATTTTTTTTACTGGTGGATTAGGCCTATTTAAACGCTAAGGAATCGATTAAAAATCACTTGTTGTTAGGTTGAATTCTCCCAATAAAACTACCCCTTACTAAGGCCCATTCAGACTATAGGATTTTTGCTGAAAAACTTGGGTTACAACTTTTGTTGTACAACTAATCGCGAAATGTGAAAACCAAAGTTGTACAACTTTTGCTGATTCAATATAGCGATTTTTATCGCACCATCGACCCATTTCCGCTGTACAATTTTTGTCTACTTTCAAAGTGACCAATAGGAAAGCGACATATTTATAGCGGATAAATTATTAGCGCCATTTTCACAAGCCTAGGCTTAACGCTTCGCGTAAATACTCCTATTTTTATTGTTTGACATATTTTTGGTTTAAAGAAAACTTAATAGCCCAATTGTAGCCAAGGCTTTTTTTTATTTTGAGGGTCATTCCACACGGGTTCAAACACTCATGTTACCATGGGTCGGCTGATTTTAATGAAATTTTACATACGTTAATTTGCGGCTATTTGATGGTCAAATCCCAGTTTTTAGCCCAAAATATTGATTAGAAAAAAAACTAGAGGCCTTTGAAAATACCCCCCGTTTTTTGGTGTACGCCATGACGATATTCGTACCCCTAAACATTATGGCGAATAACTTTTTCCCAGTTTGATCAAATCTCATAATATTTTCAATATTAAGGTAATATATAGCGTAGATTTCAATAGTGCTAACGAAATGTTTCTATCTTTAATAGTGTTCTCGCAAATAGGGGTCCTTTCCAAAATTTTGAAGAAGGGGGGGGTCAACTTCGAAGCGCAGCTCTGAAAAAGGCGCAACTTCGATTTTTAATTTTTTGCCAGTGATAGATAGCCCTATATCTAGGCTTTAATTTCATATCCAATTTGTTTGTGATATTTGGGTGCTAAAGGCCGAAAAACGTGAAAAATCAACTTTGAAGAAAAACACATTTTTTTGGAATTAAATTATTTTTATTTGGCCATAAATAATGCTCGCGCATTATCTAGGCATAGTTTGGGCATTTTAAATTTGTAACTCCCCTGTCTGAATGATATTGTAGCGGCACATTATTGAAAGGGGCAGGTAAAATGCATAAAATGGAATTTACAGGCACAAAACTTTTATCATTTTGAGATTCCGAAGAAACTATCGCGTTACCTTTGTTGCATTTTATTAATCTGAGAAGGAAGTGATTTTCTTCTCCATTGGCTCTTACACTAAGGCCACCTACCAATCCTTGTCATATTTGGCCGCTAGATAGTCCACAACAGAAACAGCGTCAAATATTAGTGCATTCGGGTGATATCAGTATTATCAATTATTGCCACCATAACATTTGTATTGAATATATCACGTGAAACTCTCTACATTTTTAATTCATAAGCCTCGCCACAAGTTCATGATTTTTATATTGCATAGCCATGCAGGAGGAAAAATAACCAAATGTAAAGTTCAGTTCAGTTCAGACTTTTTTACCACCTCGTGGTTCTTTTTTTCTCGGAAATTGCGCCCTCTAGTCTGAATATTTATAACTAGAAAACGAATAACGACGTCATAGATTGCGTGAAGTCGGGAAAATTGCATTAGGAGTTGTGCAATTTTTGCGCCTCTGTGTGAAAACGAAGTTGTACAACTAAAATCGTACAGCAAAAGTTGGACGAGGGTTTTCAGCAAAAATCCTATAGTCTGAATGGGCCTTTAGACTTCTCCCAGTCTCAATTTCCATGGTTCTAATTTTCCACATTCTAAACCAATTTCAGAATATAACGAGTGGAAATTTTTACGTTGGATCTAAAACCGTAACTTGTGAGTAATATTTGCTTAACGATTGATTTGGTAAAAAGGGGTACACGAGAAAATAACGGGGTTTCTTAATTTTCCAATCAGTTGGGGGCAAAATATTATCCCATTATACCTCCAATTTGAATAAATAATCGCACAGCTGTCACACTTATTGTACTTATGCGAAAAACGACTTCTTTTATCAGGGGTTATGATCGAGCTGAGCAATGTTTTATGGCAACTGTTATGCTAAGCCTAATGCAATGCTAGCGAACGTGACTGTTCGGAATCCCGGCTTCCTTTTCAGAGCTCACCCTTTTTGTGACAACTGAATACGAGGCACATCATACTCCTCCTGGCGGCATCTATTTAGTTTCCATTAGAAACAGGGTGACCACTGAATATTTGAAAATCCTATATAGGAAATTTAGTAAATTTCTTCGCGAAATATATAAAAATATAGGAAGAATTTTATGTAAAATATAGGATAAAATAGGAAGATATAAGTGGAAAATATAGGATAAAATAGGAAAATAATTAAAAGTAGGAACCGTGTTTATTATTGCATCACAACTCTCGCCACCGATTTAAACATGGTATCAGAGGTATATAATAACCCCCTTCGGGGGGAAGTATGAAAGGCAGGCAAAATCGACGAACAACAAGTGCCCGGCGTAAATCGCGGCGGATCGACACACCGCTTTACTCCCAAAAAATAGTTACACCATTTTGAACCTCACTAAATTTTCCCTACGCACACTTCCGGAACTTGCAAGCTGAAGTCAACCTTCGACTCCATTTTAACAGACGGCCTGACTCCTGAGACAGGAAGTTCTAAACACAAATCGAGCCGTCTTGTTTATACAAAGACCATTTACTAGAGTAGCGACATTGAGAAGTCCAGCGCGAGCTAGTGGCCTAGATAGTCAGCAGCGGGCTCTTGTTGTTCGTGATTTTTAGCATTGGTAGTATAGGGGCTTTCATACTTCCCCCCGAAGGGGGTTATTATATACCTCTGATGGTATTAATATGATCCAAATGCTTAAATAGTATGGAATTTTACAGACTATTTTAACTGGAAAATGTACACTTAAGATAGAATCATCTTATACAGCCACGGCTGACAGTATGATTTAGAACTTTACCCTTAACTAGAGATTTTGAGTAGAAATATAGGAGATTATAGGAATTGTCATTAAATTATAGGAGAAAATAGGAAGGAGGTGAAAATATAGGAAAAAATGGGAAATATAGGTAAAGTGGTCACCCTGTAGAAATTAAAATTGTCCAGATTGATTCCAAACAGTCACATAGCTTGGCAGAGTCTTCTTATTGGTTAACCCGTCTCTTTACTAACCTTGCTTCAGTTGGGTTGGTTTGTGTCTGTTACCGTTATAAAACAACGGGGTATAAATTATGAATAATTAAAGCCATTTGGAAAACCGGTTTAATTTCTAGTCCTCGCTTTAATGGTATTTCATGTTTTTCACAGATACTTCAATAAGTACTGCTAATACCAATTACGGAATACATTCTGGAAAGGTATGTATCTAAAATACATATTTCTCCGTGTCTGTCTGTCGGACACTAATATCCTCTTCAGACGAGGCGTAATTAGTCGGTTTAATCAGATTTAACCGAGGTTTACATAGCCTTCTCATACCCTTTTCAGACGAGGCGTAACTAGCCGGTTTAATCAGATTTAACCATGGTTTTTTCAAAATTAATCGAGGTTTATTGAACTGAAAAGGCTATGTAAACCTCGGTTAAATCTGATTAAACCATGGCTAATTACGCCTCGTCTGAAGAGGGTATCAGTTCAATAAACCTCGGTTAAATCTGATTAAACCTCGGTTAATTATGCCTCGTCTGAAGAGGGTATAACAACACTAAAGTTGATGTGAACACAGCTCGGAATTAGTATAACATTAGTGAATGTCAATTAGATATTATTCGTTCGCGAAAAATATCTATTTCTTGTTCGAGTTAACGTATTCCTGAATGTAAGGCAATCTTTTTATTCGTATACTCTATTGTTATAGGAAATTGAAACGTTATACGAGTTATTCATTCGTCGATTTTAACCCAATTTGAGATCTTGAAGCTAGAATGAAGTGATTTAGTCGCTGTTCCTTTCAATTTAGATTAAAATATAATTATTATATTTCATTCTACACGGATTTCGAGAAACATCATATTTTAATCTTCGCATTATCCGTTTGAATAAACGCGTAATTTGTTTATTAATCAAGCTTACAATTTTATCTCCTTTTAATTCGTATCCATTTGATAGACGTCTGTTTATATATTTTGTGGTTTAATATTAACAAACAATTTATCCGAGATTAAAATATCTATAAAAAGCCTAGTTATCAACGGATATCCCAAGTTATTCATTATACGATTCTGAGCTCTAGATGTGAATTGATACACAATGTTAAATTTCATGGGGAAAAGGTATTCAGTGCAAACTCTCTGAAGTTGAGTGTAGAAGGTCGTGTTTATATTTCAAATGCCTAATTTCAAAATATACTTAAAGGGAGAATGAAAGGCCGCAACAACCTATTTTTAATCGATTAAGAATGTTAAAATAATGAGAAAAACAATAATATAACTCACCAAAAATATTTCGTTATTTTATAGTCAATTTCCAAAGTTCCGAAACTTGCAGATGCTAAGCCTTGGCTGCCTAGCTCGGCGAACTAGGCGAGCACGAGCCGTATTTTTTTAAATATTCCCGTCTAGTCGCCAATCACGAGCGAGTACGAGTATTTTTAAAATGCGCGTACTCGCTCGTGATTGGCGACAAGAACAGCCGCGAATATTAAAAAAAAAATACAGGTCGTGCTAGCCTAGTTCACCGAGCTAGGCAGCCTAGGCTTAACATCGGAACTTTGGAAATTGATTATAAAATAACGAAATATTTTTGGTGAGTTATATTATCGTTTTTCTCATTATTTTAGCATTCTTAATCGATTAAAAATAGGTTGTTTCGGCCTTTCATTCTCCCTTTAAAACGCTATTTTTTTTTTTTTTTTTTTTTCCAATCACGCGGTTTTAAAGGGGAACATGGAGCTTAAAAATGGAACAGCTTTTGTATTTATTTTCGGAATCACCGGATGCCAAAAAAGGTATTCGAGAATTTTATTTTTTGGTATTTAAAAAAAATTCTCTGAAATTTGGTAAAATTTGCAAAAAATTAAATATAAATTCGGGTCAATCATATTATTTCAGCCTTCAGCAGTGCCTGTAATGTCGTAAGATTAAAAGAATAGGCCGGCGTTTGATGGCCATGGTGTTAGGCATCAAACGCAGCGCTGTTGAAAGCTGAAATAATATGATTGGTCCGAATTTATATTTCGGTATACTTGTATATAAAATTTACCAAACTAAAATTTAAATACCAAAAACGTGTCTAAAAATTCTTAAAAAAATTGACATGGTGATTCTGAAAATAATTTCAAATGCTGTTCAATTTCGAGCTCCAGTTTCCCTTTAAATTGAACTTGAGTCGCGAGAAATTGAATTTCATTTCAAAGTCGATAATTAATGATTCAGGCTTAGCGCTATATGACATTTATCCGTAGTAAACCGTTAATTTAATAGCGTTATTTTTTAAGATTAAAATATTTTAATAAAATTATAATATATATTCACAAAACCTTAAAATAGTTCTCCCCGATTAGCCCCCCCCCTCCCCCCAATTTGAAAATCCTAGGGACGCCTCTGCAGTTGGTGTAAATAGTGAAATCGGAAGCGCCACTCTTTTTGAGAAATTCCGGAGTTGGGGGAACAAAATGGTTTGTTCCCATTTCGCCCAGATATTTCGCCCAAAATTATCTATTCCCATTTCGCCCAATCCTACTTCACCCAAACGTATTATCATTTGGCCCAAAATTATCGATTCCCAATTCGCCCAAACCAAAATTTCCTTGTCCCAATTCGCCCAATCCCACTTCGCCCAATCGTTTTATCAGTTAGTAAAGAATTATCTATTCCCATTTCGCTCAACCTAAAATTTCCTTTACCGTTTCGCCTAAAATTGTTAGGTTAGGTTAGGTTAGGTTAGAGATCAAGAGGATTTTGTTCGCATATGCCTTGGGTGTGGATTGGGCAAAATAAGAATTTGGCAAAAATGGAATTATGCGAAATGTGATTAGGCGAAATGGGAATTAGGGGAAATGGGATTGGACGAAATAGGATTGGGCCTAATAAATTGGGCTGATTGGGAATTGGGCCAGTTGGGAATTGGGCCAGTTGGGATTGGGCCAATTGAGATTGGGCCAATTGAGTTTGGGCCAATTGAGTTTGGGCCAATTGAGATTGGGCGAAATGGGAATTGGGCCAAATGTTTTGGGCGAATCGGGGTAGAACCAAGACAATATAGCCAAGCGCGGCCCGCCTAAATTCCGTTCCTCTCTCCCGACTCAAAATATCGAGGAAGAGTCCAAATGACTCGAGCCAGACGGGTGTGTTCACTTTTTTGGCTATTTTTGAGTGATGGGCTAGTTCGTTTACCTGGCTCTTTGCTGATAGTACTAAGCTACGGGGCGTTGTATACTTTTATGGAATAAAAAGTGATGGACTTTTGTTTGGAGCCAAGTCTTTAATCATTACGCTAATTATTCTTGACCAGATTTTTACGAAAGATCCTTCCCCCCAGCAAACTTATCTGTCTAGCTAGACCTAGATACGACCAAATTGCTTTCGATTTTCTTTTAATTATTTAATTTTTTTTTATCTAGCAAACCTTTTCCATTGGGAAATGAAGATTTAATACGACTTTTAATTAGATTTTAACTATTGTAACCATTTTCTTAATTGAAATTGTTAATGTTTTAATATCTGGCTTTTTTTCATTATATTTTTCCAGGAATTCGTATATACACATAGAGGGAATATCGGCCAGACAAATATTCCGCCCTATATTTATATATGAATTCCGTATTGAAGTATTAAAATAAATTAAATGTGGAAAATAATTCAAAGAGTAACCTCCCGTCTTCTCTCATTATAAACGCGTGTAAAAAATATAATCTTGCCAGTGACATGACCAATAAAGTGTTTACTCCAAACAAAACATGTCATTTTAACCGAGACTTCTGCTATAGTCACACGAGTAATAAAAATTCTAGTCCAAACGAGTATGGCAAACAGGAAGCTGGTTTCTTATTCTAGGGATTTTTCTCAACTTCCGGTTTGTCGTCACGATGCTCATCAAATGAGCATCGGAGACATCGGCTCGACTACCTTTTTACGTAGAGTGACGTGAGAAGTGACGTATTTGTATTCGTGTTTTTGGGAGAAAAGCAAAGCCAAACTGTTTTAGAGTGATGTCGTGCAACAATGTGCCATTAATAGATTAGACACAATATCAGCGGTTTTTTTCAGGTTTCCCCTGACGAATTTAGAAGTTTAAATCAAAGTAATGTGAAATTTCAAGTATGAAACAACTTTTATAAATGAAAAGCTTGATCTACCCACTGCCTTCTCTAATACTAGGCCACGAAATGTCAGTTACAACGTTTTTTTTCTTGACATTTGTAATTTGCAATTTGTCCGAGATAGATGTCACTTTCCTGAGGTATATGAATAGCCAATCGCGAGTCTGGCGTCGCCAAGAGCCAATTAGATAAGGCTATAGCGAAGTAAGATCGTATAACTCCTAGCGACACCTAGGTGATAACGTAGAGATCTTGATTTAAATTAACGATTTGATTTAGAACTTGTTTTAAATGTAAATATTTTAAAATCAGTATTTAATTATTTAAATTAATCCCAATAAATTTAATCTCGATTATTAACCTAACAATCGTATCTATTTTTGATTTTCCGCCTACATTTGAATTTCCCGCTTTTTTTAACCTCAAGAAAGCGACACCTAACGATATTTTTGAAATCGATACCGCCACCACCTTTCTTTTCCTACGGATAGGCATATTATTAAAGAAGGCAGTGATCTACCTATTTTTTTAAAATGCAGTTTAGTTAGTAAATAACCACGATAAAACTAAAATCCACACGAAAAAAAAACAAACACGGAATTTATAAAAAAAACTTACCAGTTTGAAGGTCTACGATGAATGATGTTTGAGTTCATAATGTATCCAAAATAACGTGTAGGTCAGGAATGTTCACATTTCACAGGATTCGGCAAAACAATACACGCGCACAACGCGAAAAACTCACAAACGCGATGATCAACACACTCGTTAGGCCTTGGAAGGCTCGTTGGTATCCTTTGTATCAGTGTAGGGGTTGAATATTTTCACACGAATGGTTTGACTTTACTCCATTGGCGTCGGCCACTCGTAGCTCTTTCAAGTCGATGCTGGATGACTCAGCATTATTTCATCGTTCGTATACCTATAAGAAATATTTAAAATATTTAATGCCTTTTTAAATTATTTGAAAACGAAGTTGTGCCAAATCCAATAGCGATATTTCTGGCAATATGAATTAACACAATTGTTTTTCTCAGATAATTGAAGTATTAAATTGTAATTTTGAAATTAATGGTCGTGATAATATCCCCTGATAAAAGTAGAAATCTATTAACCTATATTAAGGACCAGTCAGTCTTGTCCTATAAGCTAAAACAGAAAAGTGTATCGAACTCCATACCAATAAAATACTTGTTAGGCCCGCGGACAAATTGACAAAATTTTTTAGAAAAAAGGAAAAAAATTGTAAAATATAGGAGAAAACCTTCCATTATAGGAGTTTATAGGGAGGCACTGAAAATATAGGAAGTCTGGTCACCCTGTTTAAATAACTATTGCAAACGCAATCCTCAAAATAAACCATTCCGTTAAAAATCAGGCTTTGAAACCATAAATATGGATTACCATTCACGCGTTAATTCATAATCCCTATAGACCTCTAAGTTGGATACTTAAAGGTTTTAACTTATGGTACTATTTATATTTTTGGAAAAATGTTTCCTTATAACAAAATGACAAGTTTTGGCTGCATTTGCGTCATCATAATAACCATTAATTACGGGGTTACAATTTGTACAAAATATCTCTTGATATTAAACCAAGTAGTGGTCCTTCGACACTTTTTGTTAAAGCAAATGGACCGCAGATTGGAAACCATCTTAATTTTTAAACAGATTTTAAGATGAATAAAATAATGATAGAGTTAAAATCAGTTGGAAGGTTCAACGCGTAAATGGTAAAACACTTAAATATTTATATTAACCAGAACTCTAGTGTAAGCATTGAAATCTCACGTGGTTCTGTAATTTATGTACAAATTTCCTCGTATTAAGGTACCGTGAATAATATTAAAATTCCTTTTCTTCCTTTTACAAGTAAGTGTGGCTTTAATTTCTACGGGGTTTATGTTCGACAATCATTTGGATCTTTTGAAAAATAACAGGTTAATTTTGTTTGTTGGGATGGATTTTGCCACCTTGTCCAATGTCGACCAATTTGATTTTAAAGAAATTTCCACAGGGTGACCACTGAAAATTTGAAAATCCTATACAGGAAATTTCTTTGCGAAATATAGGAAAATATAGGAAGAATTTCATCTAAAATATAGGATAAAATAGGAAGAAATAAGTGTAAAATATATGATATAATAGGAAAATAATTAATTAAAAGTAGGAACCATGTTTACTATTGCATCAAAACTCTCGCCACCGGTTTAAACATGGTATTAATATGATCCAATTTCTTATATAGTATGGAATTTTACAGACTATTTTAACTGGAAAATGTACAGTTAAGCTAAAATAATCTTAAACAGCCACAGCTGACAGTATGATTTATAACTTTAGCCTTAACAAGAGATTTTGAGTAGAAATATAGGAGATTATAGGAATTGCCATTAAATTATAGGAGAAAATAGGAAGGAGGTGAAAATATAGGAAATATAGGAAAAGTGGTCACCCTGTAAATAGGGACGCTTTCATCACAGAATTGACATCGTATCTTGGTGTTTTGAGTGCGTAAATATCCTAACTTATTACCCTAAACCTTAAGAGTTACAATCCTTTTGAGTTAAGGAAACAAATTATGCTAGGAAATAGATTAATCAGCTATAGTTTCACTTGTACAACCACGAGAATTATTATATATTATAGAAATAATATAGTTAACTCGGCAACCAAATTATGAAAATAGTAACTTTTAGTAACCAAATTATGAAAATAGTAACTTTTAGTAACCAAATTACGAAAATAGTAACTTTTAGTAACCAAATTACGAAAATAGAAACTTTTAGTAACCAAATTACGAAAATAGAAACTTTTAGTAGCCAAATTACGAAAATAGTAAATTTTAGTAGCCAAATTACGAAATTAGTAACTTGTAGTAGCGAAAATAAGAAAATAGTAACTTTTAGCAGAGGTATTTAATAAGCCCCTTCGGGGGGAAGTATGAAAGCCCCTATACTACCAATGCTAAAAATCACGAACAACAAGAGCCCGTTGCTGACTATCTAGGCCACTAGCTCGCGCTGGACTTCTCAATGTCGCTACTCTAGTAAATGGTCTTTGTATAAACAAGACGGCTCGATTTGTGTTTAGAACTTCCTGTCTCAGGAGTCAGGCTGTCTGTTAAATTGGAGTCGAAGGTTGACTTCAGCTCGCAAGTTCCGGAAGTGTGCGTAGGGAAAATTTAGTGAGGTTATTATATACCTCTGCTATTACCCATAATGTAATAGAATAACTATTACCTTTAATATAATCGAACAAATATATAATTTAATAGAGCAATTATATAATTTAATAGAGCAATTATATAATTTAATCGAGCAATTATATAATTTAATCGAGCAATTATATAATTTAATCGAGCAATTATATAATTTAATCGAGCAATTATATAATTTAATCGAGCAATTATATAATTTAATCGAGCAATTATATAATTTAATCGAGCAATTATATAACTTAATCGAGCAATTATATAACTTAATCGAGCAATTATATAACTTAATCGAGCAATTATTATAACTGCTCGATTAAGTTATAATTGCTCGATTAAATTATATAATTATTATATAATTTAATCGAGCAATTATATAATTTAATAGAGCAATTATATAACTTAATCGAACAAGTATATAATTTAATCGAGCAAGTATATAATTTAATCGAGCAAGTATATAATTTAATCGAGCAAGTATATAATTTAATCGAGCAAGTATATAATGTAATCGAACAATTATCTAATTTAATCGAGCAAGTATATAATGTAATCGAACAATTATATAATTTAATCGAGCAAGTATATAATTTAATCGAGCAATTATATAATTTAATCGAGCAATTATATAATTTAATCGAGCAATTATATAATTTAATCGAGCAATTATATAATTTAATCGAGCAATTATATAATTTAATAGAGCAATTATATAATTTAATCGAGCAATTATATAATTTAATCGAGCAATTATATAATTTAATCGAGCAATTATATAATTTAATCGAGCAATTATATAACTTAATCGAGCAATTATATAACTTAATCGAGCAATTATATAACTTAATCGAGCAATTATTATAACTGCTCGATTAAGTTATAATTGCTCGATTAAATTATATAATTATTATATAATTTAATCGAGCAATTATATAATTTAATAGAGCAATTATATAACTTAATCGAACAAGTATATAATTTAATCGAGCAAGTATATAATTTAATCGAGCAAGTATATAATTTAATCGAGCAAGTATATAATGTAATCGAACAATTATATAATTTAATCGAGCAAGTATATAATGTAATCGAACAATTATATAATTTAATCGAGCAAGTATATAATTTAATCGAGCAAGTATATAATTTAATCGAGCAATTATATAATTTAATCGAGCAATTATATAATTTAATCGAGCAATTATATAATTTAATCGAGCAATTATATAATTTAATCGAGCAATTATATAACTTAATCGAGCTAGTGGCCTAGATAGTCAGCAACGGGCTCTTGTTGTTCGTGATTTTTAGCATTGGTAGTATAGGGGCTTTCATACTTCCCCCCGAAGGGTGTTATTATTTACCTCTGCTTTTAGTAACCAAATTACGAAAATAGTAACTTTTAGTAACCAAATTACTAAAATATTAACTTTTAACAACCAAATTACGAAAATAGTAACTTTAAGTAACCAAATTACGAAAATAGTAACTTTAAGTAACCAAATTACGAAAATAGTAACTTTTAGTAACCAAATTACGAAAATAGTATCTTTTAGTAACCAAAGTACAAAATTTAGTGAAAATAGTATCTTTTAGTAACCAAATTACAAAAATTTTGTGGAAATAGTAACATAGTATCAACTCTGTAATTTTAAAAATCATAAACGTATAAATAAACATTGCAAAGTCGACTTCCTCAAATCAAACACCGAATTTGTTCACTCACTAAAGATTATCGTTTTAGTAGCAGACGATAAAAGCGGATAAAAAGGCAAAATGTGAAAACAAGTTGATAAATCTTTATGAGGTCAATGGTGTCGACCCTAATTTGGTCGAAATTCACAAGGCTCATCTTTCGTTGGACGGAGTAATAGTTAAAACAAATTATTATTTGATTAATTTCACGTTTACTTTAAGATAGATTCAAGGCTAAATATTTTACACTCGAGTAGAAAATATACAAGACCACAATGCTGGTCAAGTTTTAAGTTCATTTTCATTTCTTAAGTACTAACAGCGCGTCAATAAAAATATTAAGAGATATTAATCCCAAATTAACGAGTCTAAATTTCTTTAAATATATAAAGTTTTGAGAGTAAGTGATTTTCAACTAAGGCTTGATTAAAATCGGACGAAACAACGAATAAATTAATTAAAATTATTTGGAATAAATTTCGAAACGTAGCAAGCACCATACAGAGTTTCAATCATGGCATTTCAAGGATTATTTGGAGCTGTAGCCAAAGAAGCTTTGGTGTGCGACGTCGTTTTTGACTGCGTAATGAAGGTATATATTAACGCTTTTAAAATATATAATACTTTTAAGTGATTTCGAAAGTCAGGGGATTTTATTTTAAGATCTATTAAAAACTTTTACTGAAAAACAATACTTTGGGTTGCCAATATGTTTTTGAAAATCTTAAAATTATAATATCAAAAAATCGAAATAAAATATTTTCCATTTGAGGACGTAGGATGTGGGAAGACGTAATTGAACCTTGGAGGAAACTGTACATAGTTTACGACTGTTTCAGTGTTTAGTCTAAGTTGGCGTTACCAAATTCGTACTCCTAGGCGCATGCGTAACTTCTATTAGTTTATGCATAAGCCCACTGATGCTTTACGAAATTGACAGTAAAGATAATAACACAAGTAAATCATGCTTCCAAGTTTACAACAAGGCATATTACGATTGGTATGTGTTTCTGAAAGTTTTGTCGTCAGAGCTTTCGCCCAAGGAGAGAGGAAAAAAATCCAAAAACTCTAAACGGTCGAGATACGGAATTCGAAATTGCCCTCTCTAGCGGTTGAGATTGGAACTAAGTAGGTAATGCTAATATTACGCTGAACTTTCTTTACGTTTACGGGGGTGAAAATGTATCGACGGAAAATAACTCTCCCCTCTCTCTCTGGCGAAACGAAGGAGCGTGTCTCGCCCGGCCGTCGCGATTTCGAGTCTGAGTAACTATAGAAAGAATAAACTGGGGCCTGGCTGCCTTTCTGTACAAATTTCGGAATACTTATAGGATGAAACCATGGACTGAGAAAATCGGACTCACTTCATCGTCACCCGCAGTATGTCGTCTTATGAACTTGAAGGATTATTTATTTGTCATAATAATAACGGGCTATGTCCTAGTCTCCCCTTTCCAACTTTTTAAATCGAGTTAATTATGCTAGAATTTCAACTAACAAGCCTCTTTTGTATTATATTTTTTTTTTTGTAAACCCAACAACAATCCTAAATACTTCAAGTTCAAGTTAAAAGCTACGATTTTGATCTATGAAAGTCGACGGGGAGGGGTAAAATGTTTAAAATGTATCATATTATTAGAGAGGATTGCTTTATTGTTTCGAAACTTAAGTTACTCAAATCATTTAAGTTCCGTCCAATGATTGTTTCCCACCAAATCACCATCGACAACATTCCATTTGGAACGCAAGTGCTCAACTTGCAGCCTTGCAATGTTTGAGAACCTGGGGTCACTATATCTATAGTTCCTCCAAGATTAAATGAAAAGTATGACTTTCTGTATTTAGAGTTATTACTTTCGCGAAAGTAATCATGTGAAGTGACAGTATTCACATGCATTTACTGAAGGCTCTATACAGTATTATCAGAAGCCGATGAAACCCTCATTTGAAGTCTATTACTCCCTGGTCTTCTCTACCCCTCTCTGTATGGGTTAGTCTCAAAAAGCGCGATTCGTACGCCTCCTAACGGTAGATATTTTCAGAACGGGAGTTCGTCGAGCGAATATATCTAGCAGCCTTGGAGTTCGTCAAAAAAACGTCGTCGTTTGTGGAGAGAGAGAATTTCCAATTTTCCGTAGACAGGGGGTATGAAGTAGGACCCCTCCGATCTCGTAAAATTGGGAATTTTACCCATACAGAGAGGAGCGCTATATCGAACATTAGAGTAGTAGACTTCAAAGGAGGGTTTCATCTACTTCTGGTATTATATATAAATATATGAAATTATAACGTTTTTGTTATGTTTAACCAGAGTTTTACAACTTCGTGAATAAAAATTTCTTGAAGTTTAAAATTTACCGAGAAAGGGTGGAATTTGAAGCGACCCGTGCATGACGTGGTTTCTGGTAATTTCTCGTTGAGTAATTCTTCGTAAAGGTGGAGTTAACATTTAAATAATCGGGCAGACACGTGATATGTAGCCTCCGGCGTATCAAAGGGGGGGGGGGGTGGTTGCGGAAAAATCATTTGAGCTGTTCTTCAACATAATATTATTTATTAATATAATCTTCAAAATAATTTAGGAAAATTTCCCCTTGACGTAGGGTACTTCTTTCGCATTTAAAGGTATAAGTAACGCATTAACTGATAACCAATTCTGAATGCAAACTACTCTACGAATAAAAATGAAAAAATAACCGACTGAATTAACAAATTACGTGAGAATAATAATCGAAATATTAGTCTTACAAAAATTTGATTTGAACTTCTTAAAAACATGGTTATGACAGGGCTGGCTTAAGAAGTAAAATTGTTTCCTTTGCTTCTGTATTTCCATCATTTTATAATAAATTTAGCCGCGTTCATACTATAGGCCTTGAAGTCGATATAAACAGTTTCGAAACCTTTCGCTACAGTCGCGTGAACGAATCGATTTCACGAAACTGCTTCGGGAAACAGTTTCAAACCGATTCGGCATCAACAAACTACAGAAGAAGCTATAATAAATCGATTTATCAAGATGTGCATATGGCCTTTGAAACGATTCCGAGCGATTTAAATACGGGTTTGATTTTAGCGTTTAAAGTCGAATGTGATAAGCTCTAGTGTGAACGTATAGTTGTGAAATCCTTAAACCGATTTCTCGAGAAATCCAAATGGAATATGAGTAGCATATAAAAAAATTTGTTAGAATTAGAAATCGATTCGAATTAACATATGATATATTCAGGGAGCCCAGCCATAAATATCAATTCCTTATAGGATTTATAGGATTGTTTTCCAAAATATAGGATTGTTTTCCAAAATATAGGATTATACAAGACACAAAATTATATTATCTATTATCCAATTATTTATCTAACCAACCCTTATCAAATTAATTATCTATCTACTATCCAATTGATTGTCTAATTATTATCCAATTGATTGTCTAATTATTATCCAATTGATTGTCTAATTATTATCCAATTGACTGTCCAACTATTATCCAACTGTCTAACTAACTATTATCCAATTGTCTAACTATTATCCAATTAATTGTCTAACTATTATCCAATTAATTGTCTAACTATTATCCAATTAATTGTCTAACTATTATCCAATTAATTGTCTAACTATTATCCAATTGTCTAACTATTATCCAATTAATTGTCTAACTATTATCCAATTAATTGTCTAACTATTATCCAATTGTCTAACTATTATCCAATTGTCTAACTATTATCCAATTAATTGTCTAACTATTATCCAATTAATTGTCTAACTATTATCCAATTAATTGTCTAACTATTATCCAATTAATTGTCTAACTATTATCCAATTAATTGTCTAACTATTATCCAATTAATTGTCTAACTATTATAAAATTATTATCTGAGTAACTACTATCCAATTATTATCTGAGTAACTACTATCCAATTATTATCTAACTATTATACAATCATTACCTTACTAGTATCCAATTATTATCTAACTATTATCCAATTAATTACGAAACTAAAGAGACTGGTGGCGCCACTGCGGAAAAAATCCCTAGCGAAATTTTAGAGGCCGTCACGAAAACAGTGAGATCACGCTCCAAAGAGAAGGATTTTAATTTACTTATGATAATACTAAAACATTTAATTTTAAGTGAAACACACTCTTTAATAACATACATCAAGGGTTCTGTCAATTTCCACCGAATTTTCAGTCTGTAATATTTAAGTCGTAGAAAAGATTATTATTCTATAGAAACCAGTTTGGCATTCAAAATTCCCCATACACAAAATCAAAAATATTTTCGAAACTGGCCTGAAGGTGAAAAAAAATCACGCTAGGATAAAAATCTACCGTAACTGAACAGTCATACGGTTCAATTGCTTTATCGAGCAAATACATTCTTTTGTTTTAGGGCTAATATACCTCGAAATAACTTCGATTAAATTAAAATTAAGAATTCGACCCTTGAAGCGAGTTGCAAAACTAATATATACATTTTTATTGTTATTGTTAATATAAATCTAGTTCTAGTGAATATTGAATTTAGTTGTTTTGAATTAGTAGCGTGATGGAGTTCACGAGATTGCTCGGTGCTGTCGGGAAAGAAGTTATTCAATGCGAAACCACTCTCAGTTGCATTACTAAGGTATGGAAATTAACAAGCTTTCATAATTAAATTATCGGAATTCAATATCTAAAATCTAATTGAATAATTATTATCTAATTAATTTAGTAAACGTTATATAAATCATTAAACTTATTTCTTGATTAACTACTAAGTAATTAATTGAATAACTAGTACCGAATCAATTATTAACAACTACCAAATCTATTGGACAACTAATATCCAGTTAAATGTTAATTAAATTATTATATTTCTCTATTACTATTTAATTAGATAAACATTAAAAATATTATTGAATAAAATAACCTAATTGAATAATTATTATGTATAATCTAATTGAATATTTATTATCTATAATCTAATCGAATAATTATTATCTATAATGTAATCGAATAATTATTATCTGCGATCTAATCGAATAATTTTTATCTACGATCTAATCGAATACTTTTATCTACGATCAAATCGAATTATTTTTATCTACGATCTAATCGAGTAATTATAATCTACGATCTAATCGGATAATTATCTACCATCTAATCGGATAATTATCTAACATCTAATCGAATAATTATTATCTACAATCTAATCGAATAATTATTACCTTTAATCTAATCGAATAATTATTACCTTTAATCTAATCGAATAATTATTACCTTTAATCTAAATCTAATCGAATAATTATTACCTTTAATCTAAATCTAATCGAATAATTATTACCTTTAATCTAAATCTAATCGAATAATTATTACCTTTAATCTAAATCTAATCGAATAATTATTACCTTTAATCTAATCGAATAATTATTACCTGCAATGTAATCGAATAATTATTACCCATAATGTAATAGAATAACTATTACCAGAGGTATTTAGTAACCCCCTTCGGGGGGAAGTATGAAAGCCCCTATACTACCAATGCTAAAAATCACGAACAACAAGAGCCCGCTGCTGACTATCTAGGCCACTAGCTCGCGCTGGACTTCTCAATGTCGCTACTCTAGTAAATGGTCTTTGTATAAACAAAACGGCTCGATTTGTGTTTAGAACTTCCTGTCTCAGGAGTCAGGCTGTCTGTTAAATTGGAGTCGAAGGTTGACTTCAGCTCGCAAGTTCCGGAAGTGTGCGTAGGGAAAATTTAGTGAGGTAACTATTTTTTGGAAGTAAAGCGGTATGTCGATCCGCCGTGATTTACGCCGGGCACTTGTTGTTCGTCGATTTTGCCTACCTTTCATACTTCCCCCCCCGAATTGGGTTATTATATACCTCTGCTATTACCCATAATGTAATAGAATAACTATTAACTATAATGTAATCGAACAATTAAATGATTTAATCGAGCAATTATGTAACTTAATCGAGCAATTATATAACTTAATCGAGCAATTATATAACTTAATCGAGCAAGTACATAATTTAATCGAGCAAGTACATAATTTAATCGAGCAAGTACATAATTTAATCGAGCAAGCACATAATTTAATCGAGTAATTATATAATTTAATCGAGCAATTATATAATTTAATCGAGCAATTATATAACTAAATCGAGCAATTATATAACTTAATCGAGCAATTATATAACTTAATCGAGCAATTATATACTTTAATCGAGCAATTATATAATTTAATCGAGCAATTATATAATTTAATCGAGCAATTATATAATTTAATCGAGCAATTATATAATTTAATCGAGCAATTATATAATTTAATCGAGCAATTATATAATTTAATCGATCAATTATATAATTTAATCGATCAATTATATAATTTAATCGATCAATTATATAATTTAATCGATCAATTATATAATTTAATCGAACAATTATATAATTTAATCGAGCAATTATTTTATTTAATCGAGCAATTATATAATTTAATCGAACAATTATATAATTTAACCGAGCAATTATACAATTTAATCGAGCAGCTATATAATTTAATCGAACAATTATTATACAATTTTCTAATTTAGTAAGCATTTCCAAATTAATTGTTCTAGATCAAACCTAATTGAATACCCAAGTTATCGGAAAGCAATATCTATAGTCTATAACTGATTAATTATAAGTAAAAATACATTATTCAGTTTCGAGCCTAATATTTTCGATGGTATTGCAACATGGAAAAACATTCAGCCAAGGGAAGTCCTCGGAGAAGGGGTGGTAGAGTGGTCTTCAAACTCGATCTATTATCGTGCAATATTTCTAAGCCTTGGTATTAGTTAATCTAAACATTTTGAATAAATTTCGTAACCGCACATTGCCCCTCGCGTTGTATTTTTGTAACAGAGCGGATATTTTCTATCCATACGTATCATAGAAGCCTTAGGATGTTTAAAGGGAGAATGCAACCTAATAACAAGTGATTTTTTATCGATTCCTTTTCGTTTAAATAGGCCTAATCTACCATTAAAAAGTTTACAATACAAATATTAAACTAGAAATAAATTTAAAACTTACCATCAAAATAGGCTTAGTGGGATTCATGGAGATCCTGCATTGTCTTCGTGTAAGGTCTAGCAACCAATGAGCTAAGGCCCGTCGTTAGCGCGAGACCTACAATCGCGTTCGATTGGTTTCTAGACCTTACACGCGTAGAAGTCAGGATCTCCATGAATCCCGCTAAGCCGATTTTCAGGGTAAGTTTTGAATTTATTTCTAGTTTAATATTTGTTTATAAATTTTTTAAATAGTGGATTAAACAATAAGGAATCGATAAAAAATCACTTGTTGTTAGGTTGCATCCTCCCTTTAAATATATTTACAGGAAATTGAAGAAAAAAAAAAAAAAAAAAAAAATCATTTACAGTATTAATAACAAATATATATTATAATTTATGACGAGTTGTGAAAATGTCATTTACAAAAGAATAGCGGTTAAATCATAAATATGAAACGATTTAGAAAGCATTCTTGTGATTCGTACGAATAATATGAAGTATATTATTAGAAAAAGTTCGATACCCATTGTATTATCAGATGGAGATTTAATAATAACAGCAATACGCGAATGCTTTAGTTGAGTACAGACAAAGAGAGCTCGGAATTCGTACAACGTTTGTTAATTGAAAAAGACTATAGTGAATGGTAATCAGATATTATCCTGTCGCAAAAAAAAATATCCATTTCTTATTCGGGTTAACGTGTATCTGAATGTAAGGCAAACGTTTCATTCGTACTCATTTTTATAGGAAATTGATACGAAATGCGAGAAAATTCAAAACTCAAGTTTATTGGCGGATTTTAACCCAAATTGAGATCTCGAAGCTAGAATGTAGTCATTTAGTCGCTGTTCCTTTCAATTTAAATTGAAATGTAATTATTATATTTCATTCTACACGGATTTCGAGAAACGTCATATTTTTATCTTCATATTATCCGTTCGAATAAACGCGTAAATTGTTTATTAATCAAGCTTAAAATTTTATCTCCGTATAATTCGTATCCATTTGATACACGTCTGTTTATATAATTTCCTGTTTCATATTAACAAATAATTTATCCGAGATTAAAGTACCTGAAAAAAGCCTAGTTATCAATGGATATCATTATCCTATTAGACCAATTTTCTTATGACAATTTCTTATTACGGTCTAGCTGCCACACGGTTTTAATTTTCGACCTTAGAGAATTTCTCTGCACCAGTGAACCCAATTTATTTGTGTCGCAGACAGAGGTCGTGGTTTTGATATAATTTTGAAACTAAAATCAGTATCATTTTGTTAATATTTGAGGCACGTACAAATCTATTTGAACACTCCCCATCGCTATAAAACATAATAAAAAACATTAAAGGATAACCAAGACAAAGTCAGGAACAATAAAACTCGCCGAAAACTAAGGATTACAAGTTGGGAAACCAAAATATTGCCTCCCAGACCACGTCGTAATCTAACACAAAACATTTAAATTAATAATTGTTTCTGTTCATAGGGACAAAGTCCAAAATTTGAACCATAAATACCAGTATGGCGTTACATAATTGTTTAAAGGGAGAATGAAAGGCCGAAACAACCTATTTTTAATCGATTAGGAATGCTAAAATAATGAGAAAAACAATAATATAACTAACCAAAAATATTTCCTTATATTATAATCAATTTCCAAAGTTCCGATGCTAAGCCTAGGCTGCCTAGCTCGGTGAACTAGGCTAGCACGACCTGTATTTTTTTTTAATATTCGCGGCTGTTCTTTTCGCCAATCACGAGCGAGTATGCGTATTTTAAAAATACTCGTACTCGCTCATGATTGGCGACTAGATCAGACGGGAATATTAAAAAAAAAAAAAAATACGGCTCGTGCTCGCCGAGCTAGGCAGCCAAGGCTTAGCCTTCTGCAAGTTTCGGAACTTTGGAAATTGATTATAAAATAACGAAATATTTTTGGTGAGTTACATTAGTGTTTTTCTCATTATTTTAGCATTCTTAATCGATTAAAAATAGGTTGTTTCGGCCTTTCATTCTCCCTTTAAGCAAAACAAAAATTATCTTGCGAAAAACAGGAAAATAAATCGCTTATTTAACCACTTTGATTTCAAAATAAAATATTAAAGTCCAAAATTCAGTATTAAAACCAAACAAAATCAGAATTTAAACAATTGAAATTAGCAATATCCAGTGATGTGTAAAATAAACCTTTACACAAAATAATTTAATTGCGGAACAATTATCAAATATAAATCTATCAAATAAACCGAAAAAAGTCAATTCGAATCAAAAATATTCCTCTTACCACTGACAAGAGGGGTTATTTGATATATTTATATTTGATAAAGGTTTATTTTACACATTACTGAAGATTGCTAATTTCAATTGTTTATATTCTGATTTTGTTTGGTTTTAATACTGAATTTAGGACTTTAATATTTTATTTTGAAATCAAAGTGGTTATATATTCGATTTATTTTTGCTGTTTTTCTCAAGCTAAGTTTTGTTTTGCTTAAACAATTATGTTACGCCATATTGGTATTTATGGCTCAATTTTTTTACTTCGTCCCTATGTTACTTCGTGGTCGGAGAGTTAATATTTTGCTTTCCCAACTTGCTATCCTTAGATGTCTGCGAGTTTTAATGTTCTTGACTTTGTCTTCGTTATAATTTAACTTGTTGCAGAATATTTAGACATGTTTAAGAATTAGTTTCTAAAGTTTTTTTTTTTTTAATTTATATAAAAGTAAACATAAATTCGGACTAATCATTAATTTCAGCCTTCTACAGAGCGCTTGTAATGTCTTAAAGGGAGAATGAAAGGCCGAAACAACCTATTTTTAATCGATTAAGAATGCTAAAATAATGAGAAAAACAATAATATAACTCACCAAAAATATTTCGTTATTTTATAATCAATTTACAAAGTTCCGATGCTAAGTCTAGGCTGCCTAGCTCGGTGAACTAGGCTAGCACGACCTGTATTTTTTTTAATATTCGCGGCTGTTCTTGTCGCCAATCACGAGCGAGTACGCGTATTTTAAAAATACGCGTGCTCGCTCGTGATTGGCGACTAGATCAGACGGGAATATTAAAAAAAAAAAAAAAAAAAAAAAAATACGGCTCGTGCTCGCCTAGTTCGCCGAGCTAGGCAGCCAAGGCTTAGCCTTCTGCAAGTTTCGGAACTTTGGAAATTGATTATAATATAACGAAATATTTTTGGTGAGTTATATTATTGTTTTTCTCATTAGTTTAGCATTCTTAATCGATTAAAAATAGGTTGTTTTGGCCTTTCATTCTCCCTTTAACATTAAAATATTGGAAAGGTCCTTAGGCATCAAACGTTGGCCTATTCTTTTAATGTTAGAACATTACAAGCGCTGTTGAAGGCTGAATTAATATGATTGGTTCGAAATTATATTTAAAAATATTTTACCAAACTTTAGAAATTAATTTAAACACCAAAAACGTGTCTAAAAATTCCGAAAACATTCTGGAATACGTTTTTAGACACGTTTATTCCAAAAGCTGTTCCATTTTTAGCTCTAAGTTTCCCTTTAAATTTTCGTTTTAGGTAAATTTGAATATCAATTTTCTTTTCTTGTAGAGTTTAGATGGAGTGTCTACTCATCTTCAAAGCTTAGACCAAACATTGATGTACATGATGTTCGTTTTCATCGCTATAGGAGCGTTGAACATCTTATTCATATTCGTGGTTTTCTTCATCGCTTGCCACGCTTTGAAAACGTGGAGAAGAGAACAAGACATCGTATCGAAACTACAAGAGAAACACACTGCTCCAAAAAGACCAACGTACGGAGTCGAATGAAAGGGGCCAGCGGACATTTATTAGCGAGCTAAACATCATTTGCTAGTGTATTTACAGTGAATGATATCGATTTAGCACAAAGTTGTAGTTGATAACCCCTTTTCAAAACGCGACCAAGTAATAAAATGATAACAGAGTTCTCACTCTTTTTCGAGACATTAAAAAAAATCAAGTATACCCTAATTATGCATAGGCCTATATAAAATTTGTAAAAAATGACGCAAAAACTTGACTATACATGTATTCAGAAGCCGATGAAACCCTCCTTTGAAGTCTACTACTCTAATGTTCCATATAGCGCTCCTCTCTGTATGTGTAAAATTCACAATTTTACGAGATCGGAGGGGTCCTACTTCACGCCCCCTGTCTACGGAAAATTGGAAATTCTCTCTCTCCACAAACGACGACGTTTGTTTGACGAACTCCAAGGTTTCTAGCGATATTCGCTCGACGAACTCCCGCTCCGAAAATATCAACCGTTAGGAGGCGTACGAATCGCGCTTTTTGAGACTAACCCATACAAGAGAGGGGTAGACAAGATCCGGGAGTAATAGACTTCAAAGGAGGGTTTCATCGGCTTCTGATGTATTTTATAAGCATTGGTTTTTCGAATTAAAATTTTGTAAATAAAAATGACGACTAAATCACAATAGAAGTATTAACAAGCATTTTCAACCTGCTGGATAGTAGCTAGACCTTTTTTAGCTCGACTCTCTATTGCAAAGTTCCAGCCGGGCCATCAGGGTTGCTACAGTTTTTCAGATTCAAATTCCCTGACTTTTCCAGGTTTTTCCCTGACCTTTTCCAACGATTTTCCCTGACCGATTCAGCTAATACTACCAGAAGAAAATATAGGAAGTGGAATTGCTTGGCCTTAATCGCGAGGCGTCCCTTTTTGCTTTTTTCGCGCCATTTAATACCCCCGGGGTAGAGACAGATTTGGGATTTTATAGCGCATTAACACGCCAGTGACGTAACATATAAAGGGCTACGCCGCTGGTAAGTAGTGATTAATTAATCTTATTATTTTACAGGGTTTCATTATTAAATAAAAACTTACTATGAATTTCTAGTTTGAAAATGATTTTGTCAGAGGTTTTGAAACCTGATAGGGAAGATTACAAAGGAATAAAAGACCTAAAGAGCAGACGACAGAACTACAGCTGCCGGTCAAAGGTTAAAGATTGTTTCCACAACACGCTACACGTTAGCGCCTTAACTTTAAAATATTCCGAGAGAGGATTTTTTTAAGCTTTGTCCCGATTGGCTAGATTCAAATTCTAGGGGTGGTGGGTGATATGACTATTGTTATGCTGGGGTAAGGGACGACTTGTATGGCTCAAATGTACAGTAATCCACTTCCTCTATTTTCTTCTGATACTACCCAATTTTTAACCTTTTTTTTTATTTTACTTAAAAATAAATATTTTCAATAACATGGTTATCGTTTAGTTTATATTTAGCGATACAAATTTTGCAATTGCGTTGGCCAAGCTTTTGCGTGCATATCTTTGTTCTAATCTATACAACTGACACGGTCAGCTTCAAATATTTTCTGCAGATAATGATTGTAATGTCCTGGCTTCTAGAAAGATCTTTAAATTCCCTGAATTTTTAAAATTTCTTAAAATTCCCTGACTTTTTTGGTTCATTTTCAAATTCCCTGACTTTTTCCAATTTTCCCTGACCTGTGGCAACCCTGAATCCCTTTTTAAAAAGATATTGTAACGCGAAAACTAAGGTAGATTAACCGTGATTCTCGAGAGTGATTGATAAGAGAGAGAGAGAGATTATTCTACCAAGAATCCATTCAGGTTCCATAAGAATATGGGAGCATAGATTTAGCCTCTGGTACCATCCTCCCAAACTTTGTAACAAAAGTTCGTCTGCAATTTTCGCAACATTTGTACGCTTAGATCTTTTTCGGTCGGCTCCAGTTTTAATTACCCAAAATATTATGCCAAGGTCGTTAGTGGCGCGGGTTAATAATATAATGTCAGGAGCTATTTACTTGAAAAATCGATTCGAAGCAGACGAACTTTTGCTACAAAGTTTGGGGGGATGGTTATTGAATCGCGGCCCTCCCATATTCTTATGGGACCTGAATGAATTCTTGATTCTACTTAAGAAAGAATAAATATTCACGATACTCAAGGCATATGGCGCCATTTAGGCATCTTAATAGACATTTATCCTAAAAAGTGTGGGAAATAGGTGATTTAGGGACCAAATACTGATACTAGGGTGGTTTAGGGACCTAGGAACAAAATAACTAAATGGAAAAGCCCTGCTAAAAGAGCAACAGTATAAAATCTCCGTTTGTAATCTATTCAACAGCCTTCAACATAAACCATAGTAGCTGTTATTATGATATAGAAGAAAAAGCTAACAGAATTTATTATAAATATATGCGAATTAAGCCATAATAAAACATAGTTTTCAATAAAGGGGTAAAGGAAAATTCATTAGCCTATATGTTGAGATTTCGAAGGGGCCTCGAACTTCTCCAAAATGGGGCCTCGAAATATTGTAGTTTGGGCCCCAATTTTTCAAAATATATATTATCGATACTTACCCGACGTTTTTTAAAGTCTATAACTTAGGGTAAAAAAATTAAACTTTCAAAAGCATGAAACGGTCTCGTATTTTTTTTGTCTGTCACATTCCTAGTCATATTGCTATTTCTAAATTTGAAACGACAATTCAAAAGTGAGTATTAAATTTCCTTAAATGAGGATTAATGAAATCCCAAATTCAGTACAAGATATCGAGACATCGCTTTGATCGTGAAATCTTTATCGAGATCTCAAAATCGTTATAAAGATTTTGTAATTTCGTAACAAAGGACAAGGGCGGATTAACATGAGAACCCCCTCCCCCCTAACGATTTTGATGAAATATTTCGCAGACTATCTATATACCGAGGTAAGAACCCGTGCAAAGTTTTAGACAATTTTAATGTGACGTTTTGGAAATATGAATTCTAGTACTTTACACATCTCCGACGTATTTTCAATGGGATATTGTCACCATTATCTCATACTTACCACACATGTTAACCGTGTTATAAGGAAGAAGATTGTGTAGTTTTATCAAATTCGTTTGACGCGTTTTCCACGAATCGCTAGATAAGGTAATGGTGCCAATATCCCATTGAAAATACATGGGAGATGTGAAAAGTACTCGAATTTGTCTAAAACTTTCCACGGGTTCTTACCTCGGTATACTCACTGAAGAGGGTAAATGTCCCCACAGTGTTGCCAGCCAATTGTGAGTGCAATCTGAATCAGAGAGAAAGACTAGCAGTTAATTTTTGGAACTGATTTGTTCTGAACTGCACTCACAAACTCCTGGCAATCCTGCAATGAAAGGAAAGCTGGGAAAGAGGGGCGAAATCTTCTTTTACCCCTTTATCGAAAACTATGTATATAGGGAGACAACTAAGAGCCCAGGGGAAACAAAGCTTGACGTCATGGAACCCCCTTACTGGGGAGCGCTTGTAACGCCGAATACTGTAATTCCCTCAATAAGGTGAGAGATAGCCTCTGACGTATCAAAGTTTCCCTTGCTGGCTCCTTATAGATCGTCTGTGCTAAATTTCATCTCTATCGTAAGGGGGGGGGGGGTCCCTATGTTAATCTGCCCTTGTCCTTTCAGGATTTTGACAGAGATTTTCTTTGATATTTCTTATTTTGTAAATTTGCGGTAATAAAACATCGAAAACCAGACAGTAATCGGATAATGAAGAACCTAGGATATCCATTAATAACGAGGCTTTGTTTCAGATATTTTAACCTCGAATAAATTGTTTGTCAAACAAAATCGAACCCATGCTGGTTGAAAATTACGGATTTTCATGAAACTTTTTTCTAGGATCCATTACCATAAGTAATGAAGACTCCGGAAGTTTAACGACTTTAAATTGAAAATTTTTAAAGTTATGATTTTTTAAAGTTTTTGGCCCATTTTCCAATCTTTGCTTACTTGGCTCACATTGGCCGGTATTCTTTTTAAACATCTGAAATTGGTGAACCCTAGCTAAAAACGTGTCCCGAGTCTGAATTTTAAATCCGTTTAAGGGGTGGCAATTAACAATTAATGCCGAAAAAGGTCCACCTCGAATTTTAGTGAAATTTTTAGGGAATCACCTACGAATACATATAGAATAAACCCCAAAATTTGGTTTCACAGAAACCAATATTTCTGTCGAAAAAAAAAACATATATATATTTTTGGGGGTGAATTTCGGTATATCAATGTTAATTTCCTATACATGGCGGTTCTCAATATTCTATGTAAAGATAATATTAACATTGAGCGCGTGCGTTTTATGCTATTTCATTTTATTCGAATTCGATTAGCACGCGCTCAATGTTATTTTTATCAGTCCATACAAGCTATTGTGTTTTTGTTAAGAGCCACCCTGTATAGGAAATTAGCATTGAAATACCAAAAGTCACTCCCAAAAATATAATTTTTTTTTTTTCGACAGAAATAGTGGTTTCTGTGAAACCAAATTTTGGGGTTTATTCTATATGTATACGTAGGTGATTCCCTAAAAATTTCATTGAAATTGGAGGTGGACCTTTTTCGGCATTAATTGTTAATTGCCACCCCCCTAATTAGCGCTTAACTCAAAAACTTGAGTGTATAGAGCTAAACGGATTTCAAATTCAGACTCGGGACACGTTTTTAGCTAGGGTTAACCAATTTCAGATGTCTAAAAATAATACCGGCCAAGATATATAACTAAATATAAGCCAAGTAAGCAAAGATTGGAAAATGTGCCAAAAACTTTAAAAAATCATAACTTTAAAAATTTTCAATTTAAAGTCGCTAAACTTCCGGAGTCTTCATTACTTATGGTAATGGATCCTAGAAAAAAGTTTCATGAAAATCCGTAATTTTCGACCAGCATGGGTTCGATGATTTGAGATGGAATGACCCCAATATAAAACAACAATTTATATAAACAGACGCGTATTAAGTGGAAGATAAATTTGAAGCTTCATTAATAAACAAATTACACGTTTATTTATACGGATAATGAGGAAATAAAAATACGATGTTTCTCGAAATTCGTGTAGAATTATATTTAATAATTGTATTTCAAGCTATTTGAAAGGAACAGCGACTAAATCACTTCATTCTAGCTTGATTCTAGCTTCAAGATCTCAATTTGAGTTAAAATCCGCGAA
The DNA here is from genome assembly GCA_963920705.1 of Odiellus spinosus. Taxonomy (NCBI): domain Eukaryota; kingdom Metazoa; phylum Arthropoda; class Arachnida; order Opiliones; family Phalangiidae; genus Odiellus; species Odiellus spinosus. Next base: position 18,905,727 of record OY987225.1, read on the forward strand.
GAAACTCGAGTTTCAAATTTTGTTATCGGCGAATGAATAACTCGCATATCGTATCAATTTCCCATAACAACGAGTCCGAACCAAAAGTTTGCCTTACATTTAGGTATACGTGAACTCGGAATCTCGGATAAGAAATGGATATTTTTTCATATCTGTTTGACATTCTCGATGGTCTTATTCTTTATAACAAAAGGTTCTCTGCATATGCTTGGTCATTGGCGGCTCCAGGGGTGGGCTGAGTTACGAGCAGACTGTAGCCTTCTTGTAAATTTCAAAAGTCCCCCAAAATCCACTGAATGGGGCTTTGAAAACAAACGAAGGGGGGGAGGATGTCTAAATCCTCTCAAAAGGGGTCTCTAATTACGAAAATGAGGGCCTCTTAAAGTTATTAATCCTAGCGCCGCAATTCTTAAAGTAATTCGCAATTAAGTATCACAATTGGGATATCAGATGCTTCTCTGGTAATATTATCTCTTCGGCTTAATTATTAAAGTTGACAAACTTACGCGAAATAACTACTATAAAACTAATATCCTTACATAAAAAAATTATACAAAAACTTACCAATTTGAAGGTCTACGATGTATGGTGTTTGAGCTTATAATATCCAAACACACTTAACGAGATTCGGAAAACAATACACGCACATATCGCGAAAATTTCACAAACGCGAATCAACACACAATCCGGCCTTGGAAGGTACTGCAGCTTATTGGTAAACTTTGCCCTACTTTGAGATCGTTGCGGTTGAATATTTTAACGCGAATGGTCTTTAGGATGAGTAACCGTTTGAGCTGGCCCCTTTGGCGTCGGCCAGTCACTCGAGCGTCGATGCTGGATGACTCAGCCATAGCCTCCTCGATCACGCGCTTCGGCTGCGCTCGCGCTATAGAAGCCCCGGCAATCGGCCGAAAATCGCGAATAAATGAATTCTCGAGATTTACAAAACTCCCCCAAACTGATGCACGTCTCAAAGGGGGGAAACTGATCAAATTTGAAGGGTTTTGCCCTTTTCAGGTCTTTAATGATTTTTAAAAGCCACAATTAAAATATATGTTTTGCAAATTAGTTTATTTTATCTCCCTAACCAAGTTTCATAATTTTAGGGTGATTAGTTTTTAAGTAAAAAATTAAAGATCAACGTAAGATTGTAGCGTGTGCAAAGCTTTACCGCGTACAATTTGGTGCTTCAACCATTAACTCGGGTAAGTTTTGAAATTTTGGGAGAGACGTTTTCCTGCCATTTTCCAAATGCCATACATAGGTATTTAACTATAATGATAATAGATTAGTGTTAATCTACTCTCATTATAGTTACATACCTATGTACGGCGTTTTGAAAACGGCAAAAAAACTTCTCTCCCAAAATTTCACAACTTACACGCTACCACCTTACATTGATAATTAAAATTTGTATTTATATTGTATAATTTAAATTTATCACCCTAAAATTACGAAATCTGGTTAGGGAAATATTTCGGCTTACAACCCTAGATTAGATTAAATAACTAGGTTTGGAAAAAATGTTGTTCGGGGCAATCTTATATTGGTATAGTTTTATATATTTTTTACAACATATTGATACTACTACTATTATCATAGGTTTAGATGGTGGTGAATGTTTTAAATTTAAAGAGAATCTCAAATTATTTGGGGACTCTCATTCCACAATGCTATTGTTTACGAAAATATTAAGGGATTTCTTACAAGTTGTACAAGAATGTGATGTGCTACTAGGAAATAAATACCCATCATAGAGCTCTTAAAATGTTTAGACAACTGTATCCTACGAAAAGAAAAGAGAGGACCGCCGTATTTAGATTTTCGCGCCGAAACAGGGAAGAGTGGTTTGAAAACAGTTGTCCCGAATTACCCGGCTTCAAAATTTAGTAATTTCTCTCTCTTATCAATTCTCACAATTGCAACCTTATTAATTTTAACACTTGTTTTTGAGTAAAATAGTATATTGTCATAGAATAAAAATCAAATCAGAGGGTGAAATTAGAATATAAGTTTTTAAATAGCATCTACAGCGTGACTGCAGTGCCTGTGTTAATGGATCAAGGCTTTAGATTTAAAAAGAACCCCGCGCAATAGGTGAAAACCACAAAAAGCTCCGTCAGTAAAGAAAAATAATAGGTTCGCTAGTTTCAACAATTATTAACGCCAAATCTGTAATTCTCAAAGGCTTGGAATTAATTTGTAAATTATCCTTACATACTTAATTAGATGTGGTTAAAAAATCAGGAAGCTGGAGCGTAAATTTAAAACTTTAGACAAGAATTTGTTTCTCCCCTCGACTTTTCCCCCCTACATTTTAGTGCTTTTTCGCGCCGTCTTTTGGGGGAGTTTTAATTTCCCATTTATTCTCTCAAACACATGTTAATTTTTTTCTTTGCCGGGGCTTCTATAGCGCGAGCGCAGCCGAAGCGCGTGATCGAGGAGGCTATGACTCAGCATTATGTCACCGTTCGTGCCAAATTTAATTTAATGTTTTGTAAAACATAAATTGGCGTATTTCTGGTAATATCAATACACACAATTGTTTAGAAAAATGTATCGAACTTTCGAACTCCATACCAATAAATGTTTCATTACGCCCGCGGGCAAAATGACCCAGATTCATGAGTTTCTTTGTTTTCTCTATTTGTATTATCCTCAGCCTTGGTAAAAAACAAAATACGCCAACGACTTTCTCACACAGCACACTCGATAAATGTTTTTGTGATATTTAGAAGGATTATTTTAGCAAATACTTAAAATTACCTTTAGACTTGAAAAATGAATCATTATCACAATTGGAAACCCAATCCTCAAAATCAACCAGGTACCATAAAGCATTCCGATACAACGAGACTTTGTAGCCATAAAATAGATTACTGTATCTTGTATCAAGGACAAATTAAAGTTGCTTACTCATTACGTTATCCTACGCTTGAAAATTACTGTAATTTACCTTCGCAATTAGATTAACGAAAGTTAAAAAAAAAACTAAAATACTACGCGCCTCCTTAACGGCCGTCAAGTTGGCAGGTAAGTTGGGCAACTACTGTTTCATTCCCAAAAAATCCGCTGGACTCGCGACAGGACTTACATCTATAATTGATTTCAGAGTCTCCTCAAAATTTTTCATTTACAATTCAACAACGCATATCGAAATTACCGCCTCCATGTCACTGAACACGGCCTGAACTTTACCCTAGCATGAGAATGAATTTATGTAGTGAATCCGTGTAGAAGTCGTAGCCGTGCACAACTTTATCAATACATTTTCGTATCTTGACTTGAGTCTCGCCGACACAAACAGAAATCGATCACGTAGGAAGGGAATATCTCCATGCTGCTCCATATCCCTCTTCGATGGGTGGAAACTTGTTTAAAGTCCAGTGGCAGCGCCTAGGGTATTGTTGAGTAGGCTGTAGCCTACGTGGAAATTTCAAAGGGATTTAGAAAACAAATCCCTGCAAAATGGGTCAATAATTACTGTCGACTACCAAAAATTTCAGCTACGACAAGTTATCAATCCTGGTAGCACCGGCGGCTGGTGCAGCCACTGATTGCAGGGCTATCAGGACTCCAGGAGCTTGTGAGTGCAGTTCAGTCTATAAATGAACTGCTTCAGTTTGCTCTCACAAATTGTTGCCAACACTGGGGGAAGGATATATGCCCCGTTTAGTGTAATCTACTAAAAAAATAGACCACTTCGATGGTAGAAAAGGGGGTAGGCATCCTTCAATATCAGGCATACAAAAGGGGATGAACCCTGTGTTCTCACTGAGCATGCGCTCATACGCAGTGAGAACACAGGGTTCATCCCCCTTTGTATGCCTGATACTGAAGGATGCCTACCCCTTTTCTACCGTCGAAGTGGCTAATTGCCTTTAAAGGAGAATGCAATCTAACAAGCGATTTTTTATGGATTCTTTATCGTTTAAATATGCCTAATCCACTAGTTAAAAAACTTACAGACAAATACTAAACTTGAAATAAATTTAAAACAAGGCTTAGCTAGATTCATGAATATTCTAAATTTCTTTGGGTTGAATCGTTGATGCGTAACAATCAAATGAGCAAAGGCGCAATGTTAAGGCGTGATCTCCATGAGACTTTCAATAATTTGATTGGTCGCTGATCCTTCAATGCGAAGAAATTGAGGATCTCCATGTATCTAGCTATTTCTGGGTAAATTTTAGATTTATTTCTAGTTTAATATTTGTTTATTGTTGGAGGTTGGTTTATTTTTATTGGTGGATTAAGCTTATTTGTACAACAAGGAATCAAAAATCGTTGTTGTTAGGTTGCATTCTCCAGACTTCTTAATGAAAACTTTAGAACAAAGTTGACTCAATCCAGATTAAAAATGTTCATTATTTTCGACTGGAGAGTAAAATCTCCCAAAAACGTAAATGGAATCCTCTGGAGTTGTAATTAAACAAGAATGGTTATACCATTTTGATAAGCTTATTCAAAAGACTTAATAGTTACAATAATCACTACCTGGAAAAAGACTTTGGGTCACTGGTGAACCGCCAACTTTTCACTTACACGGCAGCCAGCCCGTAATTTGATTAACTATGCCATCATATTGTACTCTTAATTTTATTCTAAAAAATTGTAGACAATTTTTGCGTGCCAATAAGCCCAGGAAGACACTTTGTTTTTTATTATTTTTTTCCAATATAACAGCACTACGGTACGCACAATGACAGCTTTTTTTTTTTTTTTTTTTTTCCTCTCTCAATGTAATAATAACAGTACGTGTTAAATTCCCTCAAAATTGGGAATTTAATGAGAAATATAATTTTTTTAATATTTACTTAAAACTGCGCTAATTTTTTTATCACTCTTATACTTCCCTCCGTTAATTTTGGTTTGCGTTAACGCGTTAACATATTTACAGAGTTAAAGACGATTTTTTTTTCATTAGTAATTTAGTAATTTCATTTTATAACAAAGATTTGACTCCATCTTTAAATTCGTTAATTTATTTTTCGGATACACCTTCTCGGCTCGCGAATTTTAACTTTCATTCCTCCTACATTTTTCTTCGGAAATATTCGTATCAATTTAAGCATTTCAAGTGTTGGTGTGGCCAAGTTTCGCAGCTTTCATTTTACGCCATTTAAATATATTTTAACCGTAAGAAACACGATTGATATTTTGAGGCATTATTTTAAACTGAGCTTAAAATTGAAATTTCAAAATGGCGGCGTATAAATTATAATCGTTACTATTATTTAAAAATACACAGCTGGAACATTATATTTAATTAAATCCAATTTTTAATTGGCTTCAGTTCTAGATTTTATAATATTTGTAATTTTTTTTAATTGTCTTTGAGTAACAATTTTTTTAATTCCTTTCAGTTAGAATTTAATTTTCTTGTGATGCTTCTATTATCTTCAGTTAAAATCTTAACTTTAATTACTTTAATTTTTTTAAACTCCTCTATTACAAATTTTTAATTTTTTGTAATTGCCTTAATTTTTCATTTTTAAATTGATTTTTTCCTAATTTTTTAATTGCCTTCATTTTCAAATTAAAATTTTTTTAGTTGCAAATTTTAATTTTTTGTAATTTTTGTAAATGCCTTCGATTATTCAAAATTTGCATTTCATGAATTAATTTATTTAATTGCCTTCATCAGTTACTCATTTTAACATTTTATTTTCTTAAGGGGGCCAACTTTTAATAATTAAATCTAATATAATCTATTTACACACCATTATTAGCATGCGTACAGAAAAACACTCGTGTTGAAATTAAAAACCGCACACACCCACGAAAGCAAAATGGGAGTTTTTTTTTGTATTTGAAAGTTAATAAGGTAAAAAAAAATGTGCTTGAACATTCAAACTTTTTTTTTTTTTCTTTTTTTTTCAAATAGGTTAGGTGTTTTTTGTTTCAGTTTTTGGCGCTTTTAAAAATAAATTATGCATTGTTTTAAAGTATAGCTACACTCTCACTGAGAAACATTTTTTTTCTTCTCTATCCGCCCCCCGTTTTTAGGGCAAACGTAACCGTTTTTTATTTCTTCTTTGGAGTCTCGCTTTTTATTTTTGTTTTGTACTCGATTAATCTGTTAATTTCATCACATTGATCGATAAGGACCTTTCATTTTCAAGTACTGGAGGAAAAGGATTTAGATTATCAATTACATCATGAATAAAAAACACAAGCAAGATTCTATAATTGTATTTAGGCACACGGCTGAAATACAAATTAGGCAAATAGGTAGATGTCAAGGCCCCCCTCCCCCACCCCAAGACATATGATGCGAAGGTTAAGGTCTCCGTTGCTTCTATACTCCTTATATTCTTCAAAGGTTGTAAATTTCTTAAGATTCTCGCAACAATATGATAGATAACTACACTAGGAATGCCTTAGGAAACCAGTTGAGGGTGTAAAGCTCAAAGGGGCAATACCTCAAACATAATGCCTCCTCAATAAAAATTATTTTTCGTCAATAAGGGTTCGTTATAGGCTCAAGCCAATGCTCCCTCAATCATAGACCAGGGACCACAGGGACAATTCAGATTGTGTTCTAGGCGAATTTCTAGAGAATCCAAATATAGTGGCGCCTCCTATTAAAAGTACGTCACATAGGTAACAGTCACACGGTCTCCAACCCCTTTTTTCTTTTGCTGGCCAAAATAGAGGAATCTGAAAACTTGTATTCTGAGTATCCTAGACAAGCTTATTGACTTAGTAAGGTAATGATTTCCCTCTAAATTTTTATTCGCGAAATTAGGCCTATTTAAACAATATGAAATCAACGATAAAACGGAAATGCAGTTATTGTCGAGCTGCCAAATTTAAAAAGCGATGGTAATTACTTGAATAACGAGAGATGGTCCACCATTGACGATATCCTGTGGTATTTGAGACAATGGACAGTTTTCAATGCTCATGATTTGTAGATTTGTGCAGAGTGCGAGCTCGAAGGGTAAACTGTGTAGATTCGGGTTATCGTTAATGTAGAGTGACTCGAGCTTTTCCAGCGTTCCAATCTCTTCAGGGATGTAGTTCAAATTATTCTCTCCCGCACTCAGGAAAGTTAAATTGGACAGGTGACCGAGCGCTCTAGGTAAGCTGGTTAACTGGTTGCTCTGAACTATGAATCGCGTCAATGACTTCAAAAAACCTAAGTCAAAAACGACAAAACAATCAAACGTCAACCTTTACTAGTATAGTTTAGTAGAAAGTCACTCTCACAATCAAAAAAAAAAAAAAAAAAAAAAAGTTGACAATTAGCACAAGGCATACTCATTGTGATCACTGCTCATTTTGCTTAAAGCCAGTTCCTCCGATGAAAAGTTAGCGAATTCACATTAAAATCTTTACCTATCATTATATTCATAAGTTTTATGCATATTTTTGACAGACGAACTCTGGTTATAAAGAACTTTCACTTAAAAGTATCGAATTCTATCGGGGCCACTCTTCGAGTGATCAGGATTTTATGACTCAACCTCCGTGACACAACCCCTCGCCAGAGCAGCTCTCAATGGAATACAAATTTTTTCAGAACCAATATTTTTGTGTTGAGCAAGAAAGATACAAGTTTAAATTCGCATTCCATTGTCACTCAAAGCACTCGGTCTCTCGGAACGGAGCAGCTTCGAGTGATCTGTGATTGAGTGGTAGCGCCAATGGAGGACGCAACTCGGCCTCAATGGAAGACGAAAATAAATCCCGAGCGCCTTTTGAGTGCTCCGATCAACCCAATGGAATTTGCTATAAATTATGTCCAGTTAGTTTTAAGGTATATTTCGTTATATCCAGAGATGGATAGTCAAAAATATGCTTTCATTTATATGAATATAAGAAAGGTAAAGATTTTGAAGTAAATTTCGGTATAACCAGAGCTCGTCAGCTAAAACTAGGCTTAAATCATTATTTCATTTCCTCATTATACATTAATAATGATATATATACATTAATATTTTAATAATTTTTAATTACTTTCCATGGATTACACGTTAAAAATTCAATAACTATTGGGATATATTAGGTACAGTCATGAAAAAATATAAGAGTAATGCTTTTTAACTCTTCCATTTACTTAATTCCCTATAGACGAGCTAATTGCGAAATCTCAGTAGTCTAATTCGCGGCAAGAATAGACTAAATCACACAAGAATAATGAACAGCTATAGCTTTGTATGAGCGCTATGAAATCGGGCGGTGCCTATGGGGGCCTTAAGGCTCGCCTTCTGCCACGTGCACAGGAAGCTGTTTTCTACAAAAAGCGTGGAACACTGGCTACAAGAGTCAGCAGGCTGAGAGGAAATGTTGGACTGCGGGGGAATTCTCAGGCCTGTGATAGGGTGTAAATAATAATGTATATTAGTCAAAGCTCCTCCCGTTTGTGACTAGAGTTATACTGGTTCTATTGCGTATGGTTGATTCTTCTTGAGTTCATATAGATCTATTCTTGGCGATGATTAAATACATTCATATTTAAATATTTAACTAAAAATGGTAGTTTTAATGTTAATTTATTTTTAAATGAAGTCCCTCTCCTAGAAATATCCCGTAATCTAACTGGACAAGAAATTTTACGATTTCGTTATAAGTGATATTTTGTTATAAACATGTCTTACTACATTACTTTACAAATGAATCCACCTGGAAAAATACGCAATTAAGGGATATTGAACTTCAGATATCATCTATCCCACATACAATCTAAGAGATTGATAGAATTCAAGATGGAGGTTCGACCCATGGATAAATTAATAGTGCCCAATGATAGACAGCAGGCTGATTAAGTTCAAAATTGTTCAGCCCTAACATAACCTAGTGGCCGCAATAGGTAAACCGGAAATATGGTCTATATTGGCTGGATCAAACTGAATGTAGAAGGATCAAAATCTGCAATCGAAGGCTAGCTTTGTCGTAAATTCCCGAGTTTAAACATTGTTTATTAAATCGCCTTAGCTTTTCGCATTTTGGAAAGCAGGGTTATATAACCTGGCTTGAACTTAGGGAAAGGCCAACAGCTCAGCTACCTTTTATTTACTGATAAAAAAGTCTTTGTATTCACTTTTTGGGGTGACACCCAGCTCTTTCGCTTGAAGGCATCCGTCGTAGATGTTTGATCCTATAAAAGGGGAGTAATAAGGGCCGACTGGTTTAGCTTCCTTTTTGAAGAAATGTTCCTCTGCTGTATATCCTTAGGCACTATTAATTTATCCATATCCCACCTAGGACTATTAAGAATGGACACTGATAAATGAATAACAACTGATAATGGCAAGTTTAATTCAAAAGTGTCCTCTAAAGGCATTCAGTGGCAAATGTAGAACTGACAAAACCAAGTGTATGCCAGCTTTAGATAAAGAATAGACGTGCACATGGTTCCTACTATTCCTACTGTTTGCTGTTAGAGTAGCTCCTTAAATTTCTTAATATTTTGGACAGGTCTTTTTTAGGTCAACGTGTTTAGGACCAGTGGAACTATCAATTCAGATTATATGAATTAAATTACAGTTTTAATTAATAAAATATTGGGGAGACCTCTTTTGCGTCATTTATGACTAAAAAATAATACGTTTTTGTACATAACAGAAATTAATAATTATAACAAGAAGTGTATTGCTTTGAATTTTCCCGCTCCATCAAATTTTCATTGCTCTCCCCCCCCCCCCCCCCTAGGCGCGGAGGCGAATATTAATGTAACGCGCTTTTGAAGCCCACGTGATTTGGACGGCCGCTTCACTTGGTGCATAGAGAAAGAGTGGCACTGCGCCAAAAAACCAGTTCCTCTAAAACTGGTTTTATGGAGATTATGGAGGATGTTAAATCAAAACTAGGCATAGGCATAATATTTTCGATAAATTTAATGTAACGCGCTTTTGAAGCCCACGTGATTTGGACGGCCGCTTCACTTGGTGCATAGAGAAAGAGTGGCACTGCGCCAAAAAACCAGTTCCTCTAAAACTGGTTTTATGGAGATTATGGAGGATGTTAAATCAAAACTAGGCATAGGCATAATATTTTCGATAAATTTAATTAAGAAGATTATTTTTGCAAAAATAAAATCCGGAGATGAATCATTAGTGTCATTTATATTTTTAATAATTACCGCATTTGTTTGAGTCGATGCGTTAAACATAAAATCACAGTTGTCACGCTGAATTTGTTTTGCTACTAAAGGTTTTAAATAAAGATCACACTGTTGTTTTGGCAGACTCGGAAGGTGAGCCGCATTTTAAAATTGAGCTCGGTTTATTAAAGTAATCGTTAATGGATCAAGTTGTGAGCGATATAGACTCAGACGCCGTGATAAAAAAAAACCGGCAACGGCATGACCATGTTTCGGCTGCGGCTCGCTGAGTTTTTTCCATACCAGCGGCCGCGCCTCGGCGAGATTTTTCCATACCGGCAACGCGCCTCGCCGAGATTTTTCCATACCGGCAACGCGCCTCGCCGAGATTTTTCCATACCGGCAACGCGCCTCGCCGAGATTTTTCCATACCGGCAACGCGCCTCGCCGAGATTTTTCCATACCGGCAACGCGCCTCGCCGAGATTTTTCCATACCGGCGGCCGCGCCAAAAATATTGTTGAACGTAGCGCCCTGCTGGGAGCCGGGCGTAATGGGCGGCGTCGGAGTCTAGAGCGATAGTTTAATATCCAAGTTTCCACCAATTCGAGTTTAAAGACTTTGGACTAACAAATACGTGGTATTAAATTGAATTTAAAACTTATAATGTGAAACTGAGAAAGGTTAAAATGCAATTTGAGACTAAAATTCGATTATTTATGTAGAATTACAAAAATATAATTGCTTATATCCGGTAATCGTAAAACCTTCAGTCTCGGGCGACGTGCGGGCGCCATTTTACTTGTTTACTATCGCATCTGTGAGACTGTGACGCGCGACTATGACGGGCGCCCCACGTGATCTTAAAGAACTATTTTCAACATTTCCTCTCTCTCATTGGTCAATGCAAAAAGTGCTTTCGTCTGCTCAAGAAATTTGATGGAATACATGGTGAAAGTTGAAAATTGAATGAAGTAGTACACTTCTTGTTATAATTATTAATTTCTGATAATAACAATTTACGGGTTTATATCTTTCAATAAACGTTTCGAGCTCTGATTTGCCCCCTATTCCAATACTAGACGATTCTTTGGCACAGCTTAAAGGAAGCATTGTCTGATCTGTAAAAATAGGAAGCATGGCCAACTTCAACTCCATTCATAACGAAAAAACTAAACAGAGATTTTCTCCTCGGCCAGCACTTGCTCGCGGGCCAGTACCCTTATGACCATGGACCAGCAATGCACGGTTGTGTTAGACGACTCTTATGAATGCCAGGGTTTGATTTTCATCTTTAATATTATGATAAGTGTCCAATATTAATAGTTCTAGGTCCCACATCGATTTGTAAGGTCTATAATAGTTGTGGTGTAATTTGTTTGAATGATGGTTGTTACCTATTTCACTGGGTAATCCTTCTAGTTTGTTCTCTTCTAAATCTAGAGTACGTAGTTTCCTCAGATTGCCTATTGTTGTGGGTAAACGCTTGAGCAGATTGTTACTTAAAATAAGAACTTCTAGCGACTGCAAATGTTGAATATCTTCGGGGATTTTAGTCAGCTGATTTGTGCCCAGGTTCAACTCCGTCATGTGTGTCCATGTACCGATATCTGATCAATAGACAAATTAACAGCATACTTGCAAACAAATTTCATTTTACTGGAGCATGATATCTTAGCAGATTTCTTATCTATTTACTCCAATATTTTCAATTTTCCTGGGTATTTTGGACCCAATTTCAAATTTCCCCAGAGATTTTGAACCCAATTTCAAATTAATTAGCTCAAGTACCCGAAATATGTCGTAATTCATTTTAAAAATAGTAGGCAGCATACCTAATGGTAAGGACGTTAATTGGTTGTCTTTCATGATGAGTTTCGTCAGGCATTTGGCACGAGAAAATATTCCAAAAGGAATTTTATTTATTTGGTTATGTTCCATGTTTAGAGTCTGAAACAATAGAGTATTTAATTTTTTTTTTTTTTACTTTGGATGATTAGATGAATCAGTTTTAAATATTTCTCCCATATGGGTAATTCCAGCACAGATTTTATTTACCACCTGGTCTACCCTACTTTGTTCCAATTTGAATGAAAACTTGGACCGTAAAACTTGGATTTTAAATTTTTAAGAAGATCCGTTCAATAGTTTTGGAGATATGGATTGTCACTTTTTGGAGATTTGACCTTGATCCCCAACAATAACCTCTGTTTTTCTCAGCTACTAGTTGAGATAAAAACAATCAAAGGGTCTCATTTTAAAGGTAATGGGGAGCTCTTTTCGAAAAAAATATTTCGTTTCAAACTGTCTCGAAATTAACGATGAAAAATAGTTTTTTTAACACTTGACCTTCAACCTTGAAAATGGCTCATCATCGATTTTCAAAATTATATTTTTTTCTGAATTCTCTGCCCACGGTTTATTAGTGTACCGAAAATTGCGAGGGTAAAATTTTTCGTTTTCGAGATAAAAAATATTTTTCAATCCCCCAGTGGAACAAAACCATATAAAAAAATCTTATATAAAATGAAAAAATATGTATATTATTTATTTAATTTTGAACAAATAGATGGAATATGCTTATTCAACCTTAAGGTTATCCTCATCTTTTAGATGGTATTTAGATCTAGGAGCTGCGGGTTTGAAAAACATTTTTTATCTCAAAAAAGAAAAATTTCACCCTCTCAATTTTTGGTACACTTCGAAACCGTGGGCAGAAAATTCAGAAAAAAATATAATTTGAAAATCGATGATCTATTTTCAAGGTCAAAGGTCAAGTGTTAAATATCACAATTTTTCATTGTTAATTTTGAGACAGTTTAAAACCAAGTCTTTTTTCGAAAAGAGGTCCCCATTACCTTTAAAATGAAACCCTTTGAGTGTTTTTATCTCAACTAGTAGCTGAGAAAAACAGAGGTTACTGTTGGAGGTCAAGGTCAAATCTCCAAAAAGTGACAATCCATATCTCCGAAAATCCGAGATCTACAGTCCAAAAAAACTCTATTAGGTACAAGTCTTCATTCAAATTGGAAAAAGTAGGTGGTAATATCTGTGCTGAAAATTACCCATATATTCTTAAGACAAAAACTCTGTATTTGGACTTCTAAAACTACAATAATTTGTATTTAAATTTGTGATATTCTAAATGTGGTATTCATCTTTCAATCATTTCAAAATTCTTATTTCTGACTAAACAAATCCACACTCGTGAAAAATACACTTTTTTCATTCATGACCATTTGACTTTTCTAAAGGGCTTAGACATAAATTGCATTAAGATGCCAATTATAAATTACCGAAATTAATTTATAATCTAAAACTTTCTGGATTAAAAGAGAACAAATCGCAAAAAAAAAAAAAAAAAAAAAATGTTTCAGGTTTTAAATATACTTTGAATCTACTTTTCAATAGTTTTCTCCGAGGAAAAGTTTTCCCCAGAAAAAAGTTTTCTCCGGATTTATAGAATCAATTCTCTTCAATGATAGCCTTTAACCCCTTCTGAGCAAAGTTTTAGTTTTAGTATATCCCCTATAAGATATACTGCATAACATCTAAAAACCTATATTGAGCATAGCATCTATTGAATTAACCACTATTGAGCATCAGATATACTGAATGACAACATAAAAATTGGTTTGAAGGTCACTGGTTATGAAGAAAAAGACGAGATTTAAGTTTTATTTAGTTATAATCAACGATAGTCTTCTAAAACCAGCCGGAAATATAACTGTATATAGCAAAATAGCAGGCCTGTGCAAGTACTCGCCAAGAGTCGAGTACTCGATCGAGTCTCGAGTCGAGTACTTGACTCGAGACTCGAAAAGTAAAATTTGGGACTCGAGAAAATTTTCGAGTCCGAAAAAACCAGATATTAGGACTCGTGAGTGGCAGCTCAAGCGCCTATATATTAAATCTCACGCCTCACACCGAACCCTTCAAAGTTCCACCACCCACAGGTTTTTTGGGTTTTTTTTGCAAACCTCTGCCTCTTTAATTCCTGGAATTTCCCATCCTTATCTCCTTATCTTGAGATTTTCAGCTTGAGTTTGCATAGGTTTAACCTTCGTGTTTAAAACTGTCTCAGATATTCTCATTCTGCAAACTTCTCGTGAACTTAGGGTGTCCTTCTGAGGCCCAGCTGCATTTTATATCACACGATGTACTGTCAGTAGCTGCTACTTTACCAAATAGAATCCAAATCATAAATATAACAGGTACCATAGCTTTGTATGTACTGACCAAAGACGCGAAAACAACTTCAAAACTGTGGGGTTTATTAACTCTCACTGTTCATCCTGTTCAGAGGAATTTAAAAGAGTTGCCTAGCCTTAAGTAGCACTCTTAAGATGAATAAAACATAGATCATTTATACAGTCCAAAGAAGTGTGTTGCCATTACCCTAAACTAGTATTCAAGAGGAGTTAGCACTGACTACGTTTTTCCTTATGAGTTTTGATATTGTGTATCAATCCGCCTTGGGTTTACCCATTCTGCAAACCCTGTGCTATTTTGTTAACATCTTCAACCCTTGGTACAGCAAATGGTGGACAAACTAACTGGTTTTAATTAGCGTTCGTCAAAACTAGCCCTAATTCAACTGGATATACCAAAATAAGAGACAAAAAGTTACTTAATGAACAATAATTTTGCTATAAGCAAATTTCATCATTTTTATTCAGATAAAACAAAATATATTGATGTAAGCAATATTTTGTTATTAGCCATATTTCGTTAGAAGGATATTTTCAGTAATCTGAATGATTTATATTTTGTAATTCCACCTCCGTGTTAAACAACCAACTTTTCACGCAATGAGCTTTTCATAAAATCGTAAAGTAGGGATTGTTATTTCCCCCTTGACCCTATTGATGACTTAAGTCTAGTTTTGTTATAGTTTTTTCTGAATGATTTTACTTACGTAAACATTGCAGAACTGCGAAGGTCCACCGATAGGATATGAAGTGAAGGCATTTCGAGATAAAACCAATGTGGCTACGTTGCTTAGACAAGAAAGCATTCCCTCCTAGACATGGCAACAATAATTAACAAAATGGTCATTCTTGTTTGGTCTAAAATAGTTAAAGTTTATATAGTTGACATGGCAGCCATTGCTACTTACACACAAAAACTACGCTTAAATAGCCTGTGAATGGGTTGAGACTATTTACTCCCAAATAGCCTTTTATAATAATAGGTCTATTTGGACCGAAACAGTAGCAATTATTGCTATTTATGCCTAGATTTGGATCGTAAATAGTATGGGGCTATTGTCAGGCTATTTTGGCCCACAAATGGCCAGGGCAATTTATTGGGCCCACAAATGGGCAGGGTTCGGTATTCGATCGAGTACTCGATGATAAACGAGTACTCGCATAGCCGTACTTTTTATCATAGTAATTTAGAGATTGAACAATTGGCAATGGCACTGAAATAGCTGTTACATTGTACTGCAATGTTTTCTAGGGCAAATGCTCACATATATTTTTAATCTTTTCCATTGATCTTTCTGAAAATGGTACTCAATTCTATTTGAAAAATCCGAGACAACCTCACTTTAAAACATATTTGGCTAGCTTTCCTCCGATTTTAATTTCATTTAATTAGTTTTAGTTGCCTATACATCAAGAATTATTTTATAAATTACAAAAATGGAAGGAATGATTTTTTTACTTACGGGTAGTTGTGAGATTGCGTTGCTTTCTACATTGAATTCCACAATATTGCAACATTTACTTAAACTCTTTGGCAACGAGGCCAGTTGGTTATACCTGAAAAATTATAGTGTTAGTAAAAAAGGGCAAAGAAGTCTCAACTCTCATTACCTCCTCATTTACGAGAGTAAAGCTTGATAACCAAGCTTTTAAAACAACTGGCATCTCTAGAGTATCTCATAAATGCATGCTTTTCTGCTACACAATTTACTAGCCTACGGACATCACTGCTTTTCCCGCGAGGGGTTTTTGGGCCAAATTAAACCTAGCTTTGTTCGGTGTAAAAAAAAAACAGAAGCCTTCAATGTTTTTGAGGTTTCATATGTAACAAATATTAATATAAATAATACTGAGTAGTGAGTAAAAGATTTCTCTTTATCCATAATAAAATAAGTCATATTTTGCGGTGAAAGAAATATTATTATTATTACTTAACAATACTATACTCCCGAAACTCTAGGTTTCTTTAGCGCTAAAAGGGCGAATTTAACAGAGAAAATATACCAAAGGAATAGAAGGAGCGGTTTAAAACGGCACGAGAGAGTCAGATCTTGGGTCCAATCAGAGGTGAGCAGTGCCCTTACGGAAAAAAGTTAGTCTGATGTGAATAGGACTTCAAGAATGCTACAAAAGTCTTGAGGAAGTCTTTGAGACCTCCCCAAAACTTCTAGACGTAATAATGTAAGACTTCCCCAAGACCTTTCATCATGGTGGCATTAGCTTCATGAATGAGATACAACCAGAGAAGAAAGAGGAGTTTCCCTAAAATGGGGGGAAACAAGAGGTGCGGCAGTGCAATTCTAGTAATGCCTGTACAAACAGGGGACCTTCCATTACTTTGGTATATTTCCTCTGGTGCCACTAGGGGAGGGGGTGGTTGGAAGGTGGCAAGAACTATCAAACATAGCGGTGCAACAAAAATTCGCGATAAAAATGGGTCACGTCACTCCATGAGCAAGCAGTTCTCCAAGTTCAAGAAAAAGGCCTAGACGTTCTCCCACCCAGTCATTTCCATCTTTGGAAGTTTCCCCAGCTTAGATCCTCTGTTCCAGCTGCCGAAATGGAGTTTTTTTAGTTTGGGTTTTTCTATTCCCCAGATTGCAGCGGCTTTTCCTCGCCGTACTAGCGGAATATTTTTGTAAGCTCCTGATCGTGTCGCAACCCGACTAAGCAGACTCTGGTAAAATCCAGCCTCCTCGTCCAGACCCCTACTCATTCTCATTGGCTTACAACGCTCATGTGGCTTACTATAACAATGCCGTTTTTGAGGGGGACAGAAACGTTAGGTAGGTAAAGAGGTTCATAATTTTTTTTTTTGCCCCAAAAGAGAATTTTTGGGGGGTCACTAGCATTTACTTTCTGGCTTCGCATTAATTAGTGAACAATTCGGCCTGCATTCTAAATCATTGCCCCTGTGTACCTTGCGTATATCTCATATAGTTAATTCATATAATTAATTTGATTGAGTAGGTAATGAAACATTTAATGAAACTTCTTACCTGAGTCCAATCCGAGTTAAAGCTGTCAAATTTCCTATTGTTTCGGGTATATCAACTAGTTCATTATGCTGAATATCTAATGTTGACAGTTGAACACAATTGCCTATTTCTACGTGAATAAAATAAAAAATAAAATTGTCATAACTACAGGCGCCCTCTGAGGGAAATGTATTTCATTGGTTCAGGAGAATATATCCTGTATTTTCTAGGCCATTTCTATTTGGGTCTAAATAGTCTGGAGACTTCTGGAGGATCCAAACAAAAATTTGGGCGTAACCGCAGCACTTGTTGCTTTTATGCCACATAAATATATAATTTTGAACAAAATAGTGAAGAGGGTTCTCAGAAACAAAATTTAAACATAAAAGAAGGGGATTGATTAGGTTCTATTTCTATTTTGGGCACAGCGGAGAATGAACTGGAACAAGCTTGCTCCTTCATCATTTAGCCAATAATGTTGTCTAAATTGGGTCTACTTTTTTCTTTCACCTCTTTCTTAGTCTGAACTAAAATCACTTAATTCATGAGCAGTTTAGTGTATTCTAACACCATTGCTATTAATTTTCGTTTTAGCCTTAAAACAAGAAGTTAAAAATCTCTTCAAGTGGTTTAAGAAAAGGGCTTTCTGTTTTCTTGAATTACACCCAGTTTCGTAACCTTAGGTCTTCTGAAATATAATATTAAGACGCTAATGACGTCTTCAACAAGTCTGCATAACAGGCTTACATCGGTTTTTACAACTAGTTAACTAGTTTTAGATGTATTTTAGCACTATAACCTATATTTATCTGAAATTTTCACATCAATAACCTCTTCAAGAGGTCTACATATCAGTGTTTATGAAATAGAAATCAGTTTTAGCACATTTAGAAATATTCTGAGACTTAGATGCAAATGACGTCTTCAAATGGACAACGTAATAGGCTTATTTCTTGAATTACAACCAATTTCAGATAAATATATTCCAAACTCATCTGATTTTTTGCACATCATCTTGATGACATAATGCAAGCATAAGAAGATGTAACATACAGCTTGTTACATATTAGCTTAACTAAGTTTATAAAAAAATGTATGCTTTTATTATATTTAACTAAGTTTACTGATCCATAGCTTAAGATCCCCTCTTGTCCTCGCTTATTCCTTAATGCAGCGCCCTCTTGTCAGGTATTATAGTCAAGGGTAAGACAAGCTCCAGTACAGTCCACATTACAAAGTGAAATAGGTGAAAACATTTCTTCAGTTTTCACTGCTTCTTGGCTTAATTTATTTATGCCAAAAGTATCTGCCTGATCTAAACCCACCCCTGGCTAAAAAGGTGTAGATCTAAAAGCGTGTTAAATTAGGGCACATCTAAAGAAATCTTCCAAATAGAAGTATAGTACAGAGGCTGTTTGGAGAATACTGTTTACCTTGGGAACGATTTTAAAATTCTCTGGTTTGGGTTCAAAATAGATGTTTAATTTAGAAGTTTAGAACAGAAAGCATTTCAAGTAGCCGTAGTCACCTGTGATGTATTGGAGTACCAAGTAATGTCTTCAAAGATTAATACCCATTTGACCAACAATAGGTTACACAACTATATAGTCAATATAATTTCACAAGCCTATCCAATACATAAAACAATGCCATTGTCCGTGCAAAAATTGGTTATAACCGATATAATTTGACCTTTTGACCTCTATCTCACTTAAGCACCTTATAAAGTGGGCTATTTTGGCTTAACATTATAATAGGGTCATATGCAATGATGTGGTAAAGTTTGCTCTTAAGGAAACAATTTAAAGGGGTTGAATTTTAGCGAACTAGTACAAAAGGATTCCAAGGAAGTATTTTTTACCTGGTGGCAAATGCTTGAGATGATTATTGGAAGCGTCGAAGGTTCCCAACTGAGTTAACTGGCCAATACCAGCTGGCAGTTCCCGGATTTTGTTTTCACGAAGACTCAACATATTCAAGTTCTAAACAAAAAATAAAATTAAATAAGCTAAGGGTTGATGTAAACAATGCATTAAATCTTCTTACCGTTAAATTAGCTATGCCTTCTCCGACAATTCTAATTCTATTGAACCTCAGATACAATGTTTTGAGTGACGATAAGCGGTAAACCACCTCAGGAATCTGGGGTGAAGAATTCATTTTTAAAACCAAACAACAAATGATTTTTAATTGATTCCTTAATCGTAAGCATAGTCCATTATGAACAAATTTTAACCAAGGATTCAATTGCTTAAGTGACTCTGAAAGTAGCTAGGCTTAAGGGAGTCTGGCGAAGATAAAAGATACCTTGTTGTTAACGAGTCTCTGGCTTAAGCGATATAACGCAAGACTCATAAGTTTAACACTGTCAAAAAAAAAAAGTGATTCTCCAAAGACTTGTTAATAACAAGATTAAGTTTTTGATGACTCCTTGCTAAGCCCACTTTCCAAGTCAGTACTTTAACAATTAAGAACTTAATGTTCTCAATTCTTACTAGATTAGACCTATTTAAACAAAAGAGAAAAATCACTGCTCATTGGGTCTTAGAATGATTGACTTTTTAAGAAAAACTTGCATCGTTTAGTTTATTGTGCCTCAGATCGAGAACTCTGAGTTGCTTGAGGTTGGCCAAGGAATCGGGTAAACTGGTGAGTGAATTCTCGCTCAAAGCGAGTGTTTCTAAGTTGACTAGGCAACCAATTTCGGTTGGTAACGTCGATAGCTTGTTCCCATACAGATACAATTCAACCAAATGAGTTAATTCCTTCACAGCTGCTGGAATAATTGTAATCTGAATGAAAAATAACATGAAAAATTACTATCAACTGAAATTTAAAGCAATTGGGCTACCACACCTTTTCCCAAAAATTACTAGAATTACCCATTACTAATCAAAATCTGAAAATTTGATTTTTATAGCTCATTAAAATAGCATGAGTTATAGCATTTTATTGCTGCAGATTAATTAACTTTGACCAGACAGTTAAGACTTAAAAAGCTGATTTCTGTAGATGAAGTGAAGAATTTGCCTACTGGTATATAAGAAGTTTCCTGTTGGTGCGTATACCAAGATGCTCAAAACTTGACCATCGACCATTTATGATGACTTAGCTAACCAAATTAAAGGAGGGGTTATGATCCAATAGACGTTACAATCTACACCCCGTGAAAAAGATGTTGGGTAATGGGTGCTGGGATTTGTATAAACAAATGTAACAATCAAATGTTAAAATTCTGATTCATGGTAGGTTTTAAATTCTCATAAAATTTCAATAAAATGAGATCGAGACATGAAATATCGAGATCTTATTTTATTAATTTTATGAATTTAGAAATGTAACAAATAGGAATGGCAGGAAATCCTTAATAGATCTTTACCACGGAGGTCTTTGGACCCCAGTTAACATGACCTTGACACTAGTTTCAAGGTAACTCAAATGGTAGGGTGGATAAGGAAAAAGTAGCGGGTTCAAATTCCACCCATGATCCAACATTTTTTTCACAGGTTGGTACATTGTAAGACCATTGACTAACCTAAAGCTGGAGCTAGAAAGTGTGAGCGAGTACATTTCTTTTTGGACAGACCAAAAATAAAGACCATGATTGCTTTTGACCATCATATTGAGACAAAGCCTAAGACGGAGGTCAGTTAAGATCTTAAGATGGCTCCACACCTTGTCAATCAGTAAGGAGATGGGGGGTTATGAGTCGAAAGAACCAAACCTTTCGAACCCTCCCAGGCAAGAGTATCAAGCCTCCTCATTACCACGATAGCCTTGATGTTCAAGCAGTAAATCTGTACAAACCAGTTTTGAGGAAACATCAAACCCATTTATAGCCTCAGGGGCAGCATGCTGCTATCATCAACCTTAGCCCTAACTATATACCTTGGTCTAATGACAGATGAAACTAAATAATTGTCACCTACTACCGTGCTCAATAAAGGAAGAACTCCACAGAGTCCACTATCATTAACAATGTTTTACTTTTCATAAAGTATATGTGCAACCCTGACTCAAATCAGACCTCATCAAGCTGATCTCGATCGCGCCAAGCACGTGAATTTCATTCGCAAGAATTAAAAACTTCCAAAGGCTGCAATTGCATGCACGAGATGTCGTACGTGCTTTTCATTTCATTGTGCTCCCATAGAATAACCAAAGAAATCGTTTTATCTTTTAATGAAAATTTAAAATGCCTTTGGGTCCACTTATTGAATTCAGGCTAATTCATTTGGTCTAGTTGATCAAATTCTATTGGAATTTTCTAAATAGGACCGTTTTTGAACAAAATTAGGGCATTTTCCCTCCTTGGGTAAGCCAATTTATTTGGTTATCCCTTACCAAAAAAGTTAGTCTTAAGAGGTCTTGGGGAAGTCTTTCATTATGTCAAGAAGTCTTTGGGAAGTCTTAAAGACTTCCCCAAGACCTTTGTAGTGTTCTCTAGGACCTCTCCAGATCAGACTAACTTTTTTCGGTAAGGGATTGTATGTGAGCACAATGAAATGCAACTCTGACATCACACGCATGTAACAGCCTAGGAATTGTTTCAATTCTTGAAAATGAAATGTATTTGGTGTGAAATCAATTTGATCAGCTCCAAATCGAGTCAAGTTGCATGTCTACTTTAAAAGTCTAAGCTAGGATTATTGAATATAGCTGATCCAACTTAGAATTAAATAAAATAACATAAATAAGGTTGAATTTTTAATAAGAAAGATTGAAATGCTTCTGCCAACAAACCTTGGTACTAACATGCTAAATCTTATTAGCATTCGAAACCAGTTTTTTAATTACTGTAAAAAATTGGTAAATTACGGCGTAATGTACCATGATCTCACAGTAAATTACTGTTATTCACAAATGATTTGCATTTAAAACTATTTCAAATATTGAAATACTCTTTCAATAGCTTCACTTAATCCAAGGTTCTAAACTATTAATTGCTAATTATAGAGTAATTTTCCAGAGAAACTATAAATTACTGATTTAGAATTTTAGTTTGTTAAAAAAAAAAAAAAAAAAAAAAAAAAAAAAATCACACCAGCTATCTGATGTTTGAGCCCAAAAACAAAACTTTGCCAGTAAACAAGATTTATAGGATATTATAGGAAGTATAATATAGGATCTCTAGGAGCACTGAAATAGTTCTAATTATACGAAATGCAAAATTATATGATCCCTTTTGTCCATAAACTTTGTTATCTTTAAATTAAATGTGTAGAAAATTCTTAACGAAAAGCGTACAATTTATTGAAGAATGATAAAAATTGTAACTTACATTAGATTTGCTTAAATCGAGCCTCGTTGCTCCGTCTTCTTTGCATTTACTGAATTCCTTGACTACATCCTGCGGAAACAGAGACATATTATAAACTTACAGTTGCTTTAAAGGCTATCAAGTGGAATTAAATCATGTAAAACAAAATACAGGGTTGCCACAGATTTTCCATAAAAAATTCCCTGACTTTTCCAGGTTTTCCCTGACCAATTTAAAGGTTTAAATTAGTAGTAATACGCAATTTCAACTGTAAAGTATTTTTTATTCTTCAATAATTCCCCTTGAAGACTATATAAACTCCTTTTTGCGTTGTATGGGAACTCCAAGATTGCTAGAGATTGGCATGCGAGCTCTTCCTTGCGCGAATCACCTCTCCCCAAAAATAGGTGTTCCGTTATATGAGAAAGTATTTGTTAAAAAACGTGCTTTTCTCAATAGGGACTTTCCATAAATGTTTTGAAGGCTCTGATCCCGTACAATACATTTTAACGCATTCTCATGGAGCCTATGAGATTCCACTGTTTTATTTTTGGATATGAAAATTCCCTGACTTTTTCCTGACCTTTGGAAAATTTTTAAATTCCCTCACATTTTAGACCCATTTTGAAATTCCCTGACATGCGAGCTCTTCCTTGCGCGAATCACCTCTCCCCAAAAATAGGTGTTCCGTTATATGAGAAAGTATTCGTTAAAAAACGTGCTTTTCTCAATAGGGACTTTCCATAAATGTTTTGAAGGCTCTGATCCCGTACAATACATTTTTACGCATTCTCATGGAGCCTATGAGATTCCACTGTTTTATTTTTGGATATGAAAATTCCCTGACTTTTTCCTGACCTTTGGAAAATTTTTAAATTCCCTCACTTTTTAGACCCATTTTGAAATTCCCTGACTTTTCCAGGTTTTCCAGGTCTGTGGCAACCCTGAAATAGCTGGTCTAATGCAAAGATCATAGAAAATTAATTAAAATTCAAGTGAATACTCGACTGCCAAACCAATGCAGAGGAACAATGCAGACGACAATAAGTGATGCATGTGTTTCCACGGTTTTATCAAAACTTAATGTTAAGACAGAAGGATGGAAGGCTAATTCAATTGGTCAGTAACACTCTTCCTTTGTGGTAGCAGAGTTGAAAGTGAAATTATGATTAATTATTAGCTAAGCCTAAATCAGTATTGACTAGGAATGAAGACCAAGGACCTAGGTAATACTATGCGTAACTTACTATCTTATAGGTAGGTTGCATGAGGTAGGGTCTTGCTTTCCCCCTGTGGAAGAAATGGGGGTGAATTTCTTTTTTCCGTTAGATGTCTCTGACTTCCGGAAGTTCCGCATAGTTGTCGGCTATCACGGCGACTGACGCTTTATTTTTATTGAGTTATAGCATGCTTATAAGTATTCGCCAGTTTAGACGCCAAAATGCCTCCTAAAATCTCTAAAAGTAAAATATTTTGTGAGGGCTATGTTGATGGACTTTCTATAGTAGAGAAAAATAGATATTTGAAGATATTATTATGTTCAGGTACTGATCCTTACAGTTCTAACTTCTACACTTCTAATTTCTAACGTTAAAGCGTCTAAGCCTTGGCCAAAACAAACTAAACTTCACGGAAATCACTTTTAATTAAAATTTCATGGGCTAAGCGTGTAACATATCCTTCAATTATCAATTTTTTTCAATTATAGAAAGTCCATCGGCATAACACTCACAAAATATTTTAGTATTAGCGATTTTATGGGCGAGAAATTCCTTGAATCCTTTAACTCGTTAATAGCGTCAGTCGCCGTGATGGCCGAAAACCACGCGTAACTTCCGGAAGTCCGAGACATCTAGCGGGTAAAAAAATATTCACCCCCTTTTCTTCAACAGGGGGAAAGCAAGACCCTACCTCATGCAACCTACCTATATCCAAATTCATTCCAAATTCAACCCAATAGACCAGACGAAATGTACCAAAACGTCAAATTTATTTTATTAACTTTTCTTGATTTCAGGTTTTTTCATTTTGTCTCTTTGAATTTTCCAATTTGGATAACCTTTGACCAATTTTTTTCCTGATTGGGTATGCTAATTTCTTTGGTTGTTCTATGGGAGTCCAATATAAATACAATAACTAAGTCTAAGACAGGGCAATTAACTGAGATGGAAAGGCCTCTGTGAGGGAAAAACCGTTTCATCCTCCTTGCCAATTCACCGGATGCAAAAGTAGCCTTGCAGCTACAAAATCTTTTGTGTCTGTGGGTGAGAGAGACAGTTTTCCTAGCTCTGCCTAGGCCTGCCGGATCACAAGCCTTTGGACTCTACATATTTTCAGCAAAAGATTACCACATCAAAATGGTTTTTTCCTGGCTGGGTTTATCAAGTGTCTTTAAGAAGGTGCTTTCTACATTTATGATGACATTGGATTGAAGTAAAGTAAAACCAAAGTGACACTATAGGTAAAAACAGGCTCGCATAATTTTTTTCCAGTTTTAAAGATTAAATTCGGCACCTTGGGGCGAGATCAATTAGACAAGTCCTGAATCTAATCAGGTTACGTGTCTAAATAATTATCTCAATAGACTTTTTGCCACACCTTATGAAGGGGCTACCATTTGCCCCCCCCCCCCATTTGGGTCACCAAGAAACGAGGCGATAGTTTTTTTAGACATTAGTAGAGCAGCTACGGCGGAAAGATCCTACACTGGAGATATTTCATACTGGTCTGTGGCACGACTCCCTCACTCCCCTAGAAGCCTAGTTCCCACAACACAAACTATATAGTTGCCGAAACTCTATAGTCATTTTAACCATAACAGTAAAAACACTTCCGAGTGCAGTGTTACCAAACGTTTAAGATGGCGACCTTCAATTTAAGCCGCCGCAAAAAGAATATAGAACTTGGTATTTTTCTACAAATTAAACCAGCTCTCCTGTCATTTACAATCTCTGGAGGACTTTAAGCAGCTAGCATAATCTTGGCCCAAGTATATTTTAAGTACAATTAGAGTTCTTTTACAGCTTCGGCACATTTGTGGCACCTTAAATAGCTTTTTCAAAAAAGCTAAACAATTTTTATTGGAAAGTCATCTACTCTCGAAAAAACACCCGAAAACCCAATCATGCAAGCTTCGTTCCTTTTTCGGTTTTTTAACCACACAATTTTTATCAAAACCTACCTCCAGGTTATTTAGGGAAATTTTTCGGTCCAACACTTTTTCTCTTAAATAGCATGAGGCCATTTAGGCCCAAACAAACGCTTAGCCTAACATTAAGGAGAATTTTAAGATAATAATCTCCTTGAGCTTACCAGATCAGCTTGTATTCCAGTCTTTTTCTTTGATGTTGGTTTAATTTTGTTCGTGCCAGGATGAGTTACCATGACCTGTTTGGGTCTAGCCGCATCTCCAGATCCTAATGACGCTGAACTAAGCTTCTTCTCCTATTTAAAAATACAAATAAATAGAGCATACGGTAAGTTTTAATTTATGATAAATTATAAATATTTATCGCTTAAATACAATGCCACGTACTGTCTTTATAAAGACGACAGTTCAAAATTTAATAATTAGTCCTTTAAACTATCATATTTGGGCCATTTTTCTCACCAGAATGTTTACACCTAACCACAAATTTATTTATGGTTGCTCATAACAAATTCTAGAAAAGAAAATAACCAGTAGTGTAAGGCTCTAAGCAAATTTATATAGACGACTGAATCGAGGCATTCAAGCGGCTGCAATTGGTGAGACTCTTGGGAAAATATAGAGCCCAAATTCTGTACTCCAACTCAAAATCACGAGGAAGAATCCAAATCAATGGCCTAAATTTCGCTGATTGTTTGTTATCGAACTATCAGGAACCCCACCATAGCATTGGAAGTTAGCTTA
Source organism: Odiellus spinosus (assembly GCA_963920705.1). NCBI lineage: Eukaryota > Metazoa > Arthropoda > Arachnida > Opiliones > Phalangiidae > Odiellus > Odiellus spinosus. The sequence continues at coordinate 18,932,118 of OY987225.1, forward strand.
GATCATCACGCTTCGAAGTGTGAATGACGATCTTCCTTGAATGAACTATCAGATTTTGCTTACGCAAATACATAATTTAAGGGACTAAGTACCTGGTAACAGTTATTTTCAACACTTTCTACCTTATCTTCATATAACCACTTGTTTTTCTCAAAAAAACTGGTACTCCACGGAATATAATTTACTTTATTTTTATTAAAAGTTAATTTAAAATATTTTCGAGAGCTTTCGGACCATGATGCTTCCTCAGCCGTTTTTAACAACTAATAGGTTCGAAAGATCAAGGAAATATTTTAAATTAACTTTTAAATGAAGTAAATTATACTCTATGAATTAGCAGTACTTTTGTAAAAATAAGTAGTTATATTAAGTAGGAACCATGGAACAAGGATTCAACATGTCCAAACTTAAATCAAGCTAGCTCACTCTAAGGGCAAAAATTATTTGACCCAAACACCTTGCAAAATACAATAAGGCCGGTTTTTTACAGGCTAAATATCGAAGCTTACTCTTAAAAACACCAATTCAAAATATTTCAGGAAGACTAATTTTTGGCATAAATTACAAATTGATTACAATACCATACATTTTTAATTCTTGATAAAAAATACAAAAACTTCGCATCCCTAGCATCAAAGAAAACTACAAAGAAATTTGATTTCCAAGCGATGAAGCTCTTATATTGTACCCTTACCGAAAAAATTTAGTCTGATATGGGAAGAGGTCCTCAAGTACACAACAAAAGGGCATATTCTAACTGACCCTGCAAGCCCGAACATAGAATGATCCCACCAAAATTCGAAAACAAAATGGTCTTATTTTTCGTTCACACTGCTTATTACCTAAATTCTTAAAGGAAAACTTGGAGCTGAAAATGAAACAGATTTTCCCATACTGAAAAAAGTTAGTCTGATCTGAAGAGGTCCTCAAGAACACTACAAAAGTCTTAAAACTTTCCTAAGACTTCTTCACATAATGAAAGACTTCCCCAAGACCTCTTGACTACATAAGACACCCGAAAGACTTCCCCAAGACCTCTTGACTATATAAGACACCCGAAAGACTTCCCCAAGACCTCTTGACTACATAAGACACCCGAAAGACTTCCCCAAGACCTATTAAGACTACATAAGACACCCGAAAGACTTCCCCAAGACCTCTTAAGACTACATAAGACACTCGAAAGACTACCCCAAGACCTCTAAAGACTAACTTTTTTTAGTAACGGTAGTCAGTTGTGCCCAATTGTTAATCTATCTTTAAAAAATCAATTTACTTTGATTATCTTTACGTCAAAATTCCTGATTTCCATGTGTTCTCAGATCCTTGTCTTCCATCCAATAATTAAAGAAATTCTAAATTCTAATTCAGCCATCTTCTAAATTCTATCGACATCTAATTTGAGAGAGAGAGAGAGAAATCCCAATTTCTGAAAATAATCTAATTTTTACGCACCATCCATCTCTGGAGCATCTTGGAATTTTCTAAAAAAGCCCTTCCATGTGGTTCTAGGACAGTAATAACTCTTATATAATCAAGCTTGCTGGATATATAATTCCGGAGTCAATCTCACTTAAACTTCTTAATCATCCAAAAACTAAATCCAACGAAGATTCTTCGAGGAAAGACTTTTTTTTAACCTATTCCTTCCCGAGCTCCGAGTACAACTAATCATTGCTCCTCCAGATTATTTGTAACTGGGAAGACTAACTGGGGACGCCACCTCTCTACATATATTTTTGAAATTATTGGAAATTTAAATATCCCTTATACACCCTCCCCCACCAAAAATATATTTTCCTATGAAATGGAAGTTTAATACCAAAATAAAAATTAACATAACTTAATTCAAATCTTTTGTTTGAATATTAAAGTTCAGAAAGTTATATTCTTCTTCTTCACTTTTTTCTGGCGATATTTTTGATTATAGATTCTTCGTTGAATCCTGCGATGCTTGAATTAAAATGGACAGTACACTGCGTAGTGCAACTGCTTCTTTCAGCAGGCTTCGCAGATATAATTCTTGAAGGAAGGGATTGTGACTGGCCACCCCGAATCATCTACAGGGTAGAATCTGAATCATTGAGTCCAGGCAATGGGGATTCTTTGGATCTAGTGGAGGACATGGCAATGGTGGTCTTTTGATGGCCTTCTCTATGGTGGAAGGTGTACAGGTTAAGACCCATAGGCTCTTAAATAATATAATTGTATCCTTTTATGAGCTTCTTGTGAAAACTGAAAATGATATGAAAATTGGTTGCATAGTAAATTCTCAAGGTTGTCCGATACTGATGAAGAGTCTGTCTTGAATTATTTGGTTCACTTCTTTTGTTTTAACATTTTTGGTTATTGAAGAAACGAAATTTGATAAAATGGGGGGGGGGGGATCTTCTTCTGAATTTACTTTTTAAACGTTCAAAAAAACCTAATTTCGACTAAGTTTTCACACGAATTACTCGGAAAACAGGCAGCTAGGTGGATTTAAACCCCTTTCCTTTAATATATTTGATGATGGGTCATTATACGTGAAAACAACCAACGATCCCAATGCATCAACTCAGATTTTGTTGAAACTTCACATGTATTTAAAACGGATATATTTAGAGGAAAATCCCAAGCTTTAGGTCAAAATTCTTGCGTAACTTTCAGAGAAATGGAGTAGCCATTTTTCCACCCCACCAAAATGCCTTGTTAGAGTATTTATACCTAAGAGGAGGATCTTCCTTTTCCAATGGAGCAGCTGTGGTCTGACAGAGTTTGAGCTGATCTATGTTGATATCATCCATTAAAATTAGAGAATAGAGGCAATCAAGTTTGAAAAACCGTAACAAAGAGAATAGCCAATAACAATGACGAGTTTTAGTTAAAAAGAAAATGTTTGTGTAAGTCAAGAATTTATTAACAGCTCTGCTTTATGAATATGGTTCTCTTTCTAATATTATCCCAATATATATAATCAAAAAAATCACACCCAACAACTTTTCACCAGTGGAGTTACATCAAATAAATGTTTATATATTGCAACAGTCTCAATCAGACACTTGCAGATGATGTAAAGTCAACCTTGTGAGAGCTCAATCTTATGGACATTCGAACTATTCAAAACACGACAATGCTTAAAGTTTCAAGTTTGCCACCTTGTATGTATCCATACCGAAGTATATCATGCAACAAGGTTATTGAAATTAATGTTTAAAAACTAACTTTTATCTAAAGACCTATTGCCAATGTAGAGGAGATAACGGACAGGGAGAGTCTACCCAAAATACATGAATATGAGAGAGCGTAATCTATCATTCTTCACGTTTCTGAACTAGCACTCTGACAAGATTTTCTCGTGTTATTGTCAGTAATATGTAGATGTCTAGTTTATAGACATTCAGTTGTTTAATCTACAATACGTTAACTGTGTTTCATTTCCTTAAAAAGAGAATCAAAGGTGAAAATCCAAGTGTACCTTGTGAGCTTGAACTCCAAATCCTCATAGCAGCCTATGTACAAGTCATTTCTGGTGATTCATACATAAATGTGATTAGACTTGTCTCGAATTCTTGGCAGCTAGCACCGTAATATGTTCTCCCTGTTGGCCTGGGGGTCTCTTCCTATGGGTGTGTAGGCATACAGATGAAATGAAGGAAAATAAAGAAAATGAAGGAAAATAAAGAAAATGAAGGAAAATAAAGAAAATGAAGGAAAATAAAGAAAATGAAGGAAAATAAAGAAAATGAAGGAAAATAAAGAAAATGAAGGAAAATAAAGAAAATGAAGGAAAATAAAGAAAATGAAGGAAAATAAAGAAAATGAAGGAAAATAAAGAAAATGAAGGAAAATAAAGAAAATGAAGGAAAATAAAGAAAATGAAGGAAAATAAAGAAAATGAAGGAAAATAAAGAAAATGAAGGAAAATAAAGAAAATGAAGGAAAATAAAGAAAATGAAGGAAAATAAAGAAAATGAAGGAAAATAAAGAAAATGAAGGAAAATAAAGAAAATGAAGGAAAATAAAGAAAATGAAGGAAAATAAAGAAAATGAAGGAAAATAAAGAAAATGAAGGAAAATAAAGAAAATGAAGGAAAATAAAGAAAATGAAGGAAAATAAAGAAAATGAAGGAAAATAAAGAAAATGAAGGAAAATAAAGAAAATGAAGGAAAATAAAGAAAATGAAGGAAAATAAAGAAAATGAAGGAAAATGAAGGAAAATAAAGGAAATGAAGCAAAATAAAGGAAATGAAGCAAAATAAAGGAAATGAAGCAAAATAAAGGAAATGAAGCAAAATAAAGGAAATGAAGCAAAATAAAGGAAATGAAGCAAAATAAAGGAAATGAAGCAAAATAAAGGAAATGAAGCAAAATAAAGGAAATGAAGCAAAATAAAGGAAATGAAGCAAAATAAAGGAAATGAAGCAAAATAAAGGAAATGAAGCAAAATAAAGGAAATGAAGCAAAATAAAGCAAATGAAGGAAAATAAAGGAAATGAAGGAAAATAAAGGAAATGAAGGAAAATAAAGGAAATGAAGGAAAATAAAGGAAATGAAGGAAAATAAAGGAAATGAAGGAAAATAAAGGAAATGAAGGAAAATAAAGGAAATGAAGGAAAATAAAGGAAATGAAGGAAAATAAAGGAAATGAAGGAAAATAAAGGAAATGAAGGAAAATAAAGGAAATGAAGGAAAATAAAGGAAATGAAGGAAAATAAAGGAAATGAAGGAAAATAAAGGAAATGAAGGAAAATAAAGGAAATGAAGGAAAATAAAGGAAATGAAGGAAAATAAAGGAAATGAAGGAAAATAAAGGAAATGAAGGAAAATAAAGGAAATGAAGGAAAATAAAGGAAATGAAGGAAAATAAAGGAAATGAAGGAAAATAAAGGAAATGAAGGAAAATAAAGGAAATGAAGTAAAATAAAGGAAATGAAGGAAAATAAAGGAAATGAAGGAAAATAAAGGAAATGAAGGAAAATAAAGGAAATGAAGGAAAATAAAGGAAATGAAGGAAAATAAAGGAAATGAAGGAAAATATTTGGAATTAAATTAGTTATACTTAAATAGTCCAAATGAATGGAGGGAAAGTATAGGGCATTATTGTTCAGTGTAAATCGCGGACGGCAGCGTAAGGTGCAAACTCTAAATGAGTCTTGGATGAAAATAAATGTTGTCTCGCTGGAACTGTACTAGAGTATATACTCATTACCAATTCGGCATAGAAGATTCAAACTGACCACCACAGACCCATAGGGAGAAATCTGCCTTTGTATTCGGGCAAAAAAAAAACTTTCACTTATTCAGCAGTTTTTAATTTGGATAAAAAATTAGAAATGCCGAGACGTTTTAACCTTAAACTGTTACATGTAGCGTTGGTGATAAAAACATATCCTTTAATGTGTTCTACTATTATTTCTCATAACAGTACTGGAATTAAATTTTAAATAATCTATCCAAAATTCCCCACAAAATACATCATCACGTGTATCTGGTGATGTTTTTTTACCCCCAAGCCCAACCACATTAAAGCGTGTATTTTAAATTATAAACAAAACTATTAAAATAAATGATTTACTAAATTTCTAATGCATGGTTGTGGCATCTAGTAGCAGTTTTTAATAATAACAAAAGTCACTTTATTCCATAAAAGTACACAGCACCCCATAGCATAACAATATCAGCGAAGGTCGAGGTAAATGTACCTGCAGATTCTGATTCGAGATACTCTAGCGGTGTAAACAGTGAAATCTGAAGTGCCACTTTTGGAGAAATTCCCAAGTTGAGAGGGAAGACAATACAGATAAGCATGGCCCGCCTAAATTCCATCCCTCTCTCCTGAATCAAAATATTGAGAAAGAGTCCAAATCACTCGAGCCAGATAGGGTGATGTCTTTTTAAGTGATGGACTATAACCCTTAAAAACTATGCCTTTGCTTATAGTATCAAACTAAGGGGCGCTGTTTACTCTTATGGAATAAAGTGACAGACATTTGATAATACTTTAGTTTCATCGCCATAGTTTTTTGGCATGGTGATTCTGAAAATAAATTCAACCCTTACCAAAAAAAAAAAAATGTCTTAAGAGGTATAGGGGAAGTCTTTCGGTTGTCTTATGTAGTCTTAAAAGGTCTTGGGGAAGTCTTGCGGTTGTCTTATGTAGTCTTAAGAGGTCTTGGGGAAGCTTTAAAGACTTTTGTAGTGTTCTTGAGAACCTCTTCAGATCGGACAAACTTTTTTCGGCAAGGGAAAAAATCTGTTTCATTTTCAGCTACAAGTTTTCCTTTAACAATTTCGGTAATAAACGAAAAATTTGTACATTTCGTTTTTCAATTTAATGGGGTCCGGGCTTCCAGGGTCAGTGGGAATTTGCCTAGACAGTTTGTAGCGGAAATTAATCCTTTTCTTTACATTTTCATGGACTCCCGCAAAATTTCGCCATTTTGTTTACCATATTATGCCAGTATAGTCTGTTAATTCGCAAACCAAGATGTCCAAATTTTACACAAAATATCGAAAATTCATGAAAAACTGTTGTAACATCAACTACTTTTGCGACAAAAAAATCTGATCTATAGATGAAGGGACCGATTCGTTCTTGGACCAGAAGTATACGAAACCATTCGGAAGAATTCGAAGCCTAATTAATTACCTCGACTCCAGCTACCCTACCAGAATTCTTCATAGATCCAGATTCTTATTGTCTCGCCTACTAATCAGTGAACTACAAGTCAGCTACCAGTTTAAAAACTTTCTTTTAAACGCTAACTTCCCTTACAAAAACCTAAAATGTTCCCTATATTTAGAATCAATTGAATGCAATCATGTTACTATAAATATACATTATTATTTTTTTATACTGTTGCACTGGCAACCACTTGTGGTAGGCTATGCCTTGATATATGCCTGCCTCCAACGTAGTTGCAAAATGAATATTATTATTTTAAACACATGATTGATAGGAAACACCCTGAAATGTGAAAATAAAGCAATTTAAGCAATAATTTATCAAAGATATTTTGATCAACCATAGAGGCGAAGCCAATGAGGGTGATATCTAAAAATTAAGTAAGTTTTTTTTACAATCTTGACAACGCCAAAATTATTTTAAGTAAAACTGAAGCGTCGCGATCCATTTTTTAAAGTAAAATGTTCATTATGCCTGATGATGACTGCAACGACATTCCAACGCAAACTAGGTCATTTTAAATAAAGATATTATTCATGAGATCCTTTTAAAAAAATTTTAATATGTATAAAATTTTGTTTTATGATAATATAAAATAACAATATTCATAAAACAGAGAACTTAAAATTTTTGATTTACAAACCCTTTTCTTCTTCCCCATAGTAAAATGAATAAATTTAACAAATCTTTTTATTCGTAAACAACTTTGTTTCCTTCGATCTAATTTTGAGTCGGGTTAAATGTCTCCCCCTTTTTTTTTTTTTTTTTTTTTTTTTTTTTAACAAAAATAGACCCTCCCCCTCTCACAAAAAATCAAAATGGACACTCAAGCAATGCAAAACTGAACAGCAATAATATTTTACTAAACACTGTCCAAAATTAGCCTGTTGTTTGAACTAAATCTGCAGTGTTCAAAGTAGGACGAATCTTTAAATATTTTGTCCAATCTAACTTACAACTATGAATAGATTTTACACAAGAATAATGAATTGTACGCTATAGCTCCAGTATAACGCTAGTCACAAACAGGAGGAGCTTCCTATATTTGACGTAACACGCACTCAGTTTGGAGATTTCTAAAGTGCTATTTCGTTTCTCACATAACAGCGCTATATCCGCCGTCATATCATCACCGCGTCCAGGGCCGAGAAGGTCAATACCAGCAAAACCACATCCATGGAAAGTGGTCAGCAAAGTATAGAGCGAACCAACCAAACCCATAATGAGCTTGACTGTCGTCCTCGACTCGGTGAGGCTTTGGTAACATAAGACCTAGGGAGCCGACAGCGGAGAGCTCCTTCGACACTAATGCACCATCCACCCCAAAACTCTACCCGAGATGTGATCACATAATTGGAGCTACCTCCTTAGTAGCTTCACACACCCAGGAGACTTTAACCTCTCCACGGGGGCTACTTCGTCCGGCAAAACCGATAATAATAATAATAATAATAAAAAGCTTTTATTTGGATATTCCCATTCAGTTTACAAAACTGGTTTACAAGGGGGTCCATTAAATTAATATTAAATTATATTTGTCATTAATTCTTTAGTTATTTTTTTAAATTCTTGCATGGTGTCTTTTAATTTAACGTCATAAGGTAGAGAGTTCCACATTTTTGTACCAGCACGATGTATACTTTTGTTACTAAAACTATTATAGTATTTAGGGGTTTCAAAATTAGTGTCATTTCCGCGGGTACATTGTTTATGCGTTACATTAACGAAGAGTTCTGATACATAACCTGGAACTTTGCTGCTGAAAACTTTATACATAAGTAATGAAAGCGCCAATTTATATTGTTCTTTTATGGTTAGCCATTTAAGTTCATTTCGGGCTTCAGTTGCGGATGCACGTCTTTTACGTTTTAAAATGATTTTAGCACATTTATTTTGCATAACTTGTAACTTATTACTGTAAGTAGCAGAACAGTGGTTAAAGATTAGGTTTCCATAGTCAAAAAGCGGTTGAATTAGAGCATTAACTAAAATTTTGGCGCTTTTAACATCTAAGGAAGATAATAACGGATACAACAGCCATAGTCTTTTGTTGATCTTATTAATCGTATAGTCAATGTGTGGTTTGTTGGTTAGGTCTTCATCAATGTAGTAGCCGAGATATTTATAAGATTTTACTCTGGAAATATTTAAATCACCCAGTTTTGATATATCTTGTACTTGTATTTTCATTGCTTTAGTAGCCGCAAATACCATAAAGACCGTTTTAGAGACATTAACTTTCAGACCTTTTCGGTCAAGAAAATCTATAAAACGGCTGAGGTCCAATTCTAATTCCCCGATTAATAATGTTGGGTCCTTATTAGAGTGTAATATGGCACCATCGTCGGCATATTCGTACGAGTTAGCTGATTTGAGGTATGTGTGGTGGTGTCTTGTGTATAGGTTAAACAGGAGAGGTCCAAGGACACTACCCTGTGGTACACCAGATTTAATATTAGCGTAATTGGAATGGGCGTTATTAGCATAAACCATTTGCTTTCTATTTTCCAAGTATGAGGTGAACCATAAAATGGCGTTATTATCCAGACCACACTCCCGTAGTATCAATATCAGCACGTTGTGATCAACAAGATCAAAAGCTTTAGAAAGGTCTACGAAAACAACACCCACGAAATTGCCTAGTTCGAGTTGTTTTATAATGTTTTCGTAGAGGCTTATAGCCGCAGATATTGTCGAGTGACCGGGTCGAAAACCAGCTTGTTTTTTGTAGTAAAGTTTATTATCCAAGATATGAATTTGTAACTGTTCATGGGCGCATTTCTCGGCAATTTTTGATAATGATTGAAGAAGAGAGATACCCCTATAATTGTCCGGGTCTGTTTGATCGCCACCTTTTGGTATGGGGATTATTTTTGCGATTTTCCAGTTATCGGGATTGACATTGCTCATAAATGACATGTTTATTATCTTTGTTAGGATTGGGGTTATTAGTATAGCTAGTCCTTTCAGAAGAGAGGAAGAAATCTCGTGGGTACTGAAAGCGTTACTTTTCTTTAGATTTTTCAAATGTTTAAATACATCATTTTCGCTTACATTACGGAAGGTGAAACTCTCAGTTGATTCAATTATCGGAGTACCGCTAGGTACGTCGATTGGATTTTGAAGTTGGTTTTTTATCAGGTTTTCGTTTAAAATCCGTACTACGTCCTTTGAATCTGAGACGAATTTGCCATCAACTTTTAGTGTTATATTTAATTTCCTGGTATCTTTAAGGTAAGGTTTTAAAATCTTCCAGATGTCTTGATTATTATTAGATGATTGAGCAAGTTGTTTACCAAAACAGCTCCTTTTTTCCATTTTCAGTTTACTATTAATGTAATTACGATAAATTTTAAATTCCCCTAGGGCTGACTCGGAATTATAGGATCTCTTTTTAGCTTTGTCTCTAAGGTGCATACAGTGCTTAATTTCATTTGTTAGCCAAGGTGGTGGGTTACTAAATTTCCTTTTTGTAATAATAGGCACATGTTTATTTAGCTGAGTTTTTATAGTAGTCTGTAGAAGTTCGACTCCTGTATTTACATCATTAAAATCTAACGCCGCCAACGCTATCGTTAAGTCTTTAACAAAGGAATCCGCATCATATGCCCTATAATCACGTACATTTGCTATTACTCTTTTTGGCTTCGGAGCTAATTTTTTACGTATGCAAATGGTTAGATTATGATCGGATGCCCCAGTTGGAACTGAGAATTGTTGTAGGATTCTGGTCGGATGAGATACGTAGATATGGTCAATTAATGTTTCAGAAGATGGCGTAATTCTGGTTGGATCAGTGATAATTTGTTTATAGTTTAAAGTGGCATTAAGTAAATGCTTCTTTTTAGGTTCTTTTGCATTGGGGAGAACGTCGCAATTGAAATCGCCAAGTAAAATTAATTCGTGGGTGCAGTCTTCATGTGCGGTATCAATGCTTATTTTTAGATCTTCAAAGGACTGTTCTCTTGTCATAGTCGGTGGGCAATAACACACACCGATAGAGAGTGGATTAGAGTTCTTTTCGAGTAGTTTACACCACAACATTTCAAATTCACACTTTTCACAGCTAATATCACTATTTATTAATGGTTGTACAACTAAGCCTTCTCTATAATAGATACATACTCCACCATATCGGTTTCGTGCTCTATCACATCGTAAGATAGAGTATCCAGGGATATTTATAACTGTATCCACAATTTCGCTTTTTAGCCACGTCTCAGAGAGTCCAAAGATATCCAGATTGAATTTTAGTGCGTAATAAATAACGTCATCCTTGTGTTTTAGGAGACTTCGTATGTTTAAATGGGCAATTCTTAAGCCTTTAGTTTTATGTAACTCTGGTAGGACAATAGGTGAGGCTAAAAATAGTCACTTCCTATTATTCCGGTCTATTCTATCTGATGCAGGGGACTGAGTTTTGGTTAGGTATTTTCTTACAGTGATCCCAATTGGCCAATTTTCCCTGTTTCGTACTTTTTGCTCGTCTTGTCGTCGACATTCTAATTTAAAGGAGGTAGTCCATCTGTTACTTTCATCCGTTGTCAAGTTGAAATCTTGTACTTCCAGGGTATCTAAATGATCCATTACTTCTTGTATATCTGTATTTGCGGCGAAGTTAGTAATTGTAAAAGTGGAAGTTGGGCATGGTCCGGCTAACGTTGCTTCTAGGTCTTCCTTACTGCCCCAGATTTTTGTGGCATTTGATTTCGGTTTTCCCAGATCACACCTCAACTCAGTAGAAAAGGGATTGTGTCACTCTTAGTCATGAGTCCATTAGGCCTAGGAGCTCAGCTCAACCCCCCCCCCCCCCCACCGCGGGATGGTGGTGACACGTGGGGAGACGTAACACGCACTATGATTTTCAACCTATCATGAGCTTTAGAGGTCGGAGACACTTAGCTAACTCTACTGCCAGCGCCTCCATAGGGTTATACCCGCAGCCTTATATTCCCCCGCACTTCTCGTAGAAAACCGTTAACCGCTTCCTGTGCAAGTGACAAAAGGTGCAGCGTAAGACCACCATAGGCTCCGCCCGATAGTAAATAGCGGGCATACAGAGGTATAGCTCATCATTATTCTTGTGTTAAATCTATTCTTGTTACAACAAATTAAAGTTTTACATGTTTTAAAACTTAGTAATCCTTTAAGGAACGTACTAAAGAAGGTGTAAATAAGGTTTCATGAACTTCAGGTTCTTTTCATCAAAAATAAGCCTGTAAAAGTGTCCCAATTTAATATAACCACTTGTGTTTACAAAAGACCTGCTACTTCACGGAGTATAATTTACTTAAAAATATTTCTAAGAGCTTTCAGACCGTGGTTCTTCCTCAGCACTAAGAATTACTAAAAGGTCCGAAAGCTTCCGGAAATATTTTAAATGAACTTTTAATAAAGTAGATTATACTTCATGAAATAGCAGTACTTTTGTCAAAATTAGTAGTTATATTAAAGGGAATCGATAAAAGTGTTTCTTATCGATTCTTCTAATTTTGTAAGACCTATCAGCGTAGTTAATCATTCAGGGAAATATATCCCGGTGATTTTAAAAATCAAAATAGATTCAAAAAATCGTGTAACGCCCTACCTTTCAGCAAACAAAATACTCATGGCACGCTTTATGTCACAAAGCCACGTTTGTCACATCTCGCACTATAATTGAGCTCGATATAGCGTGTGCCATAAGCATTTTGTTCTTATAGTTACAAGAATGGATAAAAAAATATCGTGTTTTCCTCTTAAGTAGGAGCCACGGAACAAGGATACAACAAGTCCAAACTTAATCAAGCTCACCCTAACTAAGCTCAAGCCTAATTTTACTTAAACACCTTGCAAAATACAACTAACCAATTCAAAGAATTACAGGAAGTCAAATTTTTGGCATAAATTACAAATTGATCATAATACTATAATATACTCTCAGTTGTTGATAAAAGAATCCCTTACCGAAAAAAGATAGTCCGATCTGAAGAGGTCCTCAAGAACACTACAAAAGTCTTGGGGAAGTCTTTAAGACTTCCCCAAGACTTCTTGACACAATGAAGACTTCCCCAAGACCTCTTAAGACTACATAAGACACCCGAAAAACTTCCCCAAGACCTCTTAAGACCAACTTTTTTTGCTTATATAAGCAAAAACTTTGCACCCCTAGCGTGTTAAAGGAATACTATTAGCTGAAATGAAGTATTTTTTCTGATTTATTATGTAAAATTATGCTCCCCTGAATTTCTTCCTTAATTTTTGAAGCACAAATTCTATTAGAAAAGAATTTTAAAGGGTTTTTATCCTAAACATGCTTTTGAATTTATCTACCATTGCCAACAAGAAAAATCAGAGCCAAATGCCCAACCTTTGAGGTACTAAAATAAAATCAAAGAAACCCCTGATAACAGAGATCTTGCTTCAAATTTGAAATTTAGGATTTGATTTTTTCTGAAAATTAGGTTTATAAAAGATTTGTCAAAAGTTCGTAACTGTTGAAGAATATAATATAGTTTTTTAAACGTAGTCGTTGATTCTTCAATTGAAGAAAATTTGTTAACTTTTCTAAATCAAATCTTTAATTTAGACACTATCACGTAGATGTCGAGAGGGGCTCTTGGCTCTGATTGGTCCTTTTTCAACAGTTTGAATTATGAATTACACCAGCATATATTTGAGAGAGAGTGAGAGAGAAATCCCAATTTGTGATAATAATCTAATTTTACGCACCTTCCATCTCAGGGGCATTGCAGAATTATCTAAAATTTTCGATAATTCTTTCAACGTTTTTTTACGACAGTAATAACTCTCTTTGAATCTTGCTGAATATAATTCTGGAGTTCAATCTCTCTTTAACTTCTTAAAAATAGGTCCAACGAAGCTTCTTTGTGGATAGACAAATTTTCTTAACTTATTACTTCCGGAGCTCTGATTACAACTAAGTATTGTTCCTTCAGATTCTTTGTAACTAATTGGGACACTGCCTGGAGGCGCCACCCCACTATACATTTTTTAAATGTCTGGAAATTTAAATGTCCCTCATTGCACTCTCCCCCACCAAAAATAATTTTTCTACGAAATGAAAGTTATATATACAAAGATAAAAATTAACATAATTAAATTCAAATCTTTCATTTGAATTTTTAACTTCAGAAAGTTTCTTTTTCTTCACTTTTTTTCAGGCATTATATTTGATTATAGACTCGTAATTGAACTTTGCGATCCTTGAATCAAAATGGTCAGTACTCTGCGTAGTGTGTTTCTTTCAGCAGGCTTCTCACACTGGCCAACCCGAATCATCTACAGGGTAGATAGATGCAATCTGAATCATTGACATCCCCTTCCAGGCGATGGGGATTCTTTTCTATCTAAAAGAGGACATGGCAATGGTGGTCTTTCGATATCCTTCTTTATGGAGGAAGGTGTATACCTTCTTGATAGGGGTACACAATGAAAGACTTCCCCAAGACTCCTTGACACAATGAAAGACTTCCCCAAGACTCCTTGACACAATGAAAGACTTCCCCAAGACTCCTTGACACAATGAAAGACTTCCCCAGGACTCCTTGACACAATGAAAGACTTCCCCAAGACTCCTTGACATAATGAAAGACTTCCCCAAGACTCCTTGACACAATGAAAGACTTCCCCAAGACTCCTTGACACAGTGAAAGACTTCCCCAAGACTCCTTGACACAGTGAAAGACTTCCCCAAGACTCCTTGACACAGTGAAAGACTTCCCCAAGACTCCTTGACACAGTGAAAGACTTCCCCAAGACTCCTTGACACAGTGAAAGACTTCCCCAAGACTCCTTGACACAGTGAAAGACTTCCCCAAGACTCCTTGACACAGTGAAAGACTTCCCCAAGACTCCTTGACACAGTGAAAGACTTCCCCAAGACTCATTGACACAGTGAAAGACTTCCCCAAGACTCATTGACACAGTGAAAGACTTCCCCAAGACTCATTGACACAGTGAAAGACTTCCCCAAGACTCATTGACACAGTGAAAGACTTCCCCAAGACTCCTTGACACAGTGAAAGACTTCCCCAAGACTCCTTGACACAGTGAAAGACTTCCCCAAGACTCCTTGACACAGTGAAAGACTTCCCCAAGACTCCTTGACACAGTGAAAGACTTCCCCAAGACTCCTTGACACAGTGAAAGACTTCCCCAAGACTCCTTGACACAGTGAAAGACTTCCCCAAGACTCCTTGACACAGTGAAAGACTTCCCCAAGACTCCTTGACACAGTGAAAGACTTCCCCAAGACTCCTTGACACAGTGAAAGACTTCCCCAAGACTCCTTGACACAGTGAAAGACTTCCCCAAGACTCCTTGACACAGTGAAAGACTTCCCCAAGACTCCTTGACACAGTGAAAGACTTCCCCAAGACTCCTTGACACAGTGAAAGACTTCCCCAAGACTCCTTGACACAGTGAAAGACTTCCCCAAGACTCCTTGACACAGTGAAAGACTTCCCCAAGACTTCTTGACACAGTGAAAGACTTCCCCAAGACTTCTTGACACAGTGAAAGACTTCCCCAAGACTTCTTGACACAGTGAAAGACTTCCCCAAGACTTCTTGACACAGTGAAAGACTTCCCCAAGACTTCTTGACACAGTGAAAGACTTCCCCAAGACTTCTTGACACAGTGAAAGACTTCCCCAAGACTTCTTGACACAGTGAAAGACTTCCCCAAGACTTCTTGACACAGTGAAAGACTTCCCCAAGACTTCTTGACACAGTGAAAGACTTCCCCAAGACTTCTTGACACAGTGAAAGACTTCCCCAAGACTTCTTGACACAGTGAAAGACTTCCCCAAGACTATACATAAGACATCCAAAAGATTTCCCTTAGACCTCTTAAGATTAACTTTTTTTGGTAAGTGTATCATCAGTAATTAAAAGGTTTCTAAGTTATATTCAACCTCGAGTATAAATATTTTTTTTTTAAATAATACCATTGTTATCAAGTTCACATTCATCCTCTTTACCATTGTAATGTTGGTGATGGTAGTTTTTTGTTTTATTTGGTTAATAGTGTTTCCTTATAGGGACTAATCACTGTTTTCGCATTCATCCAACCATTTAAATTGCAAAAGTCAGTTACAATTGGTTCTGAAGAATCAATAGCACAGTGTCATGTTTTCAACCATAACAGATTACTGGCATGGATTTTTCGATCTCTATGGTAAATGGGTCATTTCATCTCAAATCATCAAACCCAAGCTGGTCGAAAATTACGGATTTTCATGAAACTTTTTTCTAGGGTCCATTACCATAAGTATTGAAGACTCCGGAAGTTTAGCGACTTTAAACTGAAAATTTTTAACGTTATGATTTTTTAAAGTTTTTGGCCCATTTTCCAATCTTTGCTTACTTGGCTCATATTTAGTTATATATCTTGGCCGGTATTATTTTTAAACATCTGAAATTGGTTAACCCTCGCTAAAAACGTGTCCAGAGTCTGAATTTGAAATCCGTTTAGCTCTATACACTCAAGTTTTTGAGTTAAGTGCTAATTAGGGGGTGGCAGTTAACAATTAATGCCGAAAAAGGTCCACCTCCAATTTCAATGAAATTTTTAGGAAATCACCTACGTATACATATAGAATATACCCCAAAATTTGGTTTCACAGAATCCACTATTTCTGTCGAAAAAAAACAAATTATATTTTTGGAGTGAATTTTGGTATTTCAATGTTAATTTCCTATACAGGGTGGTTCTTTTCAAAAAACTCAATATTCTATATGTAAAGATAATATTAACATTGAGCGCGTGCGTTTTATGCTATTTCATTTTATTCGAACACGGGCGCGAGACTTTTGAAAAAAATCAATTCGATTAGCACGCGCTCAATGTTATTTTTATCCCTCCATTTGTTTATATTAGCATTGAAATACCAAAATTCACTCCCAAAGATTTAATTTTTTTTTTTTTTTCGACAGAAATAATGGTTTCTGTGAAACCAAATTTTGGGGTTTATTTTATATGTATACATAGGTGATTCCCTAAAAATTTCATTAAAATTGGAGGTGGACCTTTTTTGGCATTAATTGTTAGTTTCCACCTCCTAATTAGAGCTTAACTCAAAAACTTGAGCGTATAGAGCTAAACAGATTTCAAATTCAGACTCAGGACACGTTTTTGGCTACGGTTAACCAATTTCATGTGTTTAAAAATAATACCGGCCAAGATATATAACTAAATGTGAGCCAACCCTTACCAAAAAAAGTTAGTCTTAAGAGGTCTTGGTGAAGTCTTCCATTACGTAAAAAGTCTTGGGGAGGTCTTAAAGACTTCCCCAAGACTTTTGTAGCGTTCTTGAAGACCTCTTCAGATCAGACTAACTTTTTTCAGTAAGGGAAGTAAGCAAAAATTGGAAAATGGGCCAAAAACTTTAAAAAATCATAACTTTACAATTTACAATTTAAAGTTGCTAAACTTCCGGAGTCTTCATTACTTATGGCAATGGACCCTAGAAAAAAAGTTTCATGAAAATCCGTAATTTTCGACCAGCATGGGTTTGATGATTTGAGATGGAATTACCCAAATTTTATTTTGCGACTACCATGAATGATCTAAACAGTTCACCAATTATGGAATTATTACTGTTTTAAATATTCAGGTTGGTTTAAATAAAAACCAAAGAGCTTCTATAGCTTTAAAAGGGAAAAAATAAATAAGGCGCCTGCTGCATTCTCTTTCTTCAAACGCACAAGCGCCTGTTTCGAGAAAACGAATTTGCTCAGCTTGCACTTATACATATTTTTTTTTCTGAAAAGTATAAGTGCACTTACAATAAATTAAAGATTATGCTATTTAGTTCAAATAGCAAAGATGTTTGATGCGATGTCCCCTTTACCAAAAAAAGTCTTAAGAGATCTTGGAAACGTCTTACAGGTGTCTTATATAGTCTTAAGAGGTCATAGGGAAGTCTTCCATTATATCAAAAAGTCTTGGGGAAATAAATCTTAAAGACTTCCCCAAGACTTTTGTAGTGTTCTTGAGGACCTCTTCAGATCAGACTAACTTTTTCAGTAAGGGCTGCTATGGCGATTTAGAGGGTAAATTAAAACTGCTACGTCACTTTCTTGATTTTACGTTTTTCTGAATCTACGTTATCGAAAACCTAAGAAAAATATCAACTCTTATTTTTAAGCATCTCTTAAATACGATAAAAAAGGTTTTAAAGATCAGACTTAGTTGTCTGCTACAAAAAAGCACGGAGCCCCTGTGTTTCAATTTCCGAGGTAGATATCGAACCAATAGGCGCTCTCGCGAAATCCCGCGTGCTCGTGTATAGTATAGTTTATATTTCCATAGCCTCCTAGATGGCGCGTGAGTTTGAAATTCATTTACGTTTTAGGTTTGATTTAGGCTTAGCATTTTTAAAAGATTATACATTTTTACTAAGCTTAAGCGGGCGTTGCGACTTAAATAAATTTTATTAGATGAAATAATGCTTTTTAAATAAAGGAAAACACAATTTCGAGCAGTTATTTCGCTATCAAAGGTATTTAGCCTGATTATATATATGATATATATGGTTTCTCTGGTCGGATATCTACCTCGAAAATTGAAACACAGGGGCTCCATGCTTTTTTGTAGCAGACAACTAAGTCCGATTTTTAAAACCTTTTCTATCATATTAAGGAGATGCTTAAAAATAAGAGTTGATATTTTTCTGGTACAATTGTACTTTACGTGACCCACCCAACTAACACATTTTTCTGACTGTTTAGACCATGGGGAGTTCAAAAAAAAATAGTTAAAAAAATATTGGACCGCCGCAAATATTTTTAATTTTTTTTTGAAAATTTGAAATTCCTATGCTAAAATCCCATAGAATGCGCCATAGGTTGGGTTGGGTTAGGTTAGGTTAGGTTAGAATCTATGGGATTTAACACGCAAAATTTGAAGTTTGCGTGTTAAATCCCATAGATTCTAACCCAACCTAACCTAACCTATGGCGCATTCTATGGGATTTTAGCATGGGAATTTCAAATTTTCAAAAAAAAAATTAAAAATATTTGCTGCGGTCCAATATTTTTTTAACTATTTTTTTTTGAACTCCCCATGGTCTAAACAGTCAGAAAAATGTGTTAGTTGGGTGGGTCACGTAAAGTAAAATCCTACCATTTTTCTTAGGTTTTCGATAACGTAGATTCAGAAAAACGTAAAATCAAGAAAGTGATGTAGCAGTTTTCATTTACCCTTTAAGGCTACTTTTATTGTCAAAAATTTATATAAAATTTAATTTGTTTAAAAGGTGAGAAAGGAAAATCTATTATTTGCTTTACTTGGAATTAATGTGAATTCTAGTATGGAAATATTAAAAGAAGTAATAAAACTACCAGTGTGATTTTGAGAAACTGACGTGAAAACTTTGTCAAAAATAGGTTTTTTCAAACTTTGAAACTTGTTCTATCGAGTTCTATGGAACTTCTAGGCATGAAATATGGATTATTGGCCAAAGACCTATCGTTTGGAATACAAATTTTCTTTGAAGTTTAACACTGAAGCTAAATTCACATTTTGTTTCCATAGTTGTTATAATTTTATCTCAAGAAATAAGAATATATACACACTAAAGTAGTATGATCATTTTGTAATTTACGTTTGCTGAAACACACTGAGCAATTGATCCCAGGTAGAGTGTCAAAATTGGAATAATACTCCGGAACAACAGTGTATGAGTACAAACCGTGAATAACTGATTTAAAATTGTCCATTACCTTATTAGTCATTTCTTTGGGTTCTTTGCTGGTGCATGGATGGTCTTGGGGTAAAGTGGAAAGAACATCGCCAGACTCCGGATTGTTTGTGGTTTCGATAAGAGGATCAGTCTCTTTGGAACTTTTTTCCATACCGAATATAGCGGGAGCTACGAAGTTTACCAACAATTTCAATCTGAATCAGCGCGATAAACATCCGGGCTAAGCGAGTATGAAAAACGAATCATATTTAACTCCATATGACCCTAAGGCAATGGTGTAAAATTGAGACCAAGGCCTAAATGGCAATGTCTGAATGTCAGAACACTCGCTCACTAAGAGACGGCTCCCTCCTTGACACACGATCTAGAGTAATATCGTTTATCCTGTCAGAGTTTTCGAACTTAGGAGATTTATTTCACTTTCATTACAGTCATTTGAACGCTTCAAATTTAACATTATTCTTCCGAAATCTATCCGTAAAGTAAGACAGTGTTCCTAAAAGTTATAACAGCTGCGAAGCCTAGGCCTCTCGCTAAATGACGCTAAACTTAAAGCCGAAGAGGAGAAGAGAGTTCAACCTATAGCGTATAGGAACGATCAGCAGCAGCAAGTTAGGGGTACATTTACTCCAAGACTCCTAAAACTACAGGTTGAGGTTACCTCGTTTGAGGGTGTTATTATGTTTTTTTAAGCGCGCGAAGAAGGGAGTCATAACGAGTCGCTCTAGACCTCAAATTGATATCGAGCTGTGGGTCGTAAAGGTTACATCGCCCAATCATATCAATGTAAAAACTGCTCTTTTTGGGTTCCTGTCTGAAAAAGCTGGAGCAAGCTCGATTTTCCTAGTGGAACAGCAAAAATGCTGGAAAATTATCTGACTTGTTCCTGCTCCCTGAGTGATTTCTTTTCCTCTATAGCACCATGTGAAATACACCATTGTGGCGTTTTCCTTTGGGCTACTCCGGGGTTGCTCTGAATATATTTTTGTCTTCCATTGGGGAAAAAGGAGCACTCCCGAGAAGGAGTAACGTCTTCCATTGAGCCGCTCACTCTCTCGCGGAGCACTCCGAGCTGCTCCAGCTTGGGAGACGGAGTAATGATTTCGGAACACTCCGATCTCCAATGGAAGATATAAGTAATGAACCATCTTTCGGCTGCTCTGAATGAACCGGGCACTCTGAAAGTATTGACGCACTCGAAAAAGCTCAGAGAAAACGATTTCAGTGTTGAGACGGTTGAGTACGGTGTTCCTGATAGTTGCGTTATTAGTATAGAAAAAAAGATATTGGACATTCGAAAATTATATTCCCCGCTTATTTCCGTCTCTGCAGTCTTCTACTGCCTGACCTTGGTCTTGGTGATTCTTGAAAAGTAAACAAAACTTACAGAGGTTTCTTCATAATTTCATAATATAAAGTTAATATTTGTGATTGAAATCATGGGGGTCATTCAAAATTTGAAGAAATTCGTCGATGATGCTGCTTCCCCGGTTGTCATCGAAGATATTTTAGACGAGTAAGTTATTACAAATAAGTTCAGATAAGGCTGATATTGGTTGTTTGTAAACATCCCCTGTATCTGGGTCGCCAATTAAAAAGTTGTCATTGAAGATATTTTAGACGAGTAAGTTATTACAAATTATTTCAGATAAGGCTGATTTCTATATTGGTTGTTTGTAAACAGCCCCTGTATCTGGGGCGCCAGTTTAAAAGCTGACTAAGCTTACCTAAAGTTCTAAACACTTAAAAGTATAGTGTTTTTATAAAGTTCCCTCAGATTAATTAAGCCGGATTCTAGTGTTATTTAAGCTTTACAAAAGATCAATCCTAGGTGTAAAAACTGATCTAGCTTACGGGAATTGGAAATGCCAAAGCTCAAATTCTATATTTTTGATCCTACGTTTGGTTGTAACGAACATAATGACTGAACTCCTGCCTGCCCCCCCAAAAAAACTGGAATCTAAATTTTTTTGACCCTGAAGTTGCAAAGGTCAAATACTCTGGTAATATCCTTCCCAATTTCATCACCATTTTCTCTATCCACAGAAGTTAGGGTTATCTCAGGATTCATGGGCGTTTTATGTTATTTTTATCCATTTTACTCCAATGATGGAAGACAAGTTTACCAAATTTTGGGATGTGTAGCTGATGACATACGTTAGTTTTTGACTACTCTTCTGCCATCTTTCCTTAAGGTGAATTGAAACGACTAAACCTTGCAAGAGGTTAAATAGTGAGCAACCCAAATGAACTTAAACTATGAAAGAATATCAGATGAAATTTGAATATATAGCCTATAATCTATATACTATGTATAATCTAATACTAGCTCAAGGTCATTAGGTGATGTAAGTTTGTAAGTAACCCTTGAGCTTTATAATCGATCGAGGGCCATTGTTCAAAGTCTCAAAAATGACCAATCACCCAAAATGTTTTCAATTTTTAAACCCAATCCCTTTCAACTGGTGTAAAATTTTGTATTTAGGGTGAATGCTGCATAGAAAAATGATTAAGTTTTATAATGATTGACAAAACTGTTACGGAGTATGCAGATTTTTTAAGAAATTGACTGTGACCCACTAAACACCTTTTTAAAATATCCATTTGCATATTTTTGGCAAAATATTGAGTAAAAGCTTGTGTTAAAGTTTTTTCCCTCCGAAGTAAAGATCAAGGGGCAGACTTTCGCGAACTCAGGTGTACAAAATTTTTTAACTCTTTGCATTATCAAAGCTGAACTCAAGAGTTCATAAGAGTTCAAACTCAATGCACTGTCAAACCTGTACTCAGTGAACTCATGTGTACAGCAAATTCAAGAGTGTCTGACCCGTCGGTAAAGATCTTTAATACTATACAGTAATTTACAAATAATCAAATAGTTTGAACTTGCACGGATAACTGACCTAGTTGTCCGGGTAGGTTAAATTATATGATTTTGGAATCCTCACTATCAGTTATGTTAAGATCGCTCAAAGTACTATTAATAGTTCTCTAGATATTAAATTATGAATTTTACCCTGTCACGACACAAAACATGGTCCGTACACGACCTGGAAAACTTCAGTCAGTGAATTTGAAAATGAGCCCATAAAGTCAGGGAAATTAAGCCTTTTAGTGCAAGTCAAGAAAATGTTTGATAGGTTGCACCTTTTTATTGTAATAAATATTTAAACCCAAAAAATTCATTTAAAGATTTAAGTTTTTACCTACTCCTCTCCCTAGTGGGTGTAGGTCTTGCTTTGTTTCCAGTTTTACCATTGCAGGGCTCCCACTAGGTCCATAAAATACCTAAAACCCCTTTTTTTTTTGAGGTCCCTAAACCACCATAAAATCATGATTTGGTCCCTAAATCAACATAATTATAGTAAATTTGGTCAAAAGTACAGTCGTCCTATAATATTGAACCCAAATTTTATGCTAAGTCGAAAAACTGACAGCGAGAAAAACTGACTAAGTCAGTATGGTATAATATCACGAAAAAATGTGATAAAATTAAAGTCAGATTCTTGATAAAATGCTTTTACAAAAAAAAAAAAAAAAAAGCCTACTTTAAAAGTCATTTTGTGAAAATTAAAGATCTCATTTCTTCTTAAATAGGTTCCTATTTCCTCCCTATTTTAAAAATTTTCGTTCCTATTTCACCCTATTTCTAGCCTGAAAAATCCTCTATTTTTAAGATTTTGGTGGCAGCCCTGCCATTTCTGCCACCATTGGAAATGATGAAAAACGTCTCTTATGATTACTTTAAAAACACTAAAGCCACAACTTTCGAAACTCTAGTGAATGTGACAAAAATGGAAAAGGGGAACATGAAACCCCATTGACTTAAGTCGTTTACATCCTTAAGAGGTGTAGTTATAATGGGCTTCACCATCTTGTCTCTCATATTCCTAGCAAACTATCGAGCCTGATTGATAGACTAGAAAAAGTGCCAACAGCTCGCGAGCATGAGTAGAGCCATGGAACATATTAAATATTAGTCAGGTTAATTATTTAGAAATAGTCAGAGAAAACCTGCATAAGTTTGTTTTGTTTTTATATCTCAAGAAATATGTTTTGAGAGAATTTTAAGTGATTTCTTAGTAAATTGCAAAGGAGAATTCCCAAAATGATAGAATTTTAGAACTAAGACCTAGGAGTCCTGGTAATATCAAAGGTTCAATTATTTAATCGTTTGTAAATTATTGTACACTTTGCATAACAAAATTATTTACATATCCTTACTTAGGTGTGCAAAAGCATTAATATGAGCTTTACGTAGTTTTCACTAAAGTGGGTAAATGTCATTCACTCAGTGTTGCCAATCTCTTGTGAGCGCAAAATGAAGCAGAGCAAGGCTAGCAGTTCTGTTTTAGGTTCACAAGCTCCTGGCAACCCTGCGATGAAAGGAATGCTGGAAAATAGTGGGGCGGAATTTTAACTTACCCCTATATCAAAAACTATGTATTTCATAAAGTGTTTAGTGGATATGGTCGATTTCTAAAAAAATCTGCACTCCATACTTCTGAATTTGCTTTGTCAAACATTTCAAAACTTTAAAGAGTCGTTTTCTAAACCCATTTAACCTTGATAGCAGTCTGGCTCATATTGTTGGGCGATTTGTCACGGAATGACCTTTTGAACAATTTGAACAAACGCTTTTGATGCCATAAATTCCTGTTGTCAGCATTTCAAGTGTCAGAGTCACTGACGTGTAAAGTTTTATTTTTTTATTTTTTTTTTTTTGTTGAAAGGGTCTCCTCGGATGCGAGTGTGCAGGGTGAAGAGCCCCTTCGTCGTAACCGTAATCGCAACAGAATAAATAGGGTTCCAGTTCGAGCCGAGAATACAACCAAACCAATTTCATGCCGATGGAAAAGTGGTAAAAAATATCGTCGTTATCAACATACGACCCAGTTGATGGCTCTTGCTGAGGGAGAACCTGAACTTCACGAAGTTTCAATTTACGATTTTATCGCTCCCAACGTTTCTCCGTTTACTCAGCTATTGTTGGAGCGAGACGCTATGGAGGCGAGCTGATAAATATTGACTTAAACTTGGTTTTCTCAAAACTTAACGTTTTTCTTTTCATTAGACTTGGAATAACTTTATTAACTGCGCTGAAGATGACCAATGGGCCGTCATTGATAACTGGGAGAGGGAAAATGGAAAATCTAAGGATGCCATGATTGAAGAACCTGCTTCCAGAATGGGTATGAACTTTCACTAGTTTCTTACCATTTTCATTTATACGGTGGATTAGATGCCTATCTCCACCATTTAGTTTCTTTTTGCCTCACCCGGGCAGCCCAGTGGTCCTATAGTTCCAATAAAATCCTATATTTTCAAACATATCCTGTAATACCCTGAATGCCCTATAAAGTTCTATAATTTGAGTTAATAGATACATCACAATCAAAAAAATATCGCCACGCTTTAAAAACTTGAATGTTTTTGCGTAAGCAGGCCCAAGGAGCAAAGATTTGTATATTGCTATTAACAATTAAAGCTGGAGCATCCTAAAGAGGTGGGGGAGATCAACCAAACTCTTAACGATTTTGATTTAGGTGGATATTTACACAAATTCAACGGAGTCGCTTAGAAATATCATATTTTTAAAGATATTTTTGCAATTTAAAATCTTTTATTTGAGAGCTATATTATCCTCTAAAACCTATTTTTTTTTTTTTTTTCTTTAAAAACCTATATTTTGTAAAAAGTAATCCTATAAGCAAAAAGTAATTGGGTTACATCATAAAAATACATCAGTATATGGTGTGGAATGAATGTTACCAAAATGGTTATGGAATTGTCATCATGGTAGCTTCCAACAATTTAATTTCCAATTAAAAAATAATTTAAATATTCCACTGAAATTTATAGAAATTGGTTAAAAACTATAAAATACTGTGTAAAAATTTAAGTCTTTGTTATTCTTTCTTATTTATCTTATCTCCTTTTGCCTTGGGTTACTATTTTTCCCTTTGGAGGAATTGGAAGGAGATCCCATTAGGGATATTATTATTATAATAATTGTTACCATTGCTTCAGAAATATCGTTGAATTTCCTACTCCTTCGAGTGAAGAGATGATTTTCATCTTAAATAATTTCACTTTAATTTTAAGTTTAAGTTCCATATTTGAATTCTTTCTTAATTTGAACATCTCGTTTCAAAGATCACTCTCAATCTGCCCTTAGAGAAAAAAGTTAGCCTGATCTGAAGAGGTCTTCAAGAACACTGCAAAAGTCTTTAGGAAGTCTTTATGACTTCCCTAAGACCACTTAAGACTAAAGTTTTTTGGTAAGGGTGTCTTGGAATAAATGGAAAAATTATTTAAATGCAATTTCAGTGCTTACAAATATAATTAAGGAATAGTTTGTTGAATCCAACCTATGGTTATCAAGTCATAAAATATTAGTGACAAGGGTTAAATAAGTTTTCCTCTCCTCATGAGCTAACCTAACGTTGAGACAAAACTAACCATTTTTCTACCATGGTTAAAATGGTACATTTTCATAATGTACCATTTGAAATGAATGTGTGCATTGAAATTGAGTATCAGAACCCTTATAGGGGCAATTGCCATCACAAACGACACCACCCTTAGGGTAGTTCTTGGCCAACCAATCTGAGAGCTTAGGTAAGTGGCTATCAGGGAAGAAATTAAGTAAAATATGGCCAATGACATTGCGCAGGAGTTAAAAGATTGAAATATTACTCATCATAATAAACCTCTTTTTGGAAGAGGAGTGTACAACCAAGCCCTTTTCCAAGATACAGTGAATGGCTCCGTTCAATTATAAAGTTGGATAAATAGTTTTGGGGAAAAAGCGCCTTGGCTATGTAGAAAAATATTATCATGCTGTTCATAAATTTCATAAAATAAAGCAGATTATCGAGTGTGTCTTTAAATATTCGTTTAAAAAATGAAATTAAGCCTAAAATGTGTTTCCTACATAAAGTATACACCATACTTATTTCAAAAACATAAAGCCAAGATGGCTAACGTCTAGCTGCCCTAGCCTTTTAAAGGGTAAATGAAAACTGATATATCACTTTTTTGATTTTACGTTTTTCTGAATCTACGTTATCGAAAACCTAAGAAAAATATCAACTCTTATTTTTAAGCATCTCCTAAATATGATAGAAAAGGCTTTAAAGATTGGACTTCGTTGTCTGCTTAAAAAAAGGCATGGAGTCCCTGTGTTTCAATTTCCGAGTAAGCCATCCGACCAATAGGCGCCGTTTAGACCTTGTGACCCCAGAGAAACCATAGATATTGTTTATATAATGAGGCTAAATACCTTTTGATAGAGACCAAAACTGTTCCAAACGATGTTTTACTTAATTAAAAATACATTAATTCACCTAATTTATTTAACTCGCAACGCCCGCTTAACCGTCGTAAAAAATTATCTTTCGTAAAAATGCTAAGCCTAAATTGAGCCTAAAATAAATGAAATTCAAACTCGCACACACACACGTGCGCGTTTGTAATATGGTAGCGTCCTAAATCACGCGCTTCGGTGGCGGCGCTAGGGTTTCTAGGAGGCTATGGTAATATAAACTATACTATACACGAGCACGCGGGATTTTGCCAGAGTGCCTATTGGTCGGATGGCTTACTCGGAAATTGAAACACATGGTCTCCATGCCTTTTTTTAAGCAGACAACGAAGTCCGATCTTTAAAACCTTTTCTGTTATATTTAGGAGATGCTTAAAAATAAGAGATGATATTTTTCTTAGGTTTTCGATAATGTAGATTCAGAAAAACGTAAAATCAAAAAAGTGATATATCAGTTTTCATTTACCCTTTAAGCATATTTTACCATGTACATTTCCAATAGTTTAAAATTTTTTCCATCATTTGTAGAGCATCCTGCCTTTTCAGCCAAGGAATGTTTTGCTAAAATTGATAGTGATCTCAGGGGAATGCTGAAGAAACGTCGCGTACCTTTGGGTGATTTGTATCGCCTGGAACAAGACATTTCCAGTTTTTTTATGGCCAACCCGACTTCTATCAGACGTTACCATTTGCCTAATAGTTTTCAGAGGCTCATGGTTCACGCCTTATGCCAATATATGGATTTATGCTCCAATAGTAAGTTCATGTTTCCAACTTTGCGTAATGAATCTTTAATTTTTAGCTTAGAGTTCCCCTTGGAAGGGTTAACAATGACGAGCAACATTAATATCGCAACCAATATTATTTTAATTATTAAAGGACGAATGTAATCCAACAAGGAGTGATTTTTTTTTTATCCTATATTCTTGTTTATAGGGAGGGTGAAGAGGAAAATCTACCAATTCTACTACTAAAAATGAGACAGGTTGGCGTATAGTCCTGGTCGATTTCCAAAACTGGAAGTCTAGAGAACCTCGCGAAAATTTTGGCGGGGAAAACTTTTTGTCACGTGATCGTCCGCCATCTTTTTGTAGTGTGAAAATAGCTACAGACTAACCAACGCCTCCTATACTTTATCATATAGGACTATTAATACATTTGAGAAATGTTTGCTACCAGGGCACTATTTTGTCTAAACGACTGTGGGAAGTCCTGGGTAAAATTTTTAAATCAAGCTGCGTTCCTCAGTCGAAAAATGTAGAAGGTTCTATAAGATTCTAGGCACGAAAACGAATTATTTGATTAATTAATTCAATGCCAAAAATGTAGGTTTCCAATTTTTTTGTACAATTCAGAGGGACTTTCTGAATATTTTACTAGGACACGCCCTTACCAAAAAAGGTTAGTCTTAAGAGGTCTTGGGGAAGTCTTTTGGGTGTCTTATGTAATCTTAAGAGGTCTTGATGAAGTCTTTCATAATGTCAAAAAGTCTTGGGGAAGTCTTAAAGACTTCCCCAAGACTTTTGTAGCGTTCTTGAGGATCTCTTCAGATCAGTCTAACTTTTTTCGGTAAGGGACACGCCTTCGTCATGGTTTTGCGTGCGGCAAGTGATGATGACGCACAATTTGGCGGTGTTAAAGGGAGAATGAAAGGCCAAAACAACCTATTTTTAATCGATTAAGAATGCTAAAATAATGAGAAAAACTATAATATAACTCACCCAAAAATATTTCCTTATTTTATAATCAATTTTCAAAGTTCAGCAACTTGCAGATGCTAAGCCTTGGCTGCCTAGCTTGGCGAACTAGGCGAGCACGAGCCATATTATTTTTAATATTCCCGTCTGATCTAGTCGCCAATCACGAGTGAGTACGCGTATTTTTAAAATACGCGTACTCGCTCGTGATTGGCGACAAGAACACCCGCGAATATTAAAAAAAAATACAGGTCGTGCAAGCCAAGTTCACCGAGCTAGGCAAACTAGGCTTAGCATCGTAACTTTGGAAATTGATTATAAAATAACGAAATATTTTCGGTGAGTTATATTATTGTTTTTCTCATTATTTTCGCATTCTTAATCAATTAAAACTAGGTTGTTTCGGCCTTCATTCTCCCTTTAAGCTACCCAGCACAGTGCACCTCCTTAACAAACAAAATTGGTGATAGTACTAAGCTATGGGTGATTGTTTACTTTTGGAATACAGTGATAGACTTTTGATAATAGTTATTAAATCGAAGTTTCTTAACTTCATATTTGAAACCTACATTTTAAAATAATTTCAGTAGTAATTCTCCTATATTTTCCTTTATATTTTTGTTGGGGTCACCCTGTAATTAACAGCAGTGATTAATTGAAATCCAATTTTTTTTTTTACTGATTTAGGTTACAATAAAGACGGAACGCGCTGGACCAAGGTTCAAAACCACTGTCCAGTATTTTCCAGCCCTTTGGTACTTCTAAGTACCTATTTGGAACAACGATTTCATTCTCGCTCTGCCCTTTGATTAACTCCACCATATTTGACTTTTCTGGTTTTAAATCTTTATACATCAACTCCAATTTTGTTTGGACTGAAACTTTCCTTAGGTTGCATAATATAACCTATAAAATTGAATCTGGCAAAATTATTTCAAACATTAAGTTTTTACTTCAAATTTATGTTTTTTCGATAAGCGTTTAAAGAATCCTTCTAATAACTACCCTTACCGAAAAAAGTTAGTCTGATCTGAAGAGGTCCTCAAGAACACTACAAAAGTAGTCTTGACATAATGAAAGACTTCCCCAAGACCTCTTAAGACTGCATAAGGCACCCGAAAGACTTCCCCAAGACCTCTTAAGACAAAATGTTTTTGGTAAGGGTAGAAACGTTTACTTGGGTGACAAATCTTCGCCGAACTAAATCCCAGGACAAAATTTGAGCACTCGTGTCTTGACAGCAAACCGCCCCATCCGTGGATGGCTGAAGGTTTTTTCGGTATTTATTTTATTTTTATTAGATGGCGCCTCATACAGTCATTCCCATGTAGGTAAAATTTAATTCAGTTTGAATGGTGATTGATATTTAAAGGGATGGTAAAGAGAAAAATTATTTTATGTCTATGATTAAAATTGTCGTAAGAATATATACTATATCTGTAAACTCTGTACTATAAGTTTTGACCAGCTATCCATTTATTATCGCGTGTTAAAACTGTGTAATAACTAACCCTTGGAATGGCTGATAGAATAGGCGAACCACTCTAAGAAAAGTCTAAGTGATGTAGTATTGACGTCATTTTAGTTATCTCTCGGTCATTTTTGGTGCGCAGTCACACTGCCTTCTGTAATACTAGTCCACGAAATGCCAACTACAACTTTTTTTCTTGACATTTTTAATTTGCAATTTGTCCGAGATAGATGTCACTTTCCTGATGTATGAATAGCCAATCGCGAGTCTGGCGTCGCCAAGAGCCTATTAGATAAGGCTCTATCGACGTAAGATCGTAGAACTCCTAGCGACATCTAGGTGATAATGTAGAGATCTTGATTTAAATTTACGATTTGATTTAGAATTTGCTTTTAATGTAAATATTTAAAAATCACTGTTTAATTATTTAAATTAAATCCTAATTAATTTATTCTCCATTATTAACCTAAAATTCGTATAAATTTTTTTAATTTTCGGCCTACATTTGAATGTCCCGCTTTTTTTTAACCTCAAGAAAGCGACGTCTAACGATATTTTTGAAATCGGTAACGCCACCCCCTTGCTTTTCCTACAGATTGGCATAGTATTAAAGAAGGCAGTTGCGACGTCCCGAACGCGTCTGTATCAGGTCAAATTACAGCAGGCTAAATTCTTACTGTCTTAGCTGCATCTCTATAATTTCGGATTTTCTTGGACAAGAGACGGAGAGGAAACTTGAATTTGCGAAAAAAAGATCTGCGATTGTATAGTCAGTTACAGTGTTTGCCCAAATAGGGGAAAATATAAAAACGAGGAATCAGAGGGGAAAGCACAGTTTTAGTTTTAGGGGCAATGAACCACACGAGTTATAACGTGTGGCCGCTTTTCCATCTCTAGTTCTTCCATATTAAAACATTCAGGAATCCTCTAATTGTTCAAAATATCAGAAAAGATTGATTTTGAAATTCAATTGACAGGAGAACCCCAATCTAACAGGGTTGCCATAGATTTTTCATTACAAAATATCCAGACTTTGTTTTTCCTTGACCAATTTAGCCGTTTAAATCAGTACCATAAGTCTATTAACACACCTGTAAGCTACAAACGAGGGTCGTTTTAGCGTTAAACTAATGACTGGCCAATCTTGCGACTCAAATCCATCTAGTGGTGGTAGCTTGAAATTCTCCCAATGCATGCTAGGACATCCTGTTTGCTGTGAAGAGGAATGAAGTGGGGTAGGGAGAATTAACTAGGTTTTTCAGCGAGGTGGCGTATGGCTCCAAATTTTTATCTCTCTCCTGTATAGTGCTGAATACAAAGGGCTCGATGGGGAACTCAAACTTACAGGCGAAGAATTAATAGGCTTATGTCAGTACTAATGTGAAATTTCAAGTGTAAAACATTTTTTTTGTAAATGAAAAGCATGATCTATCTGGATCTACCTATTTTTTTTAAAAAGCAGTGGTGACCCTTTTTTATTACTTTATGGTATATTCTGTTAATTCTCTGGTCAGTTTCACGACGCCACTTTCTAGCGTAGTAAGCTGTTTTTTTTTTTTTTTTTTTTTTTGTGAGCTGTGGGCCTGTAAAGCGGTGTTATGTAATTCCAAAGCGCGTACACCAGTTTAATCTTATTTATTGAATATAAACAAGTAGCCCCACACCTCTCCCAGATAACAGTTGTTCTTTTCGTTAGACTGTGTGAAAGTATGCGTGAATAAAATGGGTCCTTATCAATAGGGCCACTATCCATAAATGTTTTGAAGGTTTTATTGACCAGTGACTATATATTAAATTTTATACACATTTATGAAAGTCACCATGATCTAACGCAACATTCCCTTACCAAAAAAAAGTTAGTCTTAAGAGGTCTTGGGGAAGTCTTCCATTTTGTCAAGAAATCTTGTGGAGGTCTTAAAGACTTCTCCAAGACTTTTTGTAGTGTTCTTGAGGACCTCTTCACATAGACTAACTCTTTTCGGTAACGGTTACTAGATTCAACAAATGGTTTTTTTTTTTTTTTTTTTTGGACCATATCAAAATTCCGACCCTCAGATAATTTCAACATTCCCCGACCCTTGGATAATTTAAAAGTCCGTGACTTTTGCAGATTTTCCAGGTCTGTAGCAACCCTGTCTAATTAAAAGGCGATTGTCAAAGGTTCTTCTTTTAATTGAATGCCAGAATCGGAAGGTTTCTGATTTATTTATTTTCCATACAATTCAGACATCTTGAATGTTTTACTACGCAAACGTATCTTATTTTTAAAAGCAGAACCAATAAATAAATCATTTCATTTTCCTCTTCACCCTTCCTTTAACAAACTTATAAGGCTATCTTTTACGCAAAATTTGATGTTTTCTTGACTACAGTGTTTAAATTTAAAGCCTTCTTTTAAGTCTAGAGAACCCTATATCAGTACTTCTAAAAAGGATACTAGACTCTGATAACAAGTTATTTTTAATCTATTTGGATTGTTAAAATGTCAAAAATCATATCAAAATTCACTTAAGTTTGTCGCGGTAATTTACAATTAATCATAAAAATCGTGAACTAGATTAGCAACAAGGAAAGGTACTCCACCCTTGAAGAAAATGTTGGGCCACAGGTGGGACTTGAACCCACTACTTTCCACTACCAATTAAGCTATTGATGCCATGAGTATGTTGAGGCTAAGGCTAAATCCGCTTTGGGGAAATTTAGGCTGGAAATATGAGAAAATTTGTTAATGCCAATAAAATATCATTATGTAAAAAACTACATTAACGGGCTTGGGATGTACCACTAGCGAAAAAAAAAAAAAAAATCAAATTTAATATAGAGTAAATAAGTAAGGTCGTTTTGTTGTAAGGCATTAAAATCCTATGGAGACTGTAAATAAAGACGAGAGTTTGTAAATAAATATGAGAGATCTGGTTGAATATGTAAAACACTTCTTTACCTCATGCCATGATAATTAACTAGGCAATCAGATGTCTTTTGCAAGATTAAAATGATCATGTGTATGTCTGTCTGACTGTCTGTTCAGATTGGTAATGTTTGCATGCGATGTCAGAAAAAAGAGAAAACATTGAGCGAATTGATACACATTGTTTAACTTCATTGGAAAAAGTAGTCCAAGCAAACTACTTGAACACGTGTAGAAACTTTAGTTCTTAAATGGGCATGACTTTAAATTAAACTAAGCTTGCAAGTTTCAATGTTATTTCAGCGCGATCGAGACACCAGCCACGTGTGTCATTTGAAACATCGATTAAGCCTAAGAAAACATAATTCAGTTTATATTTCATATTTAAATTTTAAATATTCTGACAGGGTTCGTACACAACCTGGCAAACCTTGAAAAGTGAGGGAAATTGGCTGAAATGGTCTAGGAAAAGCTAGGGAATTTGAAAATGAGCCCAAATAGCCAGAGAAATTAAATATTTTGGTACAAGTCAAGGAACTATTTTATGATTGGTTGACCAAAATAATTGTAATATAATCATTTTAGACTGAAAATATTTGCCTACAGATTCAAATTTTTTCTCGTATTCTGAGTAAACTATCGACCCTGATTGATAAACTATGTCGAATAAAAAGTGGGAATTTTTAATAGCTCGCTCGTAAGAATAAATTCATGTAAAATATTAAATTTGGTCAGGAAAATAACTTAAAAAGGTCAGGAAAATCTGGAAAAGTCGGGGAAATTAAAATTTTGTACAAACCCTGTGTGATTTGAACGCTGATGGTTTTATAATGTACAAACATCAACTGGTATATAATAAAGATCATACAAATGAAATGGTACGAACATTCTAAGATCTTTCATATTTCTTTTCGCTTCCATCGCAAAACTTACTTGGCCCATAAAATCAATCTACATGAGTATGCATTGTATTAGTGGATCAATCGTGAACACTTATTACTTGAACATTTTAGTTATTCTGTTATTGCGTCATCAAGACTATATAGGGTCGTTCGGTATTTAACTTCACTCTAAAAGTTTCAGCTCGTGTTAAATTATACTCTCTTTATGTCTATTATATCATATAAATAAAGACAACATGGTTAGCGCCATCTCCAGGCGGAGGCGGATTTTTGACCCAAGAATAAAGGAAGTGATTGAACCATCTTTCTATAAGCCTCCTTTAAGGCCGGGAGTGGTGGCGCACTCCTGTAAACTGGCGTCTCAGTGGCAAGGTCTGGGTGTTGTCCTGCTCGAATCGCAGGTCCCTTGCCCATAGGGAGTGTTGCGAATGGTCCGCGACGGAATGGTCCTTCCTCTTCCCCATTCCCATCTCCTTCCGTCGCGTGGGCAATTCCCAGTCTTAATCCCTGCGTAGTTACTTACCATAACTGAGTTGCTCAAGGCCTTACGCCTTGGCGCCATACCTGGTTCGCAATCGCGACCGCTGTCCGGGCGTAAAGACGTTACGTTACACGCCGAAAAAAAAAAAAAAAAAAAAAAAAAAAAAAAGCCTCCTTTAAGGGACCTGACACTTGCCAAAATCCTCTGCACTTCAAAATAGAAAAATTCACGGGAAATTAGCATAGCAATCCCAAAAGTTGGCATTGAAATCCTAAAATTTTTACAGTAAATTTAAACATAGCGATCCCAAAAGTTAGCATTGAAATCCTAAAATTTTTACAGTACATTTAAATTGGAATTCAAAATCATTATAGGGGAATTAACTTTAAAATTCCAAAATTTTTACAAGAAATAAACAGTAAATTCTCAAAATTTTTACAAGAAATTAGTAAATTTCCAAAATTTTGGCAGGAAGTTATCAATGAAATCCTAAAATCATTAGGAGAAATTAGTAGCGAAATCCCAAAAATAACCTAAGATCTCAAATTAGTCGTACAGAAAATTACCAATCTAATTGCATGACCCTTAGGTTCTTCTCAAATAAAATAATGTACTGTAAATTTATTATTATTTAAATTGTAATAGTCGCTAATACGTTGTGGGTCATTGAAGCAGATTTTGGTTACGTACATATTTTATATCACTAAAAAAATATGAAGAATTTAATCTCAAATCCATAAACTCAATACAATTATATACCATTCCTTACATTTAAATTATAGTTCTACGTAACACGACAAACATCCTTCCACGTTTAAGAATTTAAAAGTTAATCTCATTTATGCCTAGATATGTAGAGCGCTCGTGACAATTCAATATTTTGTAAGAGGGTTTAGTCGCGTAACGTTTTAATAGAATCTTGGTCTTGTACTTGTACAATGTTTTACAGCCAAGAAAACAAGGCGACCTAATTTAAGTGGGAAACAGTGCAGACTAATTTGCGTAATTAACAAACCACATGGGTGTTTGTCGAGGCTTCACCACTTAATGCTAAGTAAAACCAACAGAGATGGATTTCCTCTGTCAACGTATGTTTGTTCAATCTTTAAAATGGTTATCAGTTGTTTCCAGAATAATGCGTTTGTTTATTATCAAGAGTAGACTTGTAAATCGTTAATTTAAGCTACTAATTTGTTTGCTCTTGTAAAAAATATTCAACCCCGCTGCTAAAAAGTTAAAACAAATTACTGGGCCTAATAAGTGAATATTTCCGCGAGATTTTATTTTTTAAAATCAATTTAGTTTTTGATTAATTCAATAATTTATATAAGCGATTTACCATGAGATTCATCATACTTCAAGTGAAAGGTCAAGGCTTAGATGCAAGTAGCATTTTAGCCTACTATTATATTTCAAACTTTCTACAGGGTGAAAATAAAATAGCTGTTTACTGTTTAATGAATTACACAATATTCCTTTAGAAGGCTAAAATTTTACTAGCATCTAAGCCTTGGCCTTTCCACGTTAAGTATGGTAAATCGCCTATTTAAAGTATTATTTGCGTTTCTTTCACAACATTCTACCCTTGTTTAGTAGTTTTTGCCACGCGTCCCGCCAAAAAGTAGTTTTAACCAGCTTTTTGCCAATCCTGTATTTTTGTGTTCTGAAAGCCAAATTTTTTTTTTTTTTGCCTTATGGCAAAAATATTAAAACAGAAAGTGAATGACTCGCAGCCTAACCCATAACGTGAAAAATGAGTTCTCCTCTAGTCTTCTCAAGATTCCCATCCCCCATACAGAGGGGTTCTGAGGGAAGAGTTGGTCATTCGTCGCGGCGGAGATTTACTGTCACTTAGTTTTACACAAGGTACACGCGTAAGTCGTCTAACAAAATGTAGTTCACTAACTTCACATATTTCCTTATTTTCGTGTCATCTGCCGGGCCAACGGTTCTGCTCCCGGGACTCGCCAGGAGCCGCTAGCATACCTAACTACTTTCGGCTTGTTACGTGACATAAAATGACATTCCCAATTAGCTCACCTAGTCAAAATTCGATTGGTAGTTGAAAATTATGTTGATCAGTCGCCCCTTTGATACCCCTCTTCCCTCTCATTTTTCACGTTTACCCCTTGGAAAAGGTAGGAAAGGGTCAGAGTAATTCACTTTCTGTTTTAATACATATTTTTGCTTATGGAGGCTATTTAGGCACAACATTTGTGAGAAAATATCCAGGGACTATGACCACTGGCATCACCAGGGGTAGGTTGAGTAGGCTATAGCCTAAGTGTCTAAATTTCAAGGGGGCCCCCAAATTCTAATCAATAGGGTCCCAAAATTAATTAAATAGACTAGGCCCTAAAGCCCCCCCCCCCCCCAAAGGTTTAGCCTATGTGGAAAAAAGTCATGGCGCCACCACTGACTAATATGACATATAGAACTTTGTCAGAAGCCTTCAAGTCTAATTAAACCAAATATTGGGCTCAACAGCAACTATAGTTTTGGCCAAAAAATTTACCTGATCAGCCTGGTGAACTGATAACGCCCAAAATTTTGTTCCAAATAGATACCACCATATAAAATATAATTTAAGCTTATTCTTAGTTTAACTTATTGATCCTAAAAATGTTGATGGAAAAGTGTTATATACTCCCATAGATTTTTTTCGCTGTCAAAGCGATGAGGCGATGTTAGACTTAATTTGTTAAAAAATGATATTTACATGGCAGAAAGATTTATTTCATCACACGCTGATTCTGTAAATAATTTGAAACGAAACAATTTTTGCTTTGATAGAGCAAAGCTGGAAAAATTGAAAGCCGTTCTAACAGATCTATATTCTATCACATTTGTCCATTTTCGCCTTCGTCTTCGGACATGGAAAAGTTCCTGTTAATGTTGAAACTCCTTCCAATTCTAAGATCACTTATTTGACTAGCGACAACGGCGTGACTGTCTTCCTGATTAGCGACGGAGTTTTGGGCATTACTGGCGTTACTTAACGATCCACAGGCACTATTGCGTAACTTGGAATGTGATCGCGCTGACGATGAACGATTTTTAGGTCGGCCGGCATACCCTGGCAAGATGGAGTTAATTTTCACTACATTACTGGTGACACCCCCGTAACTTGAAGGCAGTTTCTTGAGACTAGACAATAATCGTTCGACAATAGGAACATACGCGGAAACTTCGTCCACGAGAGCGCATCGTTCGCCAAGTACTTCGATACGCGCTTCTTTTTCGCGGAGACTGTCTTCAAGTTTTTTAATTTTTTGCGATTGGTATTGAGTCTTTCTTTGTAGTTCATCGATTTCGACGTCTTTGGCTTCGACGATCTCTTTCAATTTGGTTTGCATGTACTCATCCTTCCTCATCAACGCTTCCGCTTGCTCTTTGACGGTCTTTTCTAGCTCTATTACCTTCTGATACAATAATTGTAAATGATCATTTGCTTCTTTGATGCTCGTCCTAGTTGGACTCGGACTCACGTAGTTTTTCTGGAAAGTGGAATTCTACGTAAAAAATTGGAAATGTACGGTAAGCATACGCTGTAAAATCTAGTTATAAACAAATGGGGGGGGGGGAATCAGTTTTTGGCCAAGGGTGATGGTATACTTGTTAAGCCTTGAATTTAATATAAAATTCAGAGGCGAATAATAGGAAAATAAAAGTGAAATAACACTGAAATTATAGAAATATATAGAAACACAGAGTCGCATTATGGCCTAGGCATTTACCTAGGGTAAGTTACCCATTGACTACCACCTTAAGCGGAAATTTGAAAGAAAAGAAAAAAATGGAGCAAAACGAATAACAGAAGAAATCGCTTAGTTCCTTAGAATATTTTCTTACAGATAATTTCTGAATTAAAAATTAAAATGATTCATGTCTAAAAATAAAATATCACATTATTTACTTATTGGTATTATGTATATAGAGAGTGTGTTAAGAAAATGATTTTAATTAGGAAATTTTATTGAATGCAGGGCCCTGTTGGAAGAATTTTGCCTATGGCCCGGAAAACTGTTAATGCGACCCCGTAAGAAACACTGTCCAAAACTAGCATCCAAAAATAATAGAGGCTTTAAAAGAACAAGATAAATTTTTGGACAAGGTGAGAGTTGGAGTGATAAGGGAAAAAAAAAAAGTTTTGGCATGGCCAAGTATGGATTCAATCCCATCTCATAGAACTTCGAAATTTGGGTTCAAAACCTGCCGTATCTGTTAATAGGGTTCCCCTTTCCATAAAAACTTAAAGAGGTTAATGATAATAGTAAAGTAGGTTTGATAGAGGTTAGTAGAGGCACGATGGCTAACCACCATCCTTCCAAGCAGCTTCTTGTAAACTATCGCTGACTAGTAGCTCATTAAACCAGAGGTATATAATAACCCCCTTCGGGGGAAGTATGAAAGGTAGGCAAAATCGACGAACAACAAGTGCCCGGCGTAAATCGCGGCGGATCGACACACCGCTTTACTCCCAAAAAATAGTTACACCATTTTGAACCTCACTAAATTTTCCCTACGCAGACTTCCGGAACTTGCGAGCTGAAGTCAACCTTCGACTCCATTTTAACAGACAGCCTGACTCCTGAGACAGGAAGTTCTAAACACAAATCGAGCCGTCTTGTTTATACAAAGACCATTTACTAGAGTAGCGACATTGAGAAGTCCAGCGCGAGCTAGTGGCCTAGATAGTCAGCAGCGGGCTCTTGTTGTTCGTGATTTTTAGCATTGGTAGTATAGGGGCTTTCATACTTCCCCCCCCCCTCTGATTATACATAGTTTTCGATAAAGGAGCTAAAGAAAGTTCCACCCCTCTTTCCCAGCTTTCCTTTCATTGCAGGATTGCCAGTAACTTGAGTGCAGTTCACAACAAATCAGTTCTATTTGCTTCAGTTTGCGCTCCCAAGTGGTTGGCAACACTGAGGGAATGGCATTTATTCCCTTTAATGAAAACTATGGAATTTCAGTAAAGAGAGCCTTGTTAATTTGGAAACTAATTTTCTCCACCTATCATAATTTTATGGTCAAAATTATTTTGTTGTGAAATTGTGCCACCAAAATATTCTCCGCATAGGTCAAATTAATTTTGGTGAGTTGAGTGGTTTAGCCTCACAAAAGATATGAGTAATAAATCCAAGAAGGGGGGATTTTTGGCACCTCCCTCAGTAAGGGCATGAAATGCACCCCTACCTTTATCATAGTAGCTATTACATTTCCGACACTTTTTTTTTTTTTTTTTTTTTTTTTGAAGAGAAATCTCTCTTGACTCGTGTGGCGAGACTCACGTCTGTAACCTAACTGAACTTAGGCAACTATAAATCCCTTACAAAGCCCATTCCCTCAGATTTTTTTATGAAATACTATGTGTCAATGACGTCACACCCCCACTGGGATGGCAAAATTTGACATCAAATGTATCGTACGTGTGATGTTAATAATATTGTGTAACTACATTAAATAATTTTGTTTAGTTCATTTCTTCTAGAGATCAAGAGTGAGGTATAAAAAGTTCACCTGAGGGAAAGGGAGAACATGAGGGGGGAGTTAACTCATCGCTTGTAAACGGGTACGAAAGTGAATAAAATTACTTTATTAAATGTTATAAGTCAATGTTGAATCATTTTTATCCTGACAAAGCATGATACAACTGTGTGCGTGATATCAACGACAATGACAAAATTGTTGGGGCGCTCACTGGGCAATTTAGTTTCTTTATCATAATCAAACCTAATTCTTTGTGCGGATTATTAACGTGTGGAATGAACTCATAACAGTTTAAGATCAAGCGCTTGCGAGGCAGGTTTTTGCGGTCTTTTTCGAGAAAACAATAAGTGAGAACACTTTTTTCAATGATACGATTGGGGAATGCAATTTCTTTTTTAATTATTCTACATTATAATGATCTACAGCGAGCGAGGGCAAGAGAAATTATATTTTCAATGATTCAATGATATTAAGGGAATAAGGTGCTGGCAGTAATTATATTTGAAGGACCAAGGCCCAAAAAAAAAATAATGGCTTCAAATATTACTTACATTTTTGTTGTTAGCCATGATTGGTTGCGTTGCTCTAGTACTGAACTACTGATGGCCCTTTCGTATCAGCATAATTTTCTTACATCCGTAATTATGTTTTCTTACATTGTAGGTCTATGTCGCACCTACCGCGACATAGATATTAGCCTCGTCCAGTTCTCATACTAGGTAGAAGATAATCTAGGGGTCATCATCCCTGTAATTCCTCTCAATAGAGAATTCAGCCCCAAGCCACCAATTTCATCAAAAGGGCCAAAAACTGCAACTTTCCCAAAAAAGAGTTAGTATGGACCGGACGAGCAGTACCAGTCCATATGAGTGACCTGATATTGGGAATGGAAAATGACAACTTCTATCAGGAGCGGAAATAACCACAATAAACTGTACATGGTCCAATAATTTTCCAAATGCGATCGAAAACGAGATTTATAAAGTTTCCAGTCTGCCGGGAGTGGTGGCGCACTCCTGTAAACTGGCGTCTCAGTGGCAAGGTCTGGGTATTGTCCTGATCGAATCGCAGGTCCCTTGTACATAGGGAGTGTTGCGAATGGTCCGCAACGGTATGATCCTTCCTCTTCCCCTTTCCCTTCTCCATCCGTTGCGTGGGCAATTCCCAGTCCTCATACCTGCGTCGTTTCTAAACTTATCTGACCCCCCCCCCCCATCACTCGTGGCTATGAACTTAGCCCCCGTACGGGTGCAAAAAACAGTCTGGGACTCTGGGTCACTCTGGGTGCCCCTTAGCCTTCCGTCGTCGTCGTCTGCATAAAATTCTGCATCGAGGTTCAGACCGTCATTATACTACTTCACAGCTGTATTTTGGGTTCATTAAAATTGTTTTAGTCCGTGTGAATTGCCTTGTACATTAAACTATAGGTATGATACATTTAATTCGTTCAACTAACTCTTAATTGACCTTTGTTGGCTAACTACCACCTGCTTTGAAATTGCATATTGTTTCTAATACTAATTGTTAAATCCTCTTGACCAGTGGCCACTATCGGAGTGTTTCTTGAATCTTGAAGGCTCTTATTCCAGAGTCACCATCATGGAAGTATAAAGAACTGAACGCTAGTTCTTTATACATCCATGTCACCATTGTATTTCACTTTAAGATTTAAGTGCTACCTTGATGTTGGTTACTTATTAGAAACTTGAATATATCTTGAATTCTAAGCTTTTTGGGTTCTGGTTGACTTCTTGGATTGATAATCTTATCTATTTGGCTAGCAATTAGGATGAATGATTTTCTGCTAATGATTTTCTGTTAAGCTTTTATTTAAAAAAAATGTATATTTCATTAAATATGGCTAGTTCGATTTCGATTAGTGTCATGCTTCCAAACCCTGTGTTGTTCCTAGAGGTCTGTTTGACAAGGATAATACAGAGAAGGATACGAAATGACGAGACGAGCCACTACCTGGCCCGTGAAAGTAGTCACCCCCAAACGGGTGGATGGGTTGGGTTGAAAAGTGGGAGCCGCATCCTGGTAAATCGCTAGCGGTTTCCATCTAGAGGGAAAATTCGCATCTAGCTTAGTCTCGCAAACTAGCTTCTCTCGCGTAAAACCCTGGCGCCGTCACTGTGGAGACAGCGCCAAGAAGTGATTCTACCAGGATCAGATCCCCATTTCCTTCCCCCTTTTCTCCCAACTTGTGGGAGTAAAGCCGTTACGGGCGCGGAGCCAGTAAGGCACGTTATTTCGTATCTTTCTCTGTATTATCCTTGGTTTGGAGCTTTTCATTTAAGCTTCAGTGGTTTTATGAATGAAATAGGTAGATAATGGTAAAATCGTCTGCTTCTCATAATGGTGGCAATTTCAAACCATAACAGTGTGCCCTTTTCCATTGGGGAAAACTTAATGCAAACTTGGAGCAATGAAAAGTGAGGACTGGTGTTACCTCATCATTTAATATTATTCCTATTGTTAATGTTCCATGGTTGCAAGTAAAAAACCACCACGTAGCAGATACAATGCCTGTTTCAGGGAACTAGCAAGGCTTAAAGTTAAAAAGTAGCCTTTTTGTTGGTACCCCAATGACCAGACCCATTTTTTGGCGAAAAATAGGTAATTGATGCGTTATGTATGGTCTAAGTACTTCGAACGCCTTTCCTGCCCTTACCAAAAAAAGTTAGTCTTAAGAGGTCTTGGGGAAGTCTTTGGGGTGTCTTATGTAGTTTTAAGAGGTCTTGCAGAAGTCTTCCATTGTGTCGAGAATTCTTGGGGAGGTCTTAAAGACTTCCCCAAGACCTCTTTAGTGTTCTTGAGGACCTCTTCACATCAGACTAACTTTTTTCGGTAAAGTTGTTCACTCCCAATCAGAGAGAGGGGTCGGGGTCAAAGAGAAGAATTGCTTCCACAGTTTAAAGACAAACTATGCCAGAATTGCTAGTGGTGGGAAAGTCATTTTATTAGGTAAATAATAATGTAGCGGAGAGCTCATTGTGCTTTTTTTCTTATTGTAACCACAAATTTATTATAAAAGGTAACATTCTATAAAAAAAAATTTTAAATAAAGAGAATCGGCATGGAAGGAATACTATTTATTGGGTGTAAATGGCCCGCAATAAAAACAGAGAGCTTTCGGCTTGAGAGCCTTTATCAATCTAACAATATAAACTTAAAATCTATACAGAGGTAAATTTTAGTTGTCACGTGAGTCAGCCAATTTTTTAAAAACGATTGAAATGCTTATCATTTAATACCCCCAAAAATCCAGATTCTTCACATCCTTCGTCTAAATTTAACTCCCCCTGTTTTATAATAAATAAACCCGCTATGAACTTCCGTTTATAAAACCCATTTTCATTCAAAAACAGGGGGAGTTAAATTTAGACGAAGGATGTGAAGAATCTGGATTATTGGGGGTATTAAATGATAAGCATTTCAATCGTTTTTAAAAAATAGGCTGACTCACGTGACAACTAAAATTTACCTCTGTATAGATTTTAAGTTTATATTGTTAGATTGATAAGGCTCTCAAGCCGAAAGCTCTGTTTTTATTGCGGGCCATTTACACCCAATAAATAGTATTCCTTCCATGTGGTTTCGCTTTATTTAAAAAATTTTTTTTATAGTACTATCACACCATGGAAAAAAATAAGTTTAATGTTAACAGTAACATTCATTGGGATTTTATTCAGCGTCTTTTGATTAGTCTGTGGTTTTCCTTTTAATTGAATGCCAAAATCAGGTTTCCAATTTTCATAATTTAGAGCCAGTCCCTAAATGTTTTACAACACAAACCTTCCTTGTTTTTAGAAGCAGAATCGATTAAAAAATCACTTCATCTTCGTATTCAACCTCCCTTTAAACGGAGACTTAGAGCTATAAATGGAACATCTTTTGAATTTATTTTCGGAATCACCATGCCAAAAAATGTATTCGAGAATTTTTAACAATTATTAGACAAGTTTTTGTTTTTTAAATTTACTTCTAAAATTTGGTTAAGTCTAAATTGGGGCCAACCATATTATTTCAGCCTTCAACAGCACTTCAAAAGAAAGGAAGAACATTGCTTACTACATATAAGTACTGCGCATGGTGATCTAATTAATTTGGGCTTAATTAAAAGAATAGGCCGACGTGTGACGTCAAGACCTTGGACGTCAAACACCAACCTATTCTTTTAATGTTAGGACATTACAAGCTCTATTGAAGGCTGAAATATTATGATTGGCCCAAATTTATATTTACTTTTATTAAAATTTAACCAAATTTTAGAAATTAATTTAAACAACAAAAGCTCCAAATTTCCCTTTAATGCAAAGTCAAGTGGTCAAGCGTATCATGAAAAACATGTCATGTTTCAAGAGTGTAGGGGTTTGTGTAGTTAGAAGTAAGAATTTTGAAGCGTTTGACACAGAAATGCAAATCAGTTTATAAATATCGGTGAATTACGCGGGAAATTTTATTTGTATACTCAAATTTTAACTCTATAAGGCTGCATTCTGGTTAACATCTCTTTGCTTGAACATGCTATTTCTTTGACAAAGCAGGTCTCGATTGTTTAAAGCATGCATGATGTAAAGGAACATGGCAGCTTTATATTTTAGGTGATTAACACTAATTTCTATAGATAGAGCGGCTGGGTGCATACATTGCATGGGCTAAATTACATAATGATGAAAACCTTGCCAGCTCAGCAGCGTGTCTGCCGTGAGTCAGAAAGTAAACGAAGAAGCTTGAGAGAAATAATCAATTTATAAAGCTTGAAAGACACTTCATCTGGTCTTGTACCAAAGGAAAAAATGGATCAAATCATGAATTTTGAGCGGAAGACGGAGGATGACCTTTACCTTATCTTGGGTTGTTGCGAAACATCGAGTGTATGGGTTTTTTTTTTTTTACTCTTAAATTAGTCTGGTGAAAACAAGGTTTACACCAATAGTTTATTTGTTAGATGGAACAAATACAGGCTGAATATAAAGCGAAAGCTTTGGAACTACATCCTGACAAAAATATTAATGATGAATCTTGTAGTAAGTACAATGTGACCCTTGAAGGAATAAAGATGGATAGCGGCTTGGAGCAAAAACTATGCGAAATCTAGATTTCCATTGTTTAAGATTGTCGTTCTATAGAACCCAAAACCTTTGTAC
Source organism: Odiellus spinosus (assembly GCA_963920705.1). Classification (NCBI taxonomy): domain Eukaryota; kingdom Metazoa; phylum Arthropoda; class Arachnida; order Opiliones; family Phalangiidae; genus Odiellus; species Odiellus spinosus. The sequence goes on from OY987225.1 coordinate 18,976,924, forward strand.
TGATAGCTCCATTTTCCGCTTCATTAGACCTATATGTACATGAACATCCCCTTAAGACCGTAGTAAAGGCTTATTTATCATACGATGGAAAAACACGAGATGGCACTGATTTTCGTGTTTTTTTCTGGGGGTAAGGAATGTTTGAGAATGATTTAATTCCCAGTCTTCTGAACTCTCTCTTACTCTTTCCCCACTCCTTACTCTCGCGGCTGGTGGTTACGCTGTATTCAAGACAGTGACAATTCTAGGATAATAGGCAATATCTTCAAGTTTACTCATAAAACATCGTTATAATATACATTTCTTATCATAACAAGAGAAAAGTTAAACTTAAAATTGTCAAATTACATCACAAATTACGTCTGACTTTTATGGATTCTTCAGAAGTAAAGTTAAAGAATCTAGCGATATTTGAACATGACATAATTGGTACTGAAATGATGAAATTTTGATTTTATTTTTTAAAACAGATTCGTTAATCTCTTGTGTTATAATTATCAGAATTACATCATGAACTAAAGAAGATTTCAATACAAATTTAAGTGAAAACGGCGTACTGATAGAATTTGTGGTTCGCTTGATAATAGGTACGGCAAATGACCTTTTTTGATGAGTTACCCATTGACTACCACCTTAAGGTAGAGCTGCTGTAGTATATAAGAAATCAGTCATTTCGCATTCTAATTATAGGATAATTTATAAAAAAAAGCGAGTGGTTAGATCTCAGTGGCACGATGTTGAGAAACCGCTCTTTTAGTTGCGACTGTTTGCAGTTAGAGAACGATTATGAACGACAGGTTTTGTTATTCATCTTTATCTATTATGAAAGTTGTCAATTGTTAACACTAGTTCTAGTTCATCCCGCGGGACTGAGCAGCTGATATAAATAGTGAAGAACAAATAATAGACTTTGTGATTTTAGTATTTAATGGATGGGAAAGATGGCACATGCTCTATCGCTTAGCTCCGATTTCTGGAAGTTGAATATACCTAGTTTGAATTGGGACAGATACCGCCAGTGAATCTATTTTTTTTTACTATAATTTCAACACATCCAAATAGTCCAACATAGAGTTCGATTTTGAAACTGTCAAGTTATATTAAACACTGAAGCAGTCGACCACTCCTCTATCCTTCTCCTCCACCTTATACTTCTCCAAGATATAAACATCAACCTAATACTATAATATAAATAAATCTGACCCATTTTTACATACGTCCATAGATTTGAAATTTCAACGGCTACTCATGGCCAAAGAGATTCTGTGTGATCCTGAAAAGAGGCTATGTTACGACAAGTGGCGGAAAAGCGGAATTGCCATGACGTTCGAACAGTTCAGCAATCTGGGTAAAGCCGCGCATACTGTAAGTAAATTTCATATGTAGCTCAACACCTATGGCCTAGGTAGGATTAATGCTTGTACATGAATAATATCAAGAGGTATGAAAACCCTCGTAAAGATTATAGATATCAGCTACTCGCCTGAACCCGCATCCGTGAACTACCGTTTAGGCGGAAAAAATCGTGGCGAGTCAAAGGGAAAGAATTTTTCACTTTTGGGCAAGCATCAGCTTGGAAGAAAACCGAAATTAAAGATAGTAGGCAAAGGCAGGCATAGCCCGCATGAGCAGGGAGCCCATAATGCCTCATTTTCCCCTCTCAATTCCCTCAATTTTTTCTCCCCTCCGGCTTTACTCTACATCTCGATTGTTCACGAATGCAGGTGAGTATAAGTAGCATTACCTAGGAGGATATAGGGGTGAAGGAGAGTTCGACTGCATGTTCTTAGATCTCAAGTTTGGGGCAGGGAGGAACACTCACGCCCATGTAGTTGCCTTGGCCATGCGCATCACGTGATCACGAATTCTCAACTATTACCAATATACGACGAGTTGACGACCTGCGCTAAACTAGTTGCCCGTAAATGTACCACCAGAACGAGGGGAACATAAAGGGAAAGCTAGTAGCAAGCGAAAACAGGCAGTCCTACTCTCCTTCACCCCTAGGCGAAAGAATCAAGAACTGATGATCATAAGGCCTGTTTTCACTGACGAATAGCCCAAACAGTGTGGGCCAAATTGCAGAACCAAATCTTGCACGTATCTCTGTCGTTTGTTAGATAGTAACGTGATTTACGAGCTTGAAGTATTATTTTGTAGTCGATGCATTGGGCGAACAAGAAACAGAAAGAACCCATGCTTCGCGGCGATACCAGTCAATCAGAAACCTCATGCCCTTCAAAATGCGAAAGTCTCGCATCGTCAGCGAGTAGCGACGTTAAATGGAAGAGAGAGAACCCAAACTCAGCTTCGCTTCTAAATAAATTTCGGAATTATGAAATTTAAATAAGTGTTGATTCTGACAACGATATCAAAATTTTGTTAATGTGAAAACATTGTTAAATAGAGTTGTAAATGTCTACACATCAAAGATTCAACCGAATATCTAATTATGTTAATTTTTGCATTTTCCTCGATATTTAATTTTTCCAAATGTGTCAAATTTATTCTTTTATATCAATTATGTTACACAAATCATTCGTACCGAGTAAAACAGCGAAAAAAAGCTACTATTTTTGAAATGTCGTAAATAAAATGTTGAAAGTAAAAACAGCTAAAGTTTCGTTAACCCTTGGCCACTGTGAACCGTTTTAATAATAGCCGCATTATTATTGATGATAGACGTCACTGAATGATCTGTCAAAACATATGCAAGATACTCCCACAATTCGAAGTTGAACACGACCACCAAATTTTGAATTGTCAGTGGAACTTTTCCTTTCTTGGCGTCATTTACTGGCCAAAAGTGTGCGACATTAATCTTCTAACTTGGATATCTTTGGTAAAAAGAATCACTTTAAAATAAATAAAGAAGAGTAAACTTTTTTACATAATTTTTTTTTTTTAATTTATTTTAGACCAAGTAATTTTTTTGAAAATTCCAATATATTTTATAATGGGATACATTTGTTGGTCGTTTAATAATAATAATTCTAAAATGAGAAACTAATGAGGCTATTCCGGGTCACAGTGACGTAAAGAAAACTCTTCTATCCCTGTCTTTTACGGATGTTTTCTATGCAATTCTGAAAAACAATATTTTAGGTTTAAAAATATTTTACTAATTTTTAATGTAACCTTAAAAAAAAAAATAAAAGAAAATAAAGCCTAGGACTAGGGCCCTGAAGAGGAACGCCCTTTTGTGAAGCGTAAAAAAGTTTTTGTAAGACTCGTTCCATCCCCTTTACCTTTTTGCCGAAGTGAAAACGTAGCAGTATCTAGAGCCGCTACAAAATAGTTCATGTCTGCGGGCGAGCACAGAGAATTTTTCATCCCTGTGATAACGCTAGACGGAGAGCCTTCAGAGAAATATCACCTCATCCAAATAGATTTTTGGGGATTTTTATTGGCTAGCAATATCGGATGAGTTAAAAAAGGTGTTTTCTAGGACAGGCAGAGGCAGTACAGCCAGTCTAGTCCTAGACTTTTTGTTCTTTTATTTATTTTTGATTAAAATCGATGATTTTGGAGAATAGTTTGAGAATTGCCTTTATGAAAACGCTGACAGAGACTTAAAGACCTCAGTTGCGGTTGGGACTCAACAACGAGTGATTTTTCTATTGTAATTTATGCAGTAAATTACCAGGCTAATGGTAATTTACTGAATAAGTTATTTTACGAAAGACAGTTACTTCATGGACATTTGACTTGTAATAGTTTAATGAAAACTAAAATTTACATTGGTCGGTAGCTTTCGGGCCGTGGCCCATCGGGAGTCGAGAGATGGGGGTTAAGGGGTGTTTTGTATTTATTTATTTTATTTTCCTAAGAACTGTTAGCTTTAGAACTATTTTAGTCTCGGCTGAAGGTGGGCCACGGCCCGAAAGCTACCGACCAATGTAAATTTTAGTTTTCATTAAACTATTACAAGTCAAATGTCCATGAAGTAACTGTCTTTCGTAAAATAACTTATTCATTATTCAATACCATGGCAAATAAATTCAACATATATGGTAATTTACTGTTTGCTCGTGGTAAAATAAGCAAAATCGTGCTTTTCGAGATAGCTATTCGCCACTATTCCTTATGATTTTTAATACCCAATTGGTATCCGTCAACCATTTTTTATATAGCTAAGTTATTCACGAATACTCGAAAATATTAGTTTACCTGCCACGATAAACGATTTAGTAAAATTTTGATTACCCAAACCCACCCTAAAAAACTAAAAATCAATATCTGCACACCCATACTTTTTAAGCAAGGCCGAATACAATAGTGGAGAAATATAAACGTTAAAATATTGGTGCCATAATTTCCACGTTTTTGGGCTCTATTCCTATTGAAGATATCGAAATATTCATAATTCTCTGACCAATATCCAAATAAGTTCATCATTGCTGGCTTCCCTTTTTAGCCACTTACGTTACTCTTGATAAATCCATAGTAAAATTCTTCGCGCTGAAAAATACGATCAAAGTTAATTTTTAACTAAGAATTATCATTGGAGGTGATAATTTAAATGAGTTAGTAAGAAAGATGTTTCCGCCTCAATGATTCGAGTAGTCCGACAATCTAAAAAATGTCTACGAAATTTAAAATCTTAATGAAATATTGGCATTTAAACGTTTAATGAGGATTTGAAGATTTGTTAAGTATTTGTTAACTACTTTATGATTTCTAGATTTATTCAAGATTTAAATATATAACAATTTTTTTCGGTATTTGATGTTTTGAAAGATTTGTTTTGGGTTTGAAAAATTTGAAGATTTGAAATCTTCGACTGAACGAAATTTATAGAATGTCGGGCAACCACGTTATCCATGAAATAACTGCTTACAATTTTAAAGATTGAACAAAAATATGTTAGATGCCTCTAAATTCAATTCAAGTTACTCTCTTGCGTAAAACAAACCATTTTTAAATTCACCAATTCTAATTACCTTGGAGTCGTAATCCACTCGTCTCCCAAAGCAATCGATAAACTTTAAAATTAAACGGAAAAAAATATGTTAGATAGACAGAATGTATGTTTATAAAAATCGTCTGTATGCGTGCTATTCGGTAATACCCCCTTTCGAAGGTCCACATGTGTGGTCCTTTTCGCGAAGGGCAGCGTGCTTAATCAATACCTCTGTCGATTTGTAACTAGAAATCTAGTTAGCTTCATTATCCCTTTCAAACGTGTGGATCTGCTTCATTGTCCCTTTAAACACGAATATATAACATTAAAATATCCGCTTCAATATCCATGTTGAACGTGTGGATCCGCCCATGAACTTTAAATCTAGATTAGATTTAAAGTGCCTGATCCGCTTCAAAAACCCTTTTAAAAGCGCAGATCTCTCTTAAAGTCTCTTTTAAATAAAAACGATTCTAATTTAAAATATTACAATATCCGTTGCAATATCCCTTTAAATTTTGCCTCAGCCCTAGATTATTTAATCAATTTAGGCGCCCCTACCAAGGAGGATCAGAGAAGGAGAGGAAATGTGGGGCTGCGTTGAGTTAGAGAGAGAAGAGCCAACCTCCCACTCGGGTGGAAAGGGGGGAAAGGAAATTCTCGAGGTAAACTGTTGTCACGTGGTCGCTAGCTAGCGCGTCTCATAAAGGATTCGTTTTACCCACGCGACAACATTTTACCACGAAACGTCTCTACCCCCGTTCTCCCAGAGTGGGAGTTTAGGCCGACGCAGTAGGAACCGCGCCGTCCCCACATTTCCTCTCCTTCTCTGATCCTCCTTGCCCCTACCGATTAAAATTTACACCTATGCTATTATTGCTATAGTGTGGTTTACGAGTTCTATTTAATAGCGGTTTACACGATAGTCGAATCTCAGTGCTGTACAGAGGGGACAGGATCACACGGTCGAACCGCGTGGATATTTTACTGAGTAATTTTATAAGGCTGTGGCTAATACTTAATGCTCCTCGGCGTCCTCTACGGTTTGCACAATATTATCAAGTGGTAAAATCTTTCTAACCTACTTTTAGAAGCTGTAGAGCTGAACTTTGGGCCCTCTTCTGTAGCCATTCGAAATCTAGTTTTCGATCGCTGGAAAACTAGATCTCGAATGCCCACACAATAAGGCCCCTGGGTTGAGTAGAATTTCTCAAGTAAAACCTCTCAACGAGGAACAGATTAACCAGTGGCGAAATCCCCAGAAGTAGGGGATTAAGAGAAATAGTTTAATGTACCGTCGAAGATATTTGTCCGCTTTAATTTATTAGAACTTAAATATACGACTGGTGATCAGGGCACTTGCGTTCATAATCTGAATCGACTATATCGGCTATTTGCCCTGAACGCAGTCAAAACGCGTTTTCAATTGTTCATTCGCTAGAAATCCGTTGGCTATGTGATGAAATCAGGAGAAACAACGGATCAGGTTAATGTGGCGTTTCGCGGCGTTTGTTTGTCGAAAATAAGTTTAATTCAGCGCTTCACCGATGTATAACCCAACCAGCAAATATTTTCGGTAAGATTTTATCTATATTTAATGTTAAAATCGTGAAATTTTAAGGTGAATGTGCCTTACGAGGAGGGTAAGCTTAATTACGGAACAAAGAGGGCATGGCATCGCTATCATTAAAGCTGGCAAGTATTTTGCTCGAGAATTAGTGTAAATTACAATTATAATACAATTGCTAACTTAACAAAACGGCTACAAATGTTACGAATGCCAGAATCCATATGTAGGCTATTATTATAATACACCAGGGGGATGTGTGAATGTTTAGTCTCCATACCCTTGAATCCGACATTCTTTTAATCTAATTAGGCCTGAATATGTAACAAGTTTTTACTTTACACATTTTTACAGTCCAAATAGATTTTAAATTACTAACTTCCAGAGCCTATCGGTAGTATCCCTTTATAATACCTTAACGTTGAACTAAGGCATTGCAGGCAAAATAATTAGAAAATGTGTCGGCCGAGACTCGAAAGATTCTTCTCCATTGTCCATGCTAGCAAAATTCATTTCGAGTTCATAGACGCGTTCCGAAACTCATGTATTTCCTATGGATGAGGTATTTCCGGTATGCGTAACAGAATTGTAAATGAAATATTTTGAAGAGAGACTCTGAAATCAATTATATATAAAAATACTGTCGCGAGTCCAGCGGATTTTTCCGCCTGTTAACGAGACACGGTCAATGGTAGCCTAAACCTAATTGAGAAGGTAAATTACAGTGATTTTCAGGCGTAGAATAACGTATTGCGTATATAACTTTAAATTGCCCGTGTTACATCACGGACCGTGTATATACACGGTCCGTGGTTACATGATACGGTAATCCATATTACTGGTTACAAAGTCTCCTTTGAAACGGAATGCTACATTTTGAGGATTGCTGGTTTTCAGTAGAGATAGTGATTCATTCCTCAAGTCTTAAAGGTAATTTTGAGTATTTGTTAATGTAATCCTTATAAAGAATCCCAAAATCATTTTCGAGCGTGTTGTGTGAGAGATAGCCTTTCATGTTTTTCACCAAGGCCTAATACAAATACAGTAGACAAATGAACTTGGAAATTAAATCTGGTTAAATTCGTACGCGGGCGTAACGAGTATTTCATGGTATAGATTTTGATACGCTTTTCAGTTTTTAATGTATCTTCCCTGATGGGGCCTTCACTTTCCCTTAATGCAGGTTAATAAGTCTGCAGTTTTATGTAGGCCTATTATCACGTGTACGCTAATCAGAAGGGAGGGAAAAACAAGAATGTATAAAAATTACATTTTTATACCTTTTTATCTGAGAAAACAATTGTTTATCTTCGTAATACCAGAAATATCGTATGTGTTTTAAAAAACATAAAATTGGGTTTTCAAATGGTTTAAAAGGTCATTAATTATTTTAATATTTCTTAGGTAATCGAACGATGAAATAATGCTGAGCCCATTAGCTTAAAAAAAATTCAACCCGTACACTGATCTGAAAGTAGACCGAAGAATAACAACAACGAGCTCTAGTACCTTCCAAGGCCTAACAAGTGTGTGTTGATTTGCGTGAAATTTTCGTGTTCAGCGCCTGCATTTTTTTTACGAAACGCGTGAAGTGTGAACCTTCCTGACGAACTCCTTATTTTGGATATTATAAACTCAAACATCATTCATCGTAGACCGTCAAACTGGTAAGTTTTTATATAAATACCAGATTTGTGTTTTTTTGTGAAGATATTAGTTTTATCGTGGTTATTTACTGTTAAGATTGAAATATTTAATACCCGCAGTTGAGAATTGTGTGTATTATTTAGTAATTTGTGGGCTTCTTTCTACTTCCTTATAGCGTAAATTTGTACACTTTATAATTAATCCGAATATATAATATTACCAAGTGAGGCAACTATTGTTTGAATCTGAAATTTCTTCTAGCGTAATATCTCAATTGTGATACTTAACTGCGAATTACCAGGAGACTTTTGTTGAATTTGACTCTGGCGGCAACATAATTATTTCACACGTATAGGCTAATAACATTTCCGTCGTAACTGACTTTTGTAATTAGAGGCCCCTTTTCAGAGAATTTTAAGGCCTCTTTCGTTTGTTTTGTATGCCCCTTTGAGTGGTTTTTGGGCGAGGGGTCGGACATACACCATTAATGCGTACGGGATTTATAAAACCTTGCGATTTATGGATTTTTTTCCCCAGATTTAGGGATTTAAAATAAAATCTTAAGATTAAAAAAAATCTTAGGATTTAAAAAAAAAATCATTTAATTTAAAGATTTATTGTAGATCTGGTGATTTATTTTCGGATTTATGATTTATTTCAGGGATTTATTGATTTTTTTTTCGATGATTTATGATTTATTCCCCAGATTTAGGGATTTAGAAAAAATCATAACATTTAGAAGAAAATCATTTGATTTAAAGATTTATTGTAGATCTGGTGATTTATTTTCGGATTTAGGATATTTTTCCTCGGATTTATGATTTATTTCAGGGATTTATTGATTTTTTTCGATGATTTATTTCAGGAATTTATAGATTTTTATCGGGGATTTGAGATTTATTTTTAAATCTAAAGATTTTCATAATATTTTAAATCTTTGTCGGATTTATTTTGAGATTTTTTTTGTTAGCGTACGGGATTCATACGAATGTCCGACCCCTCGATTTTGTGGCCCATTTGAAATTTACACCTACAGCCTATTCAGCCTAACCCTGGCGTCGCCACTGACTAAGAATATTTCTAGAGAAGTAGTAACTAGTAGGGCCTAAATGATTATAAAGATGAGCTTGAATCGGTAATTGCTTCTATTTTGGTTAGTGGGTAGTCGATACTTCAGTAACTTGTGCCATTTGAAATTATTGTCACATAGCGCTACTAAGATGCATGGAATTGGCGAATTTGAAATTTCCATTCTCATAAACCAACTTCCAGGGGCTAAGTCATTGGGGTACAAATGTAATGATGAATTATCACAATAGCTGGCGCGCCTGTGCCTCACTATCTCTCGCTCTAGTACCTATCCGTGTATTACACCCCCTGCTATGGGAAACGCGTCGAGTCTCGAAGCGCGAGGGGAGAATTTATCGCCTATTTTGTCTCTCTCGTCATAGCTTAGCCAATCAGATTAGGATCAGAATGGGAACTACGATGCGACATCTCTTACCCTTTAAATCAATTCTTTTCGGTCTTTTTGATGGTGCTTAGAATTTGCACAACGCTTATTTTGTAGTTTAGACGTTTCTCTTTAAGAATTTAGCCACGATTCAACCCTAGCATTTAACGATAAGTCGCCAGCTCAGTTTTACTTCCAAGTGAAAAAATTAATTTTTTCGGTAAGGTACACTAGGCTCTTGGGCTTCCCTTTAAATCAATTTTTTCGGCTTAGGTTCATTTGCTCGACTTCCAATTGATCGACAAGGAGTCCGTTTGATCGACTCCCGTTTGATCGACTCCCGTTTGATCGACTCCCGTTTGATCGACTCCCATTTGATCGACTCCCATTTGATCGACAAGCCATTCCAATTGATCGACAGCCCAGTTTTTTAGCGAGTAACGAGTATAGGTCAAAGTTTTTTTGCAAGAAACTATTAAAGGTTAAATTATGGTATATAAATAAGAACTAATTCGAATAATAATTATTCCGTGAAAATGGGGTCAGAGTACTTTTTAGGTTAGGTTAGGTTGGTTAATCTATTTATAATCGTTATTACGAAGTTGACCAATTAGGAAACGATCAAATGCACCCTTTGTTGTCGGTAATTTGGGATTAGGCATCAATCATTTGATCCCTTTGTCGATCGTTTGGGAGTCGATCAAGTGGACCCTTTGTCGATCATTTGGGAGTCGATCAATTGTGAGTCGATCATTTGGGTGTCGATCAAGTGGACCTCTTGTCGATCATTTGGGAGTCGATCAAGTGGACCCAAATCATTTTTTCGATGGGGCTTAGAATTTGCACCATGCTGATTTTGTAGCTTAGACGGTACTCTTTGAGAATTTAGCCACGATTCCATCCTAGCCTTTAACTTTAAGTCGCCAGCTCAGTTTTAGTTCCAAATGAAAAAATTAATTTTTTTGGCAAGGCGCGCTAGGCTCTTTAGTTACCCTTTAAAAGTTTAAATCAATTTTATGTCATGAATAAAGATAAAATAATCAGAAATTTCTTGTCCAAACCCAGATCTCTATTCAAATTATCAGAAAAAAGTAAATACAAATCAAAATAAACACTTAAGAGAAATATAATAAATTAAATAAATTAAAAGAGGTATATCGCCTCTGGCCCAAGGCGCTGGCGGATGGTATCAATTGTCATTCCTGCCATAACGTCTAGCAAATGCTCACTAAAACTGATTCGAGTTGCATTAGGAAACAAGATAGCACACGACTTTTCGTTTTGGTTTACTTCATTTAATCTGATTCTTCGTTCCATAATTTGCTAACTTTTTTTAAATCTGAAATTCATTATTTATTTGAAACAGGTTGCCTGATTCTAAGTCCAATCGTCGGTTCCAAATAATATGCCTGATTAATATACAGTTTTACTTTGAGTCAATAATCATAATTTTCTACGTCATGGTTAATTGGAGATGCTCTTATATGTCCGTGCAACGAGAACTTCCAGATCTTGGCGGGTAAGCTAGAGTTTTAGACCTAAAGGTCAAATTTGTTTTCTCTAGTGCTCCCAACTGCGGCCAGAGATATTGGCCAACAGATAAAACCGATAGTTATTTTAACTTTTTCTAAATTGGATAAACCAATTTTTTAATCTAAACGTGAGAAACGGATACCCGTTAAGTGCTTATCCGAAGGAAAGCTCTTTACATCCGACTTTTAACCGCGCCTTCCAACTGGAAAACGTTTTTTAAATGAATACTCACTTAAAGAATGAGGCTATTGCAATTAGTATTCCGCAATTAGAATTAAATTAATAGTTATCTGTTTGAGTATCGGTTAATCAGTCCATATCTGCTCAAAAAACAATGTAATCAGTTTGAACAAATAATTCGGATATAAAAATCAGTTAAAAAGAGATCGAATAGACAAATGGTCGGGTAATGTTATTCACGCATTACTGAATACGCGAAACGTATGAGGATTTGTTCTAAGAAGATAACAATTGGTAGCACTAGTTTTTTTGGTGACTCTTTAGCTTAAATTTAACGTCGGCAGCGACGAAATATATCCTACTTTTGGGGCTCATAGACCTTGATTTTAACTTGACAATAAATTAACGTAAATTAAACTTAAAATTAATACGAGCTTCTTGGGATTAGTGATAAGGTACTTGCAGAGTCACCTTTTTCTGTTTTAGTTTTAAGTAGGGCTTCCCTCTAATTATTTAATCAATGGCAGTCTCGAGGATATTTTTAAAGGTTCAATGTATGTTCTTTCTCGCCCTTTCTCATCAAGATTTTCAACCGTCGCTGGATTCTAACGTGGTGTTTTTGCCGAATTGGTTAATTCCTTTTTGGTTAGGTGTAGAACTGTTTAGCTCTGGTTTGGGGGTTCGTCCACTGATGGCGGCCGCAGAGTCCGCCGTTTTTGGACGAAGCGCGGTGGAGGCTAGCTCTTTGTTAGGGTCAAAGTGTAATGTCTTTTGGTGTCAAGGTGACTGCTGCGGGGGATCCAAGAGAAGGGCGCAACGCTTGAGTTAAATCAATTGCGTGGGAGATCGAAAACGAGACTGCCCTAATTAGGCCCGCTTATTATAGGATACCGAACGCGATGGTTTCGTGACCAAATTAGGGTCGCGACGCGTTGGTCACGAATGACTTGAGCGAGCGGTATCATTTTATTTTCCAAGTGCTTAGTTCTAGTTCTTCGTGGGACTTAAAAATAACCCCCAAATTGGTCGGGTTTTTTTTACTTCCGAGGTCGAGTAGCGTCCCTAACGTGGACGTTGCTCGTAGCGATAATTCTAATAATCACTGTCAAATTTGATGTTATGTTGAGGGAACTCGGAAGGTTTTTTTGGCTTCAATATTTAAGTTTACTAACTACACCCTAGAGTTAAGCTTACCAGGCGGCACTACCCAGTTCGCGGTTAGCCCCCTTCGCCTGCATACGTTAGGGTTAATGTTTAAGGTTTACTAACCCTTGACCTCGTAGTCATTTAATTATGACGGCGGGGTCGAGAAATTAACCAATTTATTTTCGCTGTAAAACTCTTAGATTCGCGCTCAAAATAATCGCGTTTCAAGATATGAAGAAAATGGACGCCAAAATTTGTTTATTTTCAGGTTTTATCGCGTAGATTTTATATCTAGTCATGCTTTTGTTTTAGGCTTTGATTTATTTTATTATTAGTCTGCCGCTTTTTTTCAATTTTAAGTTTTCTTGGCCGAAGATCATCTTCAGTCGAAATAAGTTCAATACTTCAGCGCTTTTCCACTAGTGTTTCCAGCATGCCTTTGAGCTTGCTAGTACCTTAAAGGGAGTATAACGTTGTGATCGGCAGAACTAAATTTTCTGCGAAGTATTCTGAAACACATCTGCACGAATTTCCGTAAAATTCCAATTGCAAAATGCAAAGTGGTTGGTGAATGTTTTCACGTAAGATTGAGACACGCTCAAGATTTTTTTTCTCGCGGTTCTCAGTGAACTTTATGAACAGTTTTCAGTGGATTTTCAAAGATTTAGCCGCTGTAGTTGACTCGGTAGAGGCATTTTTAAAGGCGAACATTTATTACTTTTATTTGAATTATTTCCAATCTATTCTTTCTTTTTAAACACTGCCCTACATTGGTAACAGGGAGTTCATGAGATCTCGTACCACTTTCTTGTCTTATCGAAAGTGTTTTGACAAGAGCTTTCCAAAGAATATATTTGGGACTGTAATGGGATTTGTCAATCCATATTGTTTAATGGTTCTTGTGCCATAAGCTTTTAGTAAAACTTTTTCGTGAGCATGGGCGCCCGCAGAGTTTAGGAATTAAAGTGGCAATTTACCCTCTTGGACTGCCTATAGATCTGTTAAATTCTACTTCCGGATAGCGTGCGTCATACTTCCCGTCCACCAAAGAATACAAATTATTTATTCAGTGTCGGCACTCGGCGAGCCTTAGATTTGGAAGTTTTGAAACTTTCAAACCAAGAATGTTTTTCTTTTCCGCTCGCATTCCCTTTCTTTACAATAGAGAGAAGTTCAACTTCTCCATTTTTTTGACCACCACACATGTCAATCACCTCCTACCCTTTTATACCTCTCCCTATAGGTTTACAAACCGTTGTTACAAACCCGTTTAAAAAACTAAACAATAATTCAACCATTTTTCATTTCAATCCATCGAGCGGACGATATTTTAAAGAGCCCATAAGAGACAGCCGGAAGCGGAATTACCGCGCTTTATAACTTGGCCCCCATCTCTTCCCACGTTCATTGCTCATTGTACAGCGAAGGATAAAGCCTTGTACGTTTATGTTCTATGCTGGAAGCCTGGGGTTAGAATTTTCTAGGTTAATTAAGAATTAAGCGTGGGAACGACCTATTTCTTAGCCCTAAAATAAAAAGATATATTCCTGTACATTTTAAACCCTTTGGCTGATTTATTCAATCCAAGGTGTGTGTTAATTTCGGTCCAGGAAATCTCCGTTAAAAGATAAACGTCAAACGTTAGGTTTGAAGTTTCTAAATTAAAAAAACAAAAGGCTCCCGAGCGCCTGGTTTTCTGTCTCACAGAATTGTCACTTGCCCTCTTGCAAAACTTTCTGCTGATGCCCATGTATGTGATAGATCCTTACTGGCACGTTACATATATAATCTTATTACCTAAAACTTTTTCTACCCCTCTTGTGGCTGAAGTAAAGAATTATTTTGTACAAAAATAGTCGGACTAAAAAGTTATGATGTAGGGTTTTTATCAGATGACTAAAGTTGGATAGAGTGAACTCGCCTTAAGTAATTTTCACATTAACCTCCAGCTAGTTGGGACAACTCGAGTTTCCTCAACTAGTTGATCCATGTGAAAAAATAATTTGTACAGTTGGTGAAATTATAATCGTCCCAGAGAAATTGGGTTGCTGACCCAATTTCTAGGCAATTTATCTCGAAAACTTCGAGAATTTCACCGATTAGAGACACTTAATGGCGTATACCTCACTAGATTGGGATTATTTTTCGGTCAATATACGGACATACGGACAATCAGGATTCGTATACGATCTGGAAACCTGTAAAAGTCAGGGAACTTGGAAATTGACGGAAAAGGTCTAGGAAAAGTCAGTAAATTCGGAAATTGACCGAAAGATCTGGGAAAAGTTAGATAATTTGGAAATTGATCCAAAAGGTTAGAGAATTTGGAAATTGATCCAAAAGGTCAGGGAATTTGGAAATTGACCCCAAAGGTCAGGGAATTTGGATATTGACCCCAAAGGTCAAGGAAAAGTCAAGGAATTTGGATATTGACTCCAAAAGTCAGAGAAAAGTCAAGGAATTTGGAAATTGACCCCAAAAGTCAGGGCAAAGTCAAGGAATTTGGAAATTGATCCAAAAGGTCAGGGAAAAGTCAGGGAATTTGGAAATTAACCGCAAAGGTCAGGGAAAAGGGAATTTGAAAATTGACCCAAAAGGTCAGGGAATGTGAAAATTGACCCTAAAGGTCAAGGAAATTTGAAAATGAGCCCAATTTCTACTATTAATTGGGCCAACTAGTTGGAGGGAAAAATTGGCTCGTGTGAAAGGCCCTTAAGTCAAGTACATTTATAGTTCAGGCACTACACGATTTTGATGAGCGTATTCCTAACCGTATTATAAATTTCCATTAGTTTTAATATCAGCGTTTAACACGTAAGAACTATTTATTAACCACACTATTTAACCTAAAAGTTTCAACGCTTAATCCGTGTTAATCCGTCCTCGAACCCAATTAGAAAAGAAAATCTTACCCTTGGAATATATCTCCGCAAATCTATTTGGTTTCTGCATATTCCTAAGTAAAATTGCGATCTACTTCTGCCTAGTTGTTGCGATAAGCATCTAGACGCTTCTTCATTGTGCTGCAAAAGAAAAGAAAACAAAAATTAAGTATCAGGGCCATATAGTGATTTTAAATGGTTAATTAATCCATTTATGTAGCATGATTAACGGCTTGTGCCGCATCGCGCCTAATCCCATTAAATTCAACCGACTTCAACCCCATTGGATCGATAAAACTAGCTCTTTCGTGGAATAAATATTCGGTCCAATATTGGACCGGTTTCTTTGTCAGGATCATTTTATCCTTCGCGTTAATATAATTATTAGCCTAAAAACGGGCGAACCTATTATTACTATTGCTAACGAACCAGCTGCCCTTGCCGTAAAGATTATTTTTTCCCTAATTGCTACGATTGATCAACTTTAAATTAAGCTAAAATAGAAAAATCCATTGATGTTATAAGACATCAAATTTGTTTCAGTTTCCCAATTCAATTTCGCTTAGAGAATCAATTTATCTGATGCCGGAAAGATTGTTTTTTCATTAATTGATTGCTTCAATTGATCAACTTTAAATTATTCTAAAATAGAAAAATCCAATGGTGAAAGACATCGAATATTTTTTTAGATCTGTTTCCCATTTCAATTTCGCTCAGAGACTTTTTCAGAGAGAGAGAAACACAACTTGACTAAGAAATTAAGCCTTGAAAAAATGGATAGTGTCATAATTATATCTGATACGATACTTATCTTTGAACGAGGTATATGTCGCGCTAAATTAGTGTTAAGGCGCGTTCAGACTATCCAACTTTAGTCAGCTGACAAGGTCAGATTGACTAGTCAGCCCGACTTGTCAGGTAGTGTGAATGTTTGCCCCGACATGAGTTTTGTCAGCTTCAAACCCGATTTTTAATCGGGTCGTTAGCCCATGGATGTATAAAGAACTAACGTTCATGGATATTGCACTCGTACCTTCTGTAAGGCATTTTCAGTAGATCGCGAGTTCGAATAATTTCGTCCGCTAGCGACGGCGGAAGTGGGGCTCTTTTTGGGAAATTTTTGCGAAACGGATTTCCTGTTTACAAATTGTCGTCTGCACGTTCTGCAGTTTTTCAATTTCAAATGTGACGTAATGGTACACTTCCTGTCTAACGACAAACATCGTTACTAGATGGCGCCAATGAACATGGCGCATTCTGTTCACGCGTTTTTCTCGGAGTGCAATATCCATGAACGTTAGTTCTTTATACATCCATGGTGTGAATGAGTGGACTATCCTGACTGGTTGGCCGGACATGTCAAGCCGACTAGTCGGGGTTTTGTCAGCTGGCAAATGTTGGATAATCTGAACGGGTCTTTAAAGGAGGATTTGTCCGCTTCAGATTATTGTTCATGAATCTCTGTGTGTTAGTCGTTCAAGTTTTATCGCTTCTTTTAATGTTTTCAAGCTGTATCGTGTTATCGTATGTCTCACTTTTAATTTAAATACCCCAAGAATAGACTTCCAAAATAAAGCTCTTTTAAAAATTTGGGAATAAAAAGAAAAAATAAATTACCGAGCGTCGAAATGCGTCTCGAACGCAGTTTTTAATTTCTCCAAAACTTCTCGAGTTTTGTTTATTTAAACCTAAGAAAGAAAAATATCCATCTATAAATTTATTAGATAATACAAAATTGGCATTGTCAAGGCTAATAATTGCGTCAAAACCTTCCAACGTGACCCCCTGAAAATCAGACAACGAGACTGATGTAATACTGGCAAAAGTGTAAAACCAAAACCTGTGGCAAAAGCGTTAAAAATGGGCAAATTATGGGCAAATTCTAGGCAATCTTCAGCGGGTATTTGTCGAGTAACGTAAGGGATCATACTTATATCTTTGGAGTAGTAGACTGAAACCGCTAACTATACTTTTAAAGATATTAAATTGCTCTTTCTCTAATAATTAATTTGTATCCCTTCACGGGTTTAATCCGAATCAGATAAAGAACACTTTTTAAGGAAGCGAAGTAACCTCTTTTTTTTTTAATATTTGAATGAAAAGTCAATTCTATTTAAAATTTGAAAGGCCCTTCAAATAACTATTTTAGGCAGTGTAGGCTAAAGATGATTATGGTCTGGGGCCCATTCCACTCCTTCCAAGCTAATATAAGCAAGAAAACCTTTCTTTAACCAACTTAGCCCTTTTTAGCGATGCAAGCTCTTTTTTTTAGCGCAATATATTAGAATATTTTCAACATATTTACTTACGACAGGCAACCCTAAACATATTAATTATCAAATCGTGTGACAAGTGCGCGTTTCCAATATCCATATTTACTAACGTAACTAAAATCAAAGCAGCGACTACACCCTTCATCGCGAAACGCGTAGATTTGAATTAGGTTTGAAATGTTTTAACAAATTAAAATTATTTTAAAAGACGGTTTTCCGGGAACTTACGAGCTACCGGAAGTCTATTAAAAGTGCCTTAGTTCATTAGTCGAGAATTTCAATGAAATAAGTTACAGTTTTGTTTATGGAAAAGTCATCTTGAAGGGACTAGGAAATCTGTTTTCATTCGAAACAAAGCTCCACATATATGTTAGTTCGAAATATCAATATTTACAACTCAAAATAAATAAAAACAAATTATTTAATTTCAAGTGCAATTCAATGGCTTATCATCCTTAAAATAAAGTTTTTACTTTCAAACGGAATTAGGCTTAGCGTAAAATCAACCAGCTCGTTTCTTGTGAATGGTTTACTGAACGAGAAGGCTTTGATGTTTCACTTATTAACAATTCGATAATATTTAGAGTGTTTTGGTACTTTTTCCCTATCTCCGAAGAAGTTTTTATACACTTCTGCAATTACTGTTTGTTTTGAAAATGCGACATCTGTTTCCTCTTACTAAATTCTTAAGAATTTTAGTTTCTGATTAGATAGGCATACGAGAAATGTAGCTGCTCGGCGTTTGTTGGTGCAAAAATTAAAAAAAAAAAAAAAACATCATAAGAGATAATAATCGTACCCCAGTTAAATTTATCAGTAAGGAGTATATTTGTATTAACACAACCGTATCCAACCATTTAAAGTTTGTTTTTAAGGAATTTTGGTCCAAATTAATCGATTATCCACAATTAATCGCTTATTCCTGGTTATCCGTGATTAACTACGAAACTCGAACGCGAATCTTTTAAAATAAATTATCCAAATAATCAGACTGTTTTCACCAATGTTTTAACGTTAAGAATGTACGTTTTTAGTTAACCTTTTATCCATTGGACAAAGATAGAATGAATAATATTTTTTCGGAAAATTTCGCTTCCAATTATTTTGAACAATACGAGTATACGACTAAAGTTGAAAATATTAATTTCACGAATAGCATTACGTAAATGTGTGTTAGGAATCGTATTAATCTTATTTTTGGTTAATTAAACAGTTAAATGAATTCAAAACGTCCTTTAATTTAATTCGAAACTCGCTTACTTGTTTGTTAATCAACCACTGATAAACCAGAATAAGCGGTTAATTGTGGATAATCGATTAATTTGTACAAAAATTATTTTTAAACAAATTTCATATGGCTACAGATACTCATACAAATCATAGAGGGTATGCGCGCAACTTTTTTTATCACATCATAGTCTACCCTCTGTTCTAATTGGTTTAAAACCAGCCAGTGGCGATGGATCGGATGTTAAGGAGACAAATTTAACAAATAAATTAAACCAAAAATGCGAGAATTCTAAAATTGCCTGGCCAAGGCCAGGCCTTCGGGTTCTACTCCTATTCTTTCTACCCAGTGGCGTCGCTAGGATATTTTCACGGACAGGGTGATAAATGTGAGCCCCCCTCCCCCCCCCCGGACCTGAAATTCTACCGTCTATGTACAAATATATTCCTTATTGATAAATGTATCGGATTTGTTTTCGTGATGACAGTTATATTAACGAATTTAATTTCAAAATAATCGAAAATGGTTTATTTTCTCGCAACCAGGGTATGATTATTATCTCTTTTTTGCTCCACCTTATCAAACGGTAAAATGTTATCCAAGCCCTATTGCCAACTTAATTTTCTAAAATAATTTAAACGATAACAGACAGTTCGCAATATAGCCAAGCGCCGCCCTCCAAAAATTCTTTCCCTCTCTCCCGACTCAAAATATCGAGAATCCAAGCCACTCGAGACTTTTTCAGTATTTTTAAGTGATGGGCTATGACGTAAAACTGGACCTTTGCTACGGGGCGTTGTTTACTTTTATGGAATAAAGTGATAGACTTTTGATATATGTTTGTTACTCGCTATCGGTTTAATTATACTTATATTAAAATATAAATATTTAAAAATGTTGCGAAAGAAGTGTATTTCATTTATATTAGTCAAAGTGTACGAAGCTTGGCTCCCTTCATCTCCGTGTTAGCGAGTCATTTAGATCTAACTCTATCGTAGCTTGATACCCGAAGACGTATTAAAATGGAATAGTCTTCCAACACGCGATAGTTAATATTGTTTTAAAAATATTATTAGTAAGTTCTATAACAAATGTGTATTATAGCGTTCTCTTTTCGCCTTGCCTTCGTTTTATAAGCATATCGGAGACAATACTTTTCGCTATTCCCACGGTACAAGCGAGGTCTCTTTATTACTAACTATATTTGCTCAATTGTATCATTATATGTACAATATATTAACAAGTCGACTATAATTAATCCCCTTGCTCCAAAGAAAATTTAACCAAAAAATGATTTTTCGCGTGACGTCCATCGCGTTAGAAATTCATAGAACGTTTCCCAACTTAATATTCTTGTATAAAATAAGCGAATACCCCAGCGGACTCAAACACGACCACCGATATATATATTTTATTAAAAGTGCTGTTATAATGTCACTTTAGCCAGAAGCCGATTAAACCCTCCTTTGAAGTCTATTACTCCCGGGTCTTGTTTACACATGTCTGAAGGGTTTATAGACAATAACGCAGTTTCCCAAAAGCGCAGTTTCCCAAAAGCGCAGTTTCCCAAAAGCGCAGTTTCCTAAAAGCGTAGTTCCCCAAATCATTTCTCAACCAGCGACGTCCACGAAATATTCGTGTACTTCACCTAATATCTTGAACATAAAACAAAATCTTTCATTGTTAATTTTTAAGTTAATTTTAAATCTCTGTGTAAAAGAGTTTGGTACCGTAACCCAACCCAACCTATCCTATCCTATTTAACCTTACCTAAAATATTTTTGTAAATTTTCAGCATTCGACATCCAAAAACAGAACCCGCAATTATAAGAAAATGCGTTTATATCTTTTGGAAGTGCTCCTTTGGCAAAATTGCGCTTTTGAGAAACGGCTCTTATGGGAGTGCGCACATTGGAACTGCTATTTTTGGCAACTGCGCTTATGGCTACATGCCGTCTGAAGGGTTAAGTTTCAAAATCCGTGATTTGTACGCCTCGTAACGGTAGATATTTTCGGCGCGGTAGTTGAGGTTCGTCTGTCACGCCAAAAGTGACCATCTAGGGGAAAATGTTTGTTGGTGGAGTACATTGGCCAGGGTTTATTTCATTCGATTACCTGATTTTTTTTTTTTTTTATTTTTTTTATTTTTTTTTTTTTTTTTGGTAAACAAACGACAGGTGGTTCTTACGATCTCACCATCCGCCCGTTTCTAAGTTCAAGAGAAGTTTGAAAAAAAAAAAAAAAAAAAAAAGAAAAAAAGCTGAGGCGGTGGAAAATATGTTTATACTCAAAGAATCAAGCAAATTCCGCTTGTATCGTTCGCGTGGGAACGCTAGAGCTCGGGATCTTCTTACATACAGGATTGTCTTGAAATAAATCACGCGTATCCCACATATTTTGAAGCCCCTCCCCTAGAAAGAGATAGAATTTCCAATTTTTCGTAGAAAGGGGTATGAATTAGGTCCCCTCCGAGCTAGTAAAAGATGAAGAAAACCCCATTAGCTTAATAGACTACAAAGGAAGGTTTAATCGCCCTCTGGTATCGTGCTGTAATTAACTTTTCATAAAAATATGGCTATTCCCATGACACGCATTAATAAAATATTACTGAAGGCGCGCTAGTTCTTATTTATTAACCAAACACTATATTAACTCAATTTTATACGCAGTAATAACAGAAGCCGATGAAACCCTCCTTTGAAGTCTACTACTCTAATGTTCCATATAGCGCTCCTCTCTGTTATGGGTAAAATTCACGATTTTACGAGATCGGAGGGGTCCTAATTCATACCCCCTGTCTACGGAAAATTGTAAATTCTCTCTCTCCACATACTACGACGTCTGGTTGACGAACTCCAAGGCTGCTAGAGATATTCGCTCGACGAACTCCCGCTCCCAAAATATCTACCGTTAGGAGGCGTACGAATCGCGCTTTTTGAAACTAACCCATACATGCCCATACAGAGAGGGGTAGACAAGACCCGGGAGTAAAAGACTTCAAAGGAGGGTTTCATCGGCTTCTGGTAATAATATATATTGTCGACAAATGGACTAAATTAAACAGATCGATCGCAGCTACGAAAAAGCGAAAAGATAATTTTTCTTTTTCGTTATTGGAGCTACAAAATTAGTCCAAAACAGTTGCCCGCAAACTATCTCCGTATTTCAGGCGATAAAGGAAAATTAAGGTATATTTTAAGATTGTCCCTGGGAGGAGGGCTAAGAGATGATATGATCTCAACCCGTCTCTTTCTCTTTTAAATTACACCAAAAATACGGCTCATACTCTAAACAGAAAATGGTGATTTTCAAGTGGCGCTAAATTTAAAACTCGTCTGACATAATCGTAGATATTCAAATATATTATTTTGAAATCCACGCTTCCTGAGTACGGTATGTCGAATTTTTGCAGGAACTATATTAGAGTAGGGCTCGGCGTTTGGATAAATTTTTGCCGTTTGATAAGGTAGTGCCAAAATTAAAAATACAACCGCATTAAGAGATAATAATCGTACCCCATCAGTTGCGATCAAAAATAACAATTTTCGATTATTTTGAATTGAAAGTCGTCAATATAACGGCTATCACTAAAAAATCATATCAATTTATCAATATGGAAAATATTTGTATAAATATAACCGTATCTAGCCATTTAAAGTTTGTTTATAAAGAATTTTAATCCAAATTAATCGATTTACCGGTTATTCTGGTTTATCCATGTTTAAAAACAAAACTCTAAGCGAGTTTTCTATTAAAGGGAGAATGCAACCTAACAACAAGTGATTTTTTTTTATCGATTCCTTATTTCGGAGAACCCGGTAGGGTTCTTACGTTATGGGCTGATCATCATCTGTAATGCAATTTCAATTTCATAAAAAATTCAGTCTCTAGCCAATCAAAACGCTCCATTTTCCCATAGAAATAACATTAAAATCGACTTTTTCGAGGACATGTCTGTTCCGGGGCATAACTTATCGAAATAATCATTTGTTACAGTTGAAACTAATTTTAAATGAAAGATTAAAGTTCGAACGTGTGCCTTTTCTAAGTTTCGTTTAAAAATATTAAGTCTAAGTATCTTAAAATTAAATTTGTAATGTTATTCTATGGGATTTGGTTTTTTGAAAGTGGCTTACCTTTCATTTATTTTCTAATACTTTCAGATATTTTTCAGACTTGGATTTTCCGTGTGGTATGAATTAAGATTCGAGCTTTATTTTAAGACTAGTTTCATAATTTTACACCAATTAGTTGGCCCACAATCTATTTATGAAAACGGAGGAAAAAGTAAGACGGAGAAATTGAGTCGGCAAAAACCTAAGCCTTATTTGACAAATTAGGCTTAGGTTTTCTGTAGCTTTTTAAAATCACGATTCACGCGCAGGAGGAGGAGCGCGCTTGATTTAGAGGCTATGGGTATTGAACGCTAATGACTTAATTTCTCCTCCTTCATATTTTTGCCGTTTTTATAAATAGATTGTGGCCAAACTAATCGGTGTAAAATTATGAAATTAATCTTACATTAAAGCCCGAAAAATATCTGGAAGCTTTAAAAAATAAATCTGAATCCCATAGAATAACATTAATTTTCAATTGCTCCGCCTTATAAGTACTCTCCTTTTTAAAAATTAGTGAAATTCCGAACGACTTGCCATTCCGAACGGCAATAAGGAAGGTATTAGCATCAAAAATAATGAAAAAATTAATTTAAATTTAGTTTAAAGGGTAATGGAAAAATATAAAGATTTCACTGCGGCTGTCGGAGATATTAACATCAAAATTGATTAAAAAATTAATTTAAATTTGGTTTAAAGGGCAATGGGGAAAATATAAAGATTTCGCTGCGGCTGTCGGAGGTATTAACATCAAAATTGATGAAAAAAAAATTATTTAAATTTGGTTTAAAGGGCAATGGGGAAAATATAATGATTTCCCTGCGGCTGTCAGAGGTATTAACATCAAAATTGATGAAAAAATTAATTTAAATTTGGTTTAAAGGGCAATGGGGAAAATATAAAGATTTCATTGCGGCTGTCGGAGGTATTAACATCAAAATTGAAGAAAAAATTAATTTAAATTTGGTTTAAAGGGCAATGGGGAAAATGTAGAAATTTGACTGAATCAAGTGCGGCTGCCGCAGCTATTAACATCAAAAATTATGAAAAAATTAATTTTAATTGGGTTTGAAGGACAATGGTAAAAATGTAGAGATCTGACTGAATCAAGTGAGGCTGCCCCAGCTATTAACATCAAAAATAATGAAAAAATTAATTTTAATTGCGTTTGAAAGGCAATGGTAAAAATGTAGAAATTTGACTAAATCAAGTGCGGCTGCCGCAGCTATTAACATCAAAAATTATGAAAAAATTAATTTTAATTGGGTTTGAAGGACAATGATAAAAATGTAGAGATCTGACTGAATCAAGTGAGGCTGCCCCAGCTATTAACATCAAAAATTATGAAAAAATTAATTTTAATTGGGTTTAAAGGGCAATGGTAAAAATGTAGAAATTTGACTAAATCAAGTGCGGCTGCCGCAGCTATTAACATCAAAAATTATGAAAAAATTAATTTTAATTGGGTTTAAAGGGCAATGGTAAAAATCTAGAGATCTGACAGAATCAAATGAGGCTGCCCCAGCTATTAAAATCAAAAATTGTGAAAAAATTAATTTTAATTGGGTTTAAAGGGCAATGGTAAAAATGTAGAGATCTGACTGAATCAAGTGCGGCTGCCGCAGCTATTAACATCAAAAATTATGAAAAAAATTATTTTGATTGGGTTTAAAGGGCAATGGTAAAAATGTAGAGATTTGACTGAATCAAGTGCGGCTGCTGTAGCTATTAACATCAAAAATTATGAAAAAATTAATTTTAATTTGGTTTAAAGGGCAATGGTAAAAATGTAGAGATCTGACTGAATCAAGTGTGGCTGCCGCAGCTATTAGCATCAAAAATTATGAAAAAATTTATTTTAATTGGGTTTAAAGGGCAATGGTAAAAATGTAGAGATTTGACTGAATCAAGTGCGGCTGCTGTAGCTATTAACATCAAAAATGATGAAAAAATTCATTTTAATCGGGTTTAAAGGGCAATGGTAAAAATGTAGAAATTTGACTAAATCAAGTGCGGCTGCCGCAGCTATTAACATCAAAAATTATGAAAAAATTAATTTTAATTGGGTTTAAAGGGCAATGGTAAAAATCTAGAGATCTGACAGAATCAAATGAGGCTGCCCCAGCTATTAAAATCAAAAATTGTGAAAAAATTAATTTTAATTGGGTTTAAAGGGCAATGGTAAAAATGTAGAGATCTGACTGAATCAAGTGCGGCTGCCGCAGCTATTAACATCAAAAATTATGAAAAAAATTATTTTGATTGGGTTTAAAGGGCAATGGTAAAAATGTAGAGATTTGACTGAATCAAGTGCGGCTGCTGTAGCTATTAACATCAAAAATTATGAAAAAATTAATTTTAATTTGGTTTAAAGGGCAATGGTAAAAATGTAGAGATCTGACTGAATCAAGTGTGGCTGCCGCAGCTATTAGCATCAAAAATTATGAAAAAATTTATTTTAATTGGGTTTAAAGGGCAATGGTAAAAATGTAGAGATTTGACTGAATCAAGTGCGGCTGCTGTAGCTATTAACATCAAAAATGATGAAAAAATTCATTTTAATCGGGTTTAAAGGGCAATGATAAAAATTTAAAGATTTCGCTGTGGCTGCCGGAGGTATTAACATCAAAAATGATGAATAAATTAATTTTAATTGGGTTTAAAGGGCAGAAAAGACGTACAAATTCGGCCTATGGAAAGTTTTAATAGTAGATTCACCCTTAAAAACGGAAATGTTTACATATATAGGGGTGACGTAAAAAATAACCGGTCCAAGGGTGGATTCTACTATAGGGACTCTTAGGGAGTCAGAAAGGGAGACATTGATACGTCAGAGGTTTCTATCTCTCAACTCTTAGTGTGTTCTTCCCCTTTAGTGAAGGAGTTACATAAGTAGCCATTACAAACGACCCCCAGTAAGGGAGTTCCATGACGCCAGGCTTTCTTTCCCCATTGGCTCTTTGCTGTCTCCCTATAGAATGACTACCTAATTTAAACTTTCCATAGGCCGAATTTATACGTCTTTTTTTTTTTGGATAATTTTTATTCATATTAATATCTATAAGTTCCTAATTTCTTAGACTCTGGCTTTCTTATTTCTTTAACGGTTAATTTTTAATTTTAACCCTTCACGGTTTTGAATTTTTAATTTCCGTACCTTTACGGCTTTGGTCCACTTTTTTAGAAGTGAGAAGCAAACCTACGTTTTTGTATAATATACAACTAAATATTTTACAATTTTTAAAGAAAAAGTCTCACGATATGGAAAATTGCGATGTTTATATTATTAATATACAGGGTGTTTCTGAAAGGTCTGGAAAAAATGATGGGGGTTTTTCGTGGGGTCAGACTGAGTGAAAAAGGTTTATGGACCTTTAGTCTCACGCGCTGCGTTGCGTAGTTATGAGCCCTTGAAAATAGTCCTCAAAAATACGAAAAACGACCGAAAGGTGTAAGTAAGATTGTGCCTTTGACCATTATTGTTTTCAATTTAATTGTGCATAAGCTAATTATCTAGAGATAAGTGAAACAAGGTGTTTATTAACTAAAAAAAGCGTATCAACATGTTTAGGAGTGTGCAATCATTAACTTTGATCAGAAGTACTTGAACTAATAGTGTGGTTTATTACGTGTTGAAAAGGGAATTTAACAAGAAACCATTATTAATTACCATAATTATCCATTGGTTAATAATCGGAATTAATTGTTCGAAATGCATTCCGTCAGCGTTGATACACACTTGAGCCCGTCTAATAAATGATTGTCTAACTCGTTCGAAGATTCCTGGTGTGTTGCGTGTGGTTTCGCAGGCATCAATAATCCATTGACGTAGATCTTCCACGTCACGCACTTCACTAACATAAACTAAGTCCTTAAGGTGGCCCCAAAGAAAGAAATCACAAGGGTTTAGGTCCGAAGATCTGGCTGGCCACGCAACCGTTCCGCCACGACCAATCCACCTCAAAGGGAATGTTTCATTAAGGAAGGCCCTAACTAGGAGAGAAAAATGAGGTGGTGCACCGTCGTGCATAAACCGCATGTCTCGTCTCCAGGCCAATGGTACGTCTTCAAGAAGCTCGAACAGATTGTCTTGAAGAAATCGGAGATATGCCTCACCATTAAGCCATGGCTGCAAAAAGAATGGTCCAATTAAATGGTTACCAACAATTCCGCACCAGACGTTTAAGCTGAATTGAACTTGGTGAGCCCTAACACTTGTAGCGTGGGAGGTTTTGTTGCGCCCACTGATGCCTGTTGTGCATGTTCAATAAGCCATCACGGGAAAATTGGCCTCATCCGTAACTAAAAGGTTTTGGGGTAAGTTGATGTCTTGTCAGTGGTTTATCGCTCAACATCAAGACATCAACTTACCCCAAAACCTTTTAGTTACGGATGAGGCCAATTTTTCCCGTGATGGCATATTGAACATGCACAACAGGCATCAGTGGGCGCAACAAAACCCCCACGCTACAAGTGTTAGGGCTCACCAAGTTCAATTCAGCTTAAACGTCTGGTGCGGAATTGTTGGTGACCATTTAATTGGACCATTCTTTTTGCAGCCAAGGCTTAATGGTGAGGCATATCTCCCGTTTCTTCAAGACAATCTGTTCGAGATTCTTGAAGATGTACCATTGGCCTGGAGACGAGACATGTGGTTTATGCACGACGGTGCACCACCTCATTTTTCTCTCCTAGTTAGGGCCTTCCTTAATGAAACATTCCCTTTGAGGTGGATTGGTCGTGGCGGAACGGTTGCGTGGCCAGCCAGATCTCCGGACCTAAACCCTTGTAATTTCTTTATTTGGGGCCACCTTAAGGACTTAGTTTATGTTAGTGAAGTGCGTAACGTGGAAGATCTACGTCAAAGGATTATTGATGCCTGCGAAACCATACGCAACACACCAGGGATCTTCGAACGAGTTAGACAATCATTTATTAGACGGGCTCAAGTGTGTATCAACGCTTTTTTTAGTTAATAAACACCTTGTTTCACTTATCTCTCGATAATTAGCTTATGCATAATTAAATTGAAAAACAATAATGGTCAAAGGCACAATCTTACCTACACCTTTCGGTCGTTTTTCGTATTTTTGAGGACTATTTTCAAGGGCTCATAACTACGCAACGCAGCGCGTGAGACTAAAGGTTCATAAACCTTTTTCACTCGGTCTGACCCCACGAAAAAAAACCTTGATTTTTTTTTCCAGACCTTTCAGAAACACCCTGTATAACTTAATACTATTAGATGGCAAGTCTAATGATAATGAAGTTTAAAATAAAATGTAAGACTGAAGGAACAGATATTATATCAAAAATGTCTTTGCGAACAAAGACCAGAAGGACACGTTATGATTTCGGAAGGCTGAAGCGACAGATATTATATTAAAAATGTCTTTGTGAACAAAGACCCAGAAAGATCTGTTATGATTTCAGATGGCTGAAGGGACAGATATGTTAAATTTTCTTTTAAAACGTAAAATTTAATTATAATCGCAATCTGACAGGATTTAGAGTCTAATTTTAAAATAACTGATTTTATTCACTCGCAAATATTTAAGAAAAAACATAACAGGCGATTTTCTCCCATTGACCCTTAACATTAAATTTGGCTTAATTATTTTTCAGGGGTTACGTGTCAGCCAAAATAAAACTTTTCGTTCGATAGAAAAGGTTGGGTATTGTAACTTTCGACTTAGTCGTAAATTCATTCACCTAGATTTAAGTATATTTCAGACACATTTTTTTATTCTTACTTTGAATTACTATTCGTAAAAGACCACACGCTATCCCGAAACCAGGGATTACTCAGCGTCGTTGTTTCAAAGGTCATATCTGCTCTAGAATGAGTACTATTAAAAAGCTCTCTATGTCCTCGATTTGTAAACAAACCAAGTTTGTGAGATTTGTGGCTTTAAAGGGGCTATACGCTAATCATTGACACTTTCTTTAAAGGGAAAGGCAACCCAACTTTAAAAGTACTTCCATTGGAAAGAGCATGCTTAAAAACCTACAAATCAAAACACATTATAGTGATTTAAGTCTTATTTAATTTATAAATATCATTTTAAAACCGAAATTTACGTTCCTAGAAGAACGCCATATTTGCTTCCCGGCATTTCGAGTTTTAAAAATAAGGATCCGCTTCAATGATTGGCCTTTAAGTCACCCAATAAAGATTCGCTAAACGAAGGCCATTCGAGTCGGCTGCAGTCGGATCGTCTGTTCGTAACTTCGTAAGAAGACCCGTAATTTTGTGATTGTGATTTCTAACTTTCTACGAAAACATGCCTAATTGCGTAATTAATGAATGCAGTTTAGTTCTTACCTTCTAATTCTTCAAATCAACTTAAGACTCGGTTAATACCTAGTACTGACTACTACTAGCTCAGCTGGCCGACCGACCTTCGGGTTAGTGTTCGCGCGCGGGATCCTTCGGAAGTAGCCTATATGTTTCGGCCCGGCATATTTTATTTGACTCTAAAGAAATTGAGCGCGCTTATACCCACATCTATTTTCAGCTAGAGTCAAGTGACTTTAGGTGAGAAATAAACCAATCGGCGAAGCCGATCCTCAGCAGGCATCGAAAGGGTATGAAAAAACTAAAATGGCGTTCACTAGAGATCACTTTTTGCTTATAATAAACGTAAATATCTTAATATCTACAAACTATTAAATTTTTTGCGATATGATATTAGTCGTTTTAATATACGCTCTATAATTTAAGACACACTTTTTTTTATCCCGGTCTGTACCTTTAACTATTTGTATTTGTATAATTAATATTCTTAAATTTATAATTGACGAATACTCGAATACCCACCTTTAAAATCCGTTAAAACTCGGTTAAAACTACTTAAATAAATAATGTTATATTATAACTCCTCGACTTTAGTCGAGGCAATTCGTTCATATTGCATTATGCGTGCTGAAATAAGGAGTTTATACAGAATAAAATTTCGCTGTATTTTAGTCCCAACTTAGGTTGCGGATTTCCAAAACCAAAATCCTTATGTATTTAGGTTTTAGCGCTAGAAAGTGATCTCTTTCAAGGGAATCATAAAATAAAATTATAAGGTTTCTCTCGAAGAAAAATAACTACGAATAATTTAAAAGGCCTATCTTTTCTGAAATTTGCCCCCTTTAAAATCCTCATTTGACTGCTCAATTTGTTACGGTCAACGTCGTCTGCTAAGCTAGAAAACAAGGTGAGTACAAAGGAGCTTTAAAAAACGCAAATAGTCCCTATAAGAAACTCATTCTTATAAACCGGGAGTATTTTTAACGATCTGTTGAAGTACGAGTCGTGACAATTCGATGTTAAAAAAAAGTGAACTCACATTATACTAAAAAAAAAAAAAAAAAAAAAAAAAAATCAATACACGTTTTCCCTGAAAAATAATTAAGCCAAATTTAATGTTAAGGGTCAATGGGAGAAAATCGCCTGTTATGTTTTTTCTTAAATATTTGCGAGTGAATAAAATCAGTTGTTTTGAAATTAGACTCTAAATCCTGTCAGATTGCGATTATAATTAAATTTTACGTTTTAAAAGAAAATTTAACATCATCTGAAATCATAACAGATCTTTCTGGGTCTTTGTTCACAAAGACATTTTTGATATAATATCTGTCGCTTCAGCCTTCCAAAATCATAACGTGTCCTTCTGGTCTTTGTTCGCAAAGACATTTTTGATATAATGTTTAAATAGGCCTAATCCACTACAGAAAACATTTACAAACAGATATTAAACTAGAAATAAATTTAAATCTTACCCGGAAAATAGGCTTAGTGGGATTCATGGAGGTCCTGATTTCCTCGCGTATAAGGTCTAGCGAACAATCGCGCGCGACGTAAGTCTCGCGTGAACGACGGGCCTTTGCTCATTGGTCGCTAGACCTTACACGGACGCAATTCAGGGTCTCCATGAATCACGCTAAGCCTATTTTCAGGGTAATTTTTAAATTTATTTCTAGTTTAATATTTGTA
The DNA here is from genome assembly GCA_963920705.1 of Odiellus spinosus. NCBI lineage: Eukaryota > Metazoa > Arthropoda > Arachnida > Opiliones > Phalangiidae > Odiellus > Odiellus spinosus. The sequence continues at coordinate 19,007,835 of OY987225.1, forward strand.
TTGTAAACTTTTTATCGGTGGATTAGGCCTATTTAAACGATAAGGAATCGATTAAAAAATCACATGTAATTAGGTTGCATTCTCCCTTTAAGTTAAAGAACGTTTTGAAATATTTTAATTGTGAAATTATCAAAAAATGCGATAAATATTGCAGACAAAGCGTCGTTACTGGAAGAGAGGTTGTATACCTTTAAGAAGAACAGTGGTACTCTACATGACATTGAAATAAAAGTTAAAATATAAAATATATTTTTTTCGACAGAAATAATGGTTTCTGTGAAACCAAATTTTTAGGGTTTATTTTTACATGTATATGTAGATGATTCGCTAAAAATTTCATTAAAATTGGAGGTGGACCTTTTTGGGCATTAATTGTTAATTGCCACCCCCTAATTAGCGCTTCACTCAAAACCTTGAGCGTGATAGAGCTAAACTCGGGACACGTTTTTAGCTATGGTTAACAAATTTCAGATGTTTAAAAATAAAAACGGCCAAGATATGTAACTAAATGTGAGCCAAGGAAACAAAGATTGGAAAATGGGCCAAAAACTTTAAAAGATTATAACTTCAAAAATGTTCAGTTTAAACTCGCTAAACTTCTGGAGTCTTCGTTACAGATGGTAATGGATCCCAGAAAAAAGTGTCATGAAAATCCGACATTTTCGACCAGCATGGGTTTGACGATTTGAGATGGAATGACCCTCTTACGTGTTTTGTAAATAACCACTGATTAACCGCAATAAGCGGTTAATTGTGGATAATCGATTAATTTGTTTATTTATAAACTAACTTTAAATGGCTAGATGCGTTTATATCAATGCAAATATATTCCTTACTGATAAATTGATCTGATTTTTTCGTGATAACAGTTATATTGACGACTTTCATTTCAAAATAATCAAAAATTTATTTTTTTTTGTTCGCAACCGGGATTTGATTTTTATCTCTGAATGATGTTTTTTAATCTTTGAACCACTTTTTCAAACGGTAAAATTTTATTCAAACGCCGAGCCCTACTTCCACTAACCAAACCGACTAGCAATCGCGAATTAAGTGTACATTTATAAGGAGCTTACAACGAGGCAAGATATATAGTTGAATATTGCAAAACATTCAAACATGGTTTCTAATAACAACGAATATAAACTGGTTTACAAAGACCGATTATTTAAATACAGGTAAGGCACTCCCGTATCTCGATGTTTACACGAATAGTTTTGCTTTATAAACTTATGCTTTAATTTGATTCCAGATTTTCAGAAGGTCTGCCTGTAAAAATGGGGGTTATTTCAGTAAGCGTAAATTCCGAGCGGGGTATTCCCACGGGCGCGCCACTGGCGATGCTGACCTGCCAAGTTTGCAGGGAAACTTCTCTCCTATATCGAGATAGAAAATGGCGATACGATTTCAATTGGTGTTTGGGTGAAAGGACGATCTTCCCAAATTCCGAAACGTTTATTTATACATTCAGAGATTAGAAGTATCTTAGTAATTTATTCTCGTCAATGCTGAACAGTGAAACCAAAAGTCTGATAAGACTTCATACAAAAAGTACTTAACTGGCGCGGGGACCTGAAACGTGTTGTTTTCAGTGCTTTCCCCTTTCCCCTATAGAAACATATTTAAATGAAGAATGCAACCTAACAACGGGTGGTTTTTTTATCGATTCCTTATCGTTTAAATAGGCTTAATCAACAGTCCAAAAAATTACAAACAAATATTAAAATATAAATAAATTTAAAACTTACCATCAAAATAGGCTTAGCGGGATTCATAGAAATATCCTGAACTCCCAATATAAGAGGCATCGATCAATGTCATTGGTCCTTATATGGGGAGTTCAGGTGATCTCCATGAATTCAGCCTATTTTCCGGGTAAGTTTTAAATTTATTTCTAGTTTAATATTTGTATTGTAAACTTTTTATCGATGGATTAGGCTTATTTAAACGATAAGGAATCGATAAAAAAACACAAGTTATTAGGTTGCATTCTCCCTTTAACGGCTCTTTTGGTTGGTTTCAAGTATAGATAATCCTATACATCGACCCAACCTTGAAAAAAGGATCGTCTTCAATAGAAACGTGTTCTTTTTTTTTTTTTTTTTTTTTTTTTGGTTCTAAGGTTATTTTATAATTCCAACAATTATTAACCGTTTTCGATTCCCCCAATATATTTTAAGGAAAACCCAAGCAAATCGGATTGTTTTACTCATTTCTCATTTCCCAGAATGCTCAATCGATCGTACAGTGACGGTTAGAAAATTTGAACAATTTTATTTTCACGTCTATTTAGCTTCAATGGTATTCTGGCTCAGGGCGAAGCGCGTAATAATTAAAATCGGTCTTCGTATAGCATCGCCATTAGACGCTCTCCACAATTAAAATCACGCGAAACAATAGAACATACATTTGATTTCGAATAATATAGGAATCCCTCATGATGGAAAAGCAACTTAAAGTGTATGCCACCTCAATCGCGCTTGCCAAAAGGTATCACAATATTAGGTAAATATCGCGTATTCGTGCCACAGATTAATAATTATAGGCAAAAGTCTATCTTTTTATTCCATAAAAGTAAACATCGCCACTCTACAGAGAAATTCCGGAGTCAGGTGGGGAAGACAACATAGGCAAGCGCGGCTTGCCTAAATTGCATCCCTCTCCCCCGATTCAAAATATAGAGGAGGAGTCCAAATCACTCGTTCCAGACAGGGGTGATGACGTTTTTGGCTATTTTACAGGATTTGGGTCCACTTGATCGACTCCCAAATGATCGACATGAGGTCCACTTGATCGACACCCAAATGATCGACTCACAATTGATCGACTCCCAAATGATCAACAAGAGGTCCACTTGATCGACTCCCAAACGATCGACAAAGGGATCTAATGATTGATGCCTAATCCCAAATTACCGACAACAAAGGGTGCATTTGATCGTTTCCCAATTGGTCAACTTCGTAATAACGATTATAAATAGATTAACCAACCTAAACCTAACCTAACCTAACCGACAAACGAGTACTCTGACCCCATTTTCACGGAATAATTATTATTTGAATTAGTTCTTATTTATATACCATAATTTAACCTTTAATAGTTTCTTGCAAAAAAACTTTGACCTATACTCGTTACTCGCTAAAAAACTGGGCTGTCGATCAATTGGAATGGCTTGTCGATCAAATGGGAGTCGATCAAATGGGAGTCGATCAAACGGTAGTCGATCAAACGGACTCCTTGTCGATCAATTGGAAGTCGAGCAAATGAACCTAAGCCATTTTGAAGAGCTCGACCTTTGCTGATAGTATTAAGCAACGGGGCGTTGTTTACTTTTTATGGAATAAAGTGATAGACTTTGGATATAGGCCAATTGCTGCTTGTTAACAAGTATATTAAACGCGATCAGCTTTCAAATGGTACCATTTGGATACATGGAAATGGGGCACTATAACAAAGATAATGAAATATTGCCGGTTAGTGTGATTGCATTTATCTCGTTTTTAACTCGTTTCTGATAGTAAAATAATTAAAGGGAGGATGAAGATAAAAATGAAATGATTTTTGCTTCTACAAATAAAACACTTTTGCGTAGTAAATCATTCGCGAAGTGTACTTGTATGAATTTTAAAACCTTACATACAATTAAAAGGAGAATCTCCAAGGCCTTTGGTTTAGTAAAATCTTTGTGACGCGTGTTTCGGCACTATCTTGCGCGTGTTGCGGGTTTTTTACGAAGCCAAAGAAAGGGAATCTTTTGATTAGTCGGAGCATGAACCTTTTATATAAACAGTCTATATTCGGAGATTTTACTCAATTTCCGAATGTTTTAATACGCGAATAAGTCTTATTTTAAAAGTAGAATCCATAACAAAGTCACTGCATTATTCTCTCGCCCTCCCTTCAATCAAAATCCATAAATACTCTATCTAAAAATTCAAGTATCTAACTCGGGTATTACTTTCCCTTTTTAGGATATAGAACTTATGATGATGCCATCTAATTACAACATGTTTATCAACAGTACGCGATGGGTTTACACGGGAATTTACGCAAGTAGCGACACCTACATTATATCGGCTCAACCGGAAGTAAAACTTTCTTCAAGCGCGGACTTTTTTAGCGCGGATACGGAGGTTACCCGCATTAAATGAGAACGATCCATTTGAAAATTATATTGGCTAATGCCTATTATTTTTCAGACCCTGATACTCCTTTTTTTAAGCATTTTCTTCGTAGCATTCGCCCTTTCGTTTAACGCTTTTATGGATAAATATTCGAGCATGAAAACCAATCGGTTGAAATCTTTCACGAAAATAATGTGCGGGAAGATTTGGGAAGTCTCTAGTCTGTTTTTCTTCGAACGTAAGCGAATTAATTTTCTGCCCTATAGGGAGACAGCGGAGAGCCAAGGGGGAAAGAAAGCCTGACGTTTTTTCAAATCATGTTTGTTCGAATCATGTTTGTTCGAATCATGTTTGTTCGAATCATGTTTGTTCGAATCATGTTTGTTCGAATCATGTTTGTTCGAATCATGTTTGTTCGAATCATGTTTGTTCGAATCATGTTTGTTCGAATCATGTTTGTTCGAATCATGTTTGTTCGAATCATGTTTGTTCGAATCATGTTTGTTCGAATCATGTTTGTTCGAATCATGTTTGTTCGAATCATGTTTGTTCGAATCATGTTTGTTCGAATCATGTTTGTTCGAATCATGTTTGTTCGAATCATGTTTGTTCGAATCATGTTTGTTCGAATCATGTTTGTTCGAATCATGTTTGTTCGAATCATGTTTGTTCGAATCATGTTTGTTCGAATCATGTTTGTTCGAATCATGTTTGTTCGAATCATGTTTGTTCGAATCATGTTTGTTCGAATCATGTTTGTTCGAATCATGTTTGTTCGAATCATGTTTGTTCGAATCATGTTTGTTCGAATCATGTTTGTTCGAATCATGTTTGTTCGAATCCTGTTTGTTCGAATCCTGTTTGTTCGAATCCTGTTTGTTCGAATCCTGTTTGTTCGAATCCTGTTTGTTCGAATCCTGTTTGTTCGAATCCTGTTTGTTCGAATCCTGTTTGTTCGAATCCTGTTTGTTCGAATCCTGTTTGTTCGAATCCTGTTTGTTCGAATCCTGTTTGTTCGAATCCTGTTTGTTCGAATCCTGTTTGTTCGAATCCTGTTTGTTCGAATCCTGTTTGTTCGAATCCTGTTTGTTCGAATCCTGTTTGTTCGAATCCTGTTTGTTCGAATCCTGTTTGTTCGAATCCTGTTTGTTCGAATCCTGTTTGTTCGAATCCTGTTTGTTCGAATCCTGTTTGTTCGAATCCTGTTTGTTCGAATCCTGTTTGTTCGAATCCTGTTTGTTCGAATCCTGTTTGTTCGAATCCTGTTTGTTCGAATCCTGTTTGTTCGAATCCTGTTTGTTCGAATCCTGTTTGTTCGAATCCTGTTTGTTCGAATCCTGTTTGTTCGAATCCTGTTTGTTCGAATCCTGTTTGTTCGAATCCTGTTTGTTCGAATCCTGTTTGTTCGAATCCTGTTTGTTCGAATCCTGTTTGTTCGAATCCTGTTTGTTCGAATCCTGTTTGTTCGAATCCTGTTTGTTCGAATCCTGTTTGTTCGAATCCTGTTTGTTCGAATCCTGTTTGTTCGAATCCTGTTTGTTCGAATCCTGTTTGTTCGAATCCTGTTTGTTCGAATCCTGTTTGTTCGAATCCTGTTTGTTCGAATCCTGTTTGTTCGAATCCTGTTTGTTCGAATCCTGTTTGTTCGAATCCTGTTTGTTCGAATCCTGTTTGTTCGAATCCTGTTTGTTCGAATCCTGTTTGTTCGAATCCTGTTTGTTCGAATCCTGTTTGTTCGAATCCTGTTTGTTCGAATCCTGTTTGTTCGAACCCTGTTTGTTCGAACCCTGTTTGTTCGAATCCTGTTTGTTCGAATCCTGTTTGTTTGATCGACATTGGAGGGGGCAAGATCGACATTGGAGGGGCAATGCCCCCTGTACCACCCCTCCACTTACTTGTTAGTTGTTACGTCCCTGCCTCTGACTTTACAATATCTCCCTCGCTGACTTTCGGCAATCATGGAATCGTAAGATAAAATTAGTCTCTAAATAGATGATTTTATTCGCAGCGATGGAAACGGTATCAAATTACTTAAGCGACCGAATTGCGCTAACGGCTTGGTTCATATCTCTGTCTTTCTTCTATTGCGTGTTAAGCTGCTACCTCAAGTCAGAGTTTTTTCAAGAAGAATACCTTGTTATTGATAACCTGGACCAATTGATACGACAAACGCGTTTAAAGCCGCTTGTGATGGAAAGCGCCTACGAATATTATTATATAGAAGAGCATCTGGTAGAAGGAATACGCTACTTTCTCGCACTTATTTTTTTTTTAGGCACACCCCCTAGGAGGTTTAGGCTTACTATATTTTCGAGTATGTAGTGTGTAGTATGTAGTAAGTATGTAGAAAAGGACGAAATAGGTTAAGTCTCACAAAAATCTGGAAAAATTAAATAAGGTCAAGTCTCACAAAAAAAATCCCAAAATAAAATCTGGAAAAATACGAAAAGGTCTACTCTCACAAAACTAGTCCTCAAAAAAAATTCAAACTAAGAATGCAGCCCAGTAATTGCTACTTAAATGACAATGCTTATAACATGTACGATTTTTAGGGAACCCCAGAAAGAGGCTTGGCGGCTTATAGTAAAAATACTTAGCTTAACAATGGGCTCTCTGGGTTTGCTTTCTATATGGGCTTGAGTAATCTATGGAATGTCATAGCGAAAAAAGCTAGCACGGACTTAAACGATAGTTTACTTTTTATCAGATCAGGAATTCATATATAAATAGCGACGAATGGTCAACATACGTCTTTGCTTTATTTCAACTGATAATTCTATGGAATGCCCTTCTCAAACAGTGTTTTATTTGCTCTCGGGAATCTACGTTTTGATGACAATGTTAACGACGCGAGAGGGAAAAAATGTCGAGACCAATACCATACAAAATGCCAAACAGAACATAATTTAAAAATACATCTTTAAAACAATTCGGGATCGATGAAAATGATTCGGGATCGATGAAAATAATTCGGGATCGATGAAAATAATTCGGGATCGATGAAAATAATTCGGGATCGATGAAAACAATTCGGGATCGATGAAAACAATTCGGGATCGATGAAAACAATTCGGGATCGATGAAAACAATTCGGGATCGATGAAAACAATTCGGGATCGATGAAAACAATTCGGGATCGATGAAAACAATTCGGGATCGATGAAAACAATTCGGGATCGATGAAAACAATTCGGGATCGATGAAAACAATTCGGGATCGATGAAAACAATTCGGGATCGATGAAAACAATTCGGGATCGATGAAAACAATTCGGGATCGATGAAAACAATTCGGGATCGATGAAAACAATTCGGGATCGATGAAAACAATTCGGGATCGATGAAAACAATTCGGGATCGATGAAAACAATTCGGGATCGATGAAAACAATTCGGGATCGATGAAAACAATTCGGGATCGATGAAAACAATTCGGGATCGATGAAAACAATTCGGGATCGATGAAAACAATTCGGGATCGATGAAAACAATTCGGGATCGATGAAAACAATTCGGGATCGATGAAAATAATTCGGGATCGATGAAAATAATTCGGGATCGATGAAAATAATTCGGGATCGATGAAAATAATTCGGGATCGATGAAAATAATTCGGGATCGATGAAAACAATTCGGGATCGATGAAAACAATTCGGGATCGATGAAAACAATTCGGGATCGATGAAAACAATTCGGGATCGATGAAAACAATTCGGGATCGATGAAAACAATTCGGGATCGATGAAAACAATTCGGGATCGATGAAAACAATTCGGGATCGATGAAAACAATTCGGGATCGATGAAAACAATTCGGGATCGATGAAAACAATTCGGGATCGATGAAAACAATTCGGGATCGATGAAAACAATTCGGGATCGATGAAAACAATTCGGGATCGATGAAAACAATTCGGGATCGATGAAAACAATTCGGGATCGATGAAAACAATTCGGGATCGATGAAAACAATTCGGGATCGATGAAAACAATTCGGGATCGATGAAAACAATTCGGGATCGATGAAAACAATTCGGGATCGATGAAAACAATTCGGGATCGATGAAAACAATTCGGGGTCGATGAAAACAATTCGGGGTCGATGAAAACAATTCGGGGTCGATGAAAACAATTCGGGGTCGATGAAAACAATTCGGGGTCGATGAAAACAATTCGGGGTCGATGAAAACAATTCGGGGTCGATGAAAACAATTCGGGGTCGATGAAAACAATTCGGGGTCGATGAAAACAATTCGGGGTCGATGAAAATAATTCGGGGTCGATGAAAATAATTCGGGGTCGATGAAAATAATTCGGGGTCGATGAAAATAATTCGGGGTCGATGAAAATAATTCGGGGTCGATGAAAATAATTCGGGGTCGATGAAAATAATTCGGGGTCGATGAAAATAATTCGGGGTCGATGAAAATAATTCGGGGTCGATGAAAATAATTCGGGGTCGATGAAAATAATTCGGGGTCGATGAAAATAATTCGGGGTCGATGAAAATAATTCGGGGTCGATGAAAATAATTCGGGGTCGATGAAAATAATTCGGGGTCGATGAAAATAATTCGGGGTCGATGAAAATAATTCGGGGTCGATGAAAATAATTCGGGGTCGATGAAAATAATTCGGGGTCGATGAAAATAATTCGGGGTCGATGAAAATAATTCGGGGTCGATGAAAATAATTCGGGGTCGATGAAAATAATTCGGGGTCGATGAAAATAATTCGGGGTCGATGAAAATAATTCGGGGTCGATGAAAATAATTCGGGGTCGATGAAAATAATTCGGGGTCGATGAAAATAATTCGGGGTCGATGAAAATAATTCGGGGTCGATGAAAATAATTCGGGGTCGATGAAAATAATTCGGGGTCGATGAAAATAATTCGGGGTCGATGAAAATAATTCGGGGTCGATGAAAATAATTCGGGGTCGATGAAAATAATTCGGGGTCGATGAAAATAATTCGGGGTCGATGAAAACAATTCGCGACAATGAACTATCTTTAAAGCCTGTTGATCATTCCGTCTATATTTATAATTGAATTACTGATCTGATCAAATGATATTCTATACTATTTGATGTTATAAAATCTGTTACAGGCAACTAAGGATGATTCCGTTAAAAATTGGTTGGACAAGGTCAATCCATTTCCGGGCTTTGATATGTTTGACTGGGGATTTTTCAATGACATATGCGATGGAGGCGCGCTAGTTACAAGTGACTTAATGTTAAAGTGGGCTTTCGGGGCCCTCATGGAATGGGGAGAAACTGACGAAATCCAGACGATTTTGGAAAAGGGTGGCTTGTACGTCTCACGGTCCAACGTTCGAAGTGAGCTACTCATAATTCCAGTTGATGAAAGAGTCTTTAAAAAAGGACCCCCGATCTTTCGGGAGCTTTATACCGTTGGGTAATTAAAGTTTAAAATAAAAGATACACTCTTTGAAGGGAGGGTAAAGAGGAAAATGAAGTGATATTTTTGATTATTGTTCTAAAAATAAGACACGTTTGAGTAGTAAAACATTCAGGAGCGTCTCTGAATTCTACAAATAAGAACGGGAACCTTCTGATTATGACGTTGAATTAGTAAGATGGCAGACGCTCTACCTTATTCTTAAAGCGGTAGTAAAGGATTATTTAGTACGATGGCAAAACACGAAATGGCACTGATATTCATAATAGGTTTGCTTCCTCTTGCGCAGTTTCCCGTAATAGTTTAGTAGTTAAAAATATTTTTAAATTTATGAAGTGAATTGCCGATTTTATATTTTGATGTTGATAAATAAACTCCGCGCGCTTTTTACATGACAATTAAATCAATCATTTTTGCCTTGATAGCAACTTCTCCTTTGTCGTTGCACAAACAGTGTGGTTCTCCGTATGATGTTATTTCCACTGAGTCATTTTACTATGGTTTGGGACAGGAGTATAATCTTTATTATATATTGGGGTCATGGATGAAATGCAAGGTCGCGGATATTACCATTATAATCGAAGCGCGGTATTGTATACATGGCTACATGCACATCTTAATTTATACGCAATCATTGTTGGAAAACCGTACGCTGGCTTCGCCGGAAGTGCCCTCATCTTAATTTATTTGTAGGCACTAAACAAACCTAACCTAGCCTAACATGTGACCCTTGGGTAACACAAAAATTCCAATTACTGGTTTCTAAACCGTAACCGGATGTCAAACAACATTAATTGAAAAAAAAAAAAATAAATAATAATAATAATAATAAGAATGAAGACGGTCCACCATGGTGGGGAAACTGCGCAAATGGCAAACTGCGCAAAAGTAAATGCGCTTATGGGAACCGCGCAATTGGAACCTTACCTCATAATATGGGTATCAGTGTGTTTCTGGGTGTAAGGATTGTTTGGGAATTATTTATTTCCCACTCTACCGAACTCTCTCTTACCTCTTTCCCCAGTATCCCGCGGATGGGGGATCTTAATGAAATTTGGTACACTTGTTTCTATGCTTAAAAAACTAGGATTCCCAGATTTTAAGATAAAAAAAAAATAATAATAATAATAGTTAATTTTTGGCGAAATTTAGAGTAAAAACCCCAAGATTTTTGAACGTCAGCGAAAAAAAATTATGCTCTGGCGAAAATACCAATATCTTACTGGCGCTTCGTTTGATTCTTTGGAATTTACTCATGTTAATAGAGTAAAAAGCGAGGAATCCGATGGTCATCTCGAAAATGGTCTAACTCTTTTAGTTGTTTGGTTTTTATTTTATTTTATTAATTTCGCGGGGGGTCCTATACTGTGACGTGTGACGTCATGTGGCCCAACTTTCAAATTTTTATTTTCACTTTATTCAAGACCCCGAGGTCACAACTTTCACCTAGTATATATTTGGTTCTTGGTATTTGTTTCGTATCTAACTGGTAATCAAAAACAAAAGTTTCAAATTTTTGGAGTTTTTATATTTATGTTATATATAGGGTGTTTCGAAAATGGTGGTAGGATCGAGCTCTAATGGGTTCTATGGGCCATTTTAAGACGAAAATGTTCTATGACGTTTTGTCGTATGGGGCGCCGTTTGGAAGTTACGAAATTAATCATGTGCGGACGACCCCTTAACGTACATTAATAAACGTATACTCAATGATAAAATACGTTTAAAAGCACACGCTTGATAAAAATTGATTTTAGCATTTTTTACGGGTCATCCGCGCATGATTCATTTCGTAACTCTTAAAGGGCGCCCCGTACGACAAAACGTCATAGAACATTTTCGTCTTAAAATGGCCCATAGAACCCATTAGAGCTAAATAATTCCACCATTTTCAAAATACCCTGTACATAATATAAATGTAAAAATTCCAACCATTTGAAACTTTTGTTTTTGATTACGAGTTAGATACGAAACAAATACCAAGAACCAAATATATACTAGGTGAAAGATGTGACCTCGGGGTCTTGAATAATGTGAAAATAAAAAATTTAAAAGTTTGGCCACATGACGTCACACGTCTCAGTGTACGACCCCCCGTGTAATTTTAAAAAATTAAAAACCAAAAAATTAAAAACCAAAAAAATAAAAGAAGTAGACCATTTTGGAGATGGACCATTGGATTCCTCGCCTTTTACTCTATAAACATGAGTAAATCCCAAAGAATCAACCGAGGCGCCAGAAAGATATTAGTATTTTCACAAGAGCATAATTTTTTTCGCTGACGTTCTAAAAATCTTGGGGCTTTACTCTAAATTTCGCCAAAAATTCAATTATTATTATTTTCATCTTAAAATCTGGAAATCCTAGTTTTTTAAGCATAGAAACAAGTGTACCAAATTTCATTAAGATCTGCCGACCCATGGTTGCATGCATGAAACCATATGGAATGACCCAATAGGTACGGCAAATGACCTTTTTTTGGTGAGTTATCCATTGACTACCGCCTTATTGAAATCCCCGTGAGTCTGTGTCGCGTTAAATCGTTAAATCGTCCAAATATCGTTTTTGACTATTTTCGTACGCGCACAATCGCTCTTTCAACTTCATATTTCAATAACTTTATTTTTCTCTTTTTGCCCGAACGTTTAACAATCACGTAACCCAAAATCGCCTGACAGAAAATGTCCTGGCTACGGTTTGGCTTTTAATGTAGAATATAGAGTAACTAGACGCGACATTTCTTTTATTCGCTTCTTCTGACGTTGTATTAAATTATTTTAAATCGGAAAAAATATAATTAATTTATACAACCTTCCTTAGAGTAATCATTTCCGCGGAGAAATGGGTTTTATACGTGCTAAATTTAACCCCAAGCAAACTTGCGGAGCGCAATAGCAGGGTTCCCACAGACCTGGAAAACCTAGCTTTTTCCAAATAGGTCTAAAAAGTCTGGGGATTTTGAAATTGTATAATGGTCACGGAGTTGTTCCAAAAAATTGTCGAATCTAGTATTATTCCGTTAGACCATGCTTTCATAAATACGTGAAAAAATAGGGTCATTGGTCAGAACTTTCAAAACCTTTGAGGATAGTGGCCCTATTGATAAAGGCCCATTTTATTCACCCATATAGTTTCTCCAAGTCTAACAAAAATGAAAACGGTTTTCAGGGAGAGGTAGGCTCTTGTTAAAATTTAAATGTCTTTGCTAGTCTAATTTCAAAACAACTGATTTTATTCACTCGCAAATATTTAAGAAAAACATAACAGACGATTTTCTCCCATTAACCCTTAACATTAAATTTAGCTTAATTATTTTTCAGGGAAAACGTGTATTGAATTGTTTTTCTTGAGTTCACCATTTGTTTTCTTAGAGCCCGATCTAATATCAAGTTTGAATAGTTGTGGACCGGTAGCGCTAGTTTTCATCATTCCATGACGCGTACTTTTGACGCGGACAATGTTTAAAGACGGCAGTAGCGGCTTCTAATTCTTTAACGAACGATTCTAATTCTGAACGCCCCGATTCCAGTTCTGAACACCTGCTTCTAAGTCTGAACTATCTTATAACATGTAAAAAATCCCAAATTTGCAAAAGGAACCACTCGCGCACCTCCAATCGAGAAACGAGTGTCACCAATGGATTCCTTGGCCAAATTTCTTTGTGGGAAGGTGGAATTAGCGCGATCGAGCCAGTATTTGGGAAGTTATTGACGATTTAAAAATTTTGCATTACTTTGGCCTAGAACCCGTAAAGGAATCCTCTTTTCGAAGGAAATCGTCGAAAACTCCGCAAATACTGGCTCGAGCGCGCTAATTCCGCCTGTTTTACAGTAATTTCGGCCAATTAAGGAATCGATTGGTGACACTCATTTCTCGATTCGAGGCGCGGAAGTGGTTCCTTTTGCAAATTTTGGGAGTTTTACATATATTTTAACGCACCGTTCAGAATTATAAATGTTGAGACATATTTCGAAATTACGTTTTCGCGAAGAGTTTGTGGCCAATTTCTGGGTCTGAGAAGTTTATTTTGTAGCGGGAAACTCCAACTTTACGAGCGCGTAAGCCCGCGATTTTTCCGAAGCTCGTAAAAGCTTATTTCCCGGACTGTAAAGGGAAACATTTCCTTAAAAACGGTCTAATTAATTAGGCTAATTATCGCGGTTGGCTAATTATTGTCGTACCTTCTCCGGGTCTTTTCCTAGAATGTCGAAGTTGCGTTCCGCGAATAGCCAAATTCTTTATCTACAAAATGAGCTCTTCCATCTTTAAATAGACCCAACCAAAGTTAAGTTATACATATTTAAATGAAAGTGTTCAGAGTTAAAAGCGTTCATAATTAGGCGCTTCTACCATATGTCACGAATTTTTGGGTTACTTAGGGTTTTTTTATATTTAATTTATAGATATTTATAGGAATATGGGGACCTTGCTCTTCTCTTTATTATTGTAAACCAAGCAATAAATCCTACAGGAGTTTTATATGTCGTTCAAAACTCGTATTATATGATAAATTCGTTCTTGGAACGAGTACGGGTACGTGAAAAAATAGGCTTATACGATGCTTTGATACTCGATTTCTCCATCTATTATAACAGAATGATGACCTTTTTTGAAACCAAAATTTTCCACCACCTGGATATGTATGACAAATACCCTCTGGATCTCGTGACCTGGCGTATCCCTATTAAAACCGAGACTCAAATTACTCTTTTGGCTGTCAGCGTGCCATTTTACGTAATTCTACCCATCGGTTTTTCGATTTCTTTCTTGGCTCTTTTGGTGGAATGTTCGACGTCCCCTGAGGGTTTCAAAATGATACGCTTCAGGTTTGGCCGAAGTAATCGAATCAATGCTTCGGATGAAAACCCTGAGCTGGAAGAAACTGAGAATCTTGCCAATGACCAAGTACCGATAGAGGAAAAGTTAAACGGTATGGAGCCAGTTGCGCGGTTCCCAGAAGCGCAGTCTACCAGTTGCGCGGATCTCAATAGCGCAGTCGGCCAGTTGCGCAGTTTCGCCATTTTCCCAAGTCCGCATTTGACTTTTGCGCAGAGTTCCCATTTACGCATTGTTTCCCATTACGCTGTTTATCGTTTGCGCAGTTCCCATATATATAAATATATATATTATTTATTATTATTATCATTATTATTATTTATAATTTTATGTATTGGAAAGTATTTCTAGAGGAAATAAATTTTATTTGCAGATTAGTTTAGGTTAGGTTACTAATCGAAAATTAAAATCACTGTTGCGTAGTGATGCAATAAAAAAAATATAAATTCAGGAGACGACTAGTTTTGAGAACCGTTCGGTTTCATCGTCAGGTGGTTTCTGCACGGTTTTTTACAGTTGCTAGTAAAACCCTTATTTGTGTATATAAAATTTATTTATTTGTAGTATTTTCATTTGGGAAACGTGCAAATATTAATGTTAATATTCGAAATTGTTCAATTGGGAAAACCGCGTAAACGAAAACCACGCAACTGGGAAAACTACGTAAATCGAAACTGTGCAATTGGGGGATAACTGCGCAATTAAGAACCTCGCAACTGGGAACCGCGCAAATGGAAACCGCGCAACTGGGAACCGCGCTACTGGTTATAAACCAGGTAAACAACAGTATAAGCTAGATATCGAAGTGTCTTTGAAACCAGAAAATCAGGAGACTCGCGAGCAAGTGGAGGTCGTCGAAGACTGGACGCTCGAAGAAGGAGAAATCAGACTTCGCACCTGGTCAAATATGGCCCGACGTGGTCATAATCAGCCCCCTCGTATTCACGTTAGCAAGAAAGAAGGGGGCACCAGGGTTTTGGCGTGGGAAAGCTTGCCTCCATCGGAAAATAATGAGCCTGATGGGCCCATGTTGGTCTAAATCGAATATTTGACGTTGCCACGAAAAAATTCGTCACCCTCCCTTTAAATTCATCAAAGAGAATTAATTAAAGCGAAAGTTGGAGCAAAAAATGAAACAGCTTTTGAATTTTTTTCGGAATCAACTTTCGAGAATATTTTCACAATTAAATTAATTTCTTAAGTTTGGATAAGTTTGAATGCAAATAAATATAAATTCTGGCCAATCACATTATTTCACCCTTCGTTAGGGCAAAACTTGTAATGCCATAACATTAAAAGAATAGGCCAGCATTTGATGGTCAATGTCTTACAAATCTGTTGCATTTTTAGCTCCAACTTTCAATTAAGCGGAAAAACCATCTTTGTCGTGTTTCGTATTATTACCATGATGAACTTCGTGATAAAATTCCTTCGGAATGGCAAGGTTCAGTATTTCGAGGGGTTTATTGACTAGTAAACGTAAAAAATCATAAACGTTTGTCGGAAAGAAGCATTCCCATTCATTCGTAAGGAAGATAACGTAAATGGTGATCGATATTTGGTCAATTTGGTCGAATTCTGTTGGAATTTTCCAATTTGGACCATTTTTCAAAAAATTAGAGGATTTTTCCTCCATACTACTTAAGTTTCCCTGTTGTAATTACAACTTGGAATGAACAGATATGATCATCTCTCCGAGAACACGCGTTATAACTTTCAGAGGACATATATTATAGTTTAAGCGTATCGGAGACAATACTGTTCGCTATTCCCATTGCTAGACTGCTAACTATATTTACTGAATTGTATCATTGTTCGAACAATATGTTAATAAATCGACTATAATTAATTTGCTTGGCACGAAGATAATTTAACCAAAATATGAATTTCGCTTCGCTAATGGCTTTACCAAAAATATCAAAGAGAATTTCTTTAATGAGATCGCTCGATTTCAAAACAAAACCAATTGAATTAGATCGCGATATCTAATTGGATACGAATTACGATGGGTATATCAGGCATAAGTGGAAAAATAGTAATATCAGCTCACAATTATAAGAATGCGTTGTATTAAAATTCCCAATTTAACATAATCGACAATCCACAGCCCATGTTTGATATTATACGCAACCAGAGAGTTACTAGACAGATCATCAGATTAACACTCCCAAAATGTAAAACTTCGCGAGAGGTAGAGAATACCAGTTCTGCGCCACTTGGTATGGATGGTACGAAAGTATCGTACAAATAATACCAACGTTGGTATTATTGGTATGATACCATCATACCATCCATACCAAGTGACGTAGAACTTGTATTATCTACCTACTTTCGCGAAAAATTGCCTCTCTTTACTATTTTGCAGTAAAATTATATAATGTTTAAATGTTTTTAATAAAATATTAGACCTAACCAGGCCTTGGCGTTTCGATAAAAAAAAAAAAATAATAAAATAAAATAAGAATAAAATAACATCATTAAGAGATAATAATCAAACCACGGTTTGCGATAAAAAATAACCATTTTCAATTCTGAAAAATATTATTCATTCTATCTTTGAGCCTCTGTCCAATGGGCAAACCGTTAACTAAAAACATACCATATTTTTTACGTTTAAACGTTAGTGAAAACGGTGTTTTTTTTTTTGTCTTTTTTTAATTGTATTCAAATATAAAGTATAAAATTTTGAACGGTAAAATTAACAAAACATTTAGGGCTAATCGGGAATAATTGAAAATATAGCAAATACTTTTATCCAAACGAAGAGCCCTAGACCTAACAAGGACACGCAACTCTTTTAAAAATGAAATTAAATGTTTTAATTAATTAAAATGTTTAATTAATTTTGAAACTTTAAATGTTAAAAAACTAATTTTTGACCATTTCTTTTTTGTTTTGTTCGTTTTACCAAGTTTTCTCTCCTGAATCTGAGGACCTTTTAAGTCGCTTGATAACTTGGCCTTCTTAGAATGTATAACGCAACGAATTTAAATGTTTAAATAAACGCAATTGAATTGAAATTAATTGAATAGAGTGGGATATTAAAACTAAGCTTCCTTTTTTGGAGGCAAAGTTCAACCTGTTTTCGTCATTTAACCGAGCATTTTCAACCTACAAAAAGGTATCAAAAGACATTTTTTCTTTCAATTTCGGATCTTGAAATGATACCGTCATTATTTAAATCTAAGCGTTTAAACTCGACTTCGAAATAAGTCTTATTTCCAGCGATGGTAGGGTCGTATTTTTTCGCGTTCATCCAGACTTCTTTAAACTCTAAAATTCCATTTTTATTCGAGTCAATTTCAAATACTATTCGGTCAATATTTTTATCACGAAAATTAAATTTATTCGTCGAACTTCTGACGTTTCGGGAATGTCGCGATTGGTCCGTAGGATTCAGGCATAAGCATTTTTCGCAGCCTACACCTTCTCGGCACCCGCCATCGCAATTGCACCCTATTATGTCACAAGGTCCCACTCCGCAATACGGCGTGGCTTCCGTGCAATCGTTGCAAAATCGACTGATTATTTTTTCGCATCCCAGGTCCTTATTCTGGCAGGGAGGTGGGCAACACGACTCGCTAAGTACTACGAGATCCTTAGACGTCAACGATAAGATCAAGAGTAGCAGTAACGTACGAATATGCCAGCTGGACATGGCAATTTTTCAAAACTTTGGAAATAAACATCAAAATTTAAGTTATTCAGTTCGCAAATAAAAAACATCAGTCTAGTAGTAAGCACCCGTAACTTCTTTAGTTCGTGATGCAATTTTGATAACTATAACACGAGAGATTAGCGAGTCTTGTTTAAAAATAACTTATCGAAATTTTATCATTTCCGTACCTATATTTTCGGGATAGTTTGGAAAGATTTGAGTCTGGGAAATAAATCATTCCCAAACTATCCTTACCCCCAAAAAAACTGAGACCCCTATTATAAAAATCAGTGCCATCTATTATTTTTTCTTAATAATAAATAACCCTTTACTACTGCCTTCAAAAATGTAGTTCAGTGGAGGCAGACCTAACTGGAATTCCTGCCTAACAGCATTTTCCTAAAACAGCTATTTCTATTGAATTTCGTGATCACGACTGTTGAGGGAAACCGCTACAATTTATTAGAAAAGCAAACCTTAATGTTCTATTATAGTTCTCGTTTAACTAGTTAAGGGAATTACTTTTAATATCATAATACCAAGAATCCATTCAGGTTCCATAAGAATATGGGAGCATAGATTTAGCCTCTGGTACCATCCTCCCAAACTTTGTAACAAAAGTTCGTCTGCAATTTTCGCAACATTTGTACGCTTAGATCTTTTTTCGGTCGGCTCCATTTTTATTACCCAAAATATTATGTCAAGGTCGTTAGGGGCGCGGGTTAATAATAGATGTCAGGGGCGATTTACTTGAAAAATCGATTCGAAGCAGACGAACTTTTGCTATAAAGTTTGGGAGGATGGTTATTGAATCGCGGCCCTCCCATATTCTTATGGAACCTGAATGAATTCTTGATAATACCAAGCTTCCGCCTTTAAAATCAGGCGCTCTTATTTTTAAATAAACAGATAATATTTTAGTAATATTAAACGAAGCTCATTTCGTTTGGAAGTAAATTGAAATTTGGATTTAGCGTAACGAGCGTAAGAACGATAATTCATAGTGAATACAGTCTCAAAAACTACAAATTACAGTGCAAAAAACAACCCCAAAAAATCAAACCTTTTTTCATCAAAAGAAAAATTATAATATATAGTTCCGAATTGGGACGTATATTCTGCAGAAGCGAGCGGAAGTCAACTTTGTCGATTTCCTTGTAAAGTGGAAATTTTATCATTCTACCCGGAAAGTAAAGGAATAAAAATTTCCAAGAAGCCCAAAATATCATACTGCTTAGACTTATACAACAAATGTTTATTTAAATTATGTAGTTAAATTACCAGGGTAATGGTATTATACTATGTGCTCTGGTAAAGTAGTACAAAATGGTAGTTATTTAATTTTTTTGTATTAAAAGTGAAGAAATTGGTAAAAGAGGTCAAAGTTTAACGTTTTAAATCGTCTGCTTTTCAATATTTATTCGTGCTTGCATAGTTTTTCATGTCCTCGTCAATTTGCCATATCAATGTAAGGTGAAATGGTCAAGCGTATCATGAAAACATTACTTTCTTCACGAGATTTTGGTTTATTTGGTCAGAAATAAGAATTTGGAAGAGTTTTAAAGACTAATTCAAATACAAATAATTTTGTGAATAATTACCGTGATTCGATTACTTTCGAGGTAAATTACCGCGTAATTTAACAATTCCCAAAATGACCGTATTTTTTTGTGACAGATAAATATTTGTGACAGATATTACAACTCAGAATGGGCAGATATTAAATTTCATCTTGCAATGAACCGATATAAAAGTTTTTATTACAACTCAGAATGGGCAGATATAAAATTTTCAAATCAGGCCAATTCAGCCAAACCTTTCACAAATAACTCTGCCCTTATTTTAGTCATTCTCAAGTCGTTATATTGTCTTTCGTAATACGCGTTCTTTATTCTGAAAGGGAGAATGCAACCTAATTACAATTTATTTTTTTATCGATTCCTTGTCGTTTAAATAGGCCTAATCCACCGATAAAAAGTTTACAATACAAATATTAAACTAGAAATAAATTTAAAACTTACCCGGAAAATAGGGTTAGCGGGATTCATGGAGATCCTGAATTGCCTCCGTGTAAGGTCTAGCGACCAATGAGCAAAGACCCATCATTCACGCGAGATCTCCACGAGACTTGCAGTCGCGTGCGATTGGTCGCTAGATCTAACCAAGAAGGATCAGACAAGGAGAGGAAAAGTGGGGACGGCGCAGTTCCTACTGCGTCAGCCTAACCCGAGTGGGAGGTTGGCTCTTCTCTTTCTAACTCAACGCAGCCCCACTTTTCCTCTCCTTGTCTGATCCTTCTTGATCTAATACGCGAGGAAATCAGAACCTCCGTGAATCCCGCTAAGCCTATTTTCAGGGTAAGTTTTAAATTTATTTCTAGTTTAATATTTGTTTGTAAAAATTTTCAGTAGTGGATTAGGCCTATTTAAACGATAAATAATCGATAAAAAATCACTTGTTGTTAGGTTGCATTCTCCCTTTAAATGAACTATGCTACGTTATGAAATATAAAAGAAAATATTTATAATATAAAATATTATTATATTTATTTCAAAGGGCAGAGTTATTTGTGAAACGTTTGACTGAAACCATGCCATGGAATGCCCCTCGATGAAACAAACCCTATGCCTCGCGACTCGTGCCATCCGATCGTGACGTCTTTAAAAGATTGAAGAATTCAATTCGAAAAACTATTCATCGCAAGATAGCTTCCAAAACTGTTTATTTTATGTATACAAAGACATTTTATTTTTGAATCCCTTATTTTCCAATTAATATATTCTCAAATATAATGGTTGATTGTTATCTGACATGGTAGGGTCATTAATATTAGTATCAATATTCGCGACACTGACCAGGTCTATCATTTCGGGTTTCGTTTCTTTGTCCATATTAACGTATTTAAATTCATCCGTGGAACCCGAGGGTTCACCGGCACTCCATTGGTTATCCACACTTGCCACTTTGTTCATTCTAAGATAATCAAAACCATTTTCGTTGTTTATCTCATTTTCCATCTCAAATTGAACGCTACTCATTTTCACGTATTCCGTTTCCAACTGCAAATATACCTTTAGAAATAAAATGTTAAATTAGTAACAAGAACTTTCATGGTAAACGGTGTAACTGCTTAAAGCGAGAATGCAACCTAACAACAAGTAAACAAGTTAGGTTCAATTCCTTATCGTTTAAATAGGCCTAATCCAACAGTAAAAAAAATTACAAACAAATATTTAACTAGAAGCTTACCATCAAAATAGGCTTAGCTGGATTCGTTTGATCATGGAGATCCTGCATTCTCAATATAAGAGCCATCGATCAATGCCACTGGTCGCTAGTCCTTATATAGGGAGTTCAGGTGATCTCCATGAATAAAGCCAAGCTTATTTTCCGGGTAAGTTTTAATTTCTAGTTGAATATTTGTTTTTAAATTTTTAAATTTAGTATTAGGCCTATTTAAACCATAAGGAATCGATTAAAAATCACTTATTTTTAGGTTCTTTTAAGTAACATAAAATATTTCAGTAAATAAGGCTAGGCTTATAAGTAATAAGGCTAAGCGATGGAAATAACAGATGTTGAAACACTTCTAAGGTGTGCCATAGAAAATACATTATGGAGAGTTAAGTAATGTGTTTTCTATGGCGCAACACTCGTACAACCATGTCCAAGGCAAAGCTTTCATTCAGGGGCTAATAAATAGGGTACTGACAGCACGTTATAATGGCCTATGGATAAATAACAAGTTGCGCTGATAACGCCAATCTTTTTTTAAGGTCGAAAGGATAAAACAAGTTGAGAAAATAATACCAAAAGTCTATCATTTTATACCATAAAAGTAAATTACGCCCAGTAGCTTAATACTATCAGCAAAGGTCCAGGTAAATGTAGAGTAGATTTTGATTCGAGACACTCTAGCGGCCGCAGTCGATGTAAATAGTGAACGGAGGAAGCGCTACTCTTTAGAGAAATTCCGCCGAGTTGGGAGTGTAAGACAATATAGCCAAGCACGGCCCGCCTAAATTCCGTCCCTCTCTCCCGACTCAAAATATCGAGGAAGAGTCAAAATTACTCGAGCAAGACAGGGGTGATAACTTTTTTGGCTATTTTTAATTGATGGGCTATGATGTCGATATGTTGGCGACCCCTTTTTCGTACGTCTTTTCCTTTCGTTAGTTTTGAACGTATCGCAGCCGCTAGATATAGATTAATGAGGCTAAAAGAGCTTTGAGACTTACGTTGTTTGTAGATTCTTGTAAAAATTCGCTCAACTCTTTCCCCAATTGATCAAAACTGGGTCTAGATTCAGGGTTTTCGTTCCAACATTTCAACATCAGTCTGTATCTGAATTTTTTTATAAATGGTGTTAATTCAATAATCGATTACCATAAATAAGAGTGTAAGTGGAGTAGAAGGTTGAGCCTTTGAGATTAAGGTTAATATCAAAATCCGGCGATTAGGAGTAGATTTTGGAGCTAAAATACTAAATGCTTTTAGAGTTCGGAATCGGATAATCAATAACTTAAGATATCTATTGTTAACTAGGCTTTTTTTTTCAGATATTTTAATCTCGGATAAATTGTTTGGTAATATAAAAGCACAAATTGTATAAAGAGACGTCTCTCAAACGGATAAGAATTATCCGGAGATAAAATTTTAAGCTCAATTAATAAAGAAATTACGCGTTTATTCAAACGGATAATGCGAAGACAAAAATATGAAGTTTCTCGAAATCCGTGTAGAATGAAATATAATAATTATATTTTAATCTAAATTGAAAGGAACAGCGACTAAATTACTACATTCTAGCTTCGAGATCTCAATTTGGGTTTCAAATTTTCTTATCGGTGAATGAATAACTCGTAAAACGTCGAGTACGAATAAAAGTTTGCCTTATCATTCAGGTATACGTTAACTCATATATGAAATGGATTTTTTTTACGAACGGATAATATCTGATTGACTTTCACAATGGTCTTATTCAGTTAACAAAAGTTAGACGAATTCCGAGCTATAAATGCTTTTAGATTTTAAATATTTCACTATCAGTTATAGAGTTGAGCCAATAGATTGTAAATTAATAGATATTTTCTATAATATAATGGTTGTTTAAGGCAACTTTTAGAATTGGTCAAGGCATCTCCTTATACTTCTCTTCATTCTGGGTCATTCCATATGGTTCCACCTAGGCATGCAACCATGGGCCGGCAGATCTTAATGAAATTTGGTACACTTGTTTCTATGCTTAAAAAACTAGGATTCCCAGATTTGAAGATTAAAATAATAATAATTGAATTTTTGGCGAAATTTAGAGTAAACCCCCAAGATTTTTAGAACGTCAGCGAAAAAAAATTATGCTCTTGCGAAAATACCAATATCTTTCTGACGCCTCGGTGGATTCTTTGGAATTTACTCATGTTTATAGAGGAAAAGGCGAGGAATCCGATGGTCATCTCGAAAGTGGTCTACCTCTTTTAGGTTTTTTTGTTTTTGATTTTTTTAAATTTCGCGGGGGGTCTTACACTGTGACGTGTGACGTCATGAGGTATAAATTCAATTATTTTTATTTTCATCTTAAAATCTGTGAATCCCAGATTTTTAAGCATAGAAACAAGTGTACCAAATTTCAATAAGATCTGCCGACCCATGGTTGCATGCCTAAGGTGAAACCAAGAATCCATTCAGGTTCCATAAGAATATGGGAGGGCCGGGATTCAATAACCATCATCCCAAACTTTGTAGCAAAAGTTCGTCCGCTTCGAATCGATTTTTCAAGTGATTCGCTCCTGACATCTATTATTAACCCGCGCCACTAACGACCTTGACATAATATTTTGGGTAATAAAAATGGAGCCGACCGAAAAAAGATCTAAGCGTACAAATGTTGCGAAAATTGCAGACGAACTTTTGTTACAAAGTTTGGGAGGATGGTACCAGAGGCTAAAGCTATGCTCCCATATTCTTATGGAACCTGAATGGATTCTTGGTGAAACCATATGAAATGACCCCTCTGTATTTTCTTACACGCATTTGGGCGCGTATTGAGGTATATCCATACGATAGCCTCCTTTTAGTTTGTTCAAAAATTCTTCGTCTATGTTCATTCCGGGATAAGGATCTCCTCCCAACGTAAAGAACTCCCACAGAAGAATGCCGAAAGACCACCTTGAAAGAGTGCCAATGTTATAATCACAATATCATTGGAAATGTTGTCAATTACTGACAACTAATGATCACTTTAAAGGTATAGAATGCAACCTAATACCAAAAAGTTATCCTTATCGTTTGAATAGGCCT
The DNA here is from genome assembly GCA_963920705.1 of Odiellus spinosus. Taxonomy (NCBI): domain Eukaryota; kingdom Metazoa; phylum Arthropoda; class Arachnida; order Opiliones; family Phalangiidae; genus Odiellus; species Odiellus spinosus. Next base: position 19,032,170 of record OY987225.1, read on the forward strand.
AAACCAGCAGTAAAGAAAATTAAACATTAAACTTACCCAGAATATAGGCTTAGCTAAATTCATGGAGATCCTAAAATTCTTAGCATACAAGGGTCAGCGACCAATCAAATCGTATTTGAAGTCTCATGGTCGAGGTCTCGCCTTAACGATTGAACTTAATTCATTGTAGCTGACCCATGAAATTCATGATCTCCGTGAATACAGATAAGCCTATTTTAGGGTAAGTTTTATTTCTAGTTTAACATTTGTTTTGTAAACTTTTTTTTGTTGGATTAGGCCTAATCACAAGTAAATCATCCCCAAGTCTACAAGACGACATACTACGGGTTACAATGATGAAGGTCCGATTTCCTCAGCCAATGATTCCACCCTAAGTATTCCAAATTTCTACAAAAGAGCGTTATGGCCCAGTATTGCTGGTAGAGTAAATCAAACTTGAACTCGCGACGCCCCGGCGAGAGCCTCTTTCGTTTCGCGAGAGAGGGGAAAGCCGAGTTTCTTAGTTACATTTCCTACCCCCCTTAACGATTCTACAGACGACGCGCGAAGTCGCGAACGAACTTCAACGAAGGCAAAATAATTAGCACCGCCTACTTAGTTCCTATCTTAACCGCTAGAGAGGGCAATTTCGACTTCAGATTCTCGGCCGTTTTACAATTTGGAGATTTTTCCTCTCTCCCCGCGCGAAAGTTGTGACGACACAACTCTCAGACCTTCAGTTCATTCGTTATATTCCCGGTTGTAGACTTGAAGCATGATTTACCTGTGGCCTAATTAAACGATAAGGAATCGATAAAAAAAATCACTTATTAGGTTGCATTTCTCCTTTTAAACGGTATACAAGTATTGATAAATGAAATATAGCCTTAAAAAAAATTCCCAAATGTTTTCTTCCACGTTGCCCTAAGGAATCTGTCGCGTCACCTGGTCAAGATTTAGGTTTTGTGTGAAGTTGGCTTTAGTGGAGGACTATTTGGTAATTGTTTTAAGACGTACTTTCGTTACGTTTTAAAAACGGCAAACTTACGCGTCACTTTCAGTTGTAAAAACTTTTTTCTCCAAAGATTCGATAGCGAGCCATTTAATAGGCAGTGCACCCTGCAATAATCATTTAAAAACTAAAGTTAATAACTAGACTTACAATTAAATAAATTATGATTTAGTTCAAGAGGGCCGTGGTATCGTGAATTTATTTATTTCAATACGAATGTAGAACCTCCTAATTGCAATACCAATTATCAGTCAGTGGCAGTGAAGGAATATGATTATTTCAAACCATACCCCCTTGACCCCAACGATTTGGGTCCACTTGATCGACTCCCAAATGATCGACAAGAGGTCCACTTGATCGACACCCAAATGATCGACTCACAATTGATCGACTCCCAAATAATCGACAAGAGGTCCACTTGATCGACTCCCAAACGATCGACAAAGGGATCAAATGATTGATGCCTAATCCCAAATTACCGACAACAAAGGGTGCATTTGATCGTTTCCCAATTGGTCAACTTCGTAATAACGATTATAAATAGATTAACCAACCTAACCTAACCCTAACCTAACCTAACCTAACCTAACCTAACCGACAAACGAGTACTCTGACCCCATTTTCACGGAATAATTATTATTTGAATTAGTTCTTATTTATATACCATAATTTAACCTTTAATAGTTTCTTGCAAAAAAACTTTGACCTATACTCGTTACTCGCTAAAAAACTGGGCTGTCGATCAATTGGAATGGCTTGTCGATCAAATGGGAGTCGATCAAATGGGAGTCGATCAAACGGTAGTCGATCAAACGGACTCCTTGTCGATCAATTGGAAGTCGAGCAAATGAACCTAAGCCACCCCGACACGCGAGGGCGAAAAATATCAGAGTAGCGGGAATGTGAGCATCTGCTCTGAAAACGTATCAGTTTTCTTCCGAAATCAGTTTGACTGGCATTTAAGGAATAGAGAATTAAATATAAAAGATTTTAAACCTAAATTATAGCCCTTGAAAAGTATCACGAAGAATATCAAAATTTATTTCAGTCGTATGGTCAGTCTTCCTAAATCTGAACGCTTCTATTTCTGAACACTTTCATTTAAAAATAAAGATTTTGAAAGGTTTTTGTAAAAATCTTCGTCGGAAACTCTAATTTTTCTTAAGCCAATCATATTCCAGAACTAAAAGAAAATATAAGCCTTTATCTAGGGTTAAATAAATTAAATTTTAGTTTAAAATTTTAGAAGCGATTAATATAAGCTCAGCTAAGCTTATGTATTAACCCATTCAGACACCTTATAATATATCTATTACTTCTTATACATTATCACTCTTTCATTACATCTTTGTTGAATCATGAAAAGTAACTCGTGCCCGTTAGCCTCACTAAATGTTTTTCAAACTACCTATCTCTCAATTACCTCCAATTCAGTGGACAGTCGGTCCGCCACAATTTAACCGATGATGATGTTGATTTTTGTTATCAATCGGGCAAAAAGTGACGCACATATATAGGATTTAACATGACCGTAGATTTTTAGCTCCAAGTTTCCCTTTAATGAGTCAAGTTGTTCAGAAAATAAAATTTCAATAGTATTTTTACGTACGTTTCCTTGCAGTTTATAGTAGTTGGAGTGATAACAATCTTTTGCCAAGCCAAAATCGCATATCTTCACTATATTGTTGTCGGCCAATAATACATTCCGCGCTGCCAAATCTCGATGTAAAATCTAAAAACATAATTGAATTAATCACCTATATGCCTAGAAGAAATTGTTTGTCTCTAGATCAGTTTAAGGAAAATCTCAACGATATGGGATGCCACTGTTTGCCGTTAGAGGACGCTTATAAGAGTTATGTTTAGTTTTTTGACTTTATCTTTTAAGATAGCTCTAGATTCAACCTCGATTCAAGCTACGAAACCAATTAATGGAGTGTTTTTGATTGAGTTCTTGGTTTAATTCGATAGAAAAAGTAGTCCATTATATTATTCCCTTAAAGGGAGGATGCAACCTAACAACAAGTGATTTTTTATCGATTCCTTATTGTTTAAATAGGCCTAATCCACTACTGAAAATATTTACAAACTAATATTAAACTAGAAATAAATTTAAAACTTACCCGGAAAATATGCTTAGCGGAATTCATGGAGATGCTTGACTTCCTCGCGTGTAAAGTCTAACGACCAATCAAACTCGATTTGTAGGTCTCGCGCGAACGACGGGCCTTGGATCATTGGTCACTAGACCTTACACGGACGCATTCAGGATCTCCATGAATCACGCTAAGCCTATTTTGGTTGTAAGTTTTAAATTTATTTCTAGTTTAATATTTGTTTTGTAAACTTTTTATCGGTGGATTAGGCCTATTTAAACGATAAGGAATCGATAAAAAATCACTTGTTATTAGGTTGCATTCTCCCTTTAAGGATAATTCGAGTAAAACTTGCCTTTTTTGACGAAAGGTAACTCATTCCCTTTGATACTTGATAGCTATAACATATAAGATCCGATGTGGATATGGTTTTACATTCAGGATCATCAGACCGTCTTAACGAGCTTATAAATCTGTTCAATTTAAAATTAATACTTTTAATATTAAATATAATCTATTAATATAAAGCGATAAATGGACTTGCACGATAACAAGTCCATATTTGGACTGCGCATTTTCAATTGCACCCTTTTCCGTTAATTTATTTGTAGGCACTAACCTAACCTAATAACTTGCGCAAATGAAAAGTGCGGAAATGGAAAACTGTGCAAATGTAATTGCGCTTATGAGAACTGCGCAATTGGAACATAACCTAAAAACATTCTGTCCTATATTTCTAATAAATTTTCGACCTCGCTATAATGGCCTATATAAATTACCACTAATACTTTACCCTCCTTCGCTCGTGGAGTTTTCGTCGAAAATCTCATTCGTTACTGAATCCAGCTGGTCATTATTAATTTTGAAGTCGATAGAGCCCGTTTTTGGATCAACCTGGTTAACGAATTGGTTTGTAGCCCGAATTAGAAAATTTCGAAGACAACCGAAACGGCAGTATTCCACTATGATCATTAAATCGCCTGTAAACGAAAAAAATAATTAAAAATATGGCAAACATTCTGTTATAAAGCCGTCATCGTACCTCTAATTATATTTTTCGTTACGGCTCCTAATAAATTGGCTATGTTTAAATGATTTCCTATATGAATAAGGATTTTTAGCTCCGAAATTAGAAGTTTTATTTGTGGAATATTCGCCCGATCTGAAAAGGAATTTACAATAAATTTACCAAAATGGTGAAAGTATTCCCGGGAGAGCGGAACCTTTCAAAGGGAGAATGCAACCTACAGGGTTGCCACAGGTCAGGGAAAAGTCAGGGAATTTTAAGATATTTTAAAAAGTCAGGGAATTTTAAGATATTTTAAAAAGTCAGGGAATTTTAAGATATTTTAAAAAGTCAGGGAATTTTAAGATATTTTAAAAAGTCAGGGAATTTTAAGATATTTTAAAAAGTCAGGGAATTTTAAGATATTTTAAAAAGTCAATGAATTTTAAGATAATTTAAAAAGTCAGGGAATTTTAAGATATTTTAAAAAGTCAGGGAATTTTAAGATATTTTAAAAAGTCAAGGAATTTTAAGATAATTTAAAAAGTCAGGGAATTTTAAGATATTTTAAAAAGTCGGGGAATTTTAAGATATTTTAAAAAGTTAGGGAATTTTAAGATAATTTAAAAAGTCAGGGAATTTTAAGATATTTTAAAAAGTCAGGGAATTTAAGATAGGTCATGGAAAAACCGTTTCATATCCACAGTACTACTTTGGACAATTTCATCGCTTATGAGTGGACTTTAAGTGGGTTTATTCTTTTCTTAGTTGGGAATTGGGTAAAATCATGTAGTTTTGGAACAAATTGGTTTTGGGAGAAATGGGATTGATAGCTAGAAGAATGTTTTGTGGGAGTAATGAGAGCAAACCGTGAAAATCATATAATTTCGCAGTGTACTTTTTGATTAACTTCTTAAATATATTTCGAATCTTGCTGTTAAATAACGTGCCATTTTTACAACTCTTAAACGGGAAAACTAAACGAATCACCTTTCAATAACGAAACAATTTAAATAGCTTAAAATTAAACCCTGGCTCTATTCTAACCTTCGTTTTTAATATTATGACGTTTCTAATCACGTCTTTCGTCAGTAAACACGCCCCCACCCCGACAGAAAAGTCCGTTTAAAGGAAGAATGCGACCTAACAACAATTGATTTTTTTAGTCGGTTTCTTATCGTTAAATATAGACCTAATCCATCAGTAAAAAATTACAAACAAATATTAAACTAGAAATAAATTTGAAACTTTAATTCATGGCGATCCTGAACTTCCCTATTCAAGGACCATCGACAAATGTCATTGGCCGATAGTCTTTACGTGGGAATCAAGCCAAGCCTATTTTCCGTATTTCCATAGTTTAATATTTGTTTGTAATTTTTTTTACTAGTGTATTAGACATATTTAAACGATGAGGAATCGATAAAAAATGTACTTGTTGCTCAAAAAATATGAACCTTTGGTTGTTTTGACGGCTACGGTGACTGTTTCTTCATTATTGATACCAATAGCTTGGGCTTTGACTACTTTTCCAAAAGCGCCTTGTCCCAAAATAGTTCCTAGTTTCAATCGGTTTTCGTTGAATTCCCATTTCTTGTCGTACGGCAGATAGTCGACTTGCTCGTCGATCGGCGCGTTTGGATCGACTTTATCCAATCGACCCGCGTGATTCAAGTCGGAAATAATGGCGTTTAATTCCGATTTCTCCAGCTATTATTTAAATGAATGAATAATGTACATATTTGGCACGTTGTTGAGCCTAGAACGATTAAAACGCGGACCCAAATCTCCAGAGGAATGTAACAAAAAGCTACGTCACACTAGACACTTTAGCCGCGTTCATACTAGGCCTTGGAATCGATTTAAACCGTTTCCAAACGTTTCGCTGTAGTCGTGTGGACGGGAAACCGTCTTTTCTCGAATCGATTTCATTCGATTCCTCGAAACTGCTTCGGGAACCAGTTTCGTACCGATTCGGTTTAAACAACCGATAGATGAAGCTACGATAAATTGATTTATAGAGATAATGAGTGAGCACGTGACGCTTAAAATGATTCCAGGCGATTTGAATATCGGTTTGATTTCACCCTTTCAATCCGATTAAGAAACGCTAGTGTGACCGTAGCTATAGACTTTTCATTGCAATAATTCCATTTTTAGACAAATGATATTTTTAAATGCATTAACCGAAGAAAATCATAATAATTTTACCAGCGTTTTGGTCCCATGGTGTCAGTTATGGGAAACACAATATAGCCGCGTTCACACTACAGACTTCGAAACCGTTTTGAACCGTTTTGGAAAGGTCAAATTATAAAATTTTGAAGTCACCCGTCTAGACCTTTGATCAAGGAACAAAATTAATATCTTAAAAATAGATTTGAACATTCGAAATGGTTTGAAAACGGTTCGAAAGTGTCAAGTGTGAACGTAGCTTATATATTTGTAGATTTAGTCCGAATATATAAAAATTTGTACTGTTTTGTTTATATTATTATTTATCCCCAAATGAAAACACTGTATGTACCTTTTTGAGATTTTGAAATTTTTTAGAGTTATTGGGGGTTTTTTTTAAGTTTTTAGAAGTTTTTCTGAAGTTAGACCTTGTTCATCTATTCCCACATACTACTGTTATTTTTACTGCTACTTTTTTACTTCCTTAATGAAACTGAATCGGTATGAAACTGGTTCCCGAAACAGTTTAGCTACGGTCACATTAGTATTTTTTAATCGATTTGAAACGGTAAAATCAAACCGATATTTAAATCACCGTGAATCGTTTTCAGCCTCATGTGTTCACACAATATCTTTATATATCGATTTATTCTAGCTTCATCTATCGGTTGTTGAAACCGAATCGGTACGAAACTGGTTCCCGAAGCAGTTTCGAGAAATCAAATCAAATCGATTCTAGAAAAGACGGTTTCCCGTTCGCACGATTCTAGCGGCATTGTTTGAAACGGTTAAAATCGATTCCAAGGCCTAATATGAACGCGGCTTATGTGGTCCTCCGATTTTTTTAAAAATGGACCAGGCAATTTTTAAAGTGGACATTTGTCTTTTGCCACCGCCTTATTTCCCACGCTGCTAGGAACATTTGATTGATACATTGAAGGTCGATAATTGACTAAAAATATTGTTTACCTTCTTCTGTCGAATAAGACGTACGGAAATAGTAATGGTAACTAGTAATAGGACCAATCCAATGGCGAGAATAACGGCCCACACGATTGTTGCTGATGACGAGACAACGTCGTAGACTTTAAACGATCTCTGGATGAATCCGGCTCTATTACTCACATTACAAACGTAATGTCCCTCGACTAACGTTTTCGTCAGCAATTTAATCAGAAGTAGCTGACCGTTTGAGCCAATGATATCCATAGCCGTACTATTGCGAATAGGCTGTCCGTTTTTAAACCACTTTGTAATCGGAGTCGGAACGCCAGCGGCCGAGCAGTTTAAAATGGGTTGACTCAGGTCGTGTCGTAATTTGATGTCTTCTACGTGATCGTTCGATAAAAATTTTGGTTTCGAAGCGGGCAGAGCGAGCAGAGTGACTCTACGACGTTCAATCGCTCCTTTTTCCACGGATTGCGCCGAGCAAATCAGAGTTTCATTGAAATCTTTCGAAATGTTGAAGAATTTGATTTCGGAAGTAATCGAGTAATTCGTGAATCCATTATTGGTTTCTGTAATTTTCAAAAAATTAGGCAACATTCGTGTTCTACGAGTTTAACGTTTTGGATAGAGCCCAAGGAGGCCTTCGAAATAAGCTATGGTAACACTCGCGTATCCATACCGAATTTAAACGGTAAAATAAATCGCCCTGAATAGTTTAAAGCGCTAACTATTCACACATCACCTTCATAAACCGATTTATTACTCTTTGGCTACGGTCACTCTAGCATTTCTTAATCGATTTGAAACGGTAAAATCAAACCGATATTCAAATCGCCTGGAATCATTTTAAGCGTTACGTGCTCACACATTATCTCTATAAATCGATTTATCGTAGCTTCATCTATCGGTTGTTTAAACCGAATCGGTACGAAACTGGTTCCCGAAGCAGTTTCGAGAAATCGAATCAAATCGATTCGAGAAAAGATGGTTTCCCGTTCACACGACTCTAGTGAAACGTTTTGAGACGGTTTAAATCGATGCCAAGGCCTAGTGTGACCGCAGTTTTAGTGTGCTCAAAAACGCATAACCATTATCTTAATTCTGTTATTCCTTTGTTCTCGAATACTTTTATTTTCGGATAATGGTGTGTGACAAAAAAAGACAATTTGTACATTCATATAAAAAAAGGGAGAATGCAACCTAACCACTAGTGATTTTTTAATCGATTCCTTATCGTTTAAATAGGCCTAATCAAACAGTAAAAAAAATATGGACAAATATTAAACTAAAAAAAAATTTAAACTTACCTGGAAAAAAGGCTTTAGCGTATGATCGTGGGCCAAGAAACGATGAATCCAGGACATGACTCTAGAGTCTTCTAAATTAAACAGGCTACGTCATCACCGTGCAGTGATGACGCGTTTTTTGGGGTCAATTTTATACAGGCAAAGCTATGGCGTGACGTCATGTGACGTCACACGCCGACCGAAAATTTTGTTCCCTCAAACAGAGAAGAGTCATGTCCTGGATTTATCGTTTCTTGGCCCATTGTATGATTAAGGCTCGTCGCTAAGGCGAAATCTCCATGAGACTTTCAATAACATTCGATTGTTCGATGAAGTTCATGATATTTCCACGAATCCAGCTAAGCCTATTTTCGGGTAAGTTTTCTAGTTTAATATTTGTTTATAATTTTTTTTTACTGTTGGATTAGGCGTATTTAAACGATAAGGAATCGACAAAAATCACTGGTTGTTAGGTTGCATTCTTCCTTTAATTCATAAACGGGCTACGCAACGAGCTACCGTGACAGAGCTTTATCCGAAATAGGTTTTTTAAATTTATTTACCAACAGCATCGGCATTTGGAATCGAATTAGAATGTTGAAACGTAATATTGGAATAATGAATGATATTAGCTCTGCATTCTACCGTAACGTGATCTCCTTCCACCGGTGTCATTGTCCGAGCTATTATATCAAATCCACCAGCTACGTCTAAGATCGATTTGAAAATATGGATTAGCATATTATAGAGAAGAAATTTGTTAATAGATTAAAAAAAATACTGGGCCACCCAATCGAATCTATGTAAAAGAGCCAAAAATCGTACCCCACGAGCCCTCGATTTTTTCTGATTGATCCAAACGAGCCAGGTTCACCCTGGTTCTTAATTATGGTTTTAACCACTTTTTTCTATTTGACCTTTCCACGAAACTAAACCAATTGCATTATACGCATTTTAATACTTTATTCAAATACAGGGAAATGGGAATATTTATTATTAAAGATTTCGTTTCTTGTATGATTCGTGAATTAATTTCGTGTATGATTCGTGAATTCATAAACGAAGTGAAATCACAAATACGTAAACTTATGGAATCCTTTTTGCGAATTATCCTCGTATTCCTTGTATTTGAATTTATTAGGTATTGTAATGCATCTAAGATAGCCCTTCGGTTTTGGTCCGCCGCGAGTATTTTTAAAGGAAATGTTAAGGCTACGATATTTTACATATGGGGTGTCAGTCTCGATAAGATACCCAAGCAGTAAGTTATGTTTGTTATTCGTAATAATCCAACCTGAAACTGTAAAAAGTAATATTTTGTTTTCTATCTCGCTGCGATAGCGTCCACAAACGCAAATGTACTCTCCAGATTCGGTGGCATTGACTTCTATCAAATTCTTAATCTCTACAAGACCGTTCTCTTTCGGATATTCCTTTTAAAGAGAAAGATCGGTAAAAAAAATAAATGTACATTTTAATGACCGGCTATTTCAAAAACAAACAAACCGTTGACTTTTCATTTTACTTTAAAGGGAAACTTGGAGCTAAAAATGAAGCCTCTTTTTAATTATTTTCGGAATCACAGTGCCAAAAAACGTATTCAAGAGTTTTCAAGCAATTATTAGAGGTTTGCGTCCGCTTGCGCAGTTTCCCACTTGCGTATTTTTGTCTGCGCAGTAGCCATTTGCGCGGTTTCCCATTTGCGCATTTCCATTTGCGCAGTTTTCCATATGGGCAGTTTGCCATTCGAGCTGTCCACAAGAAGGACAGGCTAGTTCGAGTGATTAACTAACCTAAACTAACGTAACCTAACATAACCTGCAAATGAACACTGCACAAATGGAAAAAGCGCAAATGGAAACTGCAGAAATGGAAACCTCTGGAAATGGAAAACTGCGGAAATGGAAATGCGCTTGTGGGAACTGCGCAAATGGAACCTTACCTTATTAGACGCTTTTTTGTTGTTAAAATTAATTTCTAAGTATAAATTCTTACCAATCATATTATTTCAGTCTTCAACAGCGCTTGTAATCTTCTAACATTAAGAGAATAGGCCGGCGTTTGATGCCCAAGACCTTGGATCGCGTCAAACGCCGGCCTATTCTTTTAATGTTAGGACACTACAAGCGCTGTTGAAGTCCGAAATAATATAATAGTCCGAATTTATACTTCATTTATATTCAAACTTAACCACAATTATTGGACACGTTTTAGTTGTTTAATTTAAACAACTAAAACTTGTCCAATAATTGTGATAAAAATCTCGAATACGTTTAATTTGGCATGGTGATTCCCAAAATATATTCAAAATATGTTCTATTGTTTAGCTGTAAGTTTCCATTTAATTATTTTCAAAGTTATCATCACGCCCTCATGACGTAGCCCGTAACGTAGAACAATTAACATACGGGTTTTTACGTTGAATTTTAAAGACTGGGTAGCACGTTTTGTTAGTTACGCGACATAGCGTGCCATGTTTGTAACAATGACGTTGCAGAATGCAATGTCTTTTTTTTTTTTCTTAGGGCTAATCCGATTGCTCCCGGAGCACTGCGAAGCACAATGACGCAATGTATTTTTGATTGCCCCGGGGTTACTCGGAGCAGCCCAAAGAAAAACGCCATCTGTTTCTTCATCCATATTGAGATCTAGATGTTTGTTTTGGTAATTAAAGGGAGAATGAAAGGCCGAAACAACCTATTTTTAATCGATTAAGAATGCTAAAATAATGAGAAAAACAATAATATAACTCACCAAAAATATTTCGTTATTTTATAATCAATTTCCAAAGTTCCGATGCTAAGCCTAGGCTGCCTATCTCGGCGAACTAGGCGAGCACGAGCCGTATTTTTTTTAATATTCCCGTCTGATCTAGTCGCCAATTTGGTCACAAGAACAGCCGCAAATATTAAAAAAATACAGGTCGTGCTCGCCTAGTTCACCGAGCTAGGCAGCCAAGGCTAGCATCGGAACTTTGGAAATTGATTATAAAATAACGAAATATATTTGGTGAGTTATATTATTGTTTTTCTCATTATTTTAGCATTCTTAATCGATTAAAAATAGGTTGTTTCGGCCTCTCATTCTCCCTTTAAGGGTAATTTCCACCAGGGATGTTTTACAGCGAAAAATGCAAAGAAAAAAACCGCCAAGCCGTAATATAAAATTGTTTCGCTGGGGAAAATATTTTTTCGCTGTGAAAATCGCTTTATGAAAATTAGCAATAAGAAGGCAATTATTTTTCTACCGTATTATTTACCTTTAAATTTTGTTTACCATCAAAAATGATCCGAAAACTGAGACTTTTACATTGAACATCTTGACATTTTCGCCACTCAAACCAAACATTGTCTCCTTCGTAAGCTTCTACGGTGCAGATTATTTTATGAAGTTTATTGGTGGAAAAATATTTGATGGAACTAAGGACGAAATAAAAATTATTTACAGATAATTTGAGAGTAGTTTACGATCGAAGTGATTTCGATTAATAATCAGCGTTCTAAGATTAAACTAAACTAGTAATCTCTTTGGTGTAGATTTTAAACCAATCTGTTCCGAAGCAAGAATAATTTAAGCCCGGTTTTATTCAATCAACGTTTTTCAAGTTTTTGCTTTCGCTTATCCGATAGAAGCTTATTCATTTAGATATCCGCTTTTCTGCCATTTGAAGCCTGATATCGTGGGTTAAACGAATAGCTTGGTTAAAGCGGAAAAACTATCACTTTCAGCAAGAATTCATTCGGTTCCATAAGAATATGGGAGGGCCGCGATTCAATAACCATCCTCCCAAACTTTGTAGCAAAAGTTCGTCCGCTTCGAATCGATTTTTCAAGTAAATCGCTCCTGACATCTATTATTAACCCGCGCCACTAACGACCTTGACATAATATTTTGAGTAATAAAAATATAGCCGACCGAAAAAAGATCTAAGCGTACAAATGTTGCGAAAATTGCGGACAAACTTTTGTTACAAAGTTTGGGAGGATGGTACCAGAGGCTAAACCTATGCTCCCATATTCTTATGGAACATGAATGGATTCTTGCTTTCAGGATATGAATCTGTCTTAAAGTTGCGTTAAGCTGAAACCAACGTGAGCGCGTAGTGGAATAATTGGGGAATAACCCAGAAAAAACGGAAGCACGTGTATTTTTCACGGAAACACGTGTATTGTTCCCGCATCCTGATTGGCTAAACAGTCGCGCATGCGCCGCGTTAACCGTAACCAGTTACACTTTTAAATGGAAGTCCTGAAAAACCCCACTTTCTTCCCTCTTTCCCTCGCGAAAGAAAATCAAGGAAGGATTGGAGTTACACTGGAAATTCTTATGGCTGGCTTGGTGGCAGAATTCAACTTCGAATTGCGGGAGTGGCTTGCACACGATTTGAAACGTCATTTAGTGACGTCAATCCTCAATAACGTCTTTCCTTCTCAGACAAGCCGTAGTCTCAAATTTTAACGGCTCGTAGTGGGCCAAGGCATACCGTATAAAACTAGATTGAGACAAATAACGTCTATTTGTTTTCGCTACTTAGGTTTTTAGACATTTCATTCTTTAATCTATTTAATAATAAATGGTTACTCGCGCGGTAACTACTCCAACTCTAGGAATTAGCGCCACAGAAATTTTGTAAAATTTCTCTAGTTCTTCGTTGCTAGAAACCAATCAGGGAATTTGTTAACGGTGAGACTGTTTCTTCACGACAGCTAGTAATACAAAAGAATTCTCCCCAATTCGGAAAAAAGTTCCTATAGAGTGGGGTCTATGGGCCCATAAGAATTACCGGTGTAACTTCTATTCTTTTAAGATTTCATTTGTTCCGTATCGTTGTCCATCTTAAGTCTTTTACCTTGAAATTTCGGTTTGAATGTTTATCGTCGGATAAATTCCTATAAATATAGCGTGATTATATACATTACTAATTTGCTAAACCAAAAGTTTATATAATACTAGAGAGAATATGTATTCAAACTGCAACCGATTCATCGCTATAAGCTCTTTCAATTCTTGATAGAATTAACTATAGTTTCGTCAAAATTGGCTTAGGAAAAAAAATATATATTATTCTCTCAAGTGATATAATACTAGAACGATTAACGCACGCCGGACATTAATCTTAATAATTTTTTAAGCGTTATGCCGAGCTTGCCCAAAGAGCCATACAGGCTAACTAACAAAACTTGTCGAGAGTTAACAAGAGTGAAAATTAATTTTCGTGGTAGATAGTGTACCTGCTTAAGTAACATGAATCTTTGCAGTAAATATGGCAGAGCAACATTTCGCTAAGTTGAGAAGACAGCAACAAAGGAAATAAAAGATGTTGAAACACTTCTACAGACGTCCCATAGAAATCAATTATGGGGAGTTAAATAATGTATTTTCTATGGGACGCCTGTAGAAGTGTTTCAACACTCGTACAATTATGTCCATGGCAAAACTCACATTCAGGGGCAGACACGAAATAACTCGCTATACAGGTTTACAGGTTTATTTGGGTGCCGTACCCTATGGTACACCCTTTTGAATCGGATGTACTCTGTTAGAGCGCTTTCCCAAAAGAGCGCAGCGCTGTTTTTCAATAAGAGCGCATCTGGAAAAGAGCGCTTTCCCAAAAGAGCACTTTTTCTAAAAGAGCGTTTTCCCTAAAAACACTCAAAAAAATCGCCACTTCATAAAAAATGAATACACTATACTAGTAACCTGACTTAACCTAAACATTTTATATTCATATTAAATTAAATGCTTCCTGTTTCCGGAATCAGGAATGCCCTATATTAAACTACCCCACTCAGCTACACTCAACTCATTGAACGCATTTCGTAAACGACGCTTTCCCAAAAGAGCGCTTTTCAAACAAAAACAAAAAAACTCTAAAACCTTTTTTTGTAAAGCGCTCTTCTGGGAAGTGCTCTAATGAGGCTCAACCTTTGAATCATAGCGTTAGAGTCATCGGGAGCTCGACAAATCGTAATACAATAAAATTAAAATAAAACGATGAAAATAAAATTAGGGCATTGTTCAGGATTCATACGTTCTGGGTAATCTATTTTCTAAGGGACCCCTGTGGAAGTGTTTCAACACTCTTACAACTGTGTCCAAGGCGAAGCTCTCATTCAGGGGCAAATAAATATAGGGTAATGGCAGTATGATTAATGATGTATGGGATGAATTAATCTTAACGTATAATAATATAAATACCTTTTTTAATTTTCAGTTTCCATTATGAGCCTATCTAAACCTTTTCTTGGGATTACCAAGGCCTAAGAACTAATTACCTAAACGTTGATGAGGCTCGACTTAGCTATTGTTACGTAGAACATGTCGTTATTATCAAGTGCCTCGAATGGTGACAATTTCGAGACTTTCAACGTAGGGAACGAGGCAAATGAAGGCCAATTATTTTTTACATTTTTCAATTTAGTCCTTTCTGTTTGCCGGTAGATGGCGATTATGAACGTTAATTATTGTTAGCTCTTACTATTAATTTAAGATTAGTGGCCGTGAGCTAATCGTCCTTGAGTGTAAACGTACCGTCAAAATCTATTCTTATTTCTTTCGTTTCGATTCGTTCGTCAAGTTGGGCTTGGCAAAGAAACTCACCCTCGTAGAAAAATGATTTTTGCAATATTTGAAAGCCCTCGCTTGGATCGTAGGATACTATAGAATTTTCCAACGGAATTTGAACTTTGGGTCTTTCTGAAAAGGTTTTCCAAAGCGTAACGTTCGCTCGAGAATTAGTCGGACGACACGGTACTGTTAAGTCGAACTTTGGACAAAAATCAATTGTAGACGGGACTGGAAGAAGTAAGTTCATATCGTCTGAAAATTAAAAAAAAAAAATTATAAAAACTTTCAGGGATATTCCTCCTTGACAAATGTGTATTTAAAAATTGTTTAGTGATATTTACTTAAAAATATCACTTCTTTAATTTTTGGACTTACAAACGTGAGAGGTGTGGCTATCTATAGGCTTTACCATCTTGTTTGAAATTGTTTTAGACAATATTTATATATAGCGTTTTAGCATCGATAAAATAATATAAAGGGATAACCGGACGTTTGTAACAAAAGGGATTGAATTCTAAACTTGTATATGTTCTCTTCCCCTTAAAATTCTTTCTCAACCCCTTTAAGATCTTTCTCAACCCCTTTAAGATCTTTCTCAACCCCTTTAAGATCTTTCTCAACCCCTTTAAGGTCTTTCTCAACCCCTTTAAGGTCTTTCTCAACCCCTTTAAGAGCTTTCTCAACCCCTTTAATATCTTTCTCAACCCCTTTAAGATCTTTCTCAACCCCTTTAAGATCTTTCTCAACCCCTTTAAGAACTTTCTCAACACCTTTAATATCTTTCTCAACCCCTTTAATTGTTGTCAACCCCTTTATTTGTTTCTCAACTAGGTGAAGGTGAAACAGAATAAGACTAGGTGAAGGTGAAACAGAATAAGACTAGGTGAAGGTGAAACATAATAAGACAAAGTGAGGGTGAAAAAGACCAAGACAAAGTGAAGGTGAAAAAGACCAAGACAAAGTGAGGGTGAAAAAAACCAAGACTAAGTGAGGGTGATAACGTGAAAAAAAATATCTTTGTTAAATAATGAGTAGTTGCTACATACTACAGATGTAGCCAAATCCAGAGATCCATAGAAAAGTCAGTTTTAAAGCAACTCCGAATAAAGTGAGAGGTTGTTATATTAAGTCTGAGAATAGTTTTAGTAGAAGAATAATCATAGTAATAGTTGCTGATAACGATTTTGAAGGGGCATTCACACAACTTAAAATCTTAAAATCTTGAAAAAGTTTATAACCTTTTTTAAACAAGTGCCATACTAAAGTTTATTATTTTACTTATGTAGCTACACTATTTACTATGAAAATTTATTTTCACTCTTGTTGGTTAACCGTTTAACCATTGGACAAACGCTCAAAGATAGAATGAATAATATTTTTGGGGAAATTTCGCTTCGAATTATTTTGAACGATCGATGGCGGTCATCAATTATTCGGATTAAAGGTTAAAATATTACTTTCAGGAATATTTTCCAAATTCTTGGAAAGTATTACGCAAATATGTGTCAGAAACATTATTTATCGTACGTGTATTATTTTTTAAAAGCACCGTTAAACGATTTCAAAAAGAATTTTAATTCGAAACTCGCTTACGAGTTTGGTAATTAACCCCGGAAAAACCAGAATTAGCGGTTAATTGTGAATAATCGATTATTTTGTAGAAAAACTATTTTTAAACAAACGTTAAATGGCTAGATGCGGTTATATTAACAGAAATATATTCTTTATTGAGAAATTTATCAGTTTTATTGACGACTTTCACTTCATAATCGAAAATGGTTATATTTGATTATTATCTCTTAATGATGTTGTTTTTCTTTATTTTTTGATCACCTTATCAAACGGTAAAATTTTATTCAAACGCCGACCCCTTAATTTTCTAATATAATTTAAACGATAACTTAGACAGTTATACCCTTTTCAGACGAGGCGTAACTAGCCGGTTTAATCAGATTTAACCATGGTTTATTCAGAATAAACCGAGGTTTATTGAACTGAAAAGGCTATGAAAACCTCGGTTAAATCTGATTAAACCACGGCTAATGACGCCTCGTCTGAAGAGGGTATTAGGTCGCAGCCTTAATTATAACCAACAGTGCCCTCAAACAGTCCACCAACGTTACACACACACATATATATTTATAAACAAAAGTATATCACTTTATTCCATAAAAGTAAACCACGCCCCTTTGAGACACTAATGGCCGCATCCGGTTTAAATAGTGAAATCGGAAGCGCCACTCTACGGATAAATTCTGGAGTTGGGAGGAAAGACAATATAGCCCAGGGCAGTCCTAAATTCCGTCCCTCTCTCGCGACTTAAAATATCGAGGAAGAGTCCAAATCACTCGAGCCAGACAGGGGTGATGACGTTTTTGGATTTTTAAGTGATTGGCATTGACGTAAAACTCGGCCTTTACTGATAGTATTATGTTACGGAGCGCTGTTCACTTTTATGGAATAAAGTGATAGACTTTTGATATATCTTTATTATTCGCTATCGGTTTAATTATACGTATATTAAAATATAAATATTTAAAAATGTTTCGATAGAAGTGTATTTCATTTACATTCGTCAAAGCGTACGAAGCTTCGTTCCCTTATCTCCGATTTAGCGAGTCCTTTAGATCTAACTCTATCATAGCTTGATACCCGAAGACGTATTAAAATGGAATAGACTTCCAACACGCGATAGATAATTTTAACAATATAATTCGTTTTTACTGTATAACAAATGTGTATTATAGAGTTCTCTTTTCGCCTTGCCTCCGTGTTATAAGTATAACGGAGAAAATACTTTTCGCTATTCCTATGGTACACGCTAGGTCTCTTTATTACTAACTATATTGGTTCAATTGTACAATATATTATCAAATCGACTTTAATTAATCCGCTTGCTACGAAGGAAATTTAACCAAAATATGCTTTTACTCGTCCCCATTCGCGTGACGTCCATCAAATTAGAAATTCATAGAACGTTCCCAACTTAATATTATTGTATAAATTAAGCGAATAGTCCGCAGAGGAGTCAAACACAGCCACCATATATATATTTTATTAAACGTGCTATTATAATATCACTTTAGCCAGAAGCGGACGAACGCTCCTTTGAAGTCTATTACTCCCGGGTCTTGTTTACCTTTGACTGAAGGGGTAAGTTTCAAAAATTCCGATTTGTACGCCTCCTTATGGTAGATATTTTCGGAGTGGGAATCGAGGTTCGACTGTCACGGCAAAGTAACCCTCCAGGGAAAAATGTTTGTGGGTGGAGTTCATTGGCCAGGATTTATATCATTTGATTCCCTGAAAAGTAAATACAATTACTTTCTTTCTTATTATTATTATTATTATTATTATTATTTTTTTTTTGGGGGGGGGGGGAACAAACGACAGCCGCGCGTTTCCAAGTTCAAGATAAGTTTCCTAAAAATAAAAAAAGCTAAGGCCGTTTTATAAGTTAATGTTTATACTCAAAGAATTTGCTTGCATCGTACGCCCGGGATCCTTCATGCATACAGGATTATCTGGGAATAAATCACGCGCTTCCTACATGTTTTGAAGATTGAAGTCCCTCCCCCAGACAAGAGAGATAGAATTTCCAATTTTTCGTAGTATGGAGGTATGAAGTTGGTCCACTCCGAGCTAGTAAAAGAGGAAAATTAATCCTATCAGAGAGGAGCGCAGTATGGAACATTGGATTAATAGACTTCAAAGGAGGGTTTAATCGGCTTCTAGTATAGTGCTGTATTCGATAGAAAATACTTTTCGTTCAATTATGGCTATTCACATGCCACGCGTTAATAAAATATTACTGAAGACACGCTAGATCTTAGTTATTAATTATACAGTATATTAGCACAATTTTATAATACATATTGTCGCTCGATCGCTGCTACGAAAAATCGTAAAGCTAATTTTTCTCTTTTCTATTGGAGCTACAAAAGTAGTCGAAAACGGTTGTCCGCAAAACTATCTCCGTATTTCACGCGAGTAAGGAAAATTAAGGTATTGTAAGCTTGCGTTCCTGGTAGGAGGGCTAGAGCTGATGATGATGTCAACCCGCCTCTTTCAATTTTAGTTCCTCCGAAAATTCGACTCGTACTCTAAACAGGAAATGGTGATTTTCAAGTGGCGCTAATTTTAAAATTCGTTTACATAATCGTAGATATTCAAATATATTGAAATCCACTGAGTACTGTATGTCGAATTTTCGCAGAAACTATATTAGAGTAAGACTCAGCGTTTGGATACAATTTTGCCATTTGATAAGGCGGTGCCAAAATTAAAAAAACAAAAAAAACAAAAAAAAAAAAAAAAAAAAAAAAAAAACATCATTAAGAGATAATAATCGTACCCCAGTTATTGTAAAAAATAACCATTTTCGATTACTTTGAAATTAAAGTCGTCAAAATAACGGTTATCACGAAATAATTTCGTAATTTTTAAACACGTTTTTTGTGCGTGAATTAATTTTTGAAGTTTAGTAAAATTAAAAAATAAATTTCAACATTCAACAGCGCTTGTAATGTCCTAACATTAAAAGAATAGGCCGGCATTTGATGCCTAAAACCTTCGCCGTCAAACGCTGTTGAAGGCTGAAATAATATGATTGACCCCAATTTATATTTACTTTCAAATTTTACCAAACCTCAGAAATTAATTTAAACACCAAAAACGTGTCTAAAAATTCCGAAAAAGTTCTCGAATACGTTTTGTTGGCATGGTGATTCCGAAAATAAATTCAAAAGCTGTTTTTAGCTCCAAGTTCCCTTTAATCGAATAAACCAATATAAGCGGTTAATCGTGGAAAATCGATTAATTTGGGCTAAAATTCTTTATAAACAAACTTTAAATATCTATTAAAGTTTGTTTATAAATAGTTTTAGTCCAAATGAATCGATTATCCACAATTAACAGCTTATTCTGGTTTATCCGTGGTTAATTGCCAAACTCGTGAGTTTTGAAATCTTTTACTGGTGCAATGAACCATGCTTAAACGTTAAAAAAGAATTTTGTTAACCGTTTTTCCATTGTTCCAATTTCTTTAAACAATACAATAGCCGTAATCATTTTTTGGACGACTAAAGATGAAAATATTACTTTCACCAATTATTAATTTACCACGGATATACCAGAGTAAGCGGTTAATCGTGGATAATCGATTAATTTGGACAAAAATTATTTATAAACAAACTTAAAATGGTTAGATATAGTTTTATTGATACAAATATATTCCTTATTGATAAATTTATCTGATTTTTTGGGCACGGTGATTCCGAAAATAAATTCAAAAGCTGTTCCATTTTTGGCTCCAAATTGCCCTTTAATCGAGAACTCGCTTACGAGCTTTGGCAATTAACCAAAAATAAACCAAAATAAGCGATTTATTGTAGATAATCGATTAATTTGGAATAAAATTCTTTATAAACAAACATTAAATATCTAGATACGGTTATATTTATACAAATATATTCCGTATTGATAAATTTATCTGATTTTTTTCTTGATAACAGTTGTAATTGACGACTTTCATTTCAAAATAATTGAAAATGGTTATTTCTGATCGCAACTGGGATACGATTATTATCTCTGAATGATGTTGTTTTCTAATTTTTACATTGTCACCTTATCAAACGGCAAAATTTTATCCAAACGCCGAGCCCTACTTCCACCTTGAATAAATAATAGTGTCTAGATACTATTATTTATCCAAGCTTCCACTAACCAAATAGACTATCAATCGCAAATTAAGTGAACATTTTTTAGGGGCGTACAGCGAGCAAAGATATATAGTTGAGTATTGGCAAGCATTCAAACATGGTTTCTAATAACAACGAATATAAACTGGTTCACAAAGACCGATTTTTTAAATACAGGTAAGACATTGCCGTATCTCGTTGTTAAGGCTAATAGTTTGAGCTATAAACTTCTGGTTTAATTTGATTCCAGATTTTCAGAAGGTCTGCCTATAAAAATGGGTGTTATTGCAGTAAGCGTAAATTTAAAGCGGGATATTCCCACGGCCGCGCAACTGGCGATGCTCACCTGCCAAGTTTGCATTGAAACTTCCGAGGGGCAAACCACTCTAGAAATATTTGTACACCTGATTCCAGATTCATTTGATTCTCAGTGATTCCGAATCATTTCGCGTGATTCCGAATCATTTCGCGTGATTCCGAATCGATTCGCGTGATTCCGAATCGATTCGCGTGATTCCGAATCGATTCGCGTGATTCCGAATCGATTCGCGTGATTCCGAATCGTTTCGCGTGATTCCGAATCGTTTCGCGTGATTCCGAATCGATTCGCGTGATTCCGAATCGATTCGCGTGATTCCGAATCGATTCGCGTGATTCCGAATCGATTCGCGTGATTCCGAATCGATTCGCGTGATTCCGAATCGATTCGCGTGATTCCGAATCGTTTCGCGTGATTCCGAATCGATTCGCGTGATTCCGAATCGATTCGCGTGATTCCGAATCGATTCGCGTGATTCCGAATCGATTCGCGTGATTCCGAATCGATTCGCGTGATTCCGAATCGATTCGCGTGATTCCGAATCGATTCGCGTGATTCCGAATCGATTCGCGTGATTCCGAATCGATTCGCGTGATTCCGAATCGATTCGCGTGATTCCGAATCGATTCGCGTGATTCCGAATCGATTCGCGTGATTCCGAATCGATTCGCGTGATTCCGAATCGATTCGCGTGATTCCGAATCGATTCGCGTGATTCCGAATCGATTCGCGTGATTCCGAATCGATTCGCGTGATTCCGAATCGATTCGCGTGATTCCGAATCGATTCGCGTGATTCCGAATCGATTCGCGTGATTCCGAATCGATTCGCGTGATTCCGAATCGATTCGCGTGATTCCGAATCGATTCGCGTGATTCCGAATCGATTCGCGTGATTCCGAATCGATTCGCGTGATTCCGAATCGATTCGCGTGATTCCGAATCGATTCGCGTGATTCCGAATCGATTCGCGTGATTCCGAATCGATTCGCGTGATTCCGAATCGATTCGCGTGATTCCGAATCGATTCGCGTGATTCCGAATCGATTCGCGTGATTCCGAATCGATTCGCGTGATTCCGAATCGATTCGCGTGATTCCGAATCGATTCGCGTGATTCCGAATCGATTCGCGTGATTCCGAATCGATTCGCGTGATTCCGAATCGATTCGCGTGATTCCGAATCGATTCGCGTGATTCCGAATCGATTCGCGTGATTCCGAATCGATTCGCGTGATTCCGAATCGATTCGCGTGATTCCGAATCGATTCGCGTGATTCCGAATCGATTCGCGTGATTCCGAATCGATTCGCGTGACTCCGAATCGATTCGCGTGATTCCGAATCGATTCGCGTGATTCCGAATCGATTCGCGTGACTCCGAATCGATTCGCGTGATTCCGAATCGATTCGCGTGATTCCGAATCGATTCGCGTGACTCCGAATCGATTCGCGTGATTCCGAATCGATTCGCGTGATTCCGAATCGATTCGCGTGATTCCGAATCGATTCCATTTAGTCTGTACACCTGATTCCAAGAGTGGTTTGCCGCTCGGAAACTTCTATCCATTATCGAGATTGGAATGGTGAAACGATTTCATTTGGAGTTTGGGTGGAAGGACTATCTACCCAAATTCCGAAACGTTTATTTAAACATCCTGAGATTCGAAATATCTTAGTAATTTATCTTAGTCAATGCTAAAAGCGAAACCCATTCAAGTTCCAATGAGAAAACTCGAATGTCTCATAACCATTTCTCATTTTTAGACTCATTTTTTAGTAGGCTGTAGTATTTTACGGTCCAGTTAAAATTATTCTCTCTTATTCGTGAAACTTGTACGTTCGAAAACAATAGTTGGTATTATTGCAACTGGCTGCACTATAGTTTTACTAAATACCCGTTTTTCTGCTACACAATTAATTTACCTTGCCAATGGCAAAAGGGAGGGATTTTAAGTGTATGTGGGTCCCATTGGTTCCTGACAAGGGGTATTTGGCGTGCATCACAGGGGCTCCTCCAGAGGCGCCAGTTGCTTTCATTTCATCCCAACCTTGAAAAAAAATAAAAAAGGCAACATCTTCTATAGAAACATGTTATATTTAAAGGGAGAATGCAACATAACAACAAGTGATTTTTTTATCGATTCCTTATCGTTTAAATGGGCTTAATCCAACAGTCAAAAAAATTACAGACAAATATTAAAATATAAATAAATTTAAAACTTACCATCAGAATAGGCTTAACTGGATTCTTGGAAATATCCTGAACTCCCCGTATGACATTGATCATGGAGATCCTGCATTCCCCATATAAGAGCCATCGATTGGTCCTTACATGGGGAGTTCAGGTGATCTCCTT
The DNA here is from genome assembly GCA_963920705.1 of Odiellus spinosus. Taxonomy (NCBI): domain Eukaryota; kingdom Metazoa; phylum Arthropoda; class Arachnida; order Opiliones; family Phalangiidae; genus Odiellus; species Odiellus spinosus. The sequence goes on from OY987225.1 coordinate 19,055,613, forward strand.
GAATTCAGCCAAAACTATTTTCCAACCTTGAAAATAGGTAACATCTTCTGTAGTTAAGTGAGAAACAAATCGATACAAGCGAATAGACTCAACGAAACAACTAAATTTATTAGCTTAAATTTCGAACTATTTATACAGACAATAATCAGCATAAAAAACAATAACAACTCTATAAGGTAAGATTGATAAGGTTACAACTCCAACACTGCCCCTCAATCGTTATTGTGGTGTTAATAGTTAATTGAAAGAATCTTGAAACGGAGCTGATCCCCATTTCGTCGCGACAGTAATCGTTCTTCGGTTAGAAAAGTCCTTTGGTTTAGATATCTGCAGGCATATGTTCAGAACGGAAATACTTTATCTTGATGGATCCTTCATTGTAGGCATCTCGTACGAAATGGTGACGAATGGCAATGTGCTTAGTACGAGCATGAAAGACTGGATTTTTGACCAGTAATTGGGCACATTGATTATCATTATAAAGCATTACGGGAACGTCGTAATCGGGCAATAATTGCCTCATGAAGGAAGTGAATTGCTTCCTTGGTAGCTTCAGTCAGGCCCATGTACTCAGCTTCAGTACTACTTAATGTCACGCTTCGTTGTTTGCGTGACTCCCAAGTGATGGCTGCTCCCCCTAGACGAAATATATAGCCGGTGTATGATCTACTATTGTCCAAGCAACCTTCCCAATCAGAGTCCACAAAAGCTTCTAGATATCTTCCAGTTCTATAGTATACGATCCCAAGGTCCAGAGTTCCTTTAAGGTAACGAAGTACTCTCTTTGCTGCCTTCCAATGATGCTCAAGGAACTCACGGTATAAGCTATATCTGGTCGTGTCGCAATAGCCAAATAGAGTAATGAACCAATAAGACTCTGGTACGGAAACTTGTAGATCAATTGTTGGAACGTCTCGTCAGAAGCTTGCATTTGTAATTTAGAATTTGCTTCCATCGGTGTAGCTATCGGTTTAGAGTCTTGCATGCCAAATCGTTCAAGTAGTTCCATAATATATGGTTACTGGAACATACCAATTTTTATTCCATCTATGATGGACTGCTTAAACTCAATACCCAATCCGTAATGAATAGGTCCAAGATCTCGTAGTTTGAAGGTTTCGCCCACATTTTTCATAATTGTCGCTAGCCATATCATATCGTCCGTAACAATAAAATTGTCATCCACATAGATTATTACTATTTTCGTGGTGCAATTGATATCTGGGTAGTAGTATACGCAAGGATCCGCATCAAGTGGCTTCATTCCAAAGACTTAAGTTTATCATCCAATTTCCGGTACCGTACCATTGCCGACCTGCCTGTTTTAGACCATAAAGAGCTTTAGTTAGTGTACAAACTCTATTACCTCGACTTAATTCAAGTAGCCATATTTCTGCCGTTTTTAATATAGTTTGTGAATGATTTTCGTGAATGATTTCTTCCAGTAGTAGTTCAAGATAGTCAGGGACACCATATTAATTTCTTCTTCTAGATCTCCATTTAAGAAGGCGGTGGTAATGTCGAGTTGATTGACAATAAGCCCTTCTTCCGCAGCTAAAGCCATTACTGTGCGAATAGAACTTTGACGAACCACTGGAGCAAATGTATCCTGATAATCAATGACGTATCCCTGTGTATACCCTCTGGCCACCAGTCTGGCTTTACATCTTTCTAGTGTCCCGTCGGCTTGGTACTTATTTTGTAAAATTATTCTGTTTCCCACGAGTCGTCTATTCTGTGGTTTTGGCACAATTTTCCATGACTCGTTCTCTATTAGTGACAGAAACTCATTTTTAATGAGTTTGTACCACTGGACCATTTACAGCATCGTGAAATGATACCTCTGCGATTTTTGATACTTCGATATTAATCTCTTCTGGCTCTTGCACGACTGCTTCTGGCTCTATTTCGATTTGCTCAGTTTCTTGGGTAAGCCTCGTGCCTCGAACTTCAATTTATTAGATATTTTATCCAACATGAATCCTTTCATACCAAATAATTGAAAATGACTGACGTCGGGTTTCTTCTTGGTCCATAGCTCGAAAGGAGTTTGCATTTTAATGTTTTGGGCTGGGCAGCGATTTCTGATATGGTTAACATATCAGATTAATAGATTGTGCCCTAAAAGATGGTGGAAGCTTCGCCTGTAAGATCATGCAACGTGCCATCTCACCAGATTTATACCGTTGAGCTATGCCATCTATTGTGGCGTATTCGGTACCGTTGTACGATGGATTATGCCATTTCTCGCGAGAAATTCTTTCATTTAATGACTGCAGTACTGTAATTCCCATGTGTCGAAATTTTCTTCTTCATTCCGTAGTGAGACATCTTCCTAATTTAACGATCACGACTTGATACGTATAGTTATATATCACGCCAAGTGGAAGCGAACTCTGGGTACATAACCTGTAGTTAAGTGAGCAAGCGAGTAGGCTCAACCAAGCGAAACAACTAGATTTATTAAGTTACATTTTGAACTATTTATATAGATAATAATCAGCATAAAAAACAATGACAACTCTAAGATAACATTGATAAAATTCAAAGGTAAAATCTCCAACATTTTCTATTCAACGGCCGTTTTTGTTGGTTCTAAGGTTATTTTATAATTTCAACAATTATTAACCGTTTTCGTTTCCCCCAATATATTTTTACGGAAAACCTAAGCGAATCAAATTGGTTTTCTCATTTCCCAGAATGCTCAGTCGATCGTACAGTGACGGTTAGAAAATTTGAACAAAATTTTATTTTCACGTTTATTTTTCTTCAATGGTATTCGGACTCTGGGTAAAGCGTATAATAATTAAAGTCGGTCTTCGTATAGCATCGTCATTTGACGCTCGCCACGATTAACTTGACGCGAAACAGTAGATCATGCATTTGATTTCGAATAATTTAGGAATCCCTCATGATGGAAAAGCAACGTAAAGTGTATGCCACGTGCATCGCGCTTGTCAAAAAAAATCACAATATTAGGTAAATATCCCTTGTTCCTGCCACAGATTAATAAGTTTATTCCATAAAAGTATACAACGCCCCGTAGCTTAACCCTATCGGTTTGTATCCGTTTCCCCAAATATTTTGCCCAAAATTATCTATTGCCATTTCCCCATGGCATTTTTGGCCCAAAATAATCAATTTGCATTTCGCCCAATCCTACTTCACACAAACATATTATCATTTGTCCCAAAAGTATCGATTCCAAATTCGCCCAAACTAAAAATCCCTTGTCTTTATTCGCCGAGGAGTGGATTGGGCAAAATTGAAATTAGTCGAAATGTGATTTGGCGAGATTTGAATTAGGGGAAATGGATAGTAGGCTAAATGATATTAGGCCAAAAGGGAATTGGGTTATATGGGATTGGGCTAAATGAATCAGGGACTGAAATAAGAAATTTTTCTTATTGGACAAATGTCCAGTAACCCCCCTTAAAAATTCAAAAGTTATCGGACATTTAATAAAATTACCGGACAATGCTACATTTCCTGTATTGAAAAGTACTTTTTTTTTATCGGACATTTGTCCAGTGGAGCCCCTCTTAAAAATAAAAAGTTATCGGACATTTGGACAATTTATCGGACAAATTACCAGTGACTTGTGCTTATTTCCGTCCCTGAAATGAATTGGGCTGTTTGGGAATTGGGCAGTTTGTATTGGATCAATTGAAATTTTCCAATTGAGATTAGGCGAAATGGAATTGGACCAACGTTTTTGGGCGAATCTGGGTACAACCATATTATCAGAAAAGGGTCAGGTAATGCACAGGCAGATTCTGATTTTAGATACTCTAGCTGCCGCAGTCGGTGTATATAGTGAACGGAGGAACCGCTACTCTTTGTAAGACAATATAGACAAGCGCGGCCCTAAAATCACTCGAGCCAGGCAGGGGTGATTTTTTTTTTGCCTATTTTTAAGTGATGGACTTTGACGTAAAACTCGGCCTTTGCGGATAGTATTAAGCTACGGGGCGTTGTTTACTTTTATGGAGTAAAGTGGTAGACTTTTGATATAGGTCATTGCTGCTTGTTAACAATTATATTAAACACTATCAGCTTTCAATTGGTACCATTTGATTACTTCGATATGGCGCACTTTAACAAAAATAATGACATATTGCCTGTAAGTGTGATTGCACTTCTCTTATTTTTTAACTTGTTTTTGATACTAAAATAATTAAAGGGAGGATGAAGATAAAAATGAAATGATTTTTTGATTTTGCTGCTAGAATTAGACACGTTTTGCTTTGTAAATCATTCGGGAAGTGTACTTGTATTAATTTTAAAAAATCTCCAACTAAACAAAAGGCCTTTGGTTTAATAAAATCTTTGTGACGCGTGTTTCGGGACGATATTGCGCCAGTCGCGTGTATTTTACGAAGCCAAAGGAGGGGAATCTTTTGATTAGTCGGAGCATGAACCCTTTATATAAAACAGTCTATATTCGGAGGTTTTACTCAATTCCCGAATGTTTTCATTCGTGAATAAGTCAAATTTTTAAAGTAGAATCGATTATAAAGTCACTGCATTATTCTCTCCACCCTCCCTTTAATCTAAATCAATAAATTAGAGATCGGGGTTTGGACAAGAAAATTTCTGATTATTTTATCTTTATTCATAACTTAAAATATTTCGAGGAAAGTCTATGATAAATCCAATGTAATCGCGAATAATTTTCCGATTATTTTTTTATGATTAACTGATTAACTGATAGTTGTGGATTATTTTGTCCAAACCCCGATCTCTACAATAAATACTCTGGTTAAAAATTCAAGTATATAACTCGTGTATCACTTTTCAGGACATAGAAATCATGATGATGCCATCTAATTACGACATGTTTAGCAACGGTTCACGATGGGTTTACACGGGAATTTATACCAGTAGCGACACCTACATTATATCGGCTAAACCGGAAGTAAAACTTGTTTCAAGCGCGGACTTTTTTAGCGCGGATACGGAGGTTACCAACTTTAAATGAGAATGATATATTTGGAAAATATATTGGCTAATGCCTCTTACTTTTCAGACTCTGACACTCCTTTTCTTAAGCATTTTCTTCGTAGCATTCGTCCTTTCAATTAACGCTTTTATGGATAAATATTCGAGCATGAAAACCAATCGGTTGAAATCTTTCACGAAAACAGTCTGCGGGAAGATCTGGGAAGTCGCGTGTCTGTTTTTCTTCGAACGTAAGCGAATGAAATTGCTGCCCTCAAGGGAGACGGCAGAGAGAAAGGAGGAAAGAAAGCCTGACGTCATAGAACCTCTTTACTAAGGGAGCGCTTGTAAGGGCAAATACCGTAATTCCCTCAGTAAAGGGGATGACAACGACGTGAAAGATAGAAACCTCTGACGTATCAATGTCTCCCTCACTAACTCCCTATACTTTCGGCATTCGTGGAATCGTAAGTTAAAATAAGTCTCGAAATTAATTACTTTATTCGCAGCGATGGAAACGGTATCAAATTACTTAAGCGACCGAATTGCGCTCACGGCTTGGTTCATATCTCTGTCTTTCTTCTATTGCGTGTTAAGCTGCTATCTCAAGTCAGAGTTTTTTCAAGAAGAGTACCTTGTTATTGATAACCTGGACCAATTGATACGACAAAATCGATTGAAACCGCTTCTGATGAAAAGATCCTACGAATATTATTATATAGAAGAGCAACTGGTAAGGAGGAATACGCTTTTTTAGCCACACCCCTATAGGAGTTTAGGCTTACTAAATTGTCCGAGTATGTAGTAAGTACGGAGAAAAGGCGAAATACGTTAAGTCTCACAAAAATCAGGAAAAAAACGAAAAAGGTTAAGTCTCCCAAAAAATCTCAAAAAAATTCTAGAAAAAGACGAAAAGGTTAAGTCTCCCAAAAATAGTCCTAAAAAATCAAAAGGAAGAATGAAGCCCAGTAATTTCTACTCAAATGGCAATGCTAATACAATATACGATTTTTAAGGAACCTCAGAAAGAGGCTTGTCCGCTAATAGTAATAATACTTAGCTTAACAGTGGGCTCTCGGGGTTTGGTTTCTAATTCGAATTGCCCATATATTGAATGTCTCAGCAAAAAAAGGTAGTACGGACTTAAACAATAGTTTACCTATCAGATCAGGAATTCATATATAAATAGAGAGCCCTATATCAAAACTTTAAAGTGTTTTATTTGCTCTCGTTTTGATGACGTTGTTAACGACGCGAGAGGGAAAATATGTCGAAACCGCCACCATACAAAATGACAAACAATAATCAGGATCGATGAAAACTATTCGGGATCGATGAAAACTATTCGGGATCGATGAAAACTATTCGGGATCGGTGAAAACTATTCGGGATCGATGAAAACTATTCGGGATCGGTGAAAACTATTCGGCATCGGTGAAAACTATTCGGCATCGGTGAAAACTATTCGGCATCGGTGAAAACTATTCGGGATCGATGAAAACTATTCGGGATCGATGAAAACTATTCGGGATCGGTGAAAACTATTCGGGATCGATGAAAACTATTCGGGATCGGTGAAAACTATTCGGCATCGGTGAAAACTATTCGGCATCGGTGAAAACTATTCGGCATCGGTGAAAACTATTCGGCATCGGTGAAAACTATTCGGCATCGGTGAAAACTATTCGGCATCGGTGAAAAATATTCGGCATCGGTGAAAAATATTCGGCATCGGTGAAAAATATTCGGCATCGGTGAAAAATATTCGGCATCGGTGAAAACTATTCGGCATCGGTGAAAACTATTCGGCATCGGTGAAAACTATTCGGCATCGGTGAAAACTATTCGGCATCGGTGAAAACTATTCGGCATCGGTGAAAAATATTCGGCATCGGTGAAAAATATTCGGCATCGGTGAAAAATATTCGGCATCGGTGAAAAATATTCGGCATCGGTGAAAACTATTCGGCATCGGTGAAAACTATTCGGCATCGGTGAAAACTATTCGGCATCGGTGAAAACTATTCGGCATCGGTGAAAACTATTCGGCATCGGTGAAAACTATTCGGCATCGGTGAAAACTATTCGGCATCGGTGAAAACTATTCGGCATCGATGAAAACTATTCGGCATCGGTGAAAACTATTCGGCATCGATGAAAAATATTCGGCATCGATGAAAAATATTCGGCATCGATGAAAAATATTCGGCATCGATGAAAAATATTCGGCATCGATAGCAACAAATCGGGGTCTTTAAAGCCTGTTGATCATTCCGTCCATATTTATAATTGAATTACTGAACCGCTCAAATGATATTCTATACCATTTGATGTAATAAAATCTGTTACAGGCAACTAAGGATGATTCCGTTAAAAATTGGTTGGACAAAGTCGATTTATTTCCGGGCTTTGATATGTTTGCATGGGAATTTTTCAATGACATATGCAATGGAGGCGCGCTAGTTACAAGTGACATAATGTTAAAGTGGGCTTTCGGAGCCCTCATGGAATGGGGAGAAACTGACGAAATACAGATGATTTTGGAAAAGGGTGGCTTGTACGTCTCACGGTCCATCGTTCGAAGTGAGCTACTCATAATTCCAGTTGATGAAAGAGTCTTTAAAAAAGGACCCCCGATCTTTCGGGAGCTTTACACCGTTGGGTAATTAACTTTTAAAACTAAAAGATACACTCTTTGAAGGGAGGGTAAAGAGGAAAATGAAGTCATATTTTTTTGATGATTGTTCTAAAAATAAGACACGTTTGAGTAGTAAAGCATTCAGGAGCATATCTGAATTCTACAAATAAAAACAGGAACCTTCTGATTATGACATAGAATTTAAAAAATGGTTAGTCTGAAGTAAAGTTGAAGAATCTAGCGATATTGGAACGTGAGGTAGTTGCTACGGGAATGATAAATTTCGAGAAGTTATTTTTAAACAAGATTCGCTAATCTCTCGTGTTATAATTATCAAAATTACTTCATGCACTAAAGAAGATTCCAATACAAATTTAAGTGAAAACCGCTAACAGATAGCATTTGTGGTTCGTTTGATAATAGGGTCATTCCATGGGAAATCGACCAGTCATGACACCATGGGTCAGCCGATTTTTATGAAACTTTCAACATATGCTTAGACACCCAAAATAATAGATTATCCAAAGTATTGGCCAAATATTTTGATTAGATCGACTTTTACAGCGATTTGAAAAAAAGCCTGATTTTCGGTTTTCGCCGTTGCCCTTTTCGGTAGCCTTCAGAAAAGTTTTAATATTTTAATTTTGAGTAAAGCAACACTCTCACAAATTTAACGCCTTATTTAAAATGAATCGACAAACACGATGGTGTAAAATTCGAAAACCTACGATGAATAGATCTTTCGTAATTGACGTCTAAACTCAAAAATATTTTTCGGGGGGGGGGGTCCCTTCTATGGCCCGCGGTCAAAAAGGTACAACTAGAATTTTTTGAAAAGGGACATTTTCACTAGCTTTTGGCAAGGGCTTTCAGAATATAATAATATTGATATAGTTATTTGGGTCCTAAGTGGAGTTTTTTTCAAAAAATCAAAATAATGTTTTTTTTTTTTTTAGTTTTTTTCATATATTTAATATAATGTATACAAAAAAATACGAGCACATTATTTTTTTTAAAAGGTACGTAGTTTGCCTTTTTTAATTCTTTTGATGAAATTTTGAAAACTTTGCTTGGTTTTCTGCAAATTAATGAATGGTCTGGTACTTTACACAATATACAGCTCAAGGGAACGTAACATTTGTCACTTTCATATTTCAAGAACTTCATTTTTCTCTTTACCCTAACTTTTAACAATCACGTAACCCAAGATCGCCTGACAGAAAATGTCCTGGCTACCGTTTGGCTTTTAGTGAAAAATATAGAGTAACTAGACGCGACACTGACGCTGTATTAAATTATTTTCAGTTGGGAAAGATATAATTAATTTATACAAGCTTCCGTAAAGTAAACATTTCCGCGAAGAAATTGGTTTTATACGTGTTAAATTTTACCCTAAGCAAGCTTGCCACAGACCTGGAAAACCTGGAAAGTTAGGGTTTTTCAAAATAGTTATTAAAAATCAGGGGATTTTGAAATGGTATAATGGTCAGGGAGTCGAATCTAGTATTATTCCATTAGACCATGCTTTCATAAATATGTGTAGAAATGTATTATAAGGTCAGAACCTTGAAAACCTTTGAGGACAACCAACTTACCACGTAACGCGTCTAAATATTCCCACGGCTCATCTTATTATAAATAAATCGTAGCTCACTAAGCTTGAAAGTGGCGTCGTGACAAGTACTGACTAAAGAATTAACAACATACACCGTAAAACAATAAAAATCTATATGAGGGTCAATAATTTAGAATGTTTCGAAAATGGTGGTAGGACCAAGCTACAGTGGGTTCTATGGGTCATTTTCAGACGAAAATGTTCTATTACATTTTGTAGTAAGGGGCGCCGTTTAGGAGTGACGAAATGAATCATGCGCGGAAGACCCCTTAACGCACATTAATAAACGTATACTTCAAGCTAAAGTCAAATTTTTATCAAACGCGTGCTTTTAAAAAACCAGCTAAATAATTAAGCATATTTTATCATTGATGTACGTTAAGGGGTCATCCGCTCATGATTCATTTCGTAACTCTTAAACGGCGCCCCGTACTGCAAAACGCCATAGAGCATTTTCGACCCATAGAACTCGGTCCTACCACTATTTTGGAAACACCTTGTATATATATGTCATGAAATTTTGGGTTACTTAGGTGTTTTTATACGTAATTTATAGACATTTATAGGAATTTGGGGACTTTGCTCTTACTCCTTGTGAGTGTGAACCAAGCAATAAATCCTACAAGAGTTTTATTTGTCGTTCAAAACTACCACTATTTTGGAAACCCCTTGTATATATATGTCATGAAATTTTGGGTTACTTAGGGGTTTTTATGTGTAATTTATAGACATTTATAGGAATTTGGGGACTTTGCTCTTACTCCTTGTGAGTGTGAACCAAGCAATAAATCCTACAAGAGTTTTATTTGTCGTTCAAAACTCGTATTATATGATAAATTCGTTCTTGAAACGAGTACGGGTACGTGAAAAAAATCGGCTTATACAATGCTTTGATTACGCGATGAGGTTAGCGTCCTGTATACATATTCGTTTTTCATGAGCTTTCTCCATCTATTATAACAGAATGATGTTCTTTTTTGAAACCAAACTTTTTCACTACATGGATTTGTATAATAAATACCCTCTGGATCTCGTGTCCTGGAGTATTCCGATTAAAACCGAGACGCAAATTACTCTTTTGGCTGTCAGCGTGCCATTTTACGTAATTCTACCCATCGGTTTTTCCATTTCTTTCCTGGCTCTTTTGGTGGAATGTTTGACGTCCCCCGAGGGTTTCAAAATGGGACGCTTCAAGTTTGGCCGAAGTAATCGAATCAATGCTACTGAAGAAAACCCTGAGCTGGAAGAAACTGAGAATCTCGCCAATGACCAAGTATCGATAGTGGATAAGTTAAACAACGACGTGGAGCCAATGGAGAACGAGCGAGACAAGGAAGTTCAACCAATAGAGGATAAGCTAGATAACGAAGTTTCTTTGAAAGCAGAAAATCAGAAGACTCGCGAGCACGTGGAGGTCGTCGAAGACTGGACGCACGAGGAAGGAGAAACCAGACTTCGCACCTGGTCAAATATAGCCCGACGTGGTCATAATCAGCCTCCTCGTATTTTCGTTAGCAAGAAAGAAGGGGACACCAGGGTTTTGGCGTGGGAAAGTTCACCTACATCGGAAAATAATGAGCCTGATGGGCCCATGTTGGTCTAAATCGAATATTTGACGTTGCCACAAAAATGATTTTCCCTTTAAAACTTCACAGGATTTTTTAAACGGAGGGTGAAGATTAAAATAAAGCGACTCTTTTATCGAGTCTACTATTAAACCTAAGACTCGTTCGCGTATTAAAACCTTCTGGAAATGTACTTTTCAGAATTGCGCAAAAAATTGTCATTCAATTAAAATAAGATCTTCGTACTAATCAAAGACTCCCCACCTTTTACTTTAAAAATATCCGTGACACGTGCTGTTGTACGCGTAATTGCGCGCGTGAAAAGGTTACAGAACCGGATACAAGGAGTGTGCCGCGTCATGTGTCGTGAAGATTTTATTAAACCAAAGGTGGGGCGTCTTTTGATTGGTCGGAGGTTTATTATATTAAATGAATGCCAAAATAAGAACGTTTCCGATTTTTTTAATCATATACAAATTAATTAATTAAAAACTTAGTTTGCCAGACAGAAAGTAATGACATTCGTGTTACGAATCTTAAAGGTATATAATAATATTACTTTAGAGTACAATTGTCTGAACATGAATACTTGAAAATCTTCGTAATTAATTAAAAACTTAGTTTGCCAGATAAACAGAAGGTAATACCATTCGTGTCGTAAGTACTATTAAGTTTCACAGATGTATTTACAACTTGGAATGACCAGGTATGATTTTCACTCCGAGAACACGCGTTTCAACTTTTAAAGGACATATATTATCGTTTTAATTCGGCAGTGCCATTCATCGTAACCTTTCACGAATAACATTGCCAAAATGATTGAACTGTACATTTCGTAAATCCTGCCATACTTCGTGTATAGTTGATATCTTACAAAGCTGAAATATGAATTCTATCAGAAGCGCGTGGAAACTATAAGAAGTCTTAACGTAAGCCTTACGGGGCTCTATGTACTATGTTTACCGCTCTTTTTAACCTACTGTCTTTGGCGGATGCTTGCGTAGTGCAAGGAACACGCGTGAATAGCCACCGAAAGGAATGTGCACGTAAGAGATCACCATAGTTCTGTTGCCATTTGTAACCATGGTAACGCTCGCTCAACTCATCTCTGATTGGTCATATTTCAAGTGGGGTGAGCGGATGACTTTTTTGCCATTATGATTTCACGGTGGCTACAGCCAAACTTGGGGAATGGCTTATATCCCAGACTTCTTATAGTTTCCATGCTCTTCTGATTCTATTTTATGATATAACTAGCGATTCCTCGGCATGCGTTGCAATGCCACAAACAACGAAACATTGATCTATCGGTCTGTCGATCTATCCTTCTATCGGTCTATCGATCTATCGATTTATCGATCTATCGATTTATCGATCTATCGATTTATCGATCTATCGATTTATCGATCTATCGATTTATCGATCTATCGATTTATCGGTCTATCGATTTATCGGTCTATCGATCTATCGTTCTATCCATACAGCGATACCACACGATCTCGCAATTGGATGAATGCAGAAGCCGATGAAACCCTCCTTTGAAGTCTATTACTCCCGGGTCTTGTCTACCCCTCTCTGTATGGGTTAATTTCAAAAAGCGCGATTCGTACGCCTAATAACGGTAGATAATTTCGTAGCGGGAGTTCGTCAAGCGAATATCTCTAGCAGCCTTGGATTTCGTCAAAAAAACATCGTCGTTTGTGGAGAGAGAGAATTTCCAATTTTCCGTAGACAGGGGGTATGCAGTAGGACCCCCTCCGATCTCGTAAAATTGGGAATTTTACCCATACAGAGAGGAGCGCTATATGGAACATTAGAGTAGTAGACTTCAAAGGAGGGTTTCATCGGCTTCTGATAAATGGTAAAGGAAGGCGCGTACAGGACAAACAATAATTTTTATTTATATAGATTTGCGACCGCAAAACTCTATAATCGAAACAAACCTTTTCATTCAGTGGCATTACAACGCGTGCTGGGTACTCGTTAGTATTGATTATCAAATAAGATATATCAAATGTGTATTATAGCGTTGTGTCCGTTTTATAAGCGCATCGGAGACAATACTGTTCGCTATTCCCATTGCTAGGCTACTAAGTATATTTACTAAATTGCATCACTGTACAAACAAATGTTAACAAATCGACTATAATTAATCTGCTCGGCACGAAGAGAATTTAACCAAAATATGATTTTTCTCTTCGATAGTGCTATTAACAAAATTATCATTAATTACATTCATACTAGGCACAATAATATGAAGTATAAAAGTAATAAAACATTAAGAGTTAATCGTGAAATATCGCAAAATTAGCAAATAATTTTATCCAAACGAAGAACCCTAGACCTTACAAGGACATCGCAACTCTATAAAAAAGAAATAAAATGTTTTGTGTTATTAATTAATTTTGAAACTATTTTTATAGACTTTTCTTTTTTGTTTCGTTTTTACTTTAAATTTTCTTAACTGTATTTAAAAAACTAAACTTTAATCCATTTTATCTCCTGAATCTGATAACCTTTTAAGTCGCTTGATAACTTGGCCTTCTTAGAATGTATAACGCAACGAATTTAAATGTTTAAATAAACGCAATTGAATTGAAATGAATTGATTAGAGTGGGATATTAAAACTAAGCTTCCTTTTTTGGAGGCAAAGTTCAACCTGTTTTCGTCATTTAACCGAGCATTTTCAACCTACAAAAAGGTATCAAAAGACATTTTTTCTTTCAATTTCGGATCTTGAAATGATACCGTCATTATTTAAATCTAAGCGTTTAAACTCGACTTCGAAATAAGTCTTATTTCCAGCGATGGTAGGGTCGTATTTTTTCGCGTTCATCCAGACTTCTCTAAACTCTAAAAATCCATTTTTATTCGAGTCAATTTCAAATACTACTCGGTCAATATTTTTATCCCGAGAATTAAATTTATTCGTCGAACTTCTGACGTTTCGGGAATGTCGCGATTGGTCCTTTGGATTCAGGCATAAGCATTTTTCGCAGCCTACACCTTCTCGGCACCCGCCATCGCAATTGCATCCTATTATGTCACAAGGTCCCACTCCGCAATACGGCGTGGCTTCCGTGCAATCGTTGCAAAATCGACTGATTATTTTTTCGCATCCCAGGTCCTTATTCTGGCAGGGAGGTGGGCAACACGACTCGCTAAAAACTACGAGATCCTTAGACGTCAACGATAAGATCAAGAGTAGCAGTAACGTGCGAATATGCCAGCTGGACATGGCAATTTTTCAAAACTTTGGAAATAAACATCAAAATTTAAGTTATTCAGTTCGCAAATAAAAAACATCAGTCTAGTAGTAAGCACCCGTACCTTCTTTAGTTCATGATGTAATTTTGATAATTATAACACGAGAGATTAGCGAATCTGGTTTAAAAATAACTTATCGAAATTTTATCATTTCCGTACCTATATTTTCGGGATAGTTTGGAAAGATTTGAGAGGTCAGTAGTCTGGGAAATAAATCATTCCCAAACAATCCTTACCCCCAGAAAAACTGAGTATAAAAATCAGTGCCATCTCTTATTTTTTCATAGTACTAAATGGTTTATAGCCAGTAGCGCAGTTTCCCGAGAGCGCAGTTTCCCGAGAGCGCAGTTCCCAAAAGCGCAGTTTCCCAATAGCGCAGTTCCCAATAGCGCAGTTCCCAATAGCGCAGTTCCCAATAGCGCAGTTCGCCAAATCATTTCTCAACCAGAGACGTCCACCAAATATTCGTATACTTGCACCTAATATCTTTAACATAAGACCAAATCTTTCATTGTTGATTTTAATATAATTTGAAATCTCTTTTTAAAATAGTTTGATACATAATGTCGAAAATCATAATCTCGAATGACAGATTAAATAAACTAACCTAACCTTACCTAAAATATTTTTGTAAATTTTCAGCATTCGACGTTCTAAAACTGAACCCGTAATTATAAGAAAATGCGTTTATACGAAAACACCCTTTTGGAAGTGCGCAAATGAGAACTGCTATTTTGGCAGCCGCGCTTTTGGGAAACTGCTCTTTTGGCAAAACTGCGCTTTTGAGAAACCGCTCTTATGGGTGTGCGCAAATGGTAACTGCTCTTTTTGGCAACTGCGCTTATGGCTACATACCTACTAAATAACCCTTTACTTCTGAATTTAGAAACGTAGTTATTGGAGGCAGACCTAACTGGAATGCCTGCCTAACAGCATTTTCCTAAAACAGCTATTTCTATTGAATTTCGTGATCACGACTGTTGAGGGAAACCGCTACAATTTATTAGAAAAGCAAACCTTAATGTTCTATTATAGTTCTCGTTTAACTATAGTTAAGGGAATTACTTTTTATATCATAATACCAAACTTCCGCCTTAAAAATCAGGCGTTCTTAGTAATATTAAACGTTTGGAAGTAAATTGAAATTTGGATTTAGCGTAACGAGCGTAAGAACGATAATTCATAGTGAATAAAACAACTCCAAAAAATCAAATATTTCAAACCTTTTTCATCAAAAGAAAAATTATAATATAGTTTCGAATTGGGACGTATATTCTGCATAAGTGAGCGGAAATCAACTTAGTGTGAATTCCTTGTAAAGCTAGTGGAAATTTTTATCACTCCCTCCGGAAACTAAAGGAATAAAAATTTCCAAGAAGCCCAAAATATCATACTGCTTATACAACAAATGTTTATTTAAATTATGTAGTTAAATTACCAGGGTAATGGTATTATACTATGTGCTCTGGTTACCCTGGTAAAGTAGTACAAAATGGTAGTTATTTAATTTTTTTGTATTTAAAGTGAAGAAATTGGTAAAAGAGGTCAAAGTTTAACGTTTTAAATCGTCTGCTTTTCAATATTTATTCGTGCTTGGCGTAGTTTTTCATGTCCTCGTCACTTTGCCATACCAATGTAAAGTGAAATGGTCAAGTTTTTCTTGAAAACATTACATTTTTCACGAGATTTTGGTTTATTTGGTCAGAAATAAGAATTTGGAAGAGTTTTAAAGACTAATTCAAATACAAATCATTTTGTGAATAATTACCGTGATTCGATTACTTTTGAGGTAAATTACCGCGTAATTTAACAATTCCCAAAATGACCGTATTTTTTTGTTACAGATAAATATTTGTGACAGATATTACAACTCAGAATGGGCAGATATTAAATTACATCTTGCAATGAACCGATATAAAAGTTTTTATTACAACTCAGAATGGGCAGATATAAAATTTTCAAATCAGGCCAATTCAGCCAAACCTTTCACAAATAACTCTGCCCTTATTTTAGTCATTCTCAAGTCGTTATATTGTCTTTCGTAATACGCGTTCTTTATTCTGAAAGGGAGAATGCAACCTAATTACAATTTATTTTTTTATCGATTCCTTGTCGTTTAAATAGGCCTAATCCACCGATAAAAAGTTTACAATACAAATATTAAACTAGAAATAAATTTAAAACTTACCCGGAAAATAGGGTTAGCGGGATTCATGGAGATCCTGAATTGCCTCCGTGTAAGGTCTAGCGACCAATGAGCAAAGACCCATCATTCACGCGAGATCTCCACGAGACTTGCAGTCGCGTGCGATTGGTCGCTAGATCTAACCAAGAAGGATCAGACAAGGAGAGGAAAAGTGGGGACGGCGCAGTTCCTACTGCCTCAGCCTAAACTCCCACTCTGGGAGAACGGGGGTAGAGATGTTTCGTGGTAAAATGTTGTCACGTGGGTAAAACGGATCCTTTATGAGACGCGTAGTAGCCGACGACGCTAGTGACCACGTGACAACAGTTTACCTCGAGAATTTCCTATGACCCTTTCCACCCGAGTGGGGGGTTGGCTCTTCTCTCTCTAACTCAACGCAGCCCCACTTTTCCTCTCCTTGTCTGATCCTTCTTGATCTAATACGCGAGGAAATCAGAACCTCCGTGAATCCCGCTAAGCCTATTTTCAGGGTAAGTTTTAAATTTATTTCTAGTTTAATATTTGTTTGTAAAAATTTTCAGTAGTGGATTAGGCCTATTTAAACGATAAATAATCGATAAAAAATCACTTGTTGTTAGGTTGCATTCTCCCTTTAAATGAACTATGCTACGTTATGAAATATAAAAGAAAATATTTATAATATAAAATATTATTATATTTATTTCAAAGGACAGAGTTATTTGTGAAACGTTTGACTGAAACCATGCCATGGAATGCCCCTCGATGAAACAAACCCTATGCCTCGCGACTCGTGCCATACGATCGTGACGTCTTTAAAAGATTGAAGAATTCAATTCGAAAAACTATTCATCGCAAGATAGCTTCCAAAACTGTTTATTTTATGTATACAAAGAATCACTTATTTTCCAATTAATATATTCTCAAATATAATGGTTGATTGTTATCTGACGTGGTAGGGTCATAAATATTAGTATCAATATTCGCGACACTGACCAGGTCTATCATTTCGGGTTTCGTTTCTTTGTCCATATTAACGTATTTAAATTCATCCGTGGAACCCGAGGGTTCACCGGCACTCCATTGGTTATCCGCACTTGCCACTTTGTTCATTCTAAGATAATCAAAACCATTTTCGTTGTTTATCTCATTTTCCGTCTCAAGTTGAACGCTACTCATTTTCACGTATTCCATTTCCAACTGCAAATACACCTTTAGAAAGAAAATGTTAAATTAGTAACAAGAACTTTCATGGTAAACGGTGTAACTGCTTAAAGCGAGAATGCAACCTAACAACAAGTTAGGTTCGATTCCTTATCGTTTAAATAGGCCTAATCCAACAGTAACAAATATTGAACTAGAAATAAATTTATTAGATGAAAACCAGTTGGGCAGCCGCCCACCTAGAAGGGAGGGCTATTTGTGACAGATATTACAACTCGGAATGGACAGATATTAAATTACATCTGGCAATGGACAGATATATAAGTTTTATTACAACTCAGAATGGGCAGATATTAAATTTCATCTTTCGATGGACAGATGTAATTTTTTATTACAACTTGGAATGGCCAGATATTAAATTTTCAAATCAGTGCAATTCAGCCAAACCTTTCACAAATAACTCTGCCCTTTATTTTAGTCATTCTGAATTTGTTGTACTGTCTTTTGTAACATGCATTTTTTTTTTGATGAAAGGAACTATGAAATAAAAATTTAGATCATCTTGTAACATACTACGATATGAAACAGAAAATATTTATTTCAAAGGGCAGAGTTATTTGTGAAAGGTTTGGCATGCGCACCAAATTCAAATATCAATTTCATTATCTATTCAAAAAGCGCGGATACCTTCTTAAAATAAGATTGTTACAAATTTTAAAGATTTAAAAATCCACTTTCATATCCCTTTAAAACACGCGCTTCCTTATCCCTTTTCAAGGCTTTTAGAAACCTTGGGCCTCTTGCCCTCTTCCTTCTCCGAGCATAGAGTGGCGCCTTCTAACTTTAGTCATAATTTAAATAATTAAATTTATTTTGAATTTATAATTTTATTTAAATAGCATATTATAATATTCGAAGACGAATGATATTTTATTATATAATTTATTTAAACAATAATTAAAGTTAAAAAAAAAATATGGTAAAACAAATATAGTAAAACATTAGCTTAACGCCGCTGGGCGCTGGCTGTGCGTGATAGCTGTAGTATCGAGTTTGTTTCACTAAGCCTTTGTATAACAAAATTAAACGTGATGTTACGGTATATTTAAGGCCAAATGGAAAAAATAACTTGTAAAATGCACAATTCCCACATTTTAAAATGGAAATAAACAAAAATAACACCCTTACTTAGGTATTTTGATAAAGATATTATAATTTAAAGTAGGAAAGGCGAGAAAAATGATGGCGTCAGTGCGATAGCTTTCCGCGGCTCTCTGGCTTATTCCACTTACTAAATTCAGTCGGCGCCTTTCACGCTACCAGAGATGTAATGAGAGGGCGTCACCTCGGTACGTGATTCGTCACTTGGAAAATGATGAACAGAATAGAATTCTCCTCCTGATTCTCCTCCTCTCCCAAAACTCAATCTCTAAGAGAGACAAACTTTGCTGGGATTTTGGCACTATCACAAATAGCAAGTGTTTCGCTCGGCGCGAAACACTAATTCGCTCTGCGCGAAACACTAATAGCTTAACATCAAAATAGGCTTAGCTGGATTCGTTTGATCATGGAGATCCTGCATTCACAATATAAGAGCCATCGATCTATGCCATTGGTCGATAGTCCTTAAATGGGAAGTTCAAGTGATCTTCATGAATCACTTTTTTTTCCGGGTAAGTTTTAATTTCTAGTAGAATATTTGTTTTTAAATTTTTAAACTTAGGATTAGGCCTATTTAAACCATAAGGAATTGATTAAAAATCACTTGTTTTTAGGTTCCTTTAAGTAACATAAAATATTTCAGTAAATAAGGCTAGGCTTATAAGTAATAAGGCTAAGCGATGGAAATAACAGATGTTGAAACACTTCTAAGGTGTGCCATAGAAAATACATTATGGAGAGTTAAGTAATGTGTTTTCTATGGCGCAACACTCGTACAACCATGTCCAAGGCAAAGCTTTCATTCAGGGGCTAATAAATAGGGTACTGACAGCACGTTGTAATGGCCTATGGATAAATAACAAGTTGCGCTGATAACGCCAATCTTTTTTTAAGGTCGAAAGGATAAAACAAGTTGAGAAAATAATACCAAAAGTCTATCATTTTATACCATAAAAGTAATTTACGCCCAGTAGCTTAATACTATCAGCAAAGGTCCAGGTAAATGTAGAGCAGATTTTGATTCGAGACACTCTAGCGGCCGCAGTCGATGTAAATAGTGAACGGAGGATGCGCCACTCTTTAGAGAAATTCCGCCGAGTTGGGAGTGTAAGACAATATAGCCAAGCACGGCCCGCCTAAATTCCGTCCCTCTCTCCCGACTCAAAATATCGAGGAAGAGTCAAAATTACTCGAGCAAGACAGGGGTGATAACTTTTTTGTCTATTTTTAATTGGTGGGCTATGATGTCGATATGTTGGCGACCCCTTTTTCGTACGTCTTTTCCTTTTGTTAGTTTTGAACGTATCGCAGCCGCTAGATATAGATTAATGAGGCTAAAAGAGCTTTGAGACTTACGTTGCTTGTAGATTCTTGTAAAAAATCGCTCAACTCTTTCCCCAATTGATCAAAACTGGGTCTAGATTCAGGGTTTTCGTTCCAACATTTCAACATCAGTCTGTATCTGAATATTTTTTTTATAAATGGTGTTAATTCAATAATCGATTACCATAAATAAGAGTGTAAGAGGAGTAGAAGGTTGAGCCTTTGAGATTAAGGTTAATATCAAAATCCGGCGATTAGGAGTAGATTTTGGAGCTAAAATACTAAATGCTTTTAGAGTTCGGAATCGGATAATCAATAACTTAAGATATCTATTGTTAACTAGGCTTTTTTTTCAGATATTTTAATCTCGGATAAATTGTTTGGTAATATAAAAGCACAAATTATATAAAGAAACGTCTATAGAATCGATACGAATTATCCGGAGATAAAACTTTAAGCCCGATTAATAAACAAATTACGCGTTTATTCAAACGGATAATGCGAAGACAAAAATATGAAGTTTCTCGAAATCCGTGTAGAATGAAATATAATCATTATATTTTAATCTAAATTGAAAGGAACCGCGACTTAATTACTACATTCTAGCTATGAGATCTCAATTTGGGTTCAAATCCGCGAAGAAACTTGAGTTTCAAATTTTCTTATCGGTGAATGAATAACTCGTATAACGTATCAATTTCCTATAACAATGAGTACGAATAAAAGTTTGCCTTATCATTCAGGTATACGTTAACTCATATATGAAATGGATTTTTTTTGCGAACGGATAATATCTGATTGACTTTCACGATGGTCTTATTCAATTAACAAAATTTAGACGAATTCCGAGCTATAAATGCTTTTAGATTTAAAATATTTCACTATCAGTTAAAGAATTGAGCCAATAGATTGTAAATTAATAGATATTTTCTAAAACATAATGGTTGTAACCTTTTGCAATCTCCCTGTTTTATAACTTTTCTGGTTGAATCTAGTACTATTAACAACGGACACCTATCTTAATAGATAAAGATGAATAACAAATCCTGGTGTTTATAAGCGTCCTCTAACGTCAAACAGTGGCAAAAGTAGGAACTAACAAAACCTCGTACATGTCATGCTATATGGATAAAGAATATAGCCGATCCGGATAAGGATGACTAAATGTTTAAGGCAACTTTTAGAATTGGTCAAGGCATCTCCTTATACTTCTCTTCATTCTGGGTCATTCCATATGGTTCCACCTAGGCATGCAACCATGGGTCGGCAGATCTTAATGAAATTTGGTACACTTGTTTCTATGCTTAAAAAACTAGGATTCCCAGATTAAAATAATAATAATTGAATTTTTGGCGAAATTTAGAGTAAACCCCCAAGATTTTTAGAACGTCAGCGAAAAAAGATTATGCTCTTGCGAAAATACCAATATCTTTCTGACGCCTCGGTTGATTCTTTGGAATTTACTCATGTTTATAGAGGAAAAGGCGAGGAATCCGATGGTCATCTCGAAAATGGTCTACCTCTTATAGTTTTTTCGTTATTTTATAATCAATTTTCAAAGTTCCGATGCTAAGCCTAGGCTGCCTAGCTCGGTGAACTAGGCGAGCACGACCTGTATTTTTTTTTTTTTTTTAATATTCGCGGCTGTTCTTGTCGCCAATCACGAGCGAGTACGCGTATTTTAAAAATACGCGTGCTCGCTCGTGATTGGCGACTAGATCAGACGGGAATATTAAAAAAAATACGGCTCGTGCTCGCCTAGTTCGCCGAGCTAGGCAACCAAGGCTTAGCATCTGCAAGTTTCGTAACTTTGGAAATTGATTATAAAATAACGAAATATATTTGGTGAGTTATATTATTGTTTTTCTCATTATTTTAGCATTCTTAATCGATTAAAAATAGGTTGTTTCGGCCTCTCATTCTCCCTTTAAGGGTAATTTCCACCAGGGATGTTTTACAGCGAAAAATGCAAAGAAAAAAACCGCCAAGCCGTAATATAAAATTGTTTCGCTGGGGAAAATATTTTTTCGCTGTGAAAATCGCTTTATGAAAATTAGCAATAAGAAGGCAATTATTTTTCTACCATATTATTTACCTTTAAATTTTGTTTACCATCAAAAATGATCCGAGAACTGAGATTTTTACATTGAACATCTTGACATTTTCGCCACTCAAACCAACCATTGTCTCCTTCGTAAGCTTCTACGGTGCAGATTATTTTATGAAGTTTATTGGTGGAAAAATATTTGATGGAACTAAGGACGAAATAAAAATTATATACAGATAATTTGAGAGTAGTTTACGATCGAAGTGATTTCGATTAATAATCAGCGTTCTAAGATTAAACTAAACTAGTAATCTCTTTGGTGTAGATTTTAAACCAATCTGTTCCGAAGCAAGAATAATTTAAGCCCGGTTTTATTCAATCAACGTTTTTCAAGTTTTTCCTTTCGCTTATCCGATAGAAGCTTATTCATTTAGATATCCGCTTTTCTGCCATTTGAAGCCTGATATCGTGGGTTAAACGAATAGCTTGGTTAAAGCGGAAAAACTATCACTTTCAGCAAGAATTCATTCGGTTTCATAAGAATATGGGAGGGCCGCGATTCAATAACCATCCTCCCAAACTTTGTAGCAAAAGTTCGTCCGCTTCGAATCGATTTTTCAAGTAAATCGCTCCTGACATCTATTATTAACCCGCGCCACTAACGACCTTGACATAATATTTTGAGTAATAAAAATATAGCCGACCGAAAAAAGATCTAAGCGTACAAATGTTGCGAAAATTGCGGACAAACTTTTGTTACAAAGTTTGGGAGGATGGTACCAGAGGCTAAACCTATGCTCCCATATTCTTATGGAACCTGAATGGATTCTTGCTATCAGGATATGAATCTGTCTTAAAGTTGCGTCAAGCTAAAACCAACGTGAGCGCGTAGTGGAATAATTGGGGAATAACCCAGAAATAACGGAAGCACGTGTATTTTTCCCGCATCCTGTTACTCTGGGAATTCTTATGGCTGGCTTGGTGGCAGAATTCAACTTCGAATTGCGGGAGTGGCTTGCACACGATTTGAAACGTCATTTAGTGACGTCAATCCTCAATAACGTCTTTCCTTCTCAGATAAGCCGTAGTCTCAAATTTTAACGGCTCGTAGTGGGCCAAGGCATACCGTATAAAACTAGATTGAGACTTAGGTTTTTAGACATTTCATTCTTTAATCTATTTAATAATAAATGGTTACTCGCGCGGTAACTACTCCAACTCTAGGAATTAGCGCCACAGAAATTTTGTAAAATTTCTCTAGTTCTTCGTTGCTAGAAACCAATCAGGGAAATTGTTAACGGTGAGACTGTTTCTTCACGACAGCTAGTAATACAAAAGAATTCTCCCCAATTCGGAAAAAAGTTCCTATAGAGTGGGGTCTATGGGCCCATAAGAATTACCGGTGTAACTTCTATTCTTTTAAGATTTCATTTGTTCCGTATCGTTGTCCATCTTAAGTATTTTACCTTGAAATTTCGGTTTGAATGTTTATCGTCGGATAAATTCCTATAAATATAGCGTGATTATATACATTACTAATTTGCTAAACCAAAAGTTTATATAATACTAGAGAGAATATGTATTCAAACTTCAACCGATTCATCGCTATAAGCTCTTTCAATTCTTGATAGAATTAATTATAGTTTCGTCAAAATTGGCTTAGGAAAAAAAATATATATTATTCTCTCAAGTGATATAATACTAGAACGATTAACGCACGCCGGACATAAATCTTAATAATTTTTTAAGCGTTATTGCCGAGCTTGCCCAAACAGCCATACAGGCTAACTAACAAGAGTGAAAATTAATTTTCGTGGTAGATAGTGTACATGCTTAAGTAACATGAATCTTTGCAGTAAATATGGCAGAGCAACATTTCGCTAAGTTGAGAAGACAGCAACAAAGGAAATAAAAGATGTTGAAACACTTCTACAGACGTCCCATAGAAATCAATTATGGGGAGTTAAATAATGTATTTTCTATGGGACGCCTGTAGAAGTGTTTCAACACTCGTACAATTATGTCCATGGCAAAACTCACATTCAGGGGCAGACATGAAATAACTCGCTATACAGGTTTACAGGTTTATTTGGGTGCCGTACCCTATGGTACACCCTTTTGAATCGGATGTACTCTGTTAGAGCGCTTTCCCAAAAGAGCGCAGCGCTGTTTTTCAATTAGAGCGCATCTGGAAAAGAGCGCTTTCCCAAAAGAGCACTTTTTCTAAAAGAGCGTTTTCCTTAAAAACACTCAATAAAATCGCCACTTCATAAAAAATGAATACACTATACTAGTAACCTGACTTAACCTAAACATTTTATATTCATATTAAATTAAATGCTTCCTGTTTCCGGAATCAGGAATGCCCTATATTAAACTACCCCACTCAGATACACTCAACTCATTGAACGCATTTCGTAAACGACGCTTTCCCAAAAGAGCGCTTTTCAAACAAAAACAAAAAAACTCTAAAACCTTTTTTTGTAAAGCGCTCTTCTGGGAAGTGCTCTAATGAGGCTCAACCTTTGAATCATAGCGTTAGAGTCATCGGGAGCTCGACAAATCGTAATACAATAATATTAAAATAAAACGATGAAAATAAAATTAGGGCATTGTTCAGGATTCATACGTTCTGGGTAATCTATTTTCTAAGGGACCCCTGTGGAAGTGTTTCAACACTCTGAATGAATGAATGAATGCTTTATTTACTTTTCCCTGAGGAATCCCTTTTGTATCAGGGAGGAGCATAGCTCACAAGTTGCATGGTTAAATATTTAAAACAATAAAATCATTATATACAAGATCTAATACAACGATGGCAACAGCATTAGTATGAGAGGTATAGTTTTTGATGTACATGACAAGGACCGATTTACGTGTTTTTTTTTTTTTTTTTTTTTTTTTTGTTTGTTTATTTGCTTTTGTTTCACTATTGTTGCTGTTTACACTTTTGGCGAAGGTTTCTCCAATTGAGAAGCAGTGTCTGTGTGGAGTGAATGTTCTCCCAGTTTAGAGGCGCATCGGCGAGTAAACTCAAACGACTGCGGAACTCAGCATCCTCGGACATTTGCAGGGCCAATGGAGCGCGCCATTGTGCCAAGCTTGGGCAACGCATAAGGACATGGAAGATGTCCTCCACATAATCCTCGCACAGCGGGCACTCCGGGTTCTCCCCAAACACATCTGCCCCCCGTTTCGCGGTCGGTAGTGCTCCCGTTCTTGCTTGGAAGTATAGGCCACTCCCTTGATCATTCGTGTAGAATGGCTCTACAGACGGGGTGGACTTTGCGCTGTACAGGTTGAGACTTTGGTGCTTCCCGACTTCGGTCTGCCAAGCAGCATCCGAGCACACGCGTACGGACTTATCGATCGCGGTATTCCAATCACGGAGGCTCAGAATATTTGCCCGCGACTCTGCTGTTCCAAAAAGTGAGTCCAAATGGGTGGATCGAGTTACCCATGTTGTTCGCAGCCCAGTGTAGCGGAGGTAAATGTAGATTTTATGCGCCACGCGGTCACGATTCATAAATCGAAGGCGGCCCATATAACGGAGTTTGCTTTTAGCTTCGCGCTCTTGGAAGGTGGACCATGCTAGTTCCCCTTTGACGGCTGCATTGGCTGTCAGATAATTTCCTCCGACCGCCAATTTCCCCACGGATGTTTGTGCCCTGTCAAAGGATGATTGCGTTCCGGTGCTTATACACAAAACCTCATTACAGTAGGTCAAACATGGTACCGCTATGGTTTTCCATAAAGTACGGGTGACGGAATATTTGTTGTGTGAATGGGCTCCTTTATGTCGCACTGCACCAGACAGTCTGTTCGCCTTTGCCAGAAGCTTCTGTTCGTGTAGAGACAGGTAGTCGTAAGCCGTTGAGATTGTAATTCCAAGGTACACCACTTTGTCTGACATAGGGACCTCTTTCCCCTGAATGGTAAAAGTCAGAGGCTGGTGTTGCTCTGCCGGGCTGAAGGCCAACACCACGCACTTAGACGAGTTGAATTCCAGGCCAAACTCGTTCGCGAAGCGGCCACACACATCTAGAAGATGCTGAAGCTCATGTGGAGTCTCCGCCGCATTTGCAATATCATCGGCAAAGAAAAGACCCGGGACCCGAACGTCTATTTTAGAATAAGTGGGATGTTTCATGTGGAATCCTTGGTCGGTGGCTAGGAGACGCTCTTCTAGCGGTTGTAAATAGAGGGCGAATAGAATGGGTGATAGAGGGCAGCCCTGTTTCAGCCCCACAGTGCTGGGCAGGAAATCCGTGGAGGTACCGCCGTACCAATAGCGATAGGCTACGTTCTGGTAGATTTCACTTAGGTGGTGGACGAAGTCAACGGGGATACCCAGTTCACTCATGGTATCCCATAATTTTTCCCGGCATACTGAATCATACGCTTTGCTGAGGTCTAAGAACGCTAAATACAAGGGTCGCTTCTCCAGCCGCGCTATCTCAATCGTCTGCGAGATGATGAAGACATTGTCAGCCGCACGTCTGTCGTGTCGGAAACCGTTTTGGAGTTCCCCTAAGATGTCGTGGTCGCTCAAGTACCTCTCAAGCCTTGTCTTTAGGATGGACAAGTACAGCTTGCTAATACATTGAGAGAGGGCTATTGGTCTGTAGGAGGAGAAATCCGTGGGATCTTTGCCGCCGCCTTTGAAGAGAAGTTTGATTTCCGTAAGGCTCCAAGCTTGTGGGAGAGGATCCCCGCCCAGAATTGCATTGAACAAGCTGCATAGAGCACCAACGGCCGTGGGGTCCAAGCTCTGTAGGAGCTCATTTGTTATTTTATCCTCCCCTGCTGCCTTATCCTTGCGGAGGACTTTAAT
Organism: Odiellus spinosus; assembly: GCA_963920705.1. Classification (NCBI taxonomy): domain Eukaryota; kingdom Metazoa; phylum Arthropoda; class Arachnida; order Opiliones; family Phalangiidae; genus Odiellus; species Odiellus spinosus. Next base: position 19,082,333 of record OY987225.1, read on the forward strand.
GGCTTGCTGCAATTCCCCTAGAGTGAGGGCTTCCATGATCGAACTAGCTTGCCGAGGCGGGGAATAAGGGACCTTTTCAGGAACCAGGTTTAAATGCAGCGACTTGAAGTGTGACTCGGTACTATCGACGTAGGTAGAGAGAAGGTTACTAACCAGAGCAGGGTCAGACTGGGGTTGCCCCGTTACGTCTTTGAGTGCTTTAGGAGTAAAGGTCGGTTGCTTGTCCTTAAAGAGGCCCCAGAATAGCTTACTCGCCCCTCTACCGGCTTCCTTGATGTTAGTCTCAGTCTTTTTATTTACCGCCCTGATTTTTGACGCCACTAGTGAGGTTACCTTCATTTTCGCCTCCCGGAATAATTGCCATGCAGCACTAGTCTCTTCGTTGTTACTATTTTCCGCCTTTGCCAGACGACGGTACGACCGATTTGCCTTTTTCCGGTCAGCAATAGCCGATTTTACCTCTGCATCAAACCAATGTTTCGGAGCCTCTTTAGCCCCAACAGGTCGACTAGGACGGAGGTGGGTGTTTGCCGCATCTAAGATAGAGTGTTGGAAGGCTTCATAGGTGCCCGTGGAACCATTCCGTAGACGGTTCGCAACTGTTCCGGCAAAGGCTTTCAAAATCGGGGGATCGTTTGTGTTCCACATCTTGGTGGGTTTGTCAGCCTTGGGAACGCAACGTGGCGCGTTAAAAACAAAGTCAACGACGATGGTGTTATGGTCGCTGCCCAGGCTTACCAAGCCGTCTTCGTCAATGGTTACACCCAGGAGGGACTTTTCGAAGTCTGTATTAAACAGGGCATAGTCGATTGCGGATTTCTGGCCTCTGGCAGACCAAGTAATACGGCCTGTGCATTCGTCGTGGAGGTTGCCTATAATGAGGTTGTGCTGGAGTGCGAAATTCTTAAGGAGTTTCCCATTCCGATCATCGTACGAGTCAAGTTCGATTATATGACCATTAAAGTCTCCAAATATACAAGTGGGGGTTTTGCCATCTGGGTTGAGATCGTGGATATCTGCGGTTAAGCACCGCGTTATAGTGTTGTTCCATACAGGAGATTCTGGTTCGGAAGCAAAGTACACAATCCCCACCAGAAACTCACGTTTTGCGACTTTGATTTGGACCCACATGTGTTCGTTGCAATGAAAGATGGGTGTACAAGTTATGTCAGGTGACGAAACGACACCTATTCCACCCCCTTTTTTCCCCAAGCGTAACCGGTTTACTCCCTGCCACTTAAGGTCCGCTCGTAAATCCGGGTAGTCCTGGTCCCGTAAATTACAACTGTGTCCAAGGCGAAGCTCTCATTCAGGGGCAAATAAATATAGGGTAATGGCAGTATGATTAATGATGTATGGGATGAATTAATCTTAACGTATAATAATATAAATACCTTTTTTAATTTTCAGTTTCCATTATGAGCCTATCTAAACCTTTTCTTGGGATTACCAAGGCCTAAGAACTAATTACCTAAACGTTGATGAGGCTCGACTTAGCTATTGTTACGTAGAACGTGTCGTTATTATCACGTGCCTCGAATGGTGACAATTTCGAGACTTTCAACATAGGGAACGAGGCAAATGAAGGCCAATTATTTTTTACATTTATCAATTTAGTCCTTTCTGTTTGCCGGTAGATGGCGATTATGAACGTTAATTATTGTTAGCTCTTACTATTAATTTAAGATTAGTGGCCGTGAGTTAATCGTCCTTGAGTGTAAAACGTACCGTCAAAATCTATTGTTATTTCTTTCGTTTCGATTCGTTGAGCTTGGCAAAGAAACTCACCTTCGTAGAAAAATGATTTTTGTAATATTTGAAAGCCTTAATTCGCTTGGATCGTAGGATACTACAGAATTTTCCAACGGAATTTGAATTTTGGGTCTTTCTGAAAAGGTTTTCCAAAGCGTAACGTTCGCTCGAGAATTAGTCGGACGACACGGTACTGTTAAGTCGAACTTTGGACAAAAATCAATTGTAGACGGGACTGGAAGAAGTAAGTTCATATCGTCTGAAAATTAAACAAAAAAAAAATAATAATAAAAACTTTCAGGGATATTCCTCCTTGACAAATGTGTATTTAAAAATTGTTTAGTGATATTTACTTAAAAATATCACTTCTTTAATTTTTGGACTTACAAACGTGAGAGGTGTGGCTATCAATAGGCTTTACCATCTTGTTTGAAATTGTTTTAGACAATATTTTTATAGCGTTTTAGCATCGATAAAATAATATAAAGGGATAACCGGACGTTTGTAACAAAAGGGAGTGAATTCTAAACTTGTATATGTTCTCTTCCCCTTAAAATTCTTTCTCAACCCCTTTAAGAACTTTCTCAACCCCTTTAAGATCTTTCTCAACCCCTTTAAGACCTTTCTCAACCCCTTTAAGATCTTTCTCAACCCCTTTAAGATCTTCTCAACCCCTTTAAGATCTTTCTCAACCCCTTTAAGATCTTTCTCAACCCCTTTAAGAACTTTCTCAACACCTTTAATATCTTTCTCAACCCCTTTAATTGTTTGTCAACCCCTTTATTTGTTTCTCAACTAGGTGAAGGTGAAACAGAATAAGACTAGGTGAAGGTGAAACATAATAAGACAAAGTGAGGGTGAAAAAGACCAAGACAAAGTGAGGGTGAAAAAGACCAAGACAAAGTGAGGGTGAAAAAGACCAAGACAAAGTGAGGGTGAAAAAGACCAAGACAAAGTGAGGGTGAAAAAAACCAAGACTAAGTGAGGGTGATAACGTGAAAAAAATATCTTTGTTAAATAATGAGTAGTTGCTACATACTACAGATGTAGCCAAATCCAGAGATCCATAGAAAAGTCAGTTTTAAAGCAACTCTGAATAAAGTGAGAGGTTGTTATATTAAGTCTGAGAATAGTTTTAGTAGAAGAATAAGCATAGTAATAGTTGCTGATAACGATTTTGAAGGGGCATTCACACAACTTAAAATCTTAAAATCTTGAAAAAGTTTATAACCTTTTTTAAACAAGTGCCATACTAAAGTTTATTATTTTACTTATGTAGCTACACTATTTACTATGAAAATTTATTTTCACTCTTGTTGGTTAACCGTTTAACCATTGGACAAACGCTCAAAGATAGAATGAATAATATTTACTCAGGAATATACTTTCAGGAATATTTTCCAAATTCTTGGAAAGTATTACGCAAATATGTGTCAGAAACATTATTTATCGTACGTGTATTATTTTTTAAAAGCACCGTTAAACGATTTCAAAAAAATTTTTAATTCGAAACTCGCTTACGAGTTTGGTAATTAACCCCGGAAAAACCAGAATTAGCGGTTAATTGTGAATAATCGATTATTTTGTAGAAAAATTATTTTTAAACAAACGTTAAATGGCTAGATGCGGTTATATTAACAGAAATATATTCTTTATTGAGAAATTTATCAGTTTTATTGACGACTTTCACTTCATAATCGAAAATGGTTATATTTGATTATTATCTCTTAATGATGTTGTTTTTCTTTATTTTTTGATCACCTTATCAAACGGTAAAATTTTATTCAAACGCCGACCCCTTAATTTTCTAATATAATTTAAACGATAACTTAGACAGTTATACCCTTTTCAGACGAGGCGTAACTAGCCGGTTTAATCAGATTTAACCATGGTTTATTCAGAATAAACCGAGGTTTATTGAACTGAAAAGGCTATGAAAACCTCGGTTAAATCTGATTAAACCACGGCTAATGACGCCTCGTCTGAAGAGGGTATTAGGTCGCAGCCTTAATTATAACCAACAGTGCCCTCAAACAATCCACCAACGTTACACACACACATATATATTTATAAACAAAAGTATATCACTTTATTCCATAAAAGTAAACCACGCCCCTTTGAGACACTAATGGCCGCATCCGGTTTAAATAGTGAAATCGGAATCGCCACTCTACGGATAAATTCTGGAGTTGGGAGGAAAGACAATATAGCCCAGGGCGGTCCTAAATTCCGTTCCTCTCTCCCGACTTAAAATATCGAGGAAGAGTCCAAATCACTCGAGCCAGACAGGGGTGATGACGTTTTTGGATTTTTAAGTGATTGGCATTGACGTAAAACTCGGTCTTTACTGATAGTATTATGTTACGGAGCGCTGTTCACTTTTATGGAATAAAGTGATAGACTTTTGATATATCTTTATTATTCGCTATCGGTTTAATTATACGTATATTAAAATATAAATATTTAAAAATGTTTCGATAGAAGTGTATTTCATTTACATTCGTCAAAGCGTACGAAGCTTCGTTCCCTTATCTCCGATTTAGCGAGTCCTTTAGATCTAACTCTATCATAGCTTGATACCCGAAGACGTATTAAAATGGAATAGACTTCCAACACGCGATAGATAATTTTAACAATATAATTCGTTTTTGCTGTATAACAAATGTGTATTATAGAGTTCTCTTTTCGCCTTGCCTCCGTGTTATAAGTATAACGGAGAAAATACTTTTCGCTATTCCTATGGTACACGCTAGGTCTCTTTATTACTAACTATATTGGTTCAATTGTACAATATATTATCAAATCGACTTTAATTAATCCGCTTGCTACGAAGGAAATTTAACCAAAATATGCTTTTACTCGTCCCCATTCGCGTGACGTCCATCAAATTAGAAATTCATAGAACGTTCCCAACTTAATATTATTGTATAAATTAAGCGAATAGTCCGCAGAGGAGTCAAACACAGCCACCATATATATATTTTATTAAACGTGCTATTATAATATCACTTTAGCCAGAAGCGGACGAACGCTCCTTTGAAGTCTATTACTCCCGGGTCTTGTTTACCTTTGACTGAAGGGGTAAGTTTCAAAAATTCCGATTTGTACGCCTCCTTATGGTAGATATTTTCGGAGTGGGAATCGAGGTTCGACTGTCACGGCAAAGTAACCCTCCAGGGAAAAATGTTTGTGGGTGGAGTTCATTGGCCAGGATTTATATCATTTGATTCCCTGAAAAGTAAATACAATTACTTTCTTTCTTATTATTATTATTATTATTATTATTATTTTTTTTTTTGGGGGGGGGGGGGGGAACAAACGACAGCCGCGCGTTTCTAAGTTCAAGATAAGTTTCCTAAAAATAAAAAAAAGCTAAGGCCGTTTTATAAGTTAATGTTTATACTCAAAGAATTTGCTTGCATCGTACGCCCGGGATCCTTCATGCATACAGGATTATCTGGGAATAAATCACGCGCTTCCTACATGTTTTGAAGATTGAAGTCCCTCCCCCAGACAAGAGAGATAGAATTTCCAATTTTTCGTAGTATGGAGGTATGAAGTTGGTCCACTCCGAGCTAGTAAAAGAGGAAAATTAATCCTATCAGAGAGGAGCGCAGTATGGAACATTGGATTAATAGACTTCAAAGGAGGGTTTAATCGGCTTCTAGTATAGTGCTGTATTCGATAGAAAATACTTTTCGTTCAATTATGGCTATTCACATGCCACGCGTTAATAAAATATTACTGAAGACACGCTAGATCTTAGTTATTAATTATACAGTATATTAGCACAATTTTATAATACATATTGTCGCTCGATCGCTGCTACGAAAAATCGTAAAGCTAATTTTTCTCTTTTCTATTGGAGCTACAAAAGTAGTCGAAAACGGTTGTCCGCAAAACTATCTCCGTATTTCACGCGATTAAGGAAAATTAAGGTATTGTAAGCTTACGTTCCTGGTAGGAGGGCTAGAGCTGATGATGATGTCAACCCGCCTCTTTCAATTTTAGTTCCTCCGAAAATTCGACTCGTACTCTAAACAGGAAATGGTGATTTTCAAGTGGCGCTAATTTTAAAATTCGTTTACATAATCGTAGATATTCAAATATATTGAAATCCACTGAGTACTGTATGTCGAATTTTCGCAGAAACTATATTAGAGTAAGACTCAGCGTTTGGATACAATTTTGCCATTTGATAAGGCGGTGCCAAAATTAAAAAAACAAAAAAAAAAAAAAAAAAAAAAAAAAAAACATCATTAAGAGATAATAATCGTACCCCAGTTATTGTAAAAAATAACCATTTTTGATTACTTTGAAATTAAAGTCGTCAAAATAACGGTTATCACGAAATAATTTCGTAATTTTTAAACACGTTTTTTGTGCGTGAATTAATTTTTGAAGTTTAGTAAAATTAAAAAATAAATTTCAACATTCAACAGCGCTTGTAATGTCCTAACATTAAAAGAATAGGCCGGCATTTGATGCCTAAAACCTTCGCCGTCAAACGCTGTTGAAGGCTGAAATAATATGATTGGCCCCAATTTATATTTACTTTCAAATTTTACCAAACCTCAGAAATTAATTTAAACACCAAAAACGTGTCTAAAAATTCCGAAAAAGTTCTCGAATACGTTTTGTTGGCATGGTGATTCCGAAAATAAATTCAAAAGCTGTTTTTAGCTCCAAGTTCCCTTTAATCGAATAAACCAATATAAGCGGTTAATCGTGGAAAATCGATTAATTTGGGCTAAAATTCTTTATAAACAAACTTTAAATATCTATTAAAGTTTGTTTATAAATAATTTTTGTCCAAATGAATCGATTATCCACAATTAACAGCTTATTCTGGTTTATCCGTGGTTAATTGCCAAACTCGTGAGTTTTGAAATCTTTTACTGGTGCAATGAACCATGCTTAAACGTTAAAAAAGAATTTTGTTAACCGTTTTTCCATTGTTCCAATTTCTTTAAACAATACAATAGCCGTAATCATTTTTTGGACGACTAAAGATGAAAATATTACTTTCACCAATTATTAATTTACCACGGATAAACCAGAGTAAGCGGTTAATCGTGGATAATCGATTAATTTGGACAAAAATTATTTATAAACAAACTTAAAATGGTTAGATATAGTTTTATTGATACAAATATATTCCTTATTGATAAATTTATCTGATTTTTTGGGCACGGTGATTCCGAAAATAAATTCAAAAGCTGTTCCATTTTTGGCTCCAAATTGCCCTTTAATCGAGAACTCGCTTACGAGCTTTGGCAATTAACCAAAAATAAACCAAAATAAGCGATTTATTGTAGATAATCGATTAATTTGGAATAAAATTCTTTATAAACAAACATTAAATATCTAGATACGGTTATATTTATACAAATATATTCCGTATTGATAAATTTATCTGATTTTTCTCTTGATAACAGTTGTAATTGACGACTTTCATTTCAAAATAATTGAAAATGGTTATTTCTGATCGCAACTGGGATACGATTATTATCTCTGAATGATGCTGTTTTCTAATTTTTACATTGTCACCTTATCAAACGGCAAAATTTTATCCAAACGCCGAGCCCTACTTCCACCTTGAATAAATAATAGTGTCTAGATACTATTATTTATCCAAGCTTCCACTAACCAAATAGACTATCAATCGCAAATTAAGTGAACATTTTTTAGGGGCGTACAGCGAGCAAAGATATATAGTTGAGTATTGGCAAGCATTCAAACATGGTTTCTAATAACAACGAATATAAACTGGTTCACAAAGACCGATTTTTTAAATACAGGTAAGACACTGCCGTATCTCGTTGTTAAGGCTAATAGTTTGAGCTATAAACTTCTGGTTTAATTTGATTCCAGATTTTCAGAAGGTCTGCCTATAAAAATGGGTGTTATTGCAGTAAGCGTAAATTTAAAGCGGGATATTCCCACGGCCGCGCAACTGGCGATGCTCACCTGCCAAGTTTGCATTGAAACTTCCGAGGGGCAAACCACTCTAGAAATATTTGTACACCTGATTCCAGATTCATTTGATTCTCAGTGATTCCGAATCATTTCGCGTGATTCCGAATCATTTCGCGTGATTCCGAATCGATTCGCGTGATTCCGAATCGATTCGCGTGATTCCGAATCGATTCGCGTGATTCCGAATCGATTCGCGTGATTCCGAATCGATTCGCGTGATTCCGAATCGATTCGCGTGATTCCGAATCGATTCGCGTGACTCCGAATCGATTCGCGTGACTCCGAATCGATTCGCGTGACTCCGAATCGATTCGCGTGATTCCGAATCGATTCGCGTGATTCCGAATCGATTCGCGTGATTCCGAATCGATTCGCGTGATTCCGAATCGATTTCATTTAGTCTGTACACCTGATTCCAAGAGTGGTTTGCCCCTCGTAAACCATTATCGAGATTGGAATGGTGAAACGATTTCATTTGGAGTTTGGGTGGAAGGACTATCTACCCAAATTCCGAAACGTTTATTTAAACATCCTGAGATTCGAAATATCTTAGTAATTTATCTTAGTCAATGCTAAAAGCGAAACCCATTCAAGCTCCAATGAGAAAACTCGAATGTCTCATAACCATTTCTCATTTTTAGAGTCATTTTTTAGTAGGCTGTAGTATTTAACGGTCCAGTTAAAATTATTCTCTCTTATTCGTGAAACTTGTACGTTCGAAAACAATAGTTGGTATTATTGCAACTGGCTGCACTATAGTTTCTACTAAATACCCGTTTTTCTGCTACACAATTAATTTACCTTGCCAATGGCAAAAGGGAGGGATTTTAAGTGTATGTGGGTCCCATTGGTTCCTGACAAGGGGTATTTGGCGTGCATCAGGCAAGAGACTTTCACAGGGGCTCCTCCAGAGGCGCCAGTTGCTTTCATTTCATCCCAACCTTGAAAAAAAAATAAAAAAGGCAACATCTTCTATAGAAACATGTTATATTTCAAGGGAGAATGCAACATAACAACAAGTGATTTTTTTATCGATTCCTTATCGTTTAAATGGGCTTAATCCAACAGTCAAAAAAATTACAGACAAATATTAAAATATAAATAAATTTAAAACTTACCATCAGAATAGGCTTAACTGGATTCTTGGAAATATCCTGAACTCCCCGTATGATATTGATCATGGAGATCCTGCATTCCCCATATAAGAGCCATCGATTGGTCCTTACATGGGGAGTTCAGGTGATCTCCTTGAATTCAGCCAAGCCTATTTTCCAACCTTGAAAATAGGTAACATCTTCTGTAGTTAAGTGAGAAACAAATCGATACAAGCGAATAGACTCAACGAAACAACTAAATTTATTAGCTTAAATTTCGAACTATTTATACAGACAATAATCAGCATAAAAAACAATAACAACTCTATAAGGTAAGATTGATAAGGTTACAACTCCAACACTGCCCCTCAATCGTTATTGTGGTGTTAATAGTTAATTGAAAGAATCTTGAAACGGAGCTGATCCCCATTTCGTCGCGACAGTAATCGTTCTTCGGTTAGAAAAGTCCTTTGGTTTAGATATCTGCAGGCATTTGTTCAGAACGCAAATACTTTATCTTGATGGATCCTTCATTGTAGGCATCTCGTACGAAATGGTGACGAATGGCAATGTGCTTAGTACGAGCATGAAAGACTGGATTTTTGACCAGTAATTGGGCACATTGATTATCATTATAAAGCATTACGGGAACGTCGTAATCGGGCAATAATTGCCTCATGAAGGAAGTGAATTGCTTCCTTGGTAGCTTCAGTCAGGCCCATGTACTCAGCTTCAGTACTACTTAATGTCACGCTTCGTTGTTTGCGTGACTCCCAAGTGATGGCTGCTCCCCCTAGACGAAATATATAGCCGGTGTATGATCTACTATTGTCCAAGCAACCTTTCCAATCAGAGTCCACAAAAGCTTCTAGATATCTTCCAGTTCTATAGTATACGATCCCAAGGTCCAGAGTTCCTTTAAGGTAACGAAGTACTCTCTTTGCTGCCTTCCAATGATGATCAAGGAACTCACGGTATAAGCTATATCTGGTCGTGTCGCAATAGCCAAATAGAGTAATGAACCAATAAGACTCTGGTACGGAAACTTGTAGATCAATTGTTGGAACGTCTCGTCAGAAGCTTGCATTTGTAATTTAGAATTTGCTTCCATCGGTGTAGCTATCGGTTTAGAGTCTTGCATGCCAAATCGTTCAAGTAGTTCCATAATATATGGTTACTGGAACATACCAATTTTTATTCCATCTATGATGGACTGCTTAAACTCAATACCCAATCCGTAATGAATAGGTCCAAGATCTCATAGTTTGAAGGTTTCGCCCACATTTTTCATAATTGTCGCTAGCCATATCATATCGTCCGTAACAATAAAATTGTCATCCACATAGATTATTACTATTTTCGTGGTGCAATTGATATCTGGGTAGTAGTAAACGCAAGGATCCGCATCAAGTGGCTTCATTCCAAAGACTTAAGTTTCTCATCCAATTTCCGGTACCGTACCATTGCCGACCTGCCTGTTTTAGACCATAAAGAGCTTTAGTTAGTGTACAAACTCTATTACCTCGACTTAATTCAAGTAGCCATATTTCTGCCGTTTTTAATATAGTTTGTGAATGATTTTCGTGAATGATTTCTTCCAGTAGTAGTTCAAGATAGTCAGGGACACCATATTAATTTCTTCTTCTAGATCTCCATTTAAGAAGGCGGTGGTAATGTCGAGTTGATTGACAATAAGCCCTTCTTCTGCAGCTAAAGCCATTACTGTGCGAATAGAACTTTGACGAACCACTGGAGCAAATGTATCCTGATAATCAATGACGTATCCCTGTGTATACCCTCTGGCCACCAGTCTGGCTTTACATCTTTCTAGTGTCCCGTCGGCTTGGTACTTATTTCGTAAAATTATTCTGTTTCCCACGAGTCGTCTATTCTGTGGTTTTGGCACAATTTTCCATGACTCGTTCTCTATTAGTGACAGAAACTCATTTTTAATGAGTTTGTACCACTGGACCATTTACAGCATCGTGAAATGATACCTCTGCGATTTGTGATACTTCGATATTAATCTCTTCTGGCTCTTGCACGACTGCTTCTGGCTCTATTTCGATTTGCTCAGTTTCTTGGGTAAGCCTCGTGCCTCGAACTTCAATTTATTAGATATTTTATCCAACATGAATCCTTTCATACCAAATAATTGAAAATGACTGACGTCGGGTTTCTTCTTGGTCCATAGCTCGAAAGGAGTTTGCATTTTAATGTTTTGGGCTGGGCAGCGATTTCTGATATGGTTAACATATCAGATTAATAGATTGTGCCCTAAAAGATGGTGGAAGCTTCGCCTGTAAGATCATGCAACGTGCCATCTCACCAGATTTATACCGTTGAGCTATGCCATCTATTGTGGCGTATTCGGTACCGTTGTACGATGGATTATGCCATTTCTCGCGAGAAATTCTTTCATTTAATGACTGCAGTACTGTAATTCCCATGTGTCGAAATTTTCTTCTTCATTCCGTAGTGAGACATCTTCCTAATTTAACGATCACGACTTGATACGTATAGTTATATATCACGCCAAGTGGAAGCGAACTCTGGGTACATAACCTGTAGTTAAGTGAGCAAGCGAGTAGGCTCAACCAAGCGAAACAACTAGATTTATTAAGTTACATTTTGAACTATTTATATAGATAATAATCAGCATAAAAACAATAACAACTCTAAGATAACATTGATAAAATTCAAAGGTTAAATCTCCAACATTTTCTATTCAACGGCCGTTTTTGTTGGTTCTAAGGTTATTTTATAATTTCAACAATTATTAACCGTTTTCGTTTCCCCCAATATATTTTTACGGAAAACCTAAGCGAATCAAATTGGTTTTCTCATTTCCCATAATGCTCAGTCGATCGTACAGTGACGGTTAGAAAATTTGAACAAAATTTTATTTTCACGTCTATTTTTCTTCAATGGTATTCGGACTCTGGGTAAAGCGTATAATAATTTAAAGTCGGTCTTCGTATAGCATTGCCATTTGACGCTCGCCACGATTAACTTGACGCGAAACAGTAGATCATGCATTTGATTTCGAATAATTTAGGAATCCCTCATGATGGAAAAGCAACGTAAAGTGTATGCCACGTGCATCGCGCTTGTCAAAAAAAATCACAATATTAGGTAAATATCCCTTGTTCCTGCCACAGATTAATAAGTTTATTCCATAAAAGTATACAACGCCCCGTAGCTTAACCCTATCGGTTTGTATCCGTTTCCCCAAATATTTTGCCCAAAATTATCTATTGCCATTTCCCCATGGCATTTTTGGCCCAAAATAATCAATTTGCATTTCGCCCAATCCTACTTCACACAAACATATTATCATTTGTCCCAAAAGTATCGATTCCAAATTCGCCCAAACTAAAAATCCCTTGTCTTTATTCGCCGAGGAGTGGATTGGGCAAAATTGAAATTAGTCGAAATGTGATTTGGCGAGATTTGAATTAGGGGAAATGGATAGTAGGCTAAATGATATTAGGCCAAAAGGGAATTGGGTTATATGGGATTGGGCTAAATGAATCAGGGACTGAAATAAGAAATTTTTCTTATTGGACAAATGTCCAGTAACCCCCCTTAAAAATTCAAAAGTTATCGGACATTTAATAAAATTACCGGACAATGCTACATTTCCTGTATTGAAAAGTACTTTTTTTTTATCGGACATTTGTCCAGTGGAGCCCCTCTTAAAAATAAAAAGTTATCGGACATTTGGACAATTTATCGGACAAATTACCAGTGACTTGTGCTTATTTCCGTCCCTGAAATGAATTGGGCTGTTTGGGAATTGGGCAGTTTGTATTGGATCAATTGAAATTTTCCAATTGAGATTAGGCGAAATGGAATTGGACCAACGTTTTTGGGCGAATCTGGGTACAACCATATTATCAGAAAAGGGTCAGGTAATGCACAGGCAGATTCTGATTTTAGATACTCTAGCTGCCGCAGTCGGTGTATATAGTGAACGGAGGAACCGCTACTCTTTGTAAGACAATATAGACAAGCGCGGCCCTAAAATCACTCGAGCCAGGCAGGGGTGATTTTTTTTTGCCTATTTTTAAGTGATGGACTTTGACGTAAAACTCGGCCTTTGCGGATAGTATTAAGCTACGGGGCGTTGTTTACTTTTATGGAGTAAAGTGGTAGACTTTTGATATAGGTCATTGCTGCTTGTTAACAATTATATTAAACACTATCAGCTTTCAATTGGTACCATTTGATTACTTCGATATGGCGCACTTTAACAAAAATAATGACATATTGCCTGTAAGTGTGATTGCACTTCTCTTATTTTTTAACTTGTTTTTGATACTAAAATAATTAAAGGGAGGATGAAGATAAAAATGAAATGATTTTTTGATTTTGCTGCTAGAATTAGACACGTTTTGCTTTGTAAATCATTCGGGAAGTGTACTTGTATTAATTTTAAAAAATCTCCAACTAAACAAAAGGCCTTTGGTTTAATAAAATCTTTGTGACGCGTGTTTCGGGACGATATTGCGCCAGTCGCGTGTATTTTACGAAGCCAAAGGAGGGGAATCTTTTGATTAGTCGGAGCATGAACCCTTTATATAAAACAGTCTATATTCGGAGGTTTTACTCAATTCCCGAATGTTTTCATTCGTGAATAAGTCAAATTTTTAAAGTAGAATCGATTATAAAGTCACTGCATTATTCTCTCCACCCTCCCTTTAATCTAAATCAATAAATTAGAGATCGGGGTTTGGACAAGAAAATTTCTGATTATTTTATCTTTATTCATAACTTAAAATATTTCGAGGAAAGTCTATGATAAATCCAATGTAATCGCGAATAATTTTCCGATTATTTTTTTATGATTAACTGATTAACTGATAGTTGTGGATTATTTTGTCCAAACCCCGATCTCTACAATAAATACTCTGGTTAAAAATTCAAGTATATAACTCGTGTATCACTTTTCAGGACATAGAAATCATGATGATGCCATCTAATTACGACATGTTTAGCAACGGTTCACGATGGGTTTACACGGGAATTTATACCAGTAGCGACACCTACATTATATCGGCTAAACCGGAAGTAAAACTTGTTTCAAGCGCGGACTTTTTTAGCGCGGATACGGAGGTTACCAACTTTAAATGAGAATGATATATTTGGAAAATATATTGGCTAATGCCTCTTACTTTTCAGACTCTGACACTCCTTTTCTTAAGCATTTTCTTCGTAGCATTCGTCCTTTCAATTAACGCTTTTATGGATAAATATTCGAGCATGAAAACCAATCGGTTGAAATCTTTCACGAAAACAGTCTGCGGGAAGATCTGGGAAGTCGCGTGTCTGTTTTTCTTCGAACGTAAGCGAATGAAATTGCTGCCCTCAAGGGAGACGGCAGAGAGAAAGGAGGAAAGAAAGCCTGACGTCATAGAACCTCTTTACTAAGGGAGCGCTTGTAAGGGCAAATACCGTAATTCCCTCAGTAAAGGGGATGACAACGACGTGAAAGATAGAAACCTCTGACGTATCAATGTCTCCCTCACTAACTCCCTATACTTTCGGCATTCGTGGAATCGTAAGTTAAAATAAGTCTCGAAATTAATTACTTTATTCGCAGCGATGGAAACGGTATCAAATTACTTAAGCGACCGAATTGCGCTCACGGCTTGGTTCATATCTCTGTCTTTCTTCTATTGCGTGTTAAGCTGCTATCTCAAGTCAGAGTTTTTTCAAGAAGAGTACCTTGTTATTGATAACCTGGACCAATTGATACGACAAAATCGATTGAAACCGCTTCTGATGAAAAGATCCTACGAATATTATTATATAGAAGAGCAACTGGTAAGGAGGAATACGCTTTTTTAGCCACACCCCTATAGGAGTTTAGGCTTACTAAATTGTCCGAGTATGTAGTAAGTACGGAGAAAAGGCGAAATACGTTAAGTCTCACAAAAATCAGGAAAAAAACGAAAAAGGTTAAGTCTCCCAAAAAATCTCAAAAAAATTCTAGAAAAAGACGAAAAGGTTAAGTCTCCCAAAAATAGTCCTAAAAAATCAAAAGGAAGAATGAAGCCCAGTAATTTCTACTCAAATGGCAATGCTAATACAATATACGATTTTTAAGGAACCTCAGAAAGAGGCTTGTCCGCTAATAGTAATAATACTTAGCTTAACAGTGGGCTCTCGGGGTTTGGTTTCTAATTCGAATTGCCCATATATTGAATGTCTCAGCAAAAAAAGGTAGTACGGACTTAAACAATAGTTTACCTATCAGATCAGGAATTCATATATAAATAGAGAGCCCTATATCAAAACTTTAAAGTGTTTTATTTGCTCTCGTTTTGATGACGTTGTTAACGACGCGAGAGGGAAAATATGTCGAAACCGCCACCATACAAAATGACAAACAATAATCAGGATCGATGAAAACTATTCGGGATCGATGAAAACTATTCGGGATCGATGAAAACTATTCGGGATCGGTGAAAACTATTCGGGATCGATGAAAACTATTCGGGATCGGTGAAAACTATTCGGCATCGGTGAAAACTATTCGGCATCGGTGAAAACTATTCGGCATCGGTGAAAACTATTCGGGATCGATGAAAACTATTCGGGATCGATGAAAACTATTCGGGATCGGTGAAAACTATTCGGGATCGATGAAAACTATTCGGGATCGGTGAAAACTATTCGGCATCGGTGAAAACTATTCGGCATCGGTGAAAACTATTCGGCATCGGTGAAAACTATTCGGCATCGGTGAAAACTATTCGGCATCGGTGAAAACTATTCGGCATCGGTGAAAAATATTCGGCATCGGTGAAAAATATTCGGCATCGGTGAAAAATATTCGGCATCGGTGAAAACTATTCGGCATCGGTGAAAACTATTCGGCATCGGTGAAAACTATTCGGCATCGGTGAAAACTATTCGGCATCGGTGAAAACTATTCGGCATCGGTGAAAACTATTCGGCATCGGTGAAAAATATTCGGCATCGGTGAAAAATATTCGGCATCGGTGAAAAATATTCGGCATCGGTGAAAAATATTCGGCATCGGTGAAAACTATTCGGCATCGGTGAAAACTATTCGGCATCGGTGAAAACTATTCGGCATCGGTGAAAACTATTCGGCATCGGTGAAAACTATTCGGCATCGGTGAAAACTATTCGGCATCGGTGAAAACTATTCGGCATCGGTGAAAACTATTCGGCATCGATGAAAACTATTCGGCATCGGTGAAAACTATTCGGCATCGATGAAAAATATTCGGCATCGATGAAAAATATTCGGCATCGATGAAAAATATTCGGCATCGATGAAAAATATTCGGCATCGATAGCAACAAATCGGGGTCTTTAAAGCCTGTTGATCATTCCGTCCATATTTATAATTGAATTACTGAACCGCTCAAATGATATTCTATACCATTTGATGTAATAAAATCTGTTACAGGCAACTAAGGATGATTCCGTTAAAAATTGGTTGGACAAAGTCGATTTATTTCCGGGCTTTGATATGTTTGCATGGGAATTTTTCAATGACATATGCAATGGAGGCGCGCTAGTTACAAGTGACATAATGTTAAAGTGGGCTTTCGGAGCCCTCATGGAATGGGGAGAAACTGACGAAATACAGATGATTTTGGAAAAGGGTGGCTTGTACGTCTCACGGTCCATCGTTCGAAGTGAGCTACTCATAATTCCAGTTGATGAAAGAGTCTTTAAAAAAGGACCCCCGATCTTTCGGGAGCTTTACACCGTTGGGTAATTAACTTTTAAAACTAAAAGATACACTCTTTGAAGGGAGGGTAAAGAGGAAAATGAAGTCATATTTTTTTGATGATTGTTCTAAAAATAAGACACGTTTGAGTAGTAAAGCATTCAGGAGCATATCTGAATTCTACAAATAAAAACAGGAACCTTCTGATTATGACATAGAATTTAAAAAATGGTTAGTCTGAAGTAAAGTTGAAGAATCTAGCGATATTGGAACGTGAGGTAGTTGCTACGGGAATGATAAATTTCGAGAAGTTATTTTTAAACAAGATTCGCTAATCTCTCGTGTTATAATTATCAAAATTACTTCATGCACTAAAGAAGATTCCAATACAAATTTAAGTGAAAACCGCTAACAGATAGCATTTGTGGTTCGTTTGATAATAGGGTCATTCCATGGGAAATCGACCAGTCATGACACCATGGGTCAGCCGATTTTTATGAAACTTTCAACATATGCTTAGACACCCAAAATAATAGATTATCCAAAGTATTGGCCAAATATTTTGATTAGATCGACTTTTACAGCGATTTGAAAAAAAGCCTGATTTTCGGTTTTCGCCGTTGCCCTTTTCGGTAGCCTTCAGAAAAGTTTTAATATTTTAATTTTGAGTAAAGCAACACTCTCACAAATTTAACGCCTTATTTAAAATGAATCGACAAACACGATGGTGTAAAATTCGAAAACCTACGATGAATAGATCTTT
Organism: Odiellus spinosus; assembly: GCA_963920705.1. Lineage (NCBI taxonomy): Eukaryota > Metazoa > Arthropoda > Arachnida > Opiliones > Phalangiidae > Odiellus > Odiellus spinosus. Next base: position 19,099,635 of record OY987225.1, read on the forward strand.
CGTAATTGACGTCTAAACTCAAAAATATTTTTCGGGGGGGGGGGGTCCCTTCTATGGCCCGCGGTCAAAAAGGTACAACTAGAATTTTTTGAAAAGGGACATTTTTCACTAGCTTTTGGCAAGGGCTTTCAGAATATAATAATATTGATATAGTTATTTGGGTCCTAAGTGGAGTTTTTTTCAAAAAATCAAAATAATGTTTTTTTTTTTTTTAGTTTTTTTCATATATTTAATATAATGTATACAAAAAAATACGAGCACATTATTTTTTTTAAAAGGTACGTAGTTTGCCTTTTTTAATTCTTTTGATGAAATTTTGAAAACTTTGCTTGGTTTTCTGCAAATTAATGAATGGTCTGGTACTTTACACAATATACAGCTCAAGGGAACGTAACATTTGTCACTTTCATATTTCAAGAACTTCATTTTTCTCTTTACCCTAACTTTTAACAATCACGTAACCCAAGATCGCCTGACAGAAAATGTCCTGGCTACCGTTTGGCTTTTAGTGAAAAATATAGAGTAACTAGACGCGACACTGACGCTGTATTAAATTATTTTCAGTTGGGAAAGATATAATTAATTTATACAAGCTTCCGTAAAGTAAACATTTCCGCGAAGAAATTGGTTTTATACGTGTTAAATTTTACCCTAAGCAAGCTTGCCACAGACCTGGAAAACCTGGAAAGTTAGGGTTTTTCAAAATAGTTATTAAAAATCAGGGGATTTTGAAATGGTATAATGGTCAGGGAGTCGAATCTAGTATTATTCCATTAGACCATGCTTTCATAAATATGTGTAGAAATGTATTATAAGGTCAGAACCTTGAAAACCTTTGAGGACAACCAACTTACCACGTAACGCGTCTAAATATTCCCACGGCTCATCTTATTATAAATAAATCGTAGCTCACTAAGCTTGAAAGTGGCGTCGTGACAAGTACTGACTAAAGAATTAACAACATACACCGTAAAACAATAAAAATCTATATGAGGGTCAATAATTTAGAATGTTTCGAAAATGGTGGTAGGACCAAGCTACAGTGGGTTCTATGGGTCATTTTCAGACGAAAATGTTCTATTACATTTTGTAGTAAGGGGCGCCGTTTAGGAGTGACGAAATGAATCATGCGCGGAAGACCCCTTAACGCACATTAATAAACGTATACTTCAAGCTAAAGTCAAATTTTTATCAAACGCGTGCTTTTAAAAAACCAGCTAAATAATTAAGCATATTTTATCATTGATGTACGTTAAGGGGTCATCCGCTCATGATTCATTTCGTAACTCTTAAACGGCGCCCCGTACTGCAAAACGCCATAGAGCATTTTCGACCCATAGAACTCGGTCCTACCACTATTTTGGAAACACCTTGTATATATATGTCATGAAATTTTGGGTTACTTAGGTGTTTTTATACGTAATTTATAGACATTTATAGGAATTTGGGGACTTTGCTCTTACTCCTTGTGAGTGTGAACCAAGCAATAAATCCTACAAGAGTTTTATTTGTCGTTCAAAACTACCACTATTTTGGAAACCCCTTGTATATATATGTCATGAAATTTTGGGTTACTTAGGGGTTTTTATGTGTAATTTATAGACATTTATAGGAATTTGGGGACTTTGCTCTTACTCCTTGTGAGTGTGAACCAAGCAATAAATCCTACAAGAGTTTTATTTGTCGTTCAAAACTCGTATTATATGATAAATTCGTTCTTGAAACGAGTACGGGTACGTGAAAAAAATCGGCTTATACAATGCTTTGATTACGCGATGAGGTTAGCGTCCTGTATACATATTCGTTTTTCATGAGCTTTCTCCATCTATTATAACAGAATGATGTTCTTTTTTGAAACCAAACTTTTTCACTACATGGATTTGTATAATAAATACCCTCTGGATCTCGTGTCCTGGAGTATTCCGATTAAAACCGAGACGCAAATTACTCTTTTGGCTGTCAGCGTGCCATTTTACGTAATTCTACCCATCGGTTTTTCCATTTCTTTCCTGGCTCTTTTGGTGGAATGTTTGACGTCCCCCGAGGGTTTCAAAATGGGACGCTTCAAGTTTGGCCGAAGTAATCGAATCAATGCTACTGAAGAAAACCCTGAGCTGGAAGAAACTGAGAATCTCGCCAATGACCAAGTATCGATAGTGGATAAGTTAAACAACGACGTGGAGCCAATGGAGAACGAGCGAGACAAGGAAGTTCAACCAATAGAGGATAAGCTAGATAACGAAGTTTCTTTGAAAGCAGAAAATCAGAAGACTCGCGAGCACGTGGAGGTCGTCGAAGACTGGACGCACGAGGAAGGAGAAACCAGACTTCGCACCTGGTCAAATATAGCCCGACGTGGTCATAATCAGCCTCCTCGTATTTTCGTTAGCAAGAAAGAAGGGGACACCAGGGTTTTGGCGTGGGAAAGTTCACCTACATCGGAAAATAATGAGCCTGATGGGCCCATGTTGGTCTAAATCGAATATTTGACGTTGCCACAAAAATGATTTTCCCTTTAAAACTTCACAGGATTTTTTAAACGGAGGGTGAAGATTAAAATAAAGCGACTCTTTTATCGATTCTACTATTAAACCTAAGACTCGTTCGCGTATTAAAACCTTCTGGAAATGTACTTTTCAGAATTGCGCAAAAAATTGTCATTCAATTAAAATAAGATCTTCGTACTAATCAAAGACTCCCCACCTTTTACTTTAAAAATATCCGTGACACGTGCTGTTGTACGCGTAATTGCGCGCGTGAAAAGGTTACAGAACCGGATACAAGGAGTGTGCCGCGTCATGTGTCGTGAAGATTTTATTAAACCAAAGGTGGGGCGTCTTTTGATTGGTCGGAGGTTTATTATATTAAATGAATGCCAAAATAAGAACGTTTCCGATTTTTTTAATCATATACAAATTAATTAATTAAAAACTTAGTTTGCCAGACAGAAAGTAATGACATTCGTGTTACGAATCTTAAAGGTATATAATAATATTACTTTAGAGTACAATTGTCTGAACATGAATACTTGAAAATCTTCGTAATTAATTAAAAACTTAGTTTGCCAGATAAACAGAAGGTAATACCATTCGTGTCGTAAGTACTATTAAGTTTCACAGATGTATTTACAACTTGGAATGACCAGGTATGATTTTCACTCCGAGAACACGCGTTTCAACTTTTAAAGGACATATATTATCGTTTTAATTCGGCAGTGCCATTCATCGTAACCTTTCACGAATAACATTGCCAAAATGATTGAACTGTACATTTCGTAAATCCTGCCATACTTCGTGTATAGTTGATATCTTACAAAGCTGAAATATGAATTCTATCAGAAGCGCGTGGAAACTATAAGAAGTCTTAACGTAAGCCTTACGGGGCTCTATGTACTATGTTTACCGCTCTTTTTAACCTACTGTCTTTGGCGGATGCTTGCGTAGTGCAAGGAACACGCGTGAATAGCCACCGAAAGGAATGTGCACGTAAGAGATCACCATAGTTCTGTTGCCATTTGTAACCATGGTAACGCTCGCTCAACTCATCTCTGATTGGTCATATTTCAAGTGGGGTGAGCGGATGACTTTTTTGCCATTATGATTTCACGGTGGCTACAGCCAAACTTGGGGAATGGCTTATATCCCAGACTTCTTATAGTTTCCATGCTCTTCTGATTCTATTTTATGATATAACTAGCGATTCCTCGGCATGCGTTGCAATGCCACAAACAACGAAACATTGATCTATCGGTCTGTCGATCTATCCTTCTATCGATCTATCGATTTATCGATCTATCGATTTATCGATCTATCGATTTATCGATCTATCGATTTATCGATCTATCGATTTATCGATCTATCGATTTATCGATCTATCGATTTATCGGTCTATCGATTTATCGGTCTATCGATCTATCGTTCTATCCATACAGCGATACCACACGATCTCGCAATTGGATGAATGCAGAAGCCGATGAAACCCTCCTTTGAAGTCTATTACTCCCGGGTCTTGTCTACCCCTCTCTGTATGGGTTAATTTCAAAAAGCGCGATTCGTACGCCTAATAACGGTAGATAATTTCGTAGCGGGAGTTCGTCAAGCGAATATCTCTAGCAGCCTTGGATTTCGTCAAAAAAACATCGTCGTTTGTGGAGAGAGAGAATTTCCAATTTTCCGTAGACAGGGGGTATGCAGTAGGACCCCCTCCGATCTCGTAAAATTGGGAATTTTACCCATACAGAGAGGAGCGCTATATGGAACATTAGAGTAGTAGACTTCAAAGGAGGGTTTCATCGGCTTCTGATAAATGGTAAAGGAAGGCGCGTACAGGACAAACAATAATTTTTATTTATATAGATTTGCGACCGCAAAACTCTATAATCGAAACAAACCTTTTCATTCAGTGGCATTACAACGCGTGCTGGGTACTCGTTAGTATTGATTATCAAATAAGATATATCAAATGTGTATTATAGCGTTGTGTCCGTTTTATAAGCGCATCGGAGACAATACTGTTCGCTATTCCCATTGCTAGGCTACTAAGTATATTTACTAAATTGCATCACTGTACAAACAAATGTTAACAAATCGACTATAATTAATCTGCTCGGCACGAAGAGAATTTAACCAAAATATGATTTTTCTCTTCGATAGTGCTATTAACAAAATTATCATTAATTACATTCATACTAGGCACAATAATATGAAGTATAAAAGTAATAAAACATTAAGAGTTAATCGTGAAATATCGCAAAATTAGCAAATAATTTTATCCAAACGAAGAACCCTAGACCTTACAAGGACATCGCAACTCTATAAAAAAGAAATAAAATGTTTTGTGTTATTAATTAATTTTGAAACTATTTTTATAGACTTTTCTTTTTTGTTTCGTTTTTACTTTAAATTTTCTTAACTGTATTTAAAAAACTAAACTTTAATCCATTTTATCTCCTGAATCTGATAACCTTTTAAGTCGCTTGATAACTTGGCCTTCTTAGAATGTATAACGCAACGAATTTAAATGTTTAAATAAACGCAATTGAATTGAAATGAATTGATTAGAGTGGGATATTAAAACTAAGCTTCCTTTTTTGGAGGCAAAGTTCAACCTGTTTTCGTCATTTAACCGAGCATTTTCAACCTACAAAAAGGTATCAAAAGACATTTTTTCTTTCAATTTCGGATCTTGAAATGATACCGTCATTATTTAAATCTAAGCGTTTAAACTCGACTTCGAAATAAGTCTTATTTCCAGCGATGGTAGGGTCGTATTTTTTCGCGTTCATCCAGACTTCTCTAAACTCTAAAAATCCATTTTTATTCGAGTCAATTTCAAATACTACTCGGTCAATATTTTTATCCCGAGAATTAAATTTATTCGTCGAACTTCTGACGTTTCGGGAATGTCGCGATTGGTCCTTTGGATTCAGGCATAAGCATTTTTCGCAGCCTACACCTTCTCGGCACCCGCCATCGCAATTGCATCCTATTATGTCACAAGGTCCCACTCCGCAATACGGCGTGGCTTCCGTGCAATCGTTGCAAAATCGACTGATTATTTTTTCGCATCCCAGGTCCTTATTCTGGCAGGGAGGTGGGCAACACGACTCGCTAAAAACTACGAGATCCTTAGACGTCAACGATAAGATCAAGAGTAGCAGTAACGTGCGAATATGCCAGCTGGACATGGCAATTTTTCAAAACTTTGGAAATAAACATCAAAATTTAAGTTATTCAGTTCGCAAATAAAAAACATCAGTCTAGTAGTAAGCACCCGTACCTTCTTTAGTTCATGATGTAATTTTGATAATTATAACACGAGAGATTAGCGAATCTGGTTTAAAAATAACTTATCGAAATTTTATCATTTCCGTACCTATATTTTCGGGATAGTTTGGAAAGATTTGAGAGGTCAGTAGTCTGGGAAATAAATCATTCCCAAACAATCCTTACCCCCAGAAAAACTGAGTATAAAAATCAGTGCCATCTCTTATTTTTTCATAGTACTAAATGGTTTATAGCCAGTAGCGCAGTTTCCCGAGAGCGCAGTTTCCCGAGAGCGCAGTTCCCAAAAGCGCAGTTTCCCAATAGCGCAGTTCCCAATAGCGCAGTTCCCAATAGCGCAGTTCCCAATAGCGCAGTTCGCCAAATCATTTCTCAACCAGAGACGTCCACCAAATATTCGTATACTTGCACCTAATATCTTTAACATAAGACCAAATCTTTCATTGTTGATTTTAATATAATTTGAAATCTCTTTTTAAAATAGTTTGATACATAATGTCGAAAATCATAATCTCGAATGACAGATTAAATAAACTAACCTAACCTTACCTAAAATATTTTTGTAAATTTTCAGCATTCGACGTTCTAAAACTGAACCCGTAATTATAAGAAAATGCGTTTATACGAAAACACCCTTTTGGAAGTGCGCAAATGAGAACTGCTATTTTGGCAGCCGCGCTTTTGGGAAACTGCTCTTTTGGCAAAACTGCGCTTTTGAGAAACCGCTCTTATGGGTGTGCGCAAATGGTAACTGCTCTTTTTGGCAACTGCGCTTATGGCTACATACCTACTAAATAACCCTTTACTTCTGAATTTAGAAACGTAGTTATTGGAGGCAGACCTAACTGGAATGCCTGCCTAACAGCATTTTCCTAAAACAGCTATTTCTATTGAATTTCGTGATCACGACTGTTGAGGGAAACCGCTACAATTTATTAGAAAAGCAAACCTTAATGTTCTATTATAGTTCTCGTTTAACTATAGTTAAGGGAATTACTTTTTATATCATAATACCAAACTTCCGCCTTAAAAATCAGGCGTTCTTAGTAATATTAAACGTTTGGAAGTAAATTGAAATTTGGATTTAGCGTAACGAGCGTAAGAACGATAATTCATAGTGAATAAAACAACTCCAAAAAATCAAATATTTCAAACCTTTTTCATCAAAAGAAAAATTATAATATAGTTTCGAATTGGGACGTATATTCTGCATAAGTGAGCGGAAATCAACTTAGTGTGAATTCCTTGTAAAGCTAGTGGAAATTTTTATCACTCCCTCCGGAAACTAAAGGAATAAAAATTTCCAAGAAGCCCAAAATATCATACTGCTTATACAACAAATGTTTATTTAAATTATGTAGTTAAATTACCAGGGTAATGGTATTATACTATGTGCTCTGGTTACCCTGGTAAAGTAGTACAAAATGGTAGTTATTTAATTTTTTTGTATTTAAAGTGAAGAAATTGGTAAAAGAGGTCAAAGTTTAACGTTTTAAATCGTCTGCTTTTCAATATTTATTCGTGCTTGGCGTAGTTTTTCATGTCCTCGTCACTTTGCCATACCAATGTAAAGTGAAATGGTCAAGTTTTTCTTGAAAACATTACATTTTTCACGAGATTTTGGTTTATTTGGTCAGAAATAAGAATTTGGAAGAGTTTTAAAGACTAATTCAAATACAAATCATTTTGTGAATAATTACCGTGATTCGATTACTTTTGAGGTAAATTACCGCGTAATTTAACAATTCCCAAAATGACCGTATTTTTTTGTTACAGATAAATATTTGTGACAGATATTACAACTCAGAATGGGCAGATATTAAATTACATCTTGCAATGAACCGATATAAAAGTTTTTATTACAACTCAGAATGGGCAGATATAAAATTTTCAAATCAGGCCAATTCAGCCAAACCTTTCACAAATAACTCTGCCCTTATTTTAGTCATTCTCAAGTCGTTATATTGTCTTTCGTAATACGCGTTCTTTATTCTGAAAGGGAGAATGCAACCTAATTACAATTTATTTTTTTATCGATTCCTTGTCGTTTAAATAGGCCTAATCCACCGATAAAAAGTTTACAATACAAATATTAAACTAGAAATAAATTTAAAACTTACCCGGAAAATAGGGTTAGCGGGATTCATGGAGATCCTGAATTGCCTCCGTGTAAGGTCTAGCGACCAATGAGCAAAGACCCATCATTCACGCGAGATCTCCACGAGACTTGCAGTCGCGTGCGATTGGTCGCTAGATCTAACCAAGAAGGATCAGACAAGGAGAGGAAAAGTGGGGACGGCGCAGTTCCTACTGCGTCAGCCTAACCCGAGTGGGAGGTTGGCTCTTCTCTTTCTAACTCAACGCAGCCCCACTTTTCCTCTCCTTGTCTGATCCTTCTTGATCGAATACGCGAGGAAATCAGAACCTCCATGAATCCCGCTAAGCCTATTTTCAGGGTAAGTTTTAAATTTATTTCTAGTTTAATATTTGTTTGTAAAAATTTTCAGTAGTGGATTAGGCCTATTTAAACGATAAATAATCGATAAAAAATCACTTGTTGTTAGGTTGCATTCTCCCTTTAAATGAACTATGCTACGTTATGAAATATAAAAGAAAATATTTATAATATAAAATATTATTATATTTATTTCAAAGGGCAGAGTTATTTGTGAAACGTTTGACTGAAACCATGCCATGGAATGCCCCTCGATGAAACAAACCCTATGCCTCGCGACTCGTGCCATCCGATCGTGACGTCTTTAAAAGATTGAAGAATTCAATTCGAAAAACTATTCATCGCAAGATAGCTTCCAAAACTGTTTATTTTATGTATACAAAGACATTTTATTTTTGAATCCCTTATTTTCCAATTAATATATTCTCAAATATAATGGTTGATTGTTATCTGACATGGTAGGGTCATTAATATTAGTATCAATATTCGCGACACTGACCAGGTCTATCATTTCGGGTTTCGTTTCTTTGTCCATATTAACGTATTTAAATTCATCCGTGGAACCCGAGGGTTCACCGGCACTCCATTGGTTATCCACACTTGCCACTTTGTTCATTCTAAGATAATCAAAACCATTTTCGTTGTTTATCTCATTTTCCATCTCAAATTGAACGCTACTCATTTTCACGTATTCCGTTTCCAACTGCAAATATACCTTTAGAAATAAAATGTTAAATTAGTAACAAGAACTTTCATGGTAAACGGTGTAACTGCTTAAAGCGAGAATGCAACCTAACAACAAGTAAACAAGTTAGGTTCAATTCCTTATCGTTTAAATAGGCCTAATCCAACAGTAAAAAAAATTACAAACAAATATTTAACTAGAAGCTTACCATCAAAATAGGCTTAGCTGGATTCGTTTGATCATGGAGATCCTGCATTCTCAATATAAGAGCCATCGATCAATGCCACTGGTCGCTAGTCCTTATATAGGGAGTTCAGGTGATCTCCATGAATAAAGCCAAGCTTATTTTCCGGGTAAGTTTTAATTTCTAGTTGAATATTTGTTTTTAAATTTTTAAATTTAGTATTAGGCCTATTTAAACCATAAGGAATCGATTAAAAATCACTTATTTTTAGGTTCTTTTAAGTAACATAAAATATTTCAGTAAATAAGGCTAGGCTTATAAGTAATAAGGCTAAGCGATGGAAATAACAGATGTTGAAACACTTCTAAGGTGTGCCATAGGAAATACATTATGGAGAGTTAAGTAATGTATTTTCTATGACGCCTGTAGAAGTGTTTCAACACTCGTACAACCATGTCCAAGGCAAAGCTTTCATTCAGGGGCTAATAAATAGGGTACTGACAGCACGTTATAATGGCCTATGGATAAATAACAAGTTGCGCTGATAACGCCAATCTTTTTTTAAGGTCGAAAGGATAAAACAAGTTGAGAAAATAATACCAAAAGTCTATCATTTTATACCATAAAAGTAAATTACGCCCAGTAGCTTAATACTATCAGCAAAGGTCCAGGTAAATGTAGAGTAGATTTTGATTCGAGACACTCTAGCGGCCGCAGTCGATGTAAATAGTGAACGGAGGAAGCGCTACTCTTTAGAGAAATTCCGCCGAGTTGGGAGTGTAAGACAATATAGCCAAGCACGGCCCGCCTAAATTCCGTCCCTCTCTCCCGACTCAAAATATCGAGGAAGAGTCAAAATTACTCGAGCAAGACAGGGGTGATAACTTTTTTGGCTATTTTTAATTGATGGGCTATGATGTCGATATGTTGGCGACCCCTTTTTCGTACGTCTTTTCCTTTCGTTAGTTTTGAACGTATCGCAGCCGCTAGATATAGATTAATGAGGCTAAAAGAGCTTTGAGACTTACGTTGTTTGTAGATTCTTGTAAAAATTCGCTCAACTCTTTCCCCAATTGATCAAAACTGGGTCTAGATTCAGGGTTTTCGTTCCAACATTTCAACATCAGTCTGTATCTGAATTTTTTTATAAATGGTGTTAATTCAATAATCGATTACCATAAATAAGAGTGTAAGTGGAGTAGAAGGTTGAGCCTTTGAGATTAAGGTTAATATCAAAATCCGGCGATTAGGAGTAGATTTTGGAGCTAAAATACTAAATGCTTTTAGAGTTCGGAATCGGATAATCAATAACTTAAGATATCTATTGTTAACTAGGCTTTTTTTTTCAGATATTTTAATCTCGGATAAATTGTTTGGTAATATAAAAGCACAAATTGTATAAAGAGACGTCTCTCAAACGGATAAGAATTATCCGGAGATAAAATTTTAAGCTCAATTAATAAAGAAATTACGCGTTTATTCAAACGGATAATGCGAAGACAAAAATATGAAGTTTCTCGAAATCCGTGTAGAATGAAATATAATAATTATATTTTAATCTAAATTGAAAGGAACAGCGACTAAATTACTACATTCTAGCTTCGAGATCTCAATTTGGGTTTCAAATTTTCTTATCGGTGAATGAATAACTCGTAAAACGTCGAGTACGAATAAAAGTTTGCCTTATCATTCAGGTATACGTTAACTCATATATGAAATGGATTTTTTTTACGAACGGATAATATCTGATTGACTTTCACAATGGTCTTATTCAGTTAACAAAAGTTAGACGAATTCCGAGCTATAAATGCTTTTAGATTTTAAATATTTCACTATCAGTTATAGAGTTGAGCCAATAGATTGTAAATTAATAGATATTTTCTATAATATAATGGTTGTTTAAGGCAACTTTTAGAATTGGTCAAGGCATCTCCTTATACTTCTCTTCATTCTGGGTCATTCCATATGGTTCCACCTAGGCATGCAACCATGGGCCGGCAGATCTTAATGAAATTTGGTACACTTGTTTCTATGCTTAAAAAACTAGGATTCCCAGATTTGAAGATTAAAATAATAATAATTGAATTTTTGGCGAAATTTAGAGTAAACCCCCAAGATTTTTAGAACGTCAGCGAAAAAAAATTATGCTCTTGCGAAAATACCAATATCTTTCTGACGCCTCGGTGGATTCTTTGGAATTTACTCATGTTTATAGAGGAAAAGGCGAGGAATCCGATGGTCATCTCGAAAGTGGTCTACCTCTTTTAGGTTTTTTTGTTTTTGATTTTTTTAAATTTCGCGGGGGGTCTTACACTGTGACGTGTGACGTCATGAGGTATAAATTCAATTATTTTTATTTTCATCTTAAAATCTGTGAATCCCAGATTTTTAAGCATAGAAACAAGTGTACCAAATTTCAATAAGATCTGCCGACCCATGGTTGCATGCCTAAGGTGAAACCAAGAATCCATTCAGGTTCCATAAGAATATGGGAGGGCCGGGATTCAATAACCATCATCCCAAACTTTGTAGCAAAAGTTCGTCCGCTTCGAATCGATTTTTCAAGTGATTCGCTCCTGACATCTATTATTAACCCGCGCCACTAACGACCTTGACATAATATTTTGGGTAATAAAAATGGAGCCGACCGAAAAAAGATCTAAGCGTACAAATGTTGCGAAAATTGCAGACGAACTTTTGTTACAAAGTTTGGGAGGATGGTACCAGAGGCTAAAGCTATGCTCCCATATTCTTATGGAACCTGAATGGATTCTTGGTGAAACCATATGAAATGACCCCTCTGTATTTTCTTACACGCATTTGGGCGCGTATTGAGGTATATCCATACGATAGCCTCCTTTTAGTTTGTTCAAAAATTCTTCGTCTATGTTCATTCCGGGATAAGGATCTCCTCCCAACGTAAAGAACTCCCACAGAAGAATGCCGAAAGACCACCTTGAAAGAGTGCCAATGTTATAATCACAATATCATTGGAAATGTTGTCAATTACTGACAACTAATGATCACTTTAAAGGTATAGAATGCAACCTAATACCAAAAAGTTATCCTTATCGTTTGAATAGGCCTAAACCAGCAGTAAAGAAAATTAAACATTAAACTTACCCAGAATATAGGCTTAGCTAAATTCATGGAGATCCTAAAATTCTTAGCATACAAGGGTCAGCGACCAATCAAATCGTATTTGAAGTCTCATGGTCGAGGTCTCGCCTTAACGATTGAACTTAATTCATTGTAGCTGACCCATGAAATTCATGATCTCCGTGAATACAGATAAGCCTATTTTAGGGTAAGTTTTATTTCTAGTTTAACATTTGTTTTGTAAACTTTTTTTTGTTGGATTAGGCCTAATCACAAGTAAATCATCCCCAAGTCTACAAGACGACATACTACGGGTTACAATGATGAAGGTCCGATTTCCTCAGCCAATGATTCCACCCTAAGTATTCCAAATTTCTACAAAAGAGCGTTATGGCCCAGTATTGCTGGTAGAGTAAATCAAACTTGAACTCGCGACGCCCCGGCGAGAGCCTCTTTCGTTTCGCGAGAGAGGGGAAAGCCGAGTTTCTTAGTTACATTTCCTACCCCCCTTAACGATTCTACAGACGACGCGCGAAGTCGCGAACGAACTTCAACGAAGGCAAAATAATTAGCACCGCCTACTTAGTTCCTATCTTAACCGCTAGAGAGGGCAATTTCGACTTCAGATTCTCGGCCGTTTTACAATTTGGAGATTTTTCCTCTCTCCCCGCGCGAAAGTTGTGACGACACAACTCTCAGACCTTCAGTTCATTCGTTATATTCCCGGTTGTAGACTTGAAGCATGATTTACCTGTGGCCTAATTAAACGATAAGGAATCGATAAAAAAAATCACTTATTAGGTTGCATTTCTCCTTTTAAACGGTATACAAGTATTGATAAATGAAATATAGCCTTAAAAAAAATTCCCAAATGTTTTCTTCCACGTTGCCCTAAGGAATCTGTCGCGTCACCTGGTCAAGATTTAGGTTTTGTGTGAAGTTGGCTTTAGTGGAGGACTATTTGGTAATTGTTTTAAGACGTACTTTCGTTACGTTTTAAAAACGGCAAACTTACGCGTCACTTTCAGTTGTAAAAACTTTTTTCTCCAAAGATTCGATAGCGAGCCATTTAATAGGCAGTGCACCCTGCAATAATCATTTAAAAACTAAAGTTAATAACTAGACTTACAATTAAATAAATTATGATTTAGTTCAAGAGGGCCGTGGTATCGTGAATTTATTTATTTCAATACGAATGTAGAACCTCCTAATTGCAATACCAATTATCAGTCAGTGGCAGTGAAGGAATATGATTATTTCAAACCATACCCCCTTGACCCCAACGATTTGGGTCCACTTGATCGACTCCCAAATGATCGACAAGAGGTCCACTTGATCGACACCCAAATGATCGACTCACAATTGATCGACTCCCAAATAATCGACAAGAGGTCCACTTGATCGACTCCCAAACGATCGACAAAGGGATCAAATGATTGATGCCTAATCCCAAATTACCGACAACAAAGGGTGCATTTGATCGTTTCCCAATTGGTCAACTTCGTAATAACGATTATAAATAGATTAACCAACCTAACCTAACCCTAACCTAACCTAACCTAACCTAACCTAACCGACAAACGAGTACTCTGACCCCATTTTCACGGAATAATTATTATTTGAATTAGTTCTTATTTATATACCATAATTTAACCTTTAATAGTTTCTTGCAAAAAAACTTTGACCTATACTCGTTACTCGCTAAAAAACTGGGCTGTCGATCAATTGGAATGGCTTGTCGATCAAATGGGAGTCGATCAAATGGGAGTCGATCAAACGGTAGTCGATCAAACGGACTCCTTGTCGATCAATTGGAAGTCGAGCAAATGAACCTAAGCCACCCCGACACGCGAGGGCGAAAAATATCAGAGTAGCGGGAATGTGAGCATCTGCTCTGAAAACGTATCAGTTTTCTTCCGAAATCAGTTTGACTGGCATTTAAGGAATAGAGAATTAAATATAAAAGATTTTAAACCTAAATTATAGCCCTTGAAAAGTATCACGAAGAATATCAAAATTTATTTCAGTCGTATGGTCAGTCTTCCTAAATCTGAACGCTTCTATTTCTGAACACTTTCATTTAAAAATAAAGATTTTGAAAGGTTTTTGTAAAAATCTTCGTCGGAAACTCTAATTTTTCTTAAGCCAATCATATTCCAGAACTAAAAGAAAATATAAGCCTTTATCTAGGGTTAAATAAATTAAATTTTAGTTTAAAATTTTAGAAGCGATTAATATAAGCTCAGCTAAGCTTATGTATTAACCCATTCAGACACCTTATAATATATCTATTACTTCTTATACATTATCACTCTTTCATTACATCTTTGTTGAATCATGAAAAGTAACTCGTGCCCGTTAGCCTCACTAAATGTTTTTCAAACTACCTATCTCTCAATTACCTCCAATTCAGTGGACAGTCGGTCCGCCACAATTTAACCGATGATGATGTTGATTTTTGTTATCAATCGGGCAAAAAGTGACGCACATATATAGGATTTAACATGACCGTAGATTTTTAGCTCCAAGTTTCCCTTTAATGAGTCAAGTTGTTCAGAAAATAAAATTTCAATAGTATTTTTACGTACGTTTCCTTGCAGTTTATAGTAGTTGGAGTGATAACAATCTTTTGCCAAGCCAAAATCGCATATCTTCACTATATTGTTGTCGGCCAATAATACATTCCGCGCTGCCAAATCTCGATGTAAAATCTAAAAACATAATTGAATTAATCACCTATATGCCTAGAAGAAATTGTTTGTCTCTAGATCAGTTTAAGGAAAATCTCAACGATATGGGATGCCACTGTTTGCCGTTAGAGGACGCTTATAAGAGTTATGTTTAGTTTTTTGACTTTATCTTTTAAGATAGCTCTAGATTCAACCTCGATTCAAGCTACGAAACCAATTAATGGAGTGTTTTTGATTGAGTTCTTGGTTTAATTCGATAGAAAAAGTAGTCCATTATATTATTCCCTTAAAGGGAGGATGCAACCTAACAACAAGTGATTTTTTATCGATTCCTTATTGTTTAAATAGGCCTAATCCACTACTGAAAATATTTACAAACTAATATTAAACTAGAAATAAATTTAAAACTTACCCGGAAAATATGCTTAGCGGAATTCATGGAGATGCTTGACTTCCTCGCGTGTAAAGTCTAACGACCAATCAAACTCGATTTGTAGGTCTCGCGCGAACGACGGGCCTTGGATCATTGGTCACTAGACCTTACACGGACGCATTCAGGATCTCCATGAATCACGCTAAGCCTATTTTGGTTGTAAGTTTTAAATTTATTTCTAGTTTAATATTTGTTTTGTAAACTTTTTATCGGTGGATTAGGCCTATTTAAACGATAAGGAATCGATAAAAAATCACTTGTTATTAGGTTGCATTCTCCCTTTAAGGATAATTCGAGTAAAACTTGCCTTTTTTGACGAAAGGTAACTCATTCCCTTTGATACTTGATAGCTATAACATATAAGATCCGATGTGGATATGGTTTTACATTCAGGATCATCAGACCGTCTTAACGAGCTTATAAATCTGTTCAATTTAAAATTAATACTTTTAATATTAAATATAATCTATTAATATAAAGCGATAAATGGACTTGCACGATAACAAGTCCATATTTGGACTGCGCATTTTCAATTGCACCCTTTTCCGTTAATTTATTTGTAGGCACTAACCTAACCTAATAACTTGCGCAAATGAAAAGTGCGGAAATGGAAAACTGTGCAAATGTAATTGCGCTTATGAGAACTGCGCAATTGGAACATAACCTAAAAACATTCTGTCCTATATTTCTAATAAATTTTCGACCTCGCTATAATGGCCTATATAAATTACCACTAATACTTTACCCTCCTTCGCTCGTGGAGTTTTCGTCGAAAATCTCATTCGTTACTGAATCCAGCTGGTCATTATTAATTTTGAAGTCGATAGAGCCCGTTTTTGGATCAACCTGGTTAACGAATTGGTTTGTAGCCCGAATTAGAAAATTTCGAAGACAACCGAAACGGCAGTATTCCACTATGATCATTAAATCGCCTGTAAACGAAAAAAATAATTAAAAATATGGCAAACATTCTGTTATAAAGCCGTCATCGTACCTCTAATTATATTTTTCGTTACGGCTCCTAATAAATTGGCTATGTTTAAATGATTTCCTATATGAATAAGGATTTTTAGCTCCGAAATTAGAAGTTTTATTTGTGGAATATTCGCCCGATCTGAAAAGGAATTTACAATAAATTTACCAAAATGGTGAAAGTATTCCCGGGAGAGCGGAACCTTTCAAAGGGAGAATGCAACCTACAGGGTTGCCACAGGTCAGGGAAAAGTCAGGGAATTTTAAGATATTTTAAAAAGTCAGGGAATTTTAAGATATTTTAAAAAGTCAGGGAATTTTAAGATATTTTAAAAAGTCAGGGAATTTTAAGATATTTTAAAAAGTCAGGGAATTTTAAGATATTTTAAAAAGTCAGGGAATTTTAAGATATTTTAAAAAGTCAATGAATTTTAAGATAATTTAAAAAGTCAGGGAATTTTAAGATATTTTAAAAAGTCAGGGAATTTTAAGATATTTTAAAAAGTCAAGGAATTTTAAGATAATTTAAAAAGTCAGGGAATTTTAAGATATTTTAAAAAGTCGGGGAATTTTAAGATATTTTAAAAAGTTAGGGAATTTTAAGATAATTTAAAAAGTCAGAGAATTTTAAGATATTTTAAAAAGTCAGGGAATTTAAGATAGGTCATGGAAAAACCGTTTCATATCCACAGTACTACTTTGGACAATTTCATCGCTTATGAGTGGACTTTAAGTGGGTTTATTCTTTTCTTAGTTGGGAATTGGGTAAAATCATGTAGTTTTGGAACAAATTGGTTTTGGGAGAAATGGGATTGATAGCTAGAAGAATGTTTTGTGGGAGTAATGAGAGCAAACCGTGAAAATCATATAATTTCGCAGTGTACTTTTTGATTAACTTCTTAAATATATTTCGAATCTTGCTGTTAAATAACGTGCCATTTTTACAACTCTTAAACGGGAAAACTAAACGAATCACCTTTCAATAACGAAACAATTTAAATAGCTTAAAATTAAACCCTGGCTCTATTCTAACCTTCGTTTTTAATATTATGACGTTTCTAATCACGTCTTTCGTCAGTAAACACGCCCCCACCCCGACAGAAAAGTCCGTTTAAAGGAAGAATGCGACCTAACAACAATTGATTTTTTTAGTCGGTTTCTTATCGTTAAATATAGACCTAATCCATCAGTAAAAAATTACAAACAAATATTAAACTAGAAATAAATTTGAAACTTTAATTCATGGCGATCCTGAACTTCCCTATTCAAGGACCATCGACAAATGTCATTGGCCGATAGTCTTTACGTGGGAATCAAGCCAAGCCTATTTTCCGTATTTCCATAGTTTAATATTTGTTTGTAATTTTTTTTACTAGTGTATTAGACATATTTAAACGATGAGGAATCGATAAAAAATGTACTTGTTGCTCAAAAAATATGAACCTTTGGTTGTTTTGACGGCTACGGTGACTGTTTCTTCATTATTGATACCAATAGCTTGGGCTTTGACTACTTTTCCAAAAGCGCCTTGTCCCAAAATAGTTCCTAGTTTCAATCGGTTTTCGTTGAATTCCCATTTCTTGTCGTACGGCAGATAGTCGACTTGCTCGTCGATCGGCGCGTTTGGATCGACTTTATCCAATCGACCCGCGTGATTCAAGTCGGAAATAATGGCGTTTAATTCCGATTTCTCCAGCTATTATTTAAATGAATGAATAATGTACATATTTGGCACGTTGTTGAGCCTAGAACGATTAAAACGCGGACCCAAATCTCCAGAGGAATGTAACAAAAAGCTACGTCACACTAGACACTTTAGCCGCGTTCATACTAGGCCTTGGAATCGATTTAAACCGTTTCCAAACGTTTCGCTGTAGTCGTGTGGACGGGAAACCGTCTTTTCTCGAATCGATTTCATTCGATTCCTCGAAACTGCTTCGGGAACCAGTTTCGTACCGATTCGGTTTAAACAACCGATAGATGAAGCTACGATAAATTGATTTATAGAGATAATGAGTGAGCACGTGACGCTTAAAATGATTCCAGGCGATTTGAATATCGGTTTGATTTCACCCTTTCAATCCGATTAAGAAACGCTAGTGTGACCGTAGCTATAGACTTTTCATTGCAATAATTCCATTTTTAGACAAATGATATTTTTAAATGCATTAACCGAAGAAAATCATAATAATTTTACCAGCGTTTTGGTCCCATGGTGTCAGTTATGGGAAACACAATATAGCCGCGTTCACACTACAGACTTCGAAACCGTTTTGAACCGTTTTGGAAAGGTCAAATTATAAAATTTTGAAGTCACCCGTCTAGACCTTTGATCAAGGAACAAAATTAATATCTTAAAAATAGATTTGAACATTCGAAATGGTTTGAAAACGGTTCGAAAGTGTCAAGTGTGAACGTAGCTTATATATTTGTAGATTTAGTCCGAATATATAAAAATTTGTACTGTTTTGTTTATATTATTATTTATCCCCAAATGAAAACACTGTATGTACCTTTTTGAGATTTTGAAATTTTTTAGAGTTATTGGGGGTTTTTTTTAAGTTTTTAGAAGTTTTTCTGAAGTTAGACCTTGTTCATCTATTCCCACATACTACTGTTATTTTTACTGCTACTTTTTTACTTCCTTAATGAAACTGAATCGGTATGAAACTGGTTCCCGAAACAGTTTAGCTACGGTCACATTAGTATTTTTTAATCGATTTGAAACGGTAAAATCAAACCGATATTTAAATCACCGTGAATCGTTTTCAGCCTCATGTGTTCACACAATATCTTTATATATCGATTTATTCTAGCTTCATCTATCGGTTGTTGAAACCGAATCGGTACGAAACTGGTTCCCGAAGCAGTTTCGAGAAATCAAATCAAATCGATTCTAGAAAAGACGGTTTCCCGTTCGCACGATTCTAGCGGCATTGTTTGAAACGGTTAAAATCGATTCCAAGGCCTAATATGAACGCGGCTTATGTGGTCCTCCGATTTTTTTAAAAATGGACCAGGCAATTTTTAAAGTGGACATTTGTCTTTTGCCACCGCCTTATTTCCCACGCTGCTAGGAACATTTGATTGATACATTGAAGGTCGATAATTGACTAAAAATATTGTTTACCTTCTTCTGTCGAATAAGACGTACGGAAATAGTAATGGTAACTAGTAATAGGACCAATCCAATGGCGAGAATAACGGCCCACACGATTGTTGCTGATGACGAGACAACGTCGTAGACTTTAAACGATCTCTGGATGAATCCGGCTCTATTACTCACATTACAAACGTAATGTCCCTCGACTAACGTTTTCGTCAGCAATTTAATCAGAAGTAGCTGACCGTTTGAGCCAATGATATCCATAGCCGTACTATTGCGAATAGGCTGTCCGTTTTTAAACCACTTTGTAATCGGAGTCGGAACGCCAGCGGCCGAGCAGTTTAAAATGGGTTGACTCAGGTCGTGTCGTAATTTGATGTCTTCTACGTGATCGTTCGATAAAAATTTTGGTTTCGAAGCGGGCAGAGCGAGCAGAGTGACTCTACGACGTTCAATCGCTCCTTTTTCCACGGATTGCGCCGAGCAAATCAGAGTTTCATTGAAATCTTTCGAAATGTTGAAGAATTTGATTTCGGAAGTAATCGAGTAATTCGTGAATCCATTATTGGTTTCTGTAATTTTCAAAAAATTAGGCAACATTCGTGTTCTACGAGTTTAACGTTTTGGATAGAGCCCAAGGAGGCCTTCGAAATAAGCTATGGTAACACTCGCGTATCCATACCGAATTTAAACGGTAAAATAAATCGCCCTGAATAGTTTAAAGCGCTAACTATTCACACATCACCTTCATAAACCGATTTATTACTCTTTGGCTACGGTCACTCTAGCATTTCTTAATCGATTTGAAACGGTAAAATCAAACCGATATTCAAATCGCCTGGAATCATTTTAAGCGTTACGTGCTCACACATTATCTCTATAAATCGATTTATCGTAGCTTCATCTATCGGTTGTTTAAACCGAATCGGTACGAAACTGGTTCCCGAAGCAGTTTCGAGAAATCGAATCAAATCGATTCGAGAAAAGATGGTTTCCCGTTCA
The DNA here is from genome assembly GCA_963920705.1 of Odiellus spinosus. Classification (NCBI taxonomy): domain Eukaryota; kingdom Metazoa; phylum Arthropoda; class Arachnida; order Opiliones; family Phalangiidae; genus Odiellus; species Odiellus spinosus. The sequence goes on from OY987225.1 coordinate 19,120,044, forward strand.
CACGACTCTAGTGAAACGTTTTGAGACGGTTTAAATCGATGCCAAGGCCTAGTGTGACCGCAGTTTTAGTGTGCTCAAAAACGCATAACCATTATCTTAATTCTGTTATTCCTTTGTTCTCGAATACTTTTATTTTCGGATAATGGTGTGTGACAAAAAAAGACAATTTGTACATTCATATAAAAAAAGGGAGAATGCAACCTAACCACTAGTGATTTTTTAATCGATTCCTTATCGTTTAAATAGGCCTAATCAAACAGTAAAAAAAATATGGACAAATATTAAACTAAAAAAAAATTTAAACTTACCTGGAAAAAAGGCTTTAGCGTATGATCGTGGGCCAAGAAACGATGAATCCAGGACATGACTCTAGAGTCTTCTAAATTAAACAGGCTACGTCATCACCGTGCAGTGATGACGCGTTTTTTGGGGTCAATTTTATACAGGCAAAGCTATGGCGTGACGTCATGTGACGTCACACGCCGACCGAAAATTTTGTTCCCTCAAACAGAGAAGAGTCATGTCCTGGATTTATCGTTTCTTGGCCCATTGTATGATTAAGGCTCGTCGCTAAGGCGAAATCTCCATGAGACTTTCAATAACATTCGATTGTTCGATGAAGTTCATGATATTTCCACGAATCCAGCTAAGCCTATTTTCGGGTAAGTTTTCTAGTTTAATATTTGTTTATAATTTTTTTTTACTGTTGGATTAGGCGTATTTAAACGATAAGGAATCGACAAAAATCACTGGTTGTTAGGTTGCATTCTTCCTTTAATTCATAAACGGGCTACGCAACGAGCTACCGTGACAGAGCTTTATCCGAAATAGGTTTTTTAAATTTATTTACCAACAGCATCGGCATTTGGAATCGAATTAGAATGTTGAAACGTAATATTGGAATAATGAATGATATTAGCTCTGCATTCTACCGTAACGTGATCTCCTTCCACCGGTGTCATTGTCCGAGCTATTATATCAAATCCACCAGCTACGTCTAAGATCGATTTGAAAATATGGATTAGCATATTATAGAGAAGAAATTTGTTAATAGATTAAAAAAAATACTGGGCCACCCAATCGAATCTATGTAAAAGAGCCAAAAATCGTACCCCACGAGCCCTCGATTTTTTCTGATTGATCCAAACGAGCCAGGTTCACCCTGGTTCTTAATTATGGTTTTAACCACTTTTTTCTATTTGACCTTTCCACGAAACTAAACCAATTGCATTATACGCATTTTAATACTTTATTCAAATACAGGGAAATGGGAATATTTATTATTAAAGATTTCGTTTCTTGTATGATTCGTGAATTAATTTCGTGTATGATTCGTGAATTCATAAACGAAGTGAAATCACAAATACGTAAACTTATGGAATCCTTTTTGCGAATTATCCTCGTATTCCTTGTATTTGAATTTATTAGGTATTGTAATGCATCTAAGATAGCCCTTCGGTTTTGGTCCGCCGCGAGTATTTTTAAAGGAAATGTTAAGGCTACGATATTTTACATATGGGGTGTCAGTCTCGATAAGATACCCAAGCAGTAAGTTATGTTTGTTATTCGTAATAATCCAACCTGAAACTGTAAAAAGTAATATTTTGTTTTCTATCTCGCTGCGATAGCGTCCACAAACGCAAATGTACTCTCCAGATTCGGTGGCATTGACTTCTATCAAATTCTTAATCTCTACAAGACCGTTCTCTTTCGGATATTCCTTTTAAAGAGAAAGATCGGTAAAAAAAATAAATGTACATTTTAATGACCGGCTATTTCAAAAACAAACAAACCGTTGACTTTTCATTTTACTTTAAAGGGAAACTTGGAGCTAAAAATGAAGCCTCTTTTTAATTATTTTCGGAATCACAGTGCCAAAAAACGTATTCAAGAGTTTTCAAGCAATTATTAGAGGTTTGCGTCCGCTTGCGCAGTTTCCCACTTGCGTATTTTTGTCTGCGCAGTAGCCATTTGCGCGGTTTCCCATTTGCGCATTTCCATTTGCGCAGTTTTCCATATGGGCAGTTTGCCATTCGAGCTGTCCACAAGAAGGACAGGCTAGTTCGAGTGATTAACTAACCTAAACTAACGTAACCTAACATAACCTGCAAATGAACACTGCACAAATGGAAAAAGCGCAAATGGAAACTGCAGAAATGGAAACCTCTGGAAATGGAAAACTGCGGAAATGGAAATGCGCTTGTGGGAACTGCGCAAATGGAACCTTACCTTATTAGACGCTTTTTTGTTGTTAAAATTAATTTCTAAGTATAAATTCTTACCAATCATATTATTTCAGTCTTCAACAGCGCTTGTAATCTTCTAACATTAAGAGAATAGGCCGGCGTTTGATGCCCAAGACCTTGGATCGCGTCAAACGCCGGCCTATTCTTTTAATGTTAGGACACTACAAGCGCTGTTGAAGTCCGAAATAATATAATAGTCCGAATTTATACTTCATTTATATTCAAACTTAACCACAATTATTGGACACGTTTTAGTTGTTTAATTTAAACAACTAAAACTTGTCCAATAATTGTGATAAAAATCTCGAATACGTTTAATTTGGCATGGTGATTCCCAAAATATATTCAAAATATGTTCTATTGTTTAGCTGTAAGTTTCCATTTAATTATTTTCAAAGTTATCATCACGCCCTCATGACGTAGCCCGTAACGTAGAACAATTAACATACGGGTTTTTACGTTGAATTTTAAAGACTGGGTAGCACGTTTTGTTAGTTACGCGACATAGCGTGCCATGTTTGTAACAATGACGTTGCAGAATGCAATGTCTTTTTTTTTTTTTCTTAGGGCTAATCCGATTGCTCCCGGAGCACTGCGAAGCACAATGACGCAATGTATTTTTGATTGCCCCGGGGTTACTCGGAGCAGCCCAAAGAAAAACGCCATCTGTTTCTTCATCCATATTGAGATCTAGATGTTTGTTTTGGTAATTAAAGGGAGAATGAAAGGCCGAAACAACCTATTTTTAATCGATTAAGAATGCTAAAATAATGAGAAAAACAATAATATAACTCACCAAAAATATTTCGTTATTTTAAAATCAATTTCCAAAGTTCCGATGCTAAGCCTAGGCTGCCTATCTCGGCGAACTAGGCGAGCACGAGCCGTATTTTTTTTAATATTCCCGTCTGATCTAGTCGCCAATTTGGTCACAAGAACAGCCGCAAATATTAAAAAAATACAGGTCGTGCTCGCCTAGTTCACCGAGCTAGGCAGCCAAGGCTAGCATCGGAACTTTGGAAATTGATTATAAAATAACGAAATATATTTGGTGAGTTATATTATTGTTTTTCTCATTATTTTAGCATTCTTAATCGATTAAAAATAGGTTGTTTCGGCCTCTCATTCTCCCTTTAAGGGTAATTTCCACCAGGGATGTTTTACAGCGAAAAATGCAAAGAAAAAAACCGCCAAGCCGTAATATAAAATTGTTTCGCTGGGGAAAATATTTTTTCGCTGTGAAAATCGCTTTATGAAAATTAGCAATAAGAAGGCAATTATTTTTCTACCGTATTATTTACCTTTAAATTTTGTTTACCATCAAAAATGATCCGAAAACTGAGACTTTTACATTGAACATCTTGACATTTTCGCCACTCAAACCAAACATTGTCTCCTTCGTAAGCTTCTACGGTGCAGATTATTTTATGAAGTTTATTGGTGGAAAAATATTTGATGGAACTAAGGACGAAATAAAAATTATTTACAGATAATTTGAGAGTAGTTTACGATCGAAGTGATTTCGATTAATAATCAGCGTTCTAAGATTAAACTAAACTAGTAATCTCTTTGGTGTAGATTTTAAACCAATCTGTTCCGAAGCAAGAATAATTTAAGCCCGGTTTTATTCAATCAACGTTTTTCAAGTTTTTGCTTTCGCTTATCCGATAGAAGCTTATTCATTTAGATATCCGCTTTTCTGCCATTTGAAGCCTGATATCGTGGGTTAAACGAATAGCTTGGTTAAAGCGGAAAAACTATCACTTTCAGCAAGAATTCATTCGGTTCCATAAGAATATGGGAGGGCCGCGATTCAATAACCATCCTCCCAAACTTTGTAGCAAAAGTTCGTCCGCTTCGAATCGATTTTTCAAGTAAATCGCTCCTGACATCTATTATTAACCCGCGCCACTAACGACCTTGACATAATATTTTGAGTAATAAAAATATAGCCGACCGAAAAAAGATCTAAGCGTACAAATGTTGCGAAAATTGCGGACAAACTTTTGTTACAAAGTTTGGGAGGATGGTACCAGAGGCTAAACCTATGCTCCCATATTCTTATGGAACATGAATGGATTCTTGCTTTCAGGATATGAATCTGTCTTAAAGTTGCGTTAAGCTGAAACCAACGTGAGCGCGTAGTGGAATAATTGGGGAATAACCCAGAAAAAACGGAAGCACGTGTATTTTTCACGGAAACACGTGTATTGTTCCCGCATCCTGATTGGCTAAACAGTCGCGCATGCGCCGCGTTAACCGTAACCAGTTACACTTTTAAATGGAAGTCCTGAAAAACCCCACTTTCTTCCCTCTTTCCCTCGCGAAAGAAAATCAAGGAAGGATTGGAGTTACACTGGAAATTCTTATGGCTGGCTTGGTGGCAGAATTCAACTTCGAATTGCGGGAGTGGCTTGCACACGATTTGAAACGTCATTTAGTGACGTCAATCCTCAATAACGTCTTTCCTTCTCAGACAAGCCGTAGTCTCAAATTTTAACGGCTCGTAGTGGGCCAAGGCATACCGTATAAAACTAGATTGAGACAAATAACGTCTATTTGTTTTCGCTACTTAGGTTTTTAGACATTTCATTCTTTAATCTATTTAATAATAAATGGTTACTCGCGCGGTAACTACTCCAACTCTAGGAATTAGCGCCACAGAAATTTTGTAAAATTTCTCTAGTTCTTCGTTGCTAGAAACCAATCAGGGAATTTGTTAACGGTGAGACTGTTTCTTCACGACAGCTAGTAATACAAAAGAATTCTCCCCAATTCGGAAAAAAGTTCCTATAGAGTGGGGTCTATGGGCCCATAAGAATTACCGGTGTAACTTCTATTCTTTTAAGATTTCATTTGTTCCGTATCGTTGTCCATCTTAAGTCTTTTACCTTGAAATTTCGGTTTGAATGTTTATCGTCGGATAAATTCCTATAAATATAGCGTGATTATATACATTACTAATTTGCTAAACCAAAAGTTTATATAATACTAGAGAGAATATGTATTCAAACTGCAACCGATTCATCGCTATAAGCTCTTTCAATTCTTGATAGAATTAACTATAGTTTCGTCAAAATTGGCTTAGGAAAAAAAATATATATTATTCTCTCAAGTGATATAATACTAGAACGATTAACGCACGCCGGACATTAATCTTAATAATTTTTTAAGCGTTATGCCGAGCTTGCCCAAACAGCCATACAGGCTAACTAACAAAACTTGTCGAGAGTTAACAAGAGTGAAAATTAATTTTCGTGGTAGATAGTGTACCTGCTTAAGTAACATGAATCTTTGCAGTAAATATGGCAGAGCAACATTTCGCTAAGTTGAGAAGACAGCAACAAAGGAAATAAAAGATGTTGAAACACTTCTACAGACGTCCCATAGAAATCAATTATGGGGAGTTAAATAATGTATTTTCTATGGGACGCCTGTAGAAGTGTTTCAACACTCGTACAATTATGTCCATGGCAAAACTCACATTCAGGGGCAGACACGAAATAACTCGCTATACAGGTTTACAGGTTTATTTGGGTGCCGTACCCTATGGTACACCCTTTTGAATCGGATGTACTCTGTTAGAGCGCTTTCCCAAAAGAGCGCAGCGCTGTTTTTCAATAAGAGCGCATCTGGAAAAGAGCGCTTTCCCAAAAGAGCACTTTTTCTAAAAGAGCGTTTTCCCTAAAAACACTCAAAAAAATCGCCACTTCATAAAAAATGAATACACTATACTAGTAACCTGACTTAACCTAAACATTTTATATTCATATTAAATTAAATGCTTCCTGTTTCCGGAATCAGGAATGCCCTATATTAAACTACCCCACTCAGCTACACTCAACTCATTGAACGCATTTCGTAAACGACGCTTTCCCAAAAGAGCGCTTTTCAAACAAAAACAAAAAAACTCTAAAACCTTTTTTTGTAAAGCGCTCTTCTGGGAAGTGCTCTAATGAGGCTCAACCTTTGAATCATAGCGTTAGAGTCATCGGGAGCTCGACAAATCGTAATACAATAAAATTAAAATAAAACGATGAAAATAAAATTAGGGCATTGTTCAGGATTCATACGTTCTGGGTAATCTATTTTCTAAGGGACCCCTGTGGAAGTGTTTCAACACTCTTACAACTGTGTCCAAGGCGAAGCTCTCATTCAGGGGCAAATAAATATAGGGTAATGGCAGTATGATTAATGATGTATGGGATGAATTAATCTTAACGTATAATAATATAAATACCTTTTTTAATTTTCAGTTTCCATTATGAGCCTATCTAAACCTTTTCTTGGGATTACCAAGGCCTAAGAACTAATTACTTAAACGTTGATGAGGCTCGACTTAGCTATTGTTACGTAGAACATGTCGTTATTATCAAGTGCCTCGAATGGTGACAATTTCGAGACTTTCAACGTAGGGAACGAGGCAAATGAAGGCCAATTATTTTTTACATTTTTCAGTTTAGTCCTTTCTGTTTGCCGGTAGATGGCGATTATGAACGTTAATTATTGTTAGCTCTTACTATTAATTTAAGATTAGTGGCCGTGAGCTAATCGTCCTTGAGTGTAAACGTACCGTCAAAATCTATTCTTATTTCTTTCGTTTCGATTCGTTCGTCAAGTTGGGCTTGGCAAAGAAACTCACCCTCGTAGAAAAATGATTTTTGCAATATTTGAAAGCCCTCGCTTGGATCGTAGGATACTATAGAATTTTCCAACGGAATTTGAACTTTGGGTCTTTCTGAAAAGGTTTTCCAAAGCGTAACGTTCGCTCGAGAATTAGTCGGACGACACGGTACTGTTAAGTCGAACTTTGGACAAAAATCAATTGTAGACGGGACTGGAAGAAGTAAGTTCATATCGTCTGAAAATTAAACCAAAAAAATAATAATAAAAACTTGCAGGGATATTCCTCCTTGACATTTAAAAATTGTTTAGTGGTATTTAAAAATGTCAATTTTTTAATTTTTGGACTTACAAACGTGAGAAGTGTGGCTATCAATAGGCTTTACCATCTTGTTTGAAATTGTTTTAGCATCGATAAAATAATATAAAGGGATAACCGGACGTTTGTAACAAAAGGGAGTGAATTCTAAACTTGTATATGTTCTCTTCCCCTTAAAATTCTTTCTCAACCCCTTTAAGATCTTTCTCAACCCCTTTAAGATCTTTCTCAACCTCTTTAATTTATTTTTCAACCCCTTTAATTTGTTTCTCAACCCTTTTAATATCTTTTCAACCCCTTTAATACTTTCTCAACTCCTTTAATTCTTTCTCAACCCCCTTAATATCTTCCCAACCCCCTTAATATCTTTCCAACCCCCTTAATATCTTACCAACCCCCTTAATATCTTCCCAACCCCCTTAATATCTTCCCAATCCCCTTAATATCTTCCCAACCCCCTTAATATCTTCCCAACCCCCTTAATATCTTCCCAACCCCCTTAATATCTTTCTCAACCTCTTTAATTCTTTCTCAACCCCTTTATTTCTTTCTCAACCCCTTTATTGCTTTCTCAACCCCTTTATTTCTTTCTCAACCCCTTTATTTCTCTCTCAATCCCTTTATTTCTCTCTCAACCCCTTTATTTCTTTCTCAACCCCTTTATTTGATTCTCAACCCCTTTATTTGATTCTCAACCCCTTTATTTGATTCTCAACCCCTTTATTTGTTTCTCAGTCCCTTTGTTTCTCAGTCCCTTTACTTGTTCTCAACCCCTTTAATTATTTCTCAACCCCTTTAATTATTTCTCAACCCCTTTAATTATTTCTCAACCCCTTTAATTATTTCTCAACCCCTTTAATTATTTCTCAACCCCTTTAATTATTTCTCAACCCCTTTAATTTATTACTCAACCCCTTTAATTTATTTCTCAACCCCTTTAACTTATTTCTCAACCCCTTTAACTTATTTCTCAACCCCTTTAACTTATTTCTCAACCCCTTTAACTTATTTCTCAACCCGTTTAATATCTTCTCAACCCCTTTAATATCTTCTCAACCCCTTTAATACTTTCTCAACCCGTTTAATATCTTTCTCAGCCTCTTTAATTCTTTCTCAACCCCTTTAATTGTTTGTCAACCCCTTTATTTGTTTCTCAGTCCCTTTACTTGTTTCTCAACCCCTTTAATTTGTTTCTAAACGCCTTTAATTTGTTTCTCAACTCCTTTAAAGGGAGAAAATAAAATTCCGTATTGGGAAAGAATTTATAAATTCCAATTATCCATTAAATTCGTAGTGAAATGTATTGTTTGAGAAAAATGAGCAAAACATTGAAGTGCATGATTTGAAATGATGATAGATATATTTACCGTTAACGTAGAGGTAGAAGGAATTATCGGTGCTCAATTTGTCTTTTTCATTATATAAGCAATGATAAAGTCGAGTGTCCGTAAAGCTCGGATCAGTTATAGCCAACCTACTGCGGTACAGCTTTGTCGTATATGTGGCGTATTCCATTTCGGTAATGATAACCGTCGAAGTATTGTACACGTGTCCCTAGAAACAATTATCAAAATAAGTGTTAGAAAAATGCTATAATACGTCATACGACCAGGCAATCTAGCACTTTTAAGGGGAAACAGTATGAATATCTCCAAACAGTGGCGCTTCGCTTTTCACTATTTACACGGCAACTGCGGCCGCTAGAGTGTCTCGATACAGAATCTGCCGGTACATTTACCTGGACCTTTGCTGATAGTATTAAGCTACGTGGCTTTGTTTACTTTTATGGAATTAGGTGATAGCAGAAGCCGATGAAACCCTCCTTTGAAGTCTATTACTCCCGGGTCTTGTCTACCCCTCTCTGTATGGGTTATTCTCAAAAGGCGCGATTCTTACGCCTCCTAACGGTAGATGTTTTCGGAACGGGAGTTCGTCGAGCGAATATCTCTAGCAGCCTTGGAGTTCGTCCAAAAAACGTCGTCGTTTGTGGAGATAGAGAATTTCCAATTTTCCGTAGACAGGGGGGATGAAGTATGACCCCTTCTAACTCGTAAAATTGGGAATTTTACCCATACAGAGAGGAGTGCTATATGGAACATTGGAGTAGTAGACTTCAAAGGAGGGTTTCATCGGCTTCTGCTGCTATGGATAGAGAAAAGGCAGACGCGCACCGGTTTTGCTAGATCCTACTTTTGCTTATGAACGGTATATTTTTTTTAATTATTGAGATCGGTGTCCATTGTTAATAGTTCTAATGTTATTTAAATATTCGAGGGTATCATTTCAGAAATAGCGCTCGGAATCGAGTGACCTTTATCTTGAATTTAGCTACCTTCACACTAGACACTTTTTAAAACCGATTTCAACCCGTTTTGATTCTTCAAATCAACTTTGAAGATAATAATTACATATTTTGAGCAATGATCTCTTCCTTTGACCTCAAAATTTTACAATTTTACCTTCCTAAAATGGTTAAAGACGGTTTCAAAGTCTCTAGTGTGAACACGGCTTTATTCAAAATTTTCAAAATAGTCGTAAGAAATACGAGATGGGAAACTTTGAGGTGATAATCTTACGTAGTTATGTATGATCCATGTTAACGGTTTATGTCCAGTGCATTCAACTTCAAACGATTCGTTTACCGTTATTTCTTGATAGAAACTATCTACGCTTAGAATTGGAGGTGCCGTTGACATCAAATTGGAATCTACGTTGAAAGGAATAATTACCTTTAAATATTTATATTGTCTGTGTGACGAAAGCCATAAAAGTAGCGGTCAGTATCGGATAACCATTATCTTCATTATATGTTTTTTTAGACATTTTATTTTCGGATTGTTTGTGACTACAATAATGCAATTTGTAAATTCAGATAAAAGTTAAAACGTTTGAAACTTTATCTATTAACACTTTACTCAAATCAAAACGTATATCAATGGATAGGAAAATTCGCATTCTTAGAATTCGTGGAAAATAAAAGAAATATATTTTAGATTTACTTACAATTCAAAGAAAATAAACCAAAAAAAAAACCAAGCTTTTAGGTTTAAATTTAATTTATTATTTTTGAAGAAAATTTATGTTTAAATTTTTTATCCGAATTATTTAACTCGGATAAGTTACCATTTTCGGATAAAATCAGATTTTATCTTTGCATTGATAAATAGTCTATTTTTAAGCTAACTGATATAAATATCTGAATTTAATTCAGTAGATCTATCCAAATTAAGCCTAGGTAATTTAATCGAAACGTGGAGCCCTGGATAAAATCATGTAGTTTTGGAATCAATGTGATTTTTATAAAGTCGGTAACTCGAATATAGTTTTTTTCTCATTAATACTTACATTCGTAATCTTCGAACTTCGAAGGAATAGAACAAACGTATTTGTTCGATTTCGATAAATCCGGATAATTCGTGAAAATTGACGCGATTTTTGCAACGAACAATATTATTTTCACTAAAAGAAAGTTCTCCATTACTTTCTGAATTTAAAAAAACTAATAAAATGCCAGGCGGAAACTAACTGACAAGGGATAAAAAGAAAAAAACGCACTTCCATTTCCTAAAAAAATATCACGGGATTATTTTATTTGCCTTATCGAGCGCACGCGTGTTGTAAGATACTATTTCGAAAGGGGAAATTGGAAATTCTTGTTTTAATAAAAAGGGGGGAAGTGAGCTGTTAATTCAGAAATCGTGGTGTTTTTCTTAAAGGGAGGATGCAACCTAACAACAAGTGATTTTTTTATCGATTCCTTATTGTTTAAATAGGCCTAATCCACCGATAAAAAGTTTACAATACAAATATTAAACTAGAAAAAAATTTAAAACTCACCACCAAAATAGGCTTAGCGGAATTCATGGAAGTCCTGATTTCCTCGCGTGTAAGGTCTAGCGACCAATCGCACGCGACTGTAAGTCTCGTGGAGATCTCGCGTGAACGACGGGCCTTGGCTCATTGGTCGCTAGACCTTACACGGACGCGATTCAGGATCTCCGTGAATCCCGCTAAGCCTATTTTCAGGGTAAGTTTTAAATTTATTTCTAGTTTAATATTTGTATTGTAAACTTTTTATCGGTGGATTAGGCCTATTTAAATGATAAGTAATCGATAAAAAATCACTTGTAATTAGGTTGCATTCTCCCTTTAAGGATAAACTAAATCCCGCAAAAATCAACAGTTTTCGCTATTTAAAACTAGAATAATGAAGTACGTAATTAGTTATTTTACCGAAACACTAAAATTAACTTATTTTAAAATAGAATAATTGTTAAACCTATAGTCATAGTAACTCAAATACTCTTGGTCCGATTACTATCGTCTAAATTTTCAATAAATAGCGAGACGAATGTAATGAATGTCTATAAAAGATGACGTACTAAATGAACTAATTTACAATTAGAATAAGCCCATCCCTCCAACTAGTTAATCCATCCGGCTAGCCCGTCCCTCTTGTAATATTTTAGGTAAAGTTAAGTTAGTTAATCCGTCGAACTAGGCCGCCCCTGTAGCAATATTATCGGTAAGGTTATAGGTTAAGTTAGATAATCCTCGAACTAGCTCGTCCTTGTAATATTTTATGTAAGGTTAGGTTTGTTAATCCCTTCAACTAGCCTATTCCTCCCAACTAGTTAATCGCTCGGGCTAGCCGCTTCTTCTTGGAATATTTTAGGTACGTTAGGTTAGTTAATCCCTCGAATTAGCCCATCCCTCCAACTAGTTAATCCCTCGGAGGCGCCCGTCCCTGTTGTACTATTTTAGGTAAGGTTAGTTTAGGTTAGGTAATCCCTCGAGCTAGCCTGTCCCTCTTTTAATATTTTAGGCAATTATGTACACTTTGAAGCCTAAAAGTAACGCTATTAATTTGTAAGAATTAAGGTTCAAAAGGTCCATTAGGCTAAATTTCGGTAAAATAAGTGAACTGTTTTAAATATAGTAGGAAAAGGTGTACATTTTTCTCAGAAATAGACATAATGATACAAAAAAAAAGGAAAAAAAAAAAAGATATTTCTTCGCACTTTTAAATTTTAATATTCAAAACAGAAGTTATTCGTTTGTTTAATTCTCTGGCTACCACTCTAAATATTTGAAATTTAAAAATGTACGTTGAAAATCGGACTGCTATATTAAATCAGTAATATACGTATATACTAATAGGAATATTCTAGAAATAAAGCTTTTATGATTATCAAAATTGTTACTGGATATTTGAGAGTTAATGGCTAATGGAACAATAATGCGAAACAAATGATTTGGACCGATAGAGTACTTAGAAAAACAGTAGAATTTACCAATTTAAATAAGTAATGTAAACGTACAAGAAAACTCATTCTATGTTTTAACGTAATTTAAGACAATATCATTCTGTTTTCATTTACATAGTGTTAAGACCTAGCTCTATTTTTCAAGGCACAGACTCATAAACCTTCCAGTATAATCACACCTCTCGTGTCTGCATTTTCATGATCGTATTTTTTACTTAAAAACCAAGTTTTCCATGTTAAGTGTTTTTTACGTTTTGTTTTAAGTTATGCGGTTTTTGAGCTAAAAATGGAACTTGAATTTGTTTTCGGAATCACCATGCCAAAAAAAAACCCTATTCCAGAATTTCTTCGTAATGTTTAGACACTTTTTTGGTGTTTAAATTAATTTCTAAAGTTTGGTAAAATTTTAATAAAAGGTATATTTAAATTCAGGCCAATCATATTATTTCAGTCTTCAACACTCAACAGCGCTTGTAATGTGCGCCGGCGTTTGATACCCCAGGTAGGCGTCAAATGCCGGTTTATTCTTTTAACGTTAGAACATTACAAGCGCTGTTGAAGATATGATAGACCCAAATTAATATTTACTTATTTTTTTAATTTTACCAAACTTTAGGTATTAATTTAATTATTCAAGTAAAAATGTTTTTATTGGGTTTGATCTAGGAAGATGAATGAGAGGAACGGCCACTAGTATAGCACAACCCGTCCGTGAAATGTCTGAAGATGACGTAGTTTTCCTCTCTCGCTTCTGTGTCCAAAGAAGCTAACTGCGCTTTTTTGGTGCGCACTCACGTGACATACCTACATCATCTCGCATCAAATTACAGCAGGCTATATCCTAGGCGCCTTAGCTGCACCTGAATAATTTCGGATTTCCCTGGAAGAGTGGGCTTGGGGAGTGTTTTAGTCCGCTCTCTCACGGATTGTAATGGTACAAGGTCATCCTTTTATTTGCGGGTGACAAATTTCGTACAACATGAAGTTGGGGACCCTCTTTCAATAACCCTCCTTACATTTCTAAGTAAACAATTCTTAGAAATAAAGGAAAGAGTAGGTTTATACGCGCTGCCAAATTAAGGTGAACCACAGATAGTGAACCAGCTGCGGGCGAATGGTCACCAAACGTGATGATCAGCGCGCGTAAAGCGAGGCGCTCAATATCCCAATAAATAAACTATTCGTAAGGATAACGGATAAGGTAAATATTTACGCGGTGCAAACTGTGGTGGAATCGAAACCTTATTGTAAATTGGCACCCCTGCTGAGAAAATCCATAGCTCGCTCCTTCTCTAGCAAGGAGTCACGAGTGTTACACGTAGCGTGCGCGAAAAAGGATGCGCATTAGAAAATACGTATCAGCTAAGGGGGGAAACAAAGGGGGAATTGAAAGCAGAAGCTGACTTTGAAACGACGCAAGTTATAACATGAGGTGGCCGTTCCTTCCCATTCATCTTCCTAGGTTTGATGGTTTACTGGCTGCTATACTTAACCTTAAAATTAATCAATATCGAAAAGAATTCTCGGAAATTTTCCGTTTTCCTATTTAATAGTCTCGAACTTCGTGAGTTTAACGACGGTGAACAAAATCTTAGCTCAAAATTATTTCATCGCTTTTAAAGGTTTGGGTCATTTTCACTTCTCCTTAAAGGCAGAATGCAACCTAACAACAAGTGATTTTTTATCGATTCCTCATTTGTTTAAATAGGCCCTATCCACTAGAGAAAAAAAATACGAGCAAATATTAAACTAGAAATAAATTTAAAACTTACCCGGAAAATAGGCTTAGTGGGATTCATGGAGGTCCTGTTTTCCTCGCGTGTAAGGTCTAGCGACCAATCGAACGCGATTGTAAGTCTCGTGGAGATCTCGCGTGAACCACGGGCCTTTGCTCATTGGTCGATAGACCTTACACGGAGGACATTCAGGATCTCCATGAGTCCCGCTAAGCCTATTTCCCGGGTAAGTTTTAAATTCATTTCTAGTTTATTTGTTTGTAAACTTTTTGTTGGTGGATTAGGCCTATTTAAACGATAAGGAATCAATAAAAATATACTTGCTTTTAGGTTGCATTCTCTCTTTAAAGTTGGATTCATATATGTTCATATTGCTTCATATTCCATTCTGTTGTGTGAATTCAGCTTTCAGCTTTAAATAGAGATAACCAAACCATTCTGATTCATAAAGAAGAGGGTTAAAGTGAATTTTGGAACCGCGCTAATGAAAATGCGCAAATGGGAAACCGCGCAAATGGCTACTGCGCAAATGAAAATGCGCAAGTGGGAAACTGCGCAGCGGACGCAAACCTTCTGAACTTATTCAATTCGGAAAGTGAACGTTTTTGCGCGTTTTGAAATATGATATTTTTTAAAGTGTTTATTTTTATACTGGATTATAAAATAATTTAAATAATCCAAAATTATCCTGGAAGGTTTGGAACTTAAATTGCGTCATCGTGTTTCCGCTTATTAAGAAATAAGCGTGTGATTTTTTTTAATTAACTCTCAATAATATAATTTATACATTTTTGGTCAAGAAAAAGTCCAAATTTGCTTTAATTTCTATAATTTATTACATTGATCTCGGAATAAACAACAACTCACATTTTAATACATCATAATATTTTCGAAAAATAGAACGTATATTTCTACCAAATTGGGTATTTAGTTAAAAGAGGTCAAAATCAAATGTAGGCAAACCTCGTTTTCCTTCGAATTTGATGTAACATTTATAGAAACGCGTCTTATTTTACGATCTATGACGTAAAGTCTATTGCAACGATTTTATGTTAAAGAAAAACAATTGGAACGGGAACCAATTTTATATATTTAAATATTACCAGGAAAAACATATAAAACTTTCCTTAGGGAGGGAAGTGTACAACTAAACCTTTTTTCGCTACACATCCAGTTTAACTCAAAAATAACCCAAAATTTCAAATTAATTAACGGTAATTATCAAACACTATTAAGCTGCGGTCACACTAGCAATTCTTAATCGATTTGAAACTGTAAAATCACCAATATTCGAATCGCCAGGAATCGTTAAAAGCGTCAGGCGTTCCCACATTATCTTTTATAAATCGATTTATCGTAGCTTCATCTATCGGTTATTGAAACCGAATCGATATGAAACTGGATCCCGATGCAGTTTCGAGAAATCGAATCAAATCGATTCGAGAAAAGACGGTTTCCCGTTCACACGACTCCAGCGAATCGTTTTGAAACGGTTTAAATCGATTCCAAGGCCGATTATGAACGCGGCTACAATCTACAATATCCGTACGTGCGTACGTTCGCAACCAGAATGTTCTAGAAGACGCTAGAAGGTTCCAACAAAATCTGGAAAGGTCTACAAAAATTTAGAAAATTTTAGAAATATCTAGAAAATTCAAGTAAAATCTAGAAAACTCTTGAAAAATTTAAAATAAATCTGGAAAAATCTAGAAAATTTATATTCATGAATTTTCAGCTTCAAAATGTCCCGTGATTTTTCAGGTAGGGCATGGCCAACTTAGTGCACCTCGTCCCTCGCCTGTATAGGAATAGTGTTGCTTCACATTTATGTCCTGTTGTAGATGTACATTTCCCTCCCAAAGGGACGTTTGTTACGTTACTCCTGCTAAAACCTAGAAATCGCGGTAATGTCCCGATCTATAACGTACTTTTCTAAAACCGTAATGACGCTAAAGAGTTAGTTTTTTTAATTTCAAATAAGATCACGCGGACTCGTTTAGCCTGTGAACTTCGTCCGGGCTGGCTCCACCTCTTCGGCAACAGCCGCACTTCTTATCACCCTCCATGACGTAGAAATCGCTTCTCTTGCAAAACATGATGAGACCCAGAGCCGCCAGAAATCCTAACAATCCACCCCATAAGATGATCTGATCTCGTCTGAAAACAAATAAATCACATATTAACAAAAATAAATAAAATAGCAGAAAGTCTGGGACTAGTCTGGCCGTCCTACCGGCCGCAGAAAACCGAGGGGCCAGTCACTTAGCTTAATCGATGTACAGGCTGTAGCTTTGACTGTACTAAATCCTTACCTTTCACAGTGTAAAGATCCCAGAGTACCTCTAATACCTAGAAATACCTATAATTCCTATAATATAAGTCCGAACCTATAATTCATAAATTTATCATATAAATACCTATTTTTTGTTATGTTCATTAAATTGCACTGAGAAAGTTAAATAAAATCCTATGTATGTTAATTTTGGTTCAGGAAAGTTCGGTTAAAAAATACTTCTAAAAATTAGAGATCGGGGTTGGACAAAATAATCCACAACTATCAGTTAATCATAAAAAATAATCGGAAAATTATTCGCGATTACATTGGATTTATCATAGACTTTCCTCGAAAAATTTAAAGTTATGAATAAAGATAAAATAATCAGAAATTTTCTTGTCCAAACCCCGATCTCTATTCAACATTAGTTTTGAAGTTTTCAATAAAAAAAATCCTGATTTCTCATCAGGTAAGGGAAAGTCGGGTAATTTTAATATCGTCCGAAATGTTAGGGAATCTGTTATTCGTCCGTAGTTGGAACTTTCGTAAAATTTTGAGATTTTTATTCTAAAACTTTCCATCAATTTAAATCCGTCACGAGTCCGGCTACAGAATTCTGCAAGTTTGCGTCGTCTGCTTGTTTTATAAGTTCTTCACAACGGTCGACGGATTATAGTCCGGTTTTCAAAGTGTTTCTCGCGGTCTTACAGTCTAATTTTATGATAATCGGTAATATTTAGCGTAAGTTGCGTCTAATTAATACAGTTTTTGTCATAATAATAGCTAGGCTATCGTGAAATGAACGAAATAAGTTTAAAATGAATCTACGTTTTTGACGTGTCATTGAAGCGGCGGATTTTCACAACTGTTCTCGTGACGGATTTAAATGTTATGAAGTTTTTAAACGCTACATATGTCCCTAGTTCTATTTGGTGAGTGAATTTTAATTTAAACATTTTACGTTCGATTTTCGAATAACTAGCGTGCCATATTATCAATTTCAATTGTTTAAATTACTCGACAAATAGGCTTAACAAAGATCCGTAGAGATCGTAAGATTTGATAGCTCGTCGTTACCTTCGGCCAACGTTTTGAAAAGTGTTGAATTCTAGGCCCATTCCAACATTTTCTACATATTAGTTTGGTTTATGGCCCACTTTCAAGACATTCGGGGCCCTTCTCCTTAAATTTTGGGGGCCCTGTCAGATTTTCCAAATAGACTACAGCGTATTTAAACGTAAGTGTGGCGTCGCCACTGCTCTTGAATATATACTTCTATAAAACTGCAATAATTCGTTATTTTATAAATCTAAAACTAAAATGACATAAATTTGGACCTATAAAGATCCTATAAATATCCTATAATTTTTGCATATTGGACAGGTAATACTTATTATTTTATTTATTTATTGGGCTGGATAGCCCTGACAGTGCTAAAAATACGCGTAAATTCGTAATCTCGTGTATTCCAACAGGGAATCCATGAGTGATTAGCTGTAGCTTTGACTGTACTGAAATGATTACCCTAGTTACCTTTTAAAATCCCTGCTTTTGTCAGTGCTAAAAGGATTACAAGTAGTCCGTAATCGGTGTACAGGGAATCTGATTAGCCCTCGTAAAAAAAACCTTGTTAAAGACACGATATAGCCAGCCAATAAAAATACCATTGAGATGTAGAGGCCGTTCCTCTTGCAAAAAGTCTATGTACTTACATAACAACTGTGATATCTTTGCTTTTACAACAGGATGGCTTGCCATATTCCTTGCAACATTTTGAATCGGATTCGCATTGATAAACATTGTCTAGATCATACCATCCTTTTTCCTCTTCAATCAGGCAGTCTTTTTTAGGCCCAGCTGTAACGTTATAATAATTAATAACATAGGAATAGCCACACCTCTTATGGCTGTAAACTCAAGTCAATTATGTTTACTGAATATAAGTAAATGTTTTCAGATACGTTTCTCAAGTATCGATTTTGATAAATGAATATCTCATTCGCTTTACAATTTATTTACTACTCGATTCTCATTCGCTTATCTTTCACATCATTTTACCTTGAGAAACTCGGGTTTTGTTTAAAATTAAAAATCTATGTAGATTTTTCAATCGAAATTAATTTGGAAATCTTAAATTATTTTATTTTTCAAATTAATTTCAATTCTGGACACTATTGAAAATCACGTACACGCCCATTTGAAGTTGTTCATATTATTGTCCATTTATAGAACGACTAACATTCCTTGCGGATGAAGAAATTTATTTTATTTTTAATGGAAAACTTGGAGCTAAAAATTGAACAACTTAAATTTATTTCCGGAATCACCATGTCAGCAAAACGTATTCGAGAATTTTTGAACACGTTTTTGGTGTTTAAAATGAATTTCTAAAGTTTGGTTAAGTTTGAATCAACATAAATATAAATTCGTGCCAATCATATTATTTCAGGGTCCTTCAACAGTGCTTGTAATGTCATAAAAATTAAAAGTTTAGGCCAACGTTCGATGGCCAAGGTCTTAGGCATCTTCTTTTAATATTAGGGCATTACAAGCGTTATTGACGGCTGAAATAATATGATTGGCCCGAATTTATATTTAGTTTTATATAGAAATTAATTTTAACACCAAAATTGTGAATAAATAAGATTCAGAAGCTATTCCATTTTTAGCTATAAGTTTACCTTTAAATTTCGAGTTCGAGCAATCAACCCTGTGATTTAAATTTATTTACACATAATACCCAATCTTTTGAAATGTTAACAAAAACTATACTTACCACATCCAACATTGGCAACTCCAAAAAGCGTAAAAACAAGTGTTACCGTTAAAAGAAGTAAAACTCTATGGAATGTCATTTTTTATCAATAAATTCCGGCAATTGTATAATTTTAATCGCGCACGATTATGACCAACAGCGGTACTTGTAACGTAACGGGCGACAATGATCCATTCCGGAAAGTTAATCGGATGTTATGGTGGAATGTTTCCATGACAACTATACGTTACACTTTACATCGTCTTCACGGTAGCGCAACCACTCGAACCACGTTAATTTTCTAGCCGTGATTTTGCAATTACCCGTACGAAGACCAACCTAGGAGGATATAGGGGTGAAGGAGAGTTCGACTGCCTGTTCTTAGAACTCAAGTTTCAAGCCGGGAGACACACTCACGTCCATCTAGTTTCCTTGCTTACGCGCATCACGTGATCACGTATTTTCAACTCTTAACCTATAGACGACGAGTTGACGACATGTGCCAAACTAGTTGAACGTAAATGTACCACCAGAACGATGGGAAAGCGGAAATTCAATTCGAAAACAGGCAGTCCAACTCTCCTTCACCCCTTTATCCTCCTAGGAAACCGTCTTTATGGGTCGAACATTTGCTGGGTTATCCCTAATTTTGTTCAAATGGAAGAGACCCGAGAGCATTCGCGTGGAACATATTGCTCGGCCGTGGCCTTCTTTTTAAATTTGATTGCGCGGGAGTCTATTAATAGATCTGGCTAGAATATACTACCTTAAAACTTGAATAGACCGGAGGCGGTTCTTAACATTACTAAACAGTATAAATTAACACGTGTAGTGTGTATTTAACATATTAGTCCAAAGTAACATTTATTTGTAACATTAGATTGTAAAAATTCCTACGGAACGTTTGGGTTCTTCTTTGGATTAATTTGCACAGTACTCGAGCTCTTCGTGATGGGTAACTAACTCTTGGGCTAGAAAATCCACTATTTGTTTTCCCAATTTTTACCACCTCCTAGGCCCTACGAAGCCAAACTCGCCATACCTTCTATGTAGAAATACACAGGTAAATCATGCTTCAAGTTTACAACAAGACATATTATGATTGGTATGTGGTTCTGAAAGTTTTGTCATCAAACCTTTCGCCCGAGGAGAGAGGGACAAAACCCAAAAACTGTAAACGGTCGAGATACGGAATTCGAAATTGCCCTCTCTGGCGGTTGAGATTGGAACTAAGTAGGCGGTGCTAATATCGTTCCGAACTCACTAGACGTTTACGGGGATGGAAATGTATCGACGGAATACAACTATCCCCTCTCTCTTTCGCGAAATGAAGGAGCGTCTCTCGCCTGGCCGTCGCGATTTCAAGTCTGATTTACTCTAGAAAGAATGTACTGAGCCTGGTCGCCTTTCTGTGAACTCATGGACTGAGAAAATCGGATTCTCTTCATCGTCACCCGCAGTATGTCGTCTTATAAACTTGAAGGATGATTTATTTGTGATAAATATAATAGCAATCGGTCTCTACCTCTATTGCTGCCTGATCGGAGACAAAGGTTTATCTCTTAATTACACTTTTCCCACGTTTTTCGCTTGTTAATTGTAGGCAGCCCAGGGGTCCTAAAAATCCTATAAAATCCTATAGTTTCAAAATGTGTCCTATATTATCCTGTATTTCCTTGAAATGTCCTATAAACTCTCATAATTTTGAGTTAATAAAATTTTGGGATCAAAAAATATCACAAATTTGAATGTTTTGCGTAAGCATGCCCTATTATAGCTATCATTTGTATATTGCTTCTCACAATTACAGCCGGCGCAACCTAATGGGGTGGGGGGAGCTTAACCAAACTCTTAAAGCTTTCAGATTAGTTAAATATCGAAAAAAATTCAACTGAAAAATAAAATCGAATTTTTTTAAAAAGTATTATTTCTGAAATTTGCAATATAAAATCCATTGAGATAATTTTCGTTCTGCGAAACTTCCTGCGTATAATCCTATATTTCCTATAAGGAATTGAAATTTATGACTGGGGGCTCCCTGTTCAGATTGTTCCACTATCAGATCAGAGCGATATATTTCCAGGAATTGTAAAATTTGAGAGATTAATTCTGTTAAAATCGAAACTTTGAAAGAGACGTATCTAAAAAAAGAAATTAAAATGAGTTTTATGACAAATTTAATTTTGGAAATAAGCTTTATTATTCGACTTCGACCCTACATATATCGCACCACGCAGCTTAAAATATATATTACGTATTAATAACTACTAGCTAATTAAATTAATATCATTTTTCTGTCAGATTTTTAATTCCCGGTTATAAATATTTAACAGACACTCTTTTTTGTTTTAGTTTTACAACTTGTACAATCTATGTTTAGTACAGAATTTCTTTCAACTTTTAATTATGATTTTGTTCGTTTTACGCTGTAATTCTATATAATTTTAAAGACAACATTTTTCTTTGATTGTTTTTTTTATTTATTTTTTTTTATTTATTTTTTTTTTTTTTGTTAGTCTACATTTTTGTCTGTATATCAAAAATTCCTCGAGAGACGATTATTGGCTGCCGGAAAATTCACTGCTGGAAAACTTTGCCCGTGTCGGAAAATTAAGCGCGTTTTGGGTGTAAAATTAGGCCCATTTTTGGGCTAAAATTACGGTTCATCATGGAAAACATTATGTGTCTAATTCGCCCAAGGGAGAACTGAGGAATGTTTGGTGAATTTGGGTGTGAAAATGTCAGTGGAAAATTTGTTGGTTTTTTGGTGAATTTAGAAAATTAGTGTAGAAACTTCAATACATTTAAGGGAGAAATTTCATTGCCTTTAAAGAAGGAAGGTTCGGTGCATTTAGACAATAAAATGCGGTGCATTTAGGCTAAAGATTCTGTACAGTTAGGGCTAAAGATTATGTGCAGTTGGGGCTAAAGATTCTGCGCAGTTAGGGCAAAATAGTGTGTGCAGTTAGGGCTAGAGATTCTGTGCTGTTAGGGCTAAAGATTCTGTGTAGTTAGGGCAAATGATTCTGTGCAGTTATAGCTAAAGACTTGGTGCAAGTAGGGCTAATGGTTATGTTCAGTTAGGGCAAAATATTCTTTGCAGTTAGGGCAAAATATTCTTTGTAGTTAGGGCAAAATATTCTTTGTAGTTAGGGCTAAAGATTCTGTGCAGTTAGGGCTAAAGATTCTGTGCAGTTAGGGCTAAAGATTCTGTGCAGTTAGGGCTAAAGATTCTGTGCAGTTAGGGCTAAAGATTCTGTGCAGTTGTGGCTAAAGACTCTGTGCAGTTGTGGCTAAAGATTCTGTGCAGTTGTGGCTAAAGATTCTGTGCAGTTGTGGCTAAAGATTCTGTGCAGTTGTGGCTAAAGATTCTGTGCAGTTGTGGCTAAAGATTCTGTGCAGTTGTGGCTAAAGATTCTGTGCAGTTGTGGCTAAAGATTCTGTGCAGTTGTGGCTAAAGATTCTGTGCAGTTGTGGCTAAAGATTCTGTGCAGTTGTGGCTAAAGATTCTGTGCACTTGTGGCTAAAGATTCTGTGCAGTTGGGTCTAAAGATTGTGCAGTTAGGGCTAAAGATTCTGGAACATTCGGTGTTTTCTACGCGCTGAATTTTCCATGGACAAAGTTTATAGTAGTCAATCTTCCTTTAGCGAATTTCAAACACCGAATTTTCCTTGAGCCATTTTGTCTAAAAAACGCGCGAATACAGTAGAATATCATATAGTATCAAACAAATGTATATCAAACAAAATTCAAATATAATTTGATACAACGTATACAAAGAAATTCTACTTTTAAGTTCATTGAGAAGGAATAATTATTGAGCGGAAGAGTTATAAGAAAAATGTTTATTTCGTGAAAAATACTAAAACAAGGTACTAATAATGACTCCAGAGTCGATTATTCTTGCTGTTAAAGGGAGAACTCAACCTAACAATAAAGCTACGGTCACACTAGCTTTTCTTAATCGATTTGAAACGGTAAAATCAAACCGATATTCAAATCGCCAGGAATCGTTTTAAGCGTCACGTGTTCACGCATTATCTTTATAAGTCGATTTATAGTAGCTTCATCTATTGGTTGTTGAAACCGAATCGGTATGAAACTGGTTCCCGAAGCAGTTTTGAGAAATCGAATCAAATCGATTCCAAGGCTTAGTATGAACGCAGCTTAAGTGATTTTTTATCGATTCCTTATCGTTTAAATAGGCCTAATCCAACAGTAAAAAAAGTACAAACTAATATTAAACTAGAAATAAATTTAAAACTTACCATCAAAATAGGCTTAGCAGGATTCATGGAGATCCTGCATTCCCCGTATAAGGGGCCATTGATCAATTTCCATTGGTCGCTAGTCCTTATACGGGGAGTTTAGGATATCAGCTAAGCCTATTTTTAATGGTAAGTTTTAAATTTATTTCTAGTTTAATATTTGTTTGTTAGATTAGACCTATTTAAACGATAAGGAATCGATAAGAAATCACTTGTTAGGTTACATTCTACCTTTAAAAGATTCTGTAAGAATTATATGATAGATGGGAGCCCATTTTGAAAAGGGTGGGAGTGATAATGTCTAATTCCTACTTTTAACAGTTGTCTTAATACTGAGGGACTTTTGATTAACCGAAACTTCTAATATCAAACGGTGGTGAAATCTTTGACCTTTCCCTTTACAAATTATAAAGGGACTTTTGTTACCGGACCTGATCATAGTTTAATATAAATAAAAAACTCTGGATTTTATATATTCAGTTTTTTTATTTAAAGGCTTTTTGAAAATTATTGCTTTATTATTGATCAATGGTTCTCTCACGTTTAATTAGGGTATCGGGTCGATCTGACTCTCAAATTAAGTCGCCCGCTTAAACGTTATACTCTTTAAGGAACCAAATAGGTTTAAATATTATCAAAAGTCTATAACTTTATTCCATAAAAGTAGACAACACCCTGTAGCTTAATACTATCAACAAAGGGCCAGATAAATGTACCGGCAAATTCTGATTCGAGACCGCAATACGTGTAATTATTGAAATCGGAAGCGCCACTAATCGGAGGAAGACAATATAGCCAAGCGCGGCCCGCCTAAATTCTGTCCCTCTCTCCCGACTCAAAATATCGTGGAAGAGTCCAAATCACTCGAGTCAGACAGGGATGTTGACTTTTTTGGCTATTTTATGACGTAAAACTGGACCTTGGCTGATAGTACGCTACGGGACGTTGTCTACTTTTATGGAATAAAGTGATGGACCTTTGATATATTTTATTATTTTTCCTTTTTTAACTCTCCCGAAGAACATTTATTCCTTTACGTTTGACTCGATCCAAAAAGAAATAGATTACGGAGGTTTCGGTGCGGTGAAGATGATGTGTAGTTGGTTTCGGTGTGACAAGAAGGATCAGATAAGGAGAGGAAAAGTGGGGACGGCGCGGTTCCTACTGCGTCGGCCTAAACTCCCACTCTGGGAGAACGAGGGTAGAGACGTTTCGTGGTAAAATGTTGTCACGTGGGTAAAACGGATCCTTTATCAGCTTCATAGTAGCCAACGACGCTAGTGACCACGTGACAACAGTTTACCTCGAGAATTTCCTATCCCCCCTTTCCACCCGAGTGGGAGGTTGGCTCTTCTCTCTCTAACTCAACGCAGCCCCACTTTTCCTCTCCTTATCTGATCCTTCTTGGGTGTGAGAACATATTGAGAGAAACATTTTAAAACTAACCGATATTTGATCAGATTTTATCAGGGTCCGTAACTGGGGTAGGCTCCATTAGCGTAGCCACGCGAAGGGCTCAAGTCTCCTCGTTAAGGGAGTATGTTATGAGATTTAAATCTCATGAGGAAAAAAGGGCATACACCTAAATCAGAGGGGTCGGACATTTCCCGCCTTTTTTTTTTTTTTTTTTTTTTTTTTTTTCGATCATATGCTAAAGTACGCCGCCGCCCATACCGGGTACTGTCAAAGGCATTCGTTAGCAGGATAAGTTGTCCTTTGTCGTTAAATGCTCTTTCGTTGGAAAGACACCGCGTGCTAACTATAAGACCCCACCATGTTGGTTTCCTTGTATCCAACCCTACTACATTTTGTCCACCCCTACAACTTTATGACCCCACCATTTTGGCTTTTTGTGCGTTTATCTATACTAGATTTTATTTTTAAAACCCAACGTGCTAACTAAATTTTTAGATTCAAATCACTCACGGTTTTGAATTAACACGCTGCCAACGCGAAAACCACTTAAATTGGAAAACTTAACGCCAAAACAACGTGACTCGAAAAACTTAACACGAAAATCACGTGACTCGAAAAACATAACGCGAAAACCACGTGACTCGAAAAACTTAACGCGAAAATTACGTGACTCGAAAAACTTAACCATAGATATATGAAAAATGAACTAGATTCACAACCCTACCTAAGTCACGCGCTAATGCTCGCCTTTGACTGTACAAATGTCACGCGCTAATGCTCGCTTTTGACTGTACAAATGTCACGCGCTAATGCTCGCCTTTGACTGTACAAATGTCACGCGCTAATGCTCGCCTTTGACTGTACAAATGTCACGCGCTAATGCTCGCCTTTGACTGTACAAGTGTCACGCGCTAATGCTCGCCTTTGACTGTACAAGTGTCACGCGCTAATTCTCGCCTTTGACTGTACAAATGTCACGCGCTAATGCTCGCCTTTGACTGTACAAATGTCACGCGCCACAGTGGGACATGTCCCCTATGGCTTGTGAAATTGGTACAATCAAATTAACAACTTGACTTCGGCCACGGTTTTATTTTACAATTTGACTTCGGCAGCGAAAACAAGTCTAGGTTGCCTAATCACCGTGGTCCCACGTATGTTGTTTATTGTAAAGTTCTGGAGAGAATTTGAGATTTAAATATTTATTACGAGATTTTAAGTAAAGGGACTTTTGGCAAAGTGTCCGACCCCTCGCCTAAATATGTTGATAAAATTTTGGAACGGAAAGCGTGGGAAAAAAATCACCACTTGTGAATTTTATACCGACATTAAAAAATCTACACAAAAAGATTCATCATTGTTGCTGGGGTATAATTAAAGGAGGGTTAGTTGCTATAATATTTTTACATGATTCTGATAGTTTGGGAAAAAAGTGTTTAGTCATTTATATCAAACATCAATTTGTAAAAAGGTTTGTCAATTTTATAATATATATATTTAAGCCCTCGACCCCCGAAACTCCGAGGTCTAGCTTGGCTACGCCACTGGTAGGCTCTTAGGGCGTGGTCAGGAACATTCCAAAAGTGATCTAATAGAAAACTTAGTCCTCCCGCCAATAGACCAATTCGAAATTGAAGAGGAACTTGCAGGGGCAGCGCGCCATTGGGGTACACTATTCACGCGCCAATCTGTTAAGAGATGTCTCTATCGTAGTTCCCATTCTGATCCTATTCTGATTGGCTAAGCTATGACGAGAGAGACAAACTAAGCGGTAGCCCCTCCTCTCGTGCTTCGAGACTCGACACGTTTCCCATAGCAACGGCCGTGTATACATGGGTTGGTACGAGAGCGAGAGATAGATTGTACCCCAATGGCCGTAGTCCCTGGAAGTTGGTTTATGAGTATGGAAATTTCGAATTCGTCAATATCGGCATCTCTTCTCTTTTAATAAACTTTTATTAAAATAAAAGTAAATAGATCCCTACCCAAAAACATATGCCAAATGGTTTATAAAATAAAATATATAACAAATAAGGTAACAAGCCATCGAAATTTATAAAATATAAGACCCCACGTCTCCACTGGTCAATCTTAGCTCCGGCCAGCTGCCTTCTATTGAACTTTCGGTTAAAAATAAACGCCACTTTCAGATAGTCCGATTAACACATGGACACATATGAATAGAGAAACTAAAAATAGAGCTCGGAATTCGTATAACTTTTGTTAATTTAATAATACCATCGTGAATCCGTTCGCGAAAACGTATCCGTTTCTTATTCGAGTTAACGTGTACCTGAATGTAAGGCAAACTTTTTATTCGTACTCAATTGTTATAGGAAATTGATAATTTGTACGAATTATTCATTCGCCGATAAGAAACATTTGAAACTCGAATTTTTTCACCGATTTTAACCTAAATTGAGTCGCTGTTACTTTCAATTTAGATTAAAATATAATTATTATATTTCATTCTACACGGATTTCGAGAAACGTCATATTTTATCTTCGCATTATCCGTTCGAATAAAGAAGTAATTCGTTTACTAATCAACCCAAAAATTAATCTCCGGATAATTCGTATCCATTTGATACGCATTTGTTTATATATTATGCGGTTTTATATTAACAAACAATTTATCCGAGATTAAAATATCTGGAAAAAAGCCTATCTATGGATATCCTAAGTTATTCATTATCCGATTCCGAGCTCTAACTACAAAAAAGATGATCGTAAGTATTATCTAAATCGCAAGTATAAGCGCCTTATCCACAGGAAATAACTTATAATCATTTTAAAGATTGAACAAAAAGAAGTCGCCAGTTAAATAATTTAAAGAATTTCTCTGCAACGATCTTTCTCAAAGGGAGAATGCAACCTTAAACAAATTATTTTTGATCGATTCCTTATCGTATAAGTAGGCCTAGACCAACAGTAAACAAAATTTAAAAACAAAAATTTAACTAGAAATAAATTTAAAACTTACCCGGAAAATAGGCTTAGCTGGATTCATGGAGGTATCCTGAACTCCCCATATAAGGACTAGCGACCAATGACATTGATCGATGGCACTTAGATGGGGAATGCAGGATCTCCATGATCAATGCCATTGGTTGGTAGTCCTTACACGGGGAGTTTAGGATATCTCCATGAATGATGGTAAGTTTTAAATTTATTTCTAGTTTAATATTGGTTTATAATTTTTTTTACTGTTGGATTGGGACTATTTAAACGATAAAGAATCGATAAAAAACACTTATTTTAAAAGTAAAACACGCGAGCAAGTTTTTGTTGTCATTTAGGCAATTTATCCTGCAATTTTCGTCGCTAGATGACGCTTAAGATCATCCTTTTTTTGTTTCTCCTTGTTGAGGCTTAGTGTCCACGCGTTAATCACTTAGAGTTACTTTCAAATGCCCAACTATATCAGTATAATGTAAAATTCGCACTAAAATCAACAAGATGGCACCACTCACGATTGTACATAGTATGTTGTAGATTAATAGATACCGCGTGTGAATTTATTGTTTTTAGCCAGGCCAAGTGATTTCTAGTCACACTTCTACAGGCAACCCTATGAATATCAACTCTTCTTTAATAAATATTATTATAATTATTATTAACGTCACTGGTTATTTGAATTAAATAGAACCTAGAACTAATGGTAAAATATCGAATGTCAAAAACATATTAAACAATTTTAAGTCCATTCAAATTAATGCAATACGAAAAACATTACTCTTTAGACAATAGACCTTTAAAAAAAACTACAGGTTAAGTTTACGGGTTTAAGTAGCCGGGTCCTCAAGCCATGAATGTAAAGATGGATTTTTTTTTACCGGTCTATTGCTAACTATAAATTATATTACAGATTTTGCTTCAAGCTTCAAAATAAAGCCTTATGTTTTTATATTATATATTATAAGGTTTTGAGTAAAAAACCCAACGGCACGAAACGATATCGCATTTTGTATAGTGAGACTGTATATTATTTTCGTTAAAACGTTTGTTTCGTATCTTCACGATTTTAGTTTTTCCACTTATTAGACGCGGATTACTATGTCTTTTTGGTATTTTTTGACTTATGGCTTTTAGCTGTTCCTCCGGGTGACGGTAAAGGGGTTAGAGGTCGATCACCACCACCTCCGCTGCCGTTGAAGGTTCCTGAGCTCTCTTCGGTGGCTAACGGAGCCATTCCCGCGGCGGCTGGGTCTTGGAGTCCTCCGGTAACCCCCGTGTTTATATTCTCGGCGCTCGCGGTTGAGTCTTCGGGAGTTTTTGAGATTTCAGTTATTTCAGAGGGATCGATAGAAGGGTAGTTGTGCTTATGTTTATGGTGAAACGGCTGGAGACTGAATCGCCTGTGAGTTACCTTTCTCCCGCCACGACGTTTCGAAATATGCGGATTATCCTTTCGCATAGTTTTGTTCCGTAACACTTGCAATTGGGTGTAAACTCGACGTAACTCGCACTGCTCAATCAACGACATCGGATGTAGATAATATCCGGGATTAGGATATAAAAAAGGGAACAAATTTAATTATTACGCGTCTTTTTTTTTTTTTTTTCAACTATAACGAGGTTTTCCATTGGGAAAAATAGGTTTGCTACCACGAAGCGAATACGACGGAGTGTTAAGGTTTCCTAAACGGACTATCTGCGACTTTTAAATCTCCTTTAAAGCCGCCTTCTTTTCTAGCTTAGCAGACAACGTTGAACAATACAAAAGGGTCTTTAATACGCGACAACCTTAGTTTCCCTTTTTTATTGCTGTGGAAAACGACATTAAATACATCGGAAAAGACAATGTACGGAAGTACTAAGTAGATCAGACTCTACTTCGCCCCTCTCTGAGTAGCTGTAAAGCAGAGAATTTACAGCGCTGCACTATAGAGATATGCATCTGCCCAAACCATCTATGTCGTGGACAAACCCCGGGTTGATTGTAACGTCATATCTGAGTCGCGGATAATACGTGTCTTTGACAGCACCTCCCCCTTTCCACCCACCTTGAGACGAGGTACGTGCGTGATGCGTGCGTATTCGGTTTCTAAAAATATGTAAATTGATCTAATTTGCTAGAATATGACGTGTTCCGCGCATATTAGAAAAAGGCTCGAATTTGTTAAGCATTGAAAAACGTGTATTTGAGGCCGATTACTCATTTTGGTACTTGGCGCCAGCTTCGCGAATATTTGAAGTTAGAGTGATAGAACCTTGATATGTAATTCTGGGTCTTTCCCACCATTATTCCCAACTCGCGGATGGCACCACCCATCTCTAGTTTAAGTCACTTTTCTCCCGAAGAAGCGTTGTAAGATCTCTGGTTTTCAGTGAATACTTTTCCTTCAAACTTCAAAGAATGGTGGTAAAGTAATTAATATTACCCTGATATCTTCAGGATCCATGTCTGCCAGGTTGACGTCGGAAAAGTCTAGCTCCCCATTTGAAACGATGGCCTCGTGCAACTTCATTGCTTCGGGAATATGATCGTGGCTCGTATCGGCAACGCCAGTAGTTGAGAAATTGCGGTTTCTAGCGTCTAAAGCTTCCGGAGGTCGATGATGATACCATAGCTACGATTTAGCAAAATTTTCAACAAAATACAATGAACTATTAGTCATAAAACGAAGTGAAACCGGTTTGTACAATTAGCTAAAGCCCGAAATTGCTTTCAATGTAAGGGAGTTGCCATTTTGAGTGGTTTCCGATAATGGTCGTTTGCATCAAAAATGATTTAACGGAAATGGATGTCTTCAGTCTGAGACTGTCCTTCAAGGCCCGTGAATGGAGGAAAAAAAAATCTAAAATAGGAAATTTAGTTCGCCAATTTTTCACTAAGATTTTTTAGAAGCGTCTCTCGCGTGACCATGGCAATTGGCAACCCTATGCCGAATACGTAACTCCTAAATTTTAAACCTCAACGACAATTGTGGAAAATCTTATGAAATATCTCGCCACATACTGAGAAAACTTGTCAATCATATAAAAGCAAAAGTCTCCTCCACTTTCAGAGCCATGTGCACGGGCCTTGAAGGATATAGTGAACCTATGAACAGCGATTCTTTGGCCTGGAATAAATAAACTGGTCCATGACCATTGATCAGTGCACGTCGTCTGCTAGGGCTAGGACCTACATGCAGCCTACATAATTTGCAGTTCCAAACTTGAATTCAAGAATCAAGAATTGTTGAGAAAAACAATTTCTTGTATTCGTATTACTGGAAATATCGCGATTTGTTTTAAAAAATATAAAATTGAATTTGGCACAACTTCGTTTTCAGATAGTTTAAAATTCCATTAATTATTTCAAATATATCTTAGGTAAACGAACGATGAAGTAATAATAATGAGTCACCCAGCAACGACGTGTGGCTGGCGTCGATGGAACAAGCTCAAACGGTTACGCGTGTGAAAGACCATTCGCGTAAAAATATTAAACCCCTACACTAATCTGAATTTATGGAAAATTATACCAACGAGTTGAAAGTACCTTCCAATGCCCGACGATTGTGTTGATTCGCGTTTGTGAAATTTCCGGGTTCTGTGCGTGTACTTTTTTTCGAATCGCGCTAAGCGTGAACCTTCCAGACCTACGCGCTATTTGGAATATTATAAACTCAAACAGCATTCATCGTAGACCTTCAAACTGGTAAGCTTTTATATAATTTCCATGTTGGTGTTTTTATTTTTTTTTTTTTTTGTTTTTGTTTTTGCGGGGATATTAGTTTTATCGTGGTTATTTACGATATTGAAATTTAAAAAATGAATGCCCGCACGTTGAGAATTGAGTGTATGTGAAGTAATTTGTGGGGTTCCTTATAATTTCTTCGCGTAAATTTGTCTACTTTATGCTTAATCAATCTGAAGGTATAATATTACCAGTGAAGTAACTTTTATTTGGATTTAGTCTACTATCCCAAATTTTCATACTTAACTGTGAATTACCACAAGATTTCATTGTCACCTGATACCACTACCAAAGTCTATGAGACTCTTCCTCTTTCCCTTCTCTTAGAGACTTACGAAGTTACGCGTGGCGATGGATTTAGTTTTTAGTTTGTAAAAGCAACAAGAAGTGGGGTTTTTCATTATCGTTTAAATAGGCCTAATCCAACCGTAAAAAAATCACCAACAAATAAAAAACAAGTCAAATAATTTGAACTATTTAAAAACCCCGAGCCGAAAAGGAATAAGTCTAATGGAAGGGTGGTGGGAAGCTTACCGCGGCGCCGTTAAAGGGAGAATGCAACCTAATAACAAGTGTTTTTTTTTTATCGACTCCTTATTGTTTAAATAGGCCTAATCTAGCGATAAAAAGTTTACGAAACAAATATTAAACTAGAAATAAATTTAAAACTTACCCGGAAAATAGTCTTAGCGGGATTCGTGGAGATCCTGAATTGCCTCCGTGTAAGGTCTAGCGACCAACGAGTGAAGGCCGTCGTTCACGCGAAAGTACTCCGCGAGACTTACAATCGCGTTCGATTGGTCGCTAGACCAATTCAGGATCTCCACGAATCCCGCTAAGCCTATTTTTCGGGTAATTTAAATTTATTTCTAGTTTAATATTTGTTTGTAAATTTTTTCACTAGTGGATTAGGCCTATTAAACGATAAGGAATCGATAAAAAGTCACTCGTTCATAGGTTGCATTCTCCCTTTAAGAAAGATGTAAAGTGGTGCTCTTCCACTTAAGAAAATAGATAAAGAATAGAAACGTGATGAAGAGGCGTGTGTTTGCTTTTCTAACTGAAAACTAAATCCATGGTGATGTCACCTTCAAAATCGTTGGGGGGGGGGGGGAACTCCCATGTTTATCCGCCCTTGTCCTTTCAGATGGAAAGAAAAATACAAAATTGCTCATTTGCAAGATTTTTTCATGTTTTGTTTATTAGCCCATTTAGGTAAAATAGTTATCCATGCCTACGTAACGTAACATTATTACTGATATAAATACCCCAAAGATGAATTAAGAAAAATAAACATTACCA
Organism: Odiellus spinosus; assembly: GCA_963920705.1. NCBI lineage: Eukaryota > Metazoa > Arthropoda > Arachnida > Opiliones > Phalangiidae > Odiellus > Odiellus spinosus. The sequence goes on from OY987225.1 coordinate 19,152,940, forward strand.
TCGTTGCTATAAGATTTTCCAAATTGACTTACTTTTGGCGTGAAGATAAAGAAGAGATTTAAGGAAACCGTCATTTGACATCTTAAGAAATAGATAAAGAATATGTAATCCGGATCCATCTGAAGCCACACCATATGCCTTGAAAAATAAAAGGGTGGGGGAGTTTGTATTTAGTCGTAAAACTTTCGTGGATTAGAATTTAAATGTTTTCAGTAAATTGGGCATAACCACGGGTAAATCATCCCTCAAGAAGTGGCTCTGAACGTTTTGTCGTCAAAGCTTTCGCCCGAGGAGAGAGGGACAAAACCCAAAAACTCTAAACGGTCGTGATACGGAATTTGAAATTTCCCTCTCTAGCGGTTGAGATTGGAACTAACAAGGAGACTACCCGAGGTGTTTATCGCCGATTTTGTCCAAAGTCTGCCATAATGTAGACATATATATTAAAATCCCCAAAAGGAGACGACGCACTACCCATTAGTTTGGCCATGGCAACCGAAAATGTATTTGGCCATTATGCATCTTCGTCGAAAAAACGAAATTTCTTTTCCATATTTTTCCCAAATATGGTACCAATTTTAGCCAAACAAAGTCCCAATTTACCCAAACTTGATGAATTTTACCTAGATATGAACCACATTACCCATTTGACAATTTCGAAACAATTTGAAAATTGAAAATGTTTCACAGGTGTGAAACCGATGCTTTTTTCAATGGAGATTTTTTCGATTGAATGGCCAAACTAATGGGTAGTGCGTCGTCTGCTTTTGGGGATTCTCATATCTTATATAGGTATACATTATAGCAGACTTTGGACAAAATCGGCGATAAACACCTCGGGTAGTCTCCTTGTAAGTAGGCGGAGCTAATATCGCGCCGAACTGTCTAGACTCTAGACGTTAAAATGTATCGACGGAAAACAACTCTCCCCTCTCTTTCGCGAAACGAAGGAGCGTATCTCGCCCGGCCGTTGCGATTTCGAGTCTGATTTACTTTAGAAAGAATATACTAGGCCTGGCCGCTTTTCTGTACAAATTTCGGAATACTTAGGGTGAAACTATGTACTGCGAAAATAGGACTCACTTCGTCACCCGAATGTCGTCTTGTAAACTTGAAGGATGATTTACTTGTGAACAACCACAACCTCATAAAATTTGCTTTAGAATATGATGATTTAATATTTTCTATATATCAAAGTTACCATTGGACCACAAGTTCGTTTTTTCGGGTATCCCCGCGAGAAGAAGACTAGCAAATTATTAACTGTATTTAAAATAATGATCGGGTATAAACTTAAGGGTCCGGGATTAAAGCTAGGAAGGTCACGAACAAAACCTAATTTCTGGATAGGCATTTGCGCTTTAAAGGCACCCCCCCCCCCAAGGTCGAGAGAATTTTGAGGAACCATGGGTTAGATTTCTGCGGCCCGATGTCGTAATGTATAGTGCCCGTATGGTTATAGATTTGTGAAAAGATATTTTTTAAACTGCCCATAATTTCTTCAAAAATAATTAGCTTGATTTATTTTGGTCGAATGGTTTTCTTTCGAAAGGGTGTAACGAATTTTAGGCTACATCGTTTAAACTCTTTACAAAATTAAAATAAACATTAAATGTTATAGTCCGAGTTAGGGCTCGGCGTTTGGATAAAATTCTGCTAATTTTTACGATTATTTACGATTAACCCGATTTTATTTTACCGGTTAATTTTACCGTTTCACAATTATATGCTTTATCTTTAAAGACAATTATCAACAAAAAAAAAACACGCTGGTCTTCACTATTTAACGTTATTAAAGATGGTATGTTTTTGGTTAACCATTGGACAAAGACTCAAAGATAGAATGAATAATATTTATCGTTAAATTTCGCTGCAAATTAATTTGAACAATACGATGGCGGTCATCAATTATTCGGACTAAAGGTGAAAATAGTATTTTCACGAATATCTTCAAAATTCTTGGAAAGTATTACGCAAATATCTGTTAGAAACAATATTTATCGTATTCTTTGTTAATCGCGCCATTAAAATATTACAAAAGTTCTTTAATTTAATCGAAAACTCGCTTATGAGTTTGGTAACTAACCACGGATAACCGGAATAAGCGCGGTTAATTGTGGATAATCGAATAATTTGGACTTCGAAACAAACTTTAACTGGCTAGGTACGATAAATTGATTTGATTTTTTCGTAATATTCACTTGACGACTTTCATTTCAAAATAATCCAAAATTCATAATTTTTAATAGTAACTGGGGTACGATTATCTCTTAATTTTTGTACCACCTTATCAAACGGTAAAATTTTATCCAAACGCCGAGCCCTAATTGTTTACTAACCTGATGGAATAGAGTATCAATGAAAATAGAAATTCGATGTAAACTGCCCAACATAGAGCGCATTTTTCGTGAAAGCAATCGCGTTTGGCGTTTCGTATACAGTAAGTCAAATAGATTCCGAGACACAGAAATATTACTTCACCTATAAGATGCGTCACAAAATATCGTGTAAAAATAGATGACGTACGATTAAAAGCAACCTAACAAGTGATTTTTATCTATTCCTTATTGTTGAAATAGGACTAATCCACTACTGAAAACATTTACGAACAAATATTAAACTAGAAATAAATTTTTAACTTACCCGGAAAATAGGCTTAGCGAGATAATGGAGATACGTGTAAGCTCTACCTACCAATAAGCGAAGGCCCGTCGTTCACGCGAGATCTCCACTAGACTTAAAATCTCATTCGATTGGTCACCAGACCTTATACGCGAGGCATTTCAGGATCTCCGTGAATCCTGCTAAGCCTATTTTCCGGGTAAGTTTTAAACTTATTTCTAGTTTAATATTTGTTCGTAAATTTTTTTCCCTAGTGGATTAGGCCTATTTAAACAATAAGGAATCGATAAAAAAATCACTTGTTGTTAGGGTTCATTTTCACTTTAAGGTTATACTGTACCAGTCTCGGTGATATAGTCCCACCACAGTGCTTTGCAAACGGTATAGCGTAGGCCATCTTTGGTCATTCCATGGTCGACTATCCCTCGACCATCTTCGATATTTTCGGTCATGACCGCCGTCCACGCCGCCATATATCCAGCCACAACCAAAATAATAGCTGTCAGGTACTTCATGAGGTCTTTGTCCCTGACGCAGACTCGGTGAGCTTTTCGAGTCTGAAACTCTGCTAGAATTCTGATTACATTCCCAAGTTTTATTTTTTATTATTTCGATTAATCTTTTCTTTAATGCTTAAAGGGAAACTTGGAGCTAAAAATGGAAAAGCTTTTGAATTTATTTTCGGAATCATGTGCAGCCTTGTAATGTCCTAACATTAAAAAAATAGGCCCTGGTAGCTTGGGTATCATTATTTTCATTTTATTTACCATTATTTTAATGCTAGGACATTAAAAGCACTGTTGAAAGCTGAAATAATATAAGCATAAATTATAATAATGATTGGACCGAATTTATACTTATTTTTCTTCAAACTTTACCCAATTTTCGAAATTAATTTTAACACCAAAATGTGCCTAAAAATTGCGAAATACGTTTTGTTGGCATGGTGATTCCGAAAATAAATTCAAAAGCTGATCCATTTTTACTTCCAAGTTTCACTTTAAGTTATAAATAAATTACCTATAAATTTTAAGAATGATAGCCCCGTAACATACCGCGAAGCCCAACTCTCGAAACCAAGGTTCCAGAAGACACGAAAATATGCTGGGCTCGAAATAACGAATAATCACCTAAGAATATGTTTTTTAGTAATATTATAAATCAAAAAAAAAAAAAAAAAAAAAAAAAAAAAAAAATGTCGAAAAGCTTGGGACAATATAATCGAAAAGTGTACAATTTTTTTTTTTTTTGTTACGCAAAAACTAGTTTTGGGTCACTATAGTGATCATGCTCGCTTCAAACGCTAATGAATTTTTAATTTAATTAGTTCTTGCTAACTGTTCGGAAGATATATTATAATATTATAAATATATTTTTTAGCTCTTGGGATGAATTATATAAGTAACGTAAATCGCAATCGAAACGAGTCTCGAGCTACTGTCACACTAGCATTTTTTAACCTATTTGAAACGGTAAAATTAACCGATATTCAAATCGCTAGGAATCTTTTAAGCGTCACGTGTTCATGCATTATCATAATAAATCGATTTATTGTAGCTTCATCTATCGGTTGTTGAAACCAAATCGGTATGAAACTGGTTCCCGAAGCATTTTCGAGTAATCGTATCAAATCGATTCGAGAAAAGACGGTATCCCGTCCACACGACTCTAGCAAAACGTTTCGAAACTGTTTAAATCGATTTCGAGGCCTAGTATGAACACAGCATTTGTTGACTGCCAAGTGGTTGATCCCAGTCTTATTTTTAATGGTGATATTAGAGAAACGTTACGGACATTTTAAGATAGTGGTCATGATTATCAGTGGCGGAATTATCTTTAAAGAGTGGCTCATGTCAATTTTATTATTTTACATTAATCTAGGGAATGTTTTCTTTCTAATGGTGCTATCGGTTTATCCCGTAGAGAAAAGTTATTTTAAACTTAACCTCTCGGGTTTTCGACAACGACCGACAAAAAAGAAGGGGGGAGGGACGCAGAGAAATGTGCGGGAAGGACCTCGACGTTAAGAATAGAAATATTAACAGAGCTAGGCTCCCACGCCTCCCAGTAGTTTCTGCCTAACTAGAAGGTTTGGGGCACCACCTAGAGTTAGTTGCGTGTACACATTTCTATTCATATCCAAGATATACAGCTCGTGCCTCTTACATTCGTGTTTCTCTGTATGAATTTATGAATCTGTCGAGGGGGCAGACACTCGCGAACTCAGGTGTACAAAATTTTTGAACTCTTTGCACTATCAAAGCTGAACTCGGAGTTCATGAGAGTACGAACTCTTTGCACTGTCAAAGCTGAAATCAGCTGTACAGCAAATCCAAGAGTGTCTGACCCCTCGGAATCTGTCTATAGAATTTTGAAACTAAAATTGAACACTTTTCAACAGTCCCATATTGCAACTTACAGTTTGGTAAATTAAAAGTGATCCTATAAGGACAGTTTCAAGCATAATCCACATGGCACTAGCCACTGCCTATTAACGAAAATTAAACAATTAATATTGGTAAAGCTCGAAATAATTATATTAGACCAGTAGACCGGTTTCGGTCCATAGTAGGGGGGAAGATGTTCAAGAAGTGTAAACGCCGACTACTTGCCAATCTTTGAAGTTTGAAATCGGGTATCAATACAGTTAAGAGTCAATGCTCGTAAAGGAGAAATATATTCTGAACTCCCTTTGAGCTTTCTAAAAAGATTGGCCAGTCTTATTCAAAGAATACCGAGGGTTTAACTATACTCCCTCTTGTCACTGGATAAAACCGATTTTCTTACTTTGGGAACGTGAGGGCAAACGGACCAATGAGGAACCACACTTTCTACCCAGAACCGTGGCCTGAGACAATTAAACTCATTCTTGATACATATGCCATAGAAAATTTACTACCGATATAACATCCAATTTTTTTTAAACCAATATCAGAAACATTCTACGTCGTAGCACTATGGTCGGTGACTGTGATAGAACCAAAAATTGATAGGATTCTGTTTAAACTTAAAACTGCATATTAGGGAAGATAAATACTGGGGGGGGGGGGGAGAGAGTGAAATCTATGCACTAGAGCCCAATTCTATCTCCATACGTTCTCTATGGGAAACGCGTAGAGTCTAAAAGCGCGAGGGGAGGGGTTACCGCCTAGTTTGTCTCTCTCGTCATAGCTTAGCCAATCAAAATAGGATCAGAATGGGAACTACGAAAGCGACATCTCTTAACAGATCGCCGCGTAAAGAGTGTACCCTAATGGCGCGCTGCCCCCGAAGTTCCACCTCAATTTAGAATTCGTCTATTCCGAATTATTTTTGTAATGATATTTCCTCGAAAGCTACTCGGACTACGTTTGTATATCGCGAGAAATCAATTTAAAGCGATTAACGAACCTTGGATTTTCTAAGCCGAAATATGACAAAGATGAGCACTATGTTTAGCGTGGTAGTAAAACTTTGCAAACCGAGGACTATACTCTTGAGAAGTAAATTAGCTTCGCTCCGACAAGGCGAATCGTCCCGGCAAGTATCGCAACCTCTTCTGCATGGCAAACATCGGAAATCATCCGGGTAGTAGGAAATGGCGCTTCCGGTCGTTGCCTCCGTCGCGGTAGCGTCGTGGTCGAGAACGCGTCGCAGAAATGCTGCCTCGGCTTCACTACCTTTAAAGTACGACGCTTCCCCGAATGACTGATTTTTGGGCGTGGGAAAATAGAAGCCTGGACGACACGTGCATTTGTAATTACCTCGACGGAAGCCCGAACCAATGGCAGTAATTGGAACACACTGACAAACAAACAAACAAAAATATATTTCTTAAGATAAGAAATCAATGGCAAAAGCTGTTTTCTTCGTTTGAATATACGCTTTGAGGAAACTATTACAAGATTATTATATCGCCGAAACTTTTAGTTTAATTAGTGCAGTGTCTTTTCTAAATTCCAGGGCCGGACTGGTAGATATTAAGGCGTGAAGGGCTCTGTTAATTTGGGCACCAAATGAGACACTTATTGCATAAAAAAGGAGGCTTTAAGCTCATTCACGTAATTCTTTCGAGCTTGGTAAATAATTTTAACCTATTACCAAAAACAACACCCCGTAGCTTAATACTATCAGCAGAAGTAGATGAAACCCTCCTTTGAAGTCTATTACTCTAATGTTCCATATAGCGCTCCTCTCTGTATGGGTAAAATTCCCAATTTTACGAGATCGGAGGGGTCCTACTTCATACCCCCCCCCTGTCTACGGAAAATTGGAAGTTCTCTCTCCACATACGACGACGTTCTTTTGACGAACTCCAAGGCTGCTAGAGATATTCGCTCGACGAACTCCCGATCCGAAAATATCTACCGTTAGGAGGCGTACGAATCGCGCTTTTTGTAACATACTTAGAGGGGTAGACAAGACCAGGGAATAATAGACTTCAAAGGAGGGTTTCATCAGCTTCTGCTATCAGCAGCGGGCCAGGTAAACGTACTAGCCCATCACTTAAAATTAGCCAAAAAAGTTATTTATCATCCAATATCGAGCTCTAGTAAGTAATTTAACGAACTTAATTCCACCGGATCTGAACACTTACTTGCGTGGATTTTTTTGGACATTTGTGTGTGTCTGAGAATAAGGAGCCGTCTTTGGCACATTGGTTAACCCCTACTTGCTGCAGGTCTATACTGACTGTGGCGACACCTCTATTTAAAAATAATAATAATAAATCATTAGTAATTGTTTCATTTTTAAATTAATATCCTCTTATAGTTCTAGCTAGATCGACCAATACATAGACACTAATCTCAAAATAAACTCACATTCGTCGTCTAGCGGCCAAACAGTGCAGGCTAAAACGCCTAACAAAACCTCACGCGTGTCTGACTTGAATTAGAAAGTAGAGTGATTACGGGGTGGAGAACTAAGTTACTATTTCCACAAAAAGTTACTTTTTGTAATTTAATTACTAAAAGTTACTTTTTTTCGAATATGGTTATTAAAAGACTTTACTATTTTCATAATTAGACAAGTTAACAATAATATTTATATAAAATATAAATAATTCTCTTGAAACTAAAGCGGAAAAATATATTTTACAGCTCATAATTTGTTTCCTTAACTCAAAAGGATTGTAACTCTTGGGACTTGTGGTAATAAGTTAGGTCATTCACCTATCACGGTCACTTCAAACATGGATTAATCAACCTCACAGGGATAATTCACTCTGGTAAAATGATTGTTCGAATCGCACCCTGGTGACAATAACTGTCTCTACACCGGAAGTTTCTAGCTACCGATACACGGGGTGAAATATTGAAGGGGAAAAACTCTAAAGCAGACGATGCTTTCATGGATTACTTCCGGATTTGTATCGGTAAGGGGGTAAAATTGAGGGGCCGGATAAAATGTCTGGCAGCCATGTTTGAAACAAACATCTTCAACTACTAGTATAGCAGATCCTACCAGAGTGAATTATCCCTGTGAGGTTGATTAATCCATGCTTCGAAACACCAAGATACTATGTCAGTATGTATTATCTCAATAATAGGATTAAACCGTCCCTGTTTATTAAATTTAATTCATAAAATTTACTCAAAATGGCGCATTTATAGTTACTATTTATGTTACTTTTTGGTGCAGCGTTTCCTTGTTCATTAACAGAAAGTAAATAGATATGTAACCTGACTGGAATAGGGCCTTGGCAAATTGATCTCGTGGCAAGCTCCTGAATTTAATCTGTAGAAATGAAAAAAAACTGATGCTCTTTTTACATACGCGTGACGTAAGTTTTACTTTTCATTTCATATGTGTTCCTATAGAATAACGAAAGAAATTGGCTTTCGCAATGAGGAAAAATGATCTAATTTGGTCAAAAATTGTCTAAATTGGAAAATTCACACAGAATTCTATCAAATAAACCAAATAAAATAAGCTGAATTCTACAAAAGTGGACCCAAAATTTAATATTTATTTGTTCCACTATTGTTGAATTCAGCTTATTTCATTTGGTCTATTTGGTTGAACGGTTGGAATTTTCTAACTTGGACCAAAGATTTTTCCTCATTGGGAGCATAAAGAAATGGAACAGTAAAACTGACGTCACGCATAGAAACGTTTTTCAATTTCTTAAGATTAAATTCGCAAGCTTGGCGCGAGATCTATTTGACAAGGCCTGAATCGAGTCAGATTGCTTGTCTACTTTAAAGGAACAATGCAACCTAACAACAAATGTTTTTTATCGATTCCTTGTTGTTTAAATAGGCCTAATCCACTAGTGAAAAAGTTTACCCCGAAAATAGGCTTAGCGGGATTCATGAAGATCCTGATTCGCGTATTAGGCCTAGCGACCAATCGAACGCGATTGTAAGTGTCGTAGAGATCTCGCGTGAACGACGGACCTTTGCTGATTGATCGCTAGACCTTTCACGAAGGCAATTGGGGATCTCCATGAATCCCGCTAAGCCTATTTTCCGGGTAAGTTTTTAAATTTATTTCGAGTTTAATATTGGTTTTGTAAACTTTTTATTGTTGGATTAGGCCTATTTGAACGATAAGGAATCGATAAAAATCACTTATTATTATTTTGCATTCTCCCTTTAAGGCTGCTTTTGACGCAGGTACGGTAATAAGCGCAAGTAACTGGACATTGACCGATAAATTTTCCAAAAGTCCCATAACGTTTTATTTTGGAGAGGGGGTCACTGGGCATTTGTCCGATAAGAAAAAGCACTTATGGTATAGAAAATATGGCAATGTCTGATAATTTTTAAAATGTCCTATAAATTTGAATTTGTGAAGTGAGTTACTGGACAATTGTCCAAAACTTTTCTTCTTTCAGTCCTTGTTGTGACGGGGCGAACTGACTAGTGAAAGGAAAGCAATAACTACGGAAGATCTATAGGTTCTTCTTTGATATTGAACATTTATAACTCCTTTAGTTATAGCTCCACGTTCGCTCTTCAGTTCGCCGCGCCAGAAGCAATATTTAGAGGCTAAACTTTGTCTATAGTTTCAAAGTCTCGGCAGACGCCAGTGAGGGTTTAGTTCCACAATTTAGATTGCACTTTTTTTGGCGCTAGACGACTCTTAAGATCATAAAGTTTTAGTTTTTTCTCTCTAATTAACAAAATTAGTGTCCACGCGTTAATCGTACTAGGTTCTAGATTCCAGGATAACGTTGAACCTTAGTTCCATCGAAGAACCGTTTCTTCTACCAAAGAATGGTACGGAGAACGTTATGAGCCAGGAATAAGTTCCCCCGCAATCTAGGTAAGGCGACGACCAGACACCGTCGCTAACGTTGACTTCCGATTCGGCGTCAAACGAATCGGATACGTTGTCTTCGTCGGTGGACGACTCGCCGCTGCTGGAAGGTATAGCTGTATCGCTAGTAGTCGCTGACGAAATAGCTCCGCCAGGAACGCTTATAAAATTAGAGACGTTCTTGAGAGACTGTTTCCAAAACCAGTCAGTGCCAGGTACTGTTGGGTCGTCGTACGAAAAATTGTAAACTTCCGCCAGATTTTTCGTGATTACGTGCCGACCCCGTCTTATAGCGCAAGGATAAAATAAACTTCCAGCTGCAAAATAGTTAAAGAAATCGGAGATTTTCTAGTTAAATCTATGCTAAAAACACCATCTAATTGAAAATATATACTTTTGGTACTTTGAAAATTCCTTGAATACCTTGATTTTTTTGATGGGATTTCAAACGAAAACCGCCTCATTCCCCACCAAATAAAAAACATAGTTATTTCGAGATTTGCTCCGCGACAAACGGCTACATTTCCGGCGAAATCTACAAATAATTTTACGACACCCCCTTCGGTTAAACATAAAACTTCTCTCTTGATCATCCAAGTCAAAACGCTAGAAATTTCTGGATATTTTTATAGACACTTTTTATTGAATACTACACCCATTTTAAAAGTTTTGAGCTATGGACAGACCTCCTAAATCTGAACGCTTCTAATTCTGAACACTTCTAATTCTGAACACTTCTAATTCTGAACACTTCTAATTCTGAACACTTCTAATTCTGAACACTTCTAATTCTGAACACTTTCATTCTAAAATATTTAACTTAACTTTGGTTGGGTCTATTTAAAGATGGAAGAGCTCATTTTGTATATTAACAATGGGGCTATTCGCGGAACGCAAATTCAACACACTAGGAAAAGACCCTAAGAAGATACGACCCTAATTAGCCAACCGCACTAAAAATTCCATTGCAGTTGAGATCTCAGATTTCTAAAAAAGCGTTTAGAGTTAGGTTATTATTCTAACAGTCTATGTTTAAAATAACGTGAAGAGAACAATTTTAGAAATAAGCAAAGGAACCCAAGAAATATTGAAATTTCATTACACTTGATGGTGGGTCCGTAACTATGCACGCTAATGCGTTCATAGAATTTGAAAAAATTTGAATAACCAATCAGTTGAAAGTTATATTTGTCAATTCGAAGAAGTTCTAATAACATTTGTGAAATACAATAGGGATTTAAGACACAAGTAGCATTCCTTCTAGCTGCTTTTCTTCAATCTTACATTTAAAGTAGACATTCATCCTAACTGGTTTAGAGCATCGTCCAAATGATCTCGCGAATATAATTTTAAGTAGCGCTCGGAATCGGATAAATTGTTTGTAGCTAAAAAATGAAATTTGTATATTCGTATAATTGTTAAATGTATAAGGTTTACCCGAAGAAAAGCGTTTGGCGCTTTATCTACACGAACAAATTACTCATTTTCATACGTGTAACGATGGATTAAAAAATTCACATTTCTATAATCAGTCTAAAATATAAGAAAAATATTTCAAATTGACTTTTAATTTGAAGAATATAAATAAAACAACGAAACTAAGATTTTAAATAATTTTTTTATTCATTATTTTTCATGAAAATAAATTTTGAATTTTTTTATCCGAACGTATAACGCGGATAATATTCTAAGGTAAGGCCATTTTTGGATAAAAACGGATATGAATTATTTTATCTTCGAATAAGTTAACTTGAATGAAAAATAGTCTATATTTAATCAAACAGATAATATACATCAGAATTTAGTAGATTTTATCCAATTAATAAAAATTATATGAATTCCGAGCTCCAATTTTAAGAAAATGAAAAAAAATTCATATTTTCGTGAAAAATAATGAATTAAAAGATGATTTAAAATCTTCAAATTAAAAGTCAATTTGAAATATTTTTCTCGTATTTTAGACTGATTCTGAAAATGTGAATTTTCTTATCCATTATTGTACGATTGAATACGAGTCATTCGTTAGTAGATAAAGCGCCCAATGCTTATCTTCGGGTGAACTTTATACATATAAGAATTATACGAATATACAAATTTCATTTTTTAGTTACAATTTATCCGAAAATAAAATATCTGAAAATATACGAATAACAGAAGATAATGGATATCCGATTTCGAGCTTTAGTATTTTGTTATACTTTAAGCTCAAAATCTCAGAATATGTTGCTCTTTCCAACGAAAAAAGGTTTATACCCTTTATACCCTTTCCAGACAAGGCGTAACTACTAGCCTGTTTAATCAGATTTAACCGAGGTTTAATCACAATTAACCGATATTTATGAAACTGAGAAGGCTATGTAAACCTCGATTAAATCTGATTGAACCTCGGCTAATTACGCCTCGTCTGACGAGGGTATTAGGGATGGGATTATAAATAAATTATCTGCTAATTTTGCGATAAATTAAGACTAAATAATTGTCAATTTTACCGTTTCATAATTTATAGTTCATCTTTAAAAACAATTATCTAAAAAAAGGTTAGATTTCTCTAAATACGCGAGCCAACGGCAATGCTTATTTAAGGCGGCGAAGCTCATTGTTTATTCAAATAATCCGAATCGTGATCGAGTACCCTCTATTATCCCCCGAGAGAACGTTTCCAACCCTCTAAACCCACTTAAGTCTTCATTCCCCTTAAAAGAGTGTAGTTTATGGTTAGAAAGCTAGTGGGGTTTTCGTAAGCTAATCGGAGACAGCGCCGCTATCGTTATGCTTTACTGTTCCACTATAAACACGCGTTAACGAGATTAAAAGTATTTATTATACGTGTCTAATAGCGCAAGTAAATCATGCTGCAAGTTTACAACAAGGCACGTTATGATTATTATGTGGTTCTGAAAGTTTTGTCGTCAGAGCTTTCGTCCGAGGAGAGAGGAAAAAATCCAAAAACGGTCGAGATACGGAATTCGATTGCTCTCTCTAGCGGTTGAGATTGGAACTAAGTATGCGGTGCTAGTATTGCACCGAACTGTCTAGACGTTTACGGGGGTTAAAGGGAGGATACAACCTAACAACAAGTGATTTTTTTTATCGATTCCTTATTGTTTAAATAGGCGTAATCCACGATTTAAAAAATTTACAAACAAATATTAAACTAGAAATAAATTTAAAACTTACCCGGATAATAGGCTTAGTGGGATTCATGGAGCTCCTGATTTCCTCGCGTGTAAGGTCTAGCGACCAATCGCGCGCGACGTAAGTCTCGTGGAGATCTCGCGTGAACGACGGGCCTTTGCTCATTGGTCGCTAGACCTTACACGGACGCGATTCAGGATCTCCATGAATCCCGCTAAGCATATTTTCAGGGTAAGTTTTAAATTTATTTCTAGTTTAATATTTGTATTGTAAACTTTTTCTTGGTGGATTAGGCCTATTTAAACGATAAGGAATCGATAATGCAATGTAATTAGGTTGCATTCTCCCTTTAAGATGTATCGACGGAAAACAATTCTCCCCTCTCTCTCTCGCGAAACGAAGGAGCGTGTCTCGCCCGGCCGTCGCGATTTCGAGTCTGATTTACTCTAGAAAGAATATACTAGGCCTGGCCGCCTTTAACTACAAATTTCGGAATACTTAGGGTGAAAGCATGGACTGAGAAAATCGGGCTCAACCTCATTGTCACCCGCAGTATGTCGGCTTATAAACTTAAAGGATGATTTACTTGTGCTAATACGCAGGTAACTAGAGCCTAGTTCGCGTGAGAGTGATTAAATGAGCGAAGGTATAGTCTTTAATTTCATAATATTTTATACTCTGTTATTATTATTATCCAAAAAAGAGGTTACTTCGCACCCTTAGAGAGGGTTATTTTATATCTGATTCGGGTCAAACCTGTGAAGGGATAGAAATTAATTTTTAGAGAAAGGGCAATTAAAAATTTTTCAAATTATCGTTAATGGCTTTAGTTTACTACTCCAAAGATTTTATTATGATTAAATATTTTGAAAAAGTCGACCTAAGACACCTTTCTCTCTTTTTGTGACAATCGTGACGCTCGACATAGCGCGTGCTGCGAATATTTTAATGATCGCTGAAGGCAGGGCGTTACGCGATTGGTTGGAAGGGCTCAGTTTTAAAGAACAGTGAAATCTGGATTAATTTTGATAATTTTGATATAACTAAATAAAGATGGTTATAGACTCTTTAGGACCTGGGGAATTCAGAAAAATACTAGAAATAATTTCGACCTATTTTAAATACCCATAGAATGCGTCATAGGTTGGGTTAGGTAGACTTAAAGGGGCTTATCGATTTCTTATAGTTTAAATAAGCCAAATCTAACTGTAAAAAAAAATTAAAAACAAATATTAAACTATAGGAATAAATTTAAAACCAACCCGGAAAATATAGGTTTAGCTGGATTCTTGGAGATTACCTGAACTTCCCATATAAAGACTAGCGACCAATGACATTGCTTGATGGCTCTTGTATGGGGAGTTCAGGATATCTCCATGAATCCAGCTAAGCCTATTTTGATGGTAAGTTTTCAATATTAGTTTGTATATTTGTTTATTGGTGGATTAGGACTATTTAAACGATAAGGAATCGATAAAAAATCACTTGTTGCTAGGTTGCATTCTCCCTTTAAGTTGTAATCCATGGGATTTTAACGTGGAAAATTTTCAAATTCTTTTAGTGTTTTTTTCTGAACTTATTTAGGGCCCTAATTAGTTCAAAATCATCTTTATTTGGTGAGGGGGTCGGTTATTCGAAACTTTGCCGGCTTAAGCACTTTGGCGCAAAAAAATGGTTGACTCTTGATCTGGTTTTGCATAAATTAAAAAAAATAAAAAATAAGTGGTCTAACCTGAAAATCCGTAATCTCCTCTTTGAAAAGCTACGCCACTTCCGCAGAGAATGGGATCACTCTTGACATTGACTTTCGCCATTGAGGAGAGAAATGAACTGGACGCGTATACGGAGTACAGGGGATCAGTCTCGTTTTTAACTTTGCAAAAAAGTCCAGTTAAAACGTTGGCCATTTTAACGGCGCTGGCCGCTTGCCGGTCAAACTGGGCGTAGGTAGACGCTGATAATTTGTACCCTAAATAGTCCAAGGAGGTTCTCACGCACGACCGTTGTTTTTCGCCTCGCGACGCGTTGTTACTATAGTTTGTCAGTTCCAAATAATGCAAAATAGCCGACACAACGTCGTCGCGTTCCAACAATTTTCGAATATCCGGATCCTGCTCAAGAAATTTATATAAATAATATTATTAAGACCTAAAGCCAGCCCAAAAGGCTTGTCATTTTACACACGGAGAATGAAAGGTCTGATGGTGCAACCGTAGAGCTCGGAATTCGTTTAACTTTTGTTAATTGAATAAGACTATCGTGATGTCAATCAGATATTATCCGTTCGCGAACAAAATATCCATTTCTTATTAGAGTTAACGTATACCTGAATGTAAGGCAAACTTCTTATTCGTACTCAATTGTTATTATAAAATTCAGTTACCCATTCGCTGATAACAAGTTTGAAACTCGAGTTTCTTTGCGGATTTTAACCGAAATTGAGATCTTGAAGCTAGAATGTAGTGATTTAGTCGCTTTTCCCTTCAATTTAAATTAAAATATAATTCTTATATTCATTCTACACGGATTTCGAGAAACGTCATATTTTCGTTTGAATAAACGCGTAAATTAATTAAGTTTAACATTTTATCTCCGGCTAATTCCTATCCATTTGACACGCGTCTGTTTATGTGAGTTGTGGTTTTATATTCACCAACAATTTATCCGAGATTAAAATATTTGAAAAGTTATTCTAAATTCGATTCCGAGCTCTATGTCGGGCTGATAACATCCGCCTCCTCTTTCTCATAGAAAGGGGTTTGTTGGACTATGACTATAATCAGAAGCCGATGAAACCCTCCTTTGAAGTCTACTACTCTAATGTTCCATATAGCGCTCCTCTCTGTTTGGGTAAAATTCCCAATTTTACGAGATCGGAGCATTGATGGGCATGCTTCACAGAGCGAAGTACAGTGGAAGGCTAGCGAAGCGCTTCGCAAGCCTTCCACTGTACTAAACTTCGTGAAGCATGCCCATCAATGGATCGGAGGGGTCCTACTTCATACCCCCTGTCTACGGAAAATTGGAAATTCTCTCTCTCCACAAACGACGACGTTTTTTTTGACTAACTCCAAGGCTGCTAGAGATATTCGCTCGACGAACTCCCGCTCTGAAAATAGGAGGCGTACGAATCGCGCTTTTTGAAACTAACCCATACAGAGAGGGGTAGACAAGACCCGGGAGTAATAGACTTCAAAGGAGGGTTTCATCGGCTTCTGCTATAATTTACTAAAGCCTGTTGATCAATATGTCTATATTTATATTTATATACGAATTCCTGCCCCTAGTAACGCTTATATTTACCCGAGTTGGATGTTTTAACGTATCTTTGCTAGTTTCAGCAGCGTATGGTGGGGTGAGGTGTTGATTTTTATCGAGTATAAGACTGCGAGCTGGGAAATTTGATCTCGTCATAGTAATTGTGCTCGTTTCGGAAACGCTATTCCAAAACATATCATTAACGTTTAGCGACGATACCGTGGCGGAAATATTATTGGTCCAGTTGAAGAAAGCCGCCGAAAGCAAAATAACGTAGTATTTCAATAAGGATGAGCACTTTGCCATTTAGAGGGGTCGACTCTATAGATCTAGGGTAATCGCGTCAGGGTGGAGAGTTGTTTGGGGATATATTGTCGATGAGCGGGAAAATAAGTGATGAATATTTTTGAGCCGATGGTGAAAGATCGAAGGCGATAAAGTGTCACGGTTACGATTGAAGGTAGTGCTTGATGAAGATTAGAAAAGTTCACGCGTTGCGGGACAATTTAATTAAACCTTTGCATCAGCGGTATCCGATGACTCGGTTTCCATCCGAAGAATGGAACAGGTTCTATGAAAAATAAATAAGAATTAGTTTCGAAATTCTTATGAACAATATTCTAATATATATAATTAGAGTACAAAGGGAATTTTTATAACTTTGATTAATGGACGATAACATAAATTCTGACTACGTCTCAACCTTGAAAAAATGTACCATCTTCCGTATAAACGGCTTCTATTTAACGGCTCTTTTTGTTAGTTTCAAGGTTGGAAAAAGTATAGAAAATCCTACACTTTGTACCAGCTTTGAAAAAAGGGACCATCTTCAATACAAACGGGTGCTTTTTAACGGTTCTTTTATTCGTTTCCAAGATTATTTTATAATACGGCCTACTGGCAACTGTGCTCCTCGCAAACGATATCCTCAGGCTACGACTATAGAAAAAGACAAGGTCGAGCGCTTCTTATCCTTCTTACAATAACTACGAAGGAATCAAAAAGGGTCGAGGAGCTTTTAGAGAGAGAGAATAAGCATTCCGATAATGAACCCAGTAAAGTTGGGTAGTCTTAGGTTCGCTAAAATGCTAATAACAATTTTGAGAATTACAAAGGCCTGATAAGGATCTAAAAAAAAAAAAAAAAAAAAAAAAAAAAAATCAAGAACTTTTTTTACTTTAGTTAAATCTGGTTAAAAATTATTACAGTGAAACTTGGAGCTATAAATGGATCAGTTTGAATTTATACGTTTTTGGTGTTTAAATTAATTTCTAAACTTTGGTAAAATTTGAATAAAAGTAAATATGAATTCGTTTTAATCCCATTATTTCAGCCTTCAACAGCGCTTGTTTGAAATTTCTAATCTTTTTTGGCACGGTGATTTCGAAAATAAATTCAAACGCTTATCCATTTTTAGCTCCAAGTTTCCCTTTAAAGGGAGAATGCAACCTAATTACAAGTGATTTTTTATCGATTCCTTATCGTTTAAATAGGCCTAATCCACCGATAAAAAGTTTACAATGCAAATATTAAACTAGAAATAAATTTAAAACTTACTCTGAAAATAGGCTTAGCGGGATTCATGGAGATCCTGAATTGCGTCCGTGAAAGGTCTAGCGACCAATGAGCAAAGGCCCGTCGTTCACGCGAGATCTCCACGAGACTTACGTCGCGTGCGATTTGTCGCTAGACCTTACACGCCAGGAAATCAGGAGCTCCATGAATCCCACTAAGCCTATTTTCAGGGTAAGTTTTAAATTTATTTCTAGTTTAATATTTGTTTGTAATTTTTTTAAATAGTGGATTAGGCCTATTTAAACAATAAGGAATCGATAAAAAATCACTTGTTGTTAGGTTGCATCCTCCCTTTAAGGTGCGTACACACGCGTTTCAAAACCCTCCTTCTCAGTTACGCCAAACTAGTTTTCAGTCACTATTAGGTTTTTCGGTTTTTCCGCCCCCACTGTCAAAGCCTCAAAGACAAGATGCCTTCTTCTCTCTTATCCTCCGTGTTCAACCTGTATGGCCCCAGCGGGTTGGTTTTGGTGTATTGTAATATTTCCTTTTTCAAACCCAGCTTGCTATAACATAATCTGAATCAATAAAAATATCACTTCGTTTCCCTTTCTACCATGAAGAGATTGATATCTCTTGTTTAAGACCTTCTTAAGCTTAAGCCTCGTTCATACATAGACCTAAATGCGCTTCGATTTCTATAACTGGTTATCAAACCAACGTGAGAAATCAGTTCCTGTTGTTTCGGGAAGCAATACGGTCAAGTCGCTTCGGTTCAATCCGCTTTGAAAATAACGAGGCGGGGAGACAAATTTGCTGATAAATCTTAAAATAACGCGATTAAAATTATAGTTTCTGTCAAAAATTATTAACCAACGAGTTACAAACACAATTTACTAATTAGTTTGAGATAATTATTTAAAAATTTTAAATTCTGGGCATTTTTTAAACCGGCGCTTAGGTCGAACCGGGGCGAACGGCCGCGAACCGTCTTGTCAGCGTGTGAAGCAGGGAAACCGGAAAACGCTTCGTACTGGTTTTGGAACCGATTTTGCCCTCAAGTATGAACGAGGCTTTAGTTTCAAACGTATATTACAGTCGGAATAATGCGCGTTGCTCCTGTTATTGGCCGGAGACTCGTTATGGAATAATGCGCAGAATTTTTGTGGATGTGAAATTAAACTCGCTGTGAATTAGTGCTGGGCGATTACGATTACTTGGAAAGTAACTATTACCGATTACGAATCCAGGATGGAGTTACGAGTACTTCATTACTTTTAAGTTGAAACTGTTTACGTAAAACCCCTAAAAAGTGTTTTTTCTGTTAGATCATAGATGTCGCGTACTGTTTAGAATAGATAAATTGAAAGTAATCGATTACTCGATTACTATTAATCGAAATAAGCGGGCCCCAGAACTTCTATGAATCCCTGTTAGTCCTATATACTTTTCGGGTTTATTTAAAAATTGATTTCAAATGGAATCTATATATTTGTAATATAAATGTATGTAGGGAGTCGGCAAGGGAGATATTGAAACATCAGAGGTTTATATTTCTCACCTCGGTGTCATCCCCCTTAGTTTGGGAGTTACAGTATACGCCCTTACAAGCGCTCCCCCATCAGTAACGGGGTTCCATGACGTCAGGCTTTCTTTCCCCCATACCGAGTGGATTAGAACTATTTAAAAAAAAATCACTCGTTGTCGAATTGCTATCTCCATTAAACTTAAAATTGTACAATCTTTATGGCTCTTTACCCTGTGCTCCTTGAAGCGGTATTCCACATAAAGCAATCATCTCTCTTCCCTTCTCTAACCACCCTTCCCCGGAAATGAATGCCTTCCTCCGACCCTGATCGAGCTCAAGCTTAAAGGGTAAATAAAAACTTATGTATCACTTTCTTAATTTTGCGAGCGCTCGAAATTTTTTCATTTATTCTTTAAATCTAAACAAAAACGGAATCAAAATTCCAAAAAAATCGTTGAAAGAGAGAACACATTTGACATTCGCGTAAACTTGAAATGAATAGTTCCATATGGCCTCTCGCAATACTAACGTCAGACATACGTCTTAGCATGCTCATTGCTTGTACCAGAAAGTAGTTTGTTTAGATTTGATTAATTGGATAGATGTACAGACGGAATTATGATCGTACATTATCCGTTTTCCCTTAAAAATAGATCCAGTTTACTTATCCGTAGATTAAATAAAAAATAATACTTATACTTGTAATTGTTTTTATCCGCCAAAATTATCCAAGTTATATTCGTTCAAAAACAATTTTTCAAAACTATTTTCGTTAAAAATAACAGATAAAATTTAAACCATTTATTATAATTATTTTGTTTCTTGTAAGTGAATTTGAATTATATTTCTTTTATTTTGCACGAATTGTATGAAATATATATAATCTAACGTTATATACGTTTTAATTTGATTAATTTGCTAATAGATAAGGCTTGGAACATTTATCTTCGGATAAACCCAACATCGATTTAACTAAATTATCTGAATTTACAAGTTGCATATTTCTAATCATAATCAATCAATCCGCAAAATTAAATATTTGTAAAAATGAGAATAACATAAGATAATGGTTCGATCCGATTCCGAGTACTACCAAAAAGATACTATAGTAGAAGTGAGAAACTTAGTGCTGGGTGTAGGCAGAAGCCGATGAAACCCTCCTTTGAAGTTTACTACTCTAATGTTCCATAGAGCGCTCCTCTCTGTATGGGTAAAATTCCCAATTTTACGAGATCGGAGGGGTCCTACTTCATACCCCCGTCTACGGAAAATTGGAAATTCTTTCTCTCCACAAACGACGACGTTTCTTTTTTTGACGAACTCCTCGGCTGCTAGAGATATTCGCTCGACGAACTCCCGCTCCGAAAATATCTACCGTTAGGAGGCGTACCAATCGCGCTTTTTGAAACTAACTCATACAGAGAGGTGTAGACAAGACCCGGAAGTAATAGACTTCAAAGGAGGATTTCATCGGCTTCTGGTGTTTCGATAAAATTTTTCCGTTTGATAAAGTGATGCAAAAATTAAAAAAAGCAACATCATTAAGAGATAATAATCGTACCCCAGTTACGATGAAAAATAACCATTTTCGATTATTTTGAAATGAAAGCCGTCTATATATCTATTCCCACGAAAATAAAATCATAAATTTATCAATAAGGACATGAGTGAATCATAAACGCTCCCTATAAGTTACCGACGCCTAATAGAACTAATGTATCCGGCATTTTCTTCCAAGATCGGGAGGAGAGAGGGGGAGGGTGTCAAGCGGGACTAAAGAGTCGCCGTCTCGTGGAGAAGAATATTTTTTGATCGTCTGCTTGCTTAAAGATTTAGGGTTAGAAGAGGTCGAAGTACTCGCGGTTGGTCAGATCGTTTGTTTAATATAAATCATGGCGTTGGTATCTATTTTGCGTAGAAAAACTGTTGAAACTAATTTTAATGACTCGTTAAGATCAATTTCGGTGCCCAACACCTCCATTATTAAAAAGAAGACCGCTGAAAAGTGTACTCAATACCATTGGACTCAAAGCCTTGAAAATATTTCTGCATTAAATTCGTTATTTAAAACAAAGGAAAAATTGATTGGTAAATCAACTATTTCAGTTTCAACACAGTGTTGCCTTTTACCGGTTTTTAAAGAACCATCACCACCGCTGCCATTACCAATTATTAAGACTTTGAAAACGTCAGAAACTCAGTGCTGTTTACGAGATAATCATACCGCGATTATTTTGCCTGTAGAAAGCAAACCGAAAACAGAAAATAAATCTATACAAATAAACTACGTAGGTACACCAGTGTATGAAGGCAATAGTCCTTTGCTTAATCATGTTTGGCAAGTTTTCCTGGAAGGTGAAAGTTATTACACCCAACTTCGCATTGAAGTAATTATTTTTTGTTTTTTTTCTCTCTAATTTATTTTTTAAACTGATCTTAACGTTACAGGCTGTGTCAGATTATTTGGGGAGAGAATTCATAATAATCTCAAAACTTGGGTCAAAAGGAAGTCTTGGCGCCGTACTCGATCCTGTTACCTTAACAATCAGAAAAGACGGAGATTGTACGTTATTGGTTCTCTTTAGAAAAGCTGAAAATCATAACTTGATAGATTTGGAGGGTCAACTGGACGTAGAGAAATTTAAAAGCCTTATGAACTATTTATTACCTTCGAGTCAAAACATATTTTGCCCTGGAATTAATTTAGATTTAATTAAGGATGGGGAAATGCATGCTACAATGATACGTCACGACTTTCCAACTACCCGATACCAGTCCAAGAAGTGTGAAGTTTACTATAATGCCACGAAAGCGACGAAACTTGGTATCAGGCAATGTATAAACTGTAAATATGCGACAAACTGCTTAACCAAAGCTAGGAAACGAAGATTAGACGAAACTCCTACAAGAAAATACAAACGTCAAAGTATCAATAGCAACTTTAGTATTGTAAATTTGACCCCCTTGAGTAAGAAGTTACGATTAACTAGACTCAGGAAGGCGAAAATTATATTAAACAAAAAGTTGGCCAAACTAGAAGCTAAATTGAAACGTAAAGAAGTTGATCTTGACGGAGAACAATCTGATGAAATGGAAGTGATTACAGACTTTATTAATAATAATTGCGCTGATGAATTAAATACAGTTCTAAACGACCCCAAATTATTGAGAAAAAGAAAGGAGTTACTTAAGAGAGCGTGGGAAAAGGACTCCAAACTTAAACAAAAAAAGGATAAAGAAGACTTTTTAAAAGACCAAGAAAGTTGCGAAACAGGCAAGAAGACAAACCGCTGGAGTGCCATTACTCTCAGGATTGCTTTAGCTATCTATTGTCGAAGTCCTGCAGCTTTTAAGGCACTGAGAAGTTTTAAAATACTTAATCTACCATGTGAAGGAACTTTGAAAACGAAGTCCAGAAAGTTTTCTTTAAAACCAGGTATAAACCAAGAATATTTAGCAGAGGAGGGGGAAAAGTACATAGCTTTTCAGGTGGAAAAGCTCAAAAAAGGTGAAAGTAAACCACAAGGTCAAGGAGTAACAATTTTTGACGAAGTTAAAGTTATTGATAAAGTTATTTGGAATTCAAAATCAAACGAGTTCAAAGGTTTTGCCATGCCAAGAGAGTCTTTCAATGACTTAAATGACATTTTTGAGCCCAAGCATTCCAAAGCACCATCAGCTACTCAGTATATATTGCAGTTTATCTGGAGAGACCTCACTTCTGACTACCATCTTATAGGTCCATATTTCACGTCTGAAGCAAATTTTCTTGTAAGGTTTATTACGAGCCGAATAAATGGTAGAAATTCTTTTTTTGGAATCATCATACCCCCTTTTCTTCCATAGTCACGAATCTTTAAACAAATTGGTAAATTTGCTTCTTTTTCTTCTTTAGATTGGAAAACTTTCTTAACCATTCCGTAAATATTCCGTTCTCGAATTTTTTGACTTAATGAATAGCTAAATTTTTCTTTTAATAATTTTGTAACGTTTTTTATTTGTCCAATTGTACCACCACCCAGTTTGTAGAGTGTAGAAACTGGTTCCGTCGCCATTAGATCCCCATTCAATGAAAAAAAATGCTCAAATTGAATAACCTGCTGTTCAATGTCTTCCGGACTACGTTCGCTTACATCATTTTTTTCCAGTTCATCCAATAATTTTGGGTCAATATCAAAGTCAGAGCTTTCAAATTCTTGAATAGAAGGATCCATCTCTGGAACAACATCATCCGCTACATCAATCCCTAAACCTAAGTCATAGCTGACTAAATCTTCTTTCAGTTTAGAAATACCAAATTCATAAACCACACGGCTGAAGAAATTAAAAATTATCTCTGCATCTTTTTTATCACATTTATTTTTGATTAGAGTTTCTGCTATCACTTTATAGAAACTTTCTTTTAGTTTGGATGCTTCACGCATATATGCCAATCTAAACGCAACTATAGTTCCAAATTGAATTAAAGGTTTTGGAGGTTTTGTTTTCACTTTATTGTCTGGTTCATTATCATTATTCTTTTTCAAATAACTTTTTGGCTTTGTAGTTTCTTTCGTAAATGGATTGGGCCTGTCTTTTAGATTTTTGACTAGTTCTTTGGTTTGGCAGTTGAATATTTGATTTAGGGTTTCAAGATGACTATTGCACAGTTTATTACCTCTAATTTCTTTATAAAGTTTGGTTCTTTCTGCATAACTGCCTGTATCCGAGTTTAGATGCACTTCTTTCGATTGCAATTTTTCCAAAAATTTAAAAAATGCTGCCATTTTAATAATTAACGATGTTAAATTAATAACCTTCCATCGAAATACTTTTTTGCGAAACCCTAAACAACATGTGTTGATTCTAAAAAGTCATCTGCTTATTGAAAAATACGTTTTATTGGTTCGTAATAACTTCCGTAGATTAACCGGATATACGTCAGAAGCGAGAGGATTTACAGGGTCATCCACTAGGGTTCGCGTGTACCTGACGGTGGGGGGGAAAGGAGGAAAACGCGGTGTCTTCAAAATGTATTACCTTGGTAACTTATAGGGAGCGTTTATGATTCACTCATGATAAGGACTATATTTCTATTGATATAACCGCATCTAGACATTTTAAAGTTTGTTTATAAAGAATGTTAGTCCAAATTATACGATTATTTACAATTAACCGCATATTCGGGTTAATCAGTGGTTATTTAACAAACTCGTAAGCGAGTTTTCGATAAAATTAAATAACTTTTTGAAATATTTTAATGGTGTAATTAACCAAAAATACGATAAATATTGTTTCTAACAGATATTTGCGTAATACTTTGCAAGAATTTTGAAGATATTCGCGAAAGTAATATTTTCACCTTTTTTTCGAATAATCGATGGCCGCCATCGTCTTGTTCAAATTAATTCGAAGCGAAATTTCCCGATAAATATTATTCATTCTACCTTTGAGCCTTTGTCCAGTGGTTAAACGGTTAACCAAAAACATTAACGTTAAACCGTTAGTGAAAACGGTGTTTTTTTTTTTTTTTTTTTTTTTTTTTTTTTTTTTTAGATAAAAGTATAAAATTATGAAACTGTAAAATTAACAAGACATTTACCTCTAGGGTTAATTGTAGAGATCGGGGTTTGGACAAGAAAATTTCTGATTATTTTATCTTTATTCATAACTTAAAATATTTCGAGGAAAGTCTATGATAAATCCAATGTAATCGCGAATAATTTTCCGATTATTTTTTTATGATTAACTGATTAACTGATAGTTGTGAATTATTTTGTCCAAACCCCGATCTCTAGTTAATTGTAAATAATCGCCAAATTAGGTGATAAGGTTATCCAAATGCCGAGCCCTAGCTGGTCGGATCCGAGTAGTAGTAATCGAGTAATTGATTACTTTTAAAAATAGTCGAGACCCGGTAAGTCCTTTGACGATTACTTGCGGGCGTCTGCTTGTCGCGTAACCTTTCTCTGTACAAAGTCGTGTGAATTTATAACCTCTACGTTTTTTTCCAACTTTGTTTGGCGCATTAAACTTAGAAAGGTATCGTAGAAAGGTATCGGTAATCGATTACTTTAGCCAGAAATTGTAATCGATAATCGAACTTTTCCAAGTAATCGGTGTAGGCCAGCACTACGCGAAAGACGTTGGTTGCGTGTAATAATTGTAAAATGTCTTTTTGCAAAGTTGTTTACGATGGCTTTGCTTTTATGTATCTTTAAGCGAAATTTGAAGGCAGACAGTTCAACTTTGATAGTTCATTGTCTTAATATTCTTGTGAACTCAGGAGTTCAGCTATGGTAGCGCAATAGATTTGTACAATGAGTCATAATGAAATAAGCCACTTCGACATAAAAAAGGCGCTAGGCAACCTTCAGTGTCAAACACGCAAACAAGGGCTCACTTGTCATACCTAAAATACTTGAACTGTCGACAGCCCTCACAGGAATTGTATAAGATGGCCATTGAATCAGAGGCTTGCCAATCCGCCCTTGCATTTTGTACAAGATACAATGGGCCCGCGAAGAAATTTTTACAAGGGCGGCAAGTAATTGTCTTTGACAATTTTGGAAACTACAAAACTTATGTTTAACGGAGCCTTATCATGAACTAAAATTAACATGCACCTTTGATTGAATGGACCAGCCGACTGTTGAAAAATGTATAAGCATAAAGCCAGTAGACTTTTTGCGGATGGGCGTAAAGCTAGAAAAGGTGAGACACGTCACGAAAGTCACCTTTATCCCAGTGGTTGAGAGTTAATGGCGGCCTCAAGGCATATATATATATATATATATATATATATATATATATATATATATATATATATATATATATATATATATATATATATATATATATATATATATATATATATATATATATATATATATATATATATATATATATATATATATATATATATATATATATATATATATATATATATATATATATATATATATATATATATATATATATATATATATATATATATATATATATATATATATATATATATATATATATATATATATATATATATATATATATATATATATATATATATATATATATATATATATATATATATATATATATATATATATATATATATATATATATATATATATATATATATATATATACATATATATTTTCTTTTAAGAAAAAATACATTAGTATGAGTGTCTGACTGAGAAATCGGAACAGCTTTTGAATTTATTTTCGGAATCACCATGCCAAAAAAAGTATTTGGCAGGTTTTTGGTGTTTTAATTAATTTCTGAAGTTTGGTAATATTTGATTAAAATAAATTTAAATTCAGGCCTGTCCCATTATTTCAGCCTTCAACAGTGCTTGTTATGTCCTAAAATTAAAAGAATATGCCGGCGTTTGTTGACCCAGGTCTGGGGCATCAAGACTGCACAATTCAACTCGAAAACCATGGGAATGTTTGACTATAGTTTATAAAATGATAAATATATACCGAATTTTTTTTTCCTATCCGTTATACCCTCTTCAGACGAGGCGTAATTAACCGTCTTTTACTCAGATTTAACCGAGGTTTACATACTCTTCTAGGTTCAATAAACCTCGGTTAATTGTGATTAAACCACGGTTAAATCTGATTAAACCGGCTAGTTACGTTTCGTCTGAAAAGGGTATAAGTAGGAAAATAAAACATAATATCAAAAACGCACTTTTACAGTGCCTAACCTTTTGAACATTATATTTTTTGCGGCTACTAGCTATCTCACACGGTTAATTTTAATTATGATATATTTAATTATAAAATGTATTCGTACCATTATTGTAGCCACCGCATTCTTTGATTTACACCCTCTTCAATCCTACGAGATTAACAATAACGAACATGGTCTAAATATGTTTTGTTTTTCTGATTCTGTCGAACAACAGCATTGTGTATAATTTGAGAGAAAATTAGTCATCATCTTCACTGGCACTGTTGCTTAAACACTTTTAAAAGAAGCAAAACTCTCCGGAGAAAATTGGGTCACTTTTCACGAACCCATCTTTAGCCATCTCTAGATTTCTCTGAGATTTGCGGAAAGTCGAACTAATCCATTGAACCGTACTCTTTCTCGAAACGAAACCCGCTCTTTCTCGAATCTATTTATTATTTTCGATTATAATTAGTTTCCAATTTAAATTATTCGTGTTAAAAAATCCATTTTTTTTACTGAAAAAACGGTTAATAGTTTTTAGCGAAAACATTTCGGGGCAGAACCATCGAATTGCTCAGCAGTTCGCGAGATGCGATTATAGGGGGCGTTGGCGTCTTTAAAAGATGCGAGGTTTCTTCTCCTTCAATGTGATTTTATTCTCATCCCAGAGCGGAAGCGCGTTTTTCCGAATTCTCGTCTCTCTTCTATTAGCGCTTGGGATTCGGAATTTGGGAGAAATCCGCATTTTCTGCCGCATTCTCACTAACACCGGTTAGAATTGAGCACGATAAAGATGTAGACAAACCCGTTGTCTACCCGATTACTAAATGTAACATCGTTGGGATTACCTTTATATTCGAATCTTTCGAGTTACGAACTTGTCTAGCGGTTTATCCGACTGTTTGAAAACTGAGAATCCCGAGGAAAGGATTTTCCGCCATTGAGACAGATTTTATTAAAGGGAAAAGAGTGTAGGGTTCTCTGTCTGCTCCGTTCTATAGAGCCGAAAGCTTCGCGTTTTCGTGTCTTCACCGATCGTTACGGAGCAGGCGCAAGGCGAATTTCATCCCTCGTTAAAGGGAAACTTGGAGCTATAAATGGAACAGCTTTTAAATTTATTTTCCGAATCATCGTGCCAAAAAAGTATTCGACAATTTTCAAACAATTATTAGGTCTGTCGCGAGTATACTTAAAGGAAATTTAGCCGAAATGCTATCATTATTACAATA
Source organism: Odiellus spinosus (assembly GCA_963920705.1). Taxonomy (NCBI): domain Eukaryota; kingdom Metazoa; phylum Arthropoda; class Arachnida; order Opiliones; family Phalangiidae; genus Odiellus; species Odiellus spinosus. The sequence continues at coordinate 19,181,138 of OY987225.1, forward strand.
TTTTACGTATGGAATGTATAAATTCCGGGGAGGGGGGCAGTCTCGATAAGATACCCAGCAATAAATTATGTTTGTTATTCGTAATAATCCAACCTGAAACTGTAAAAAGTAATAATTTGTTTTCTATCTCGCTTCGATAGCGTCCACAAACGCAAATGTACTCTCCAGATTCGGTGGCATTGCCTTTTATCAGAAGTAGATTGAAATATAATTGTAACCAGAAGCCGATGAAACCCTCCTTTGAAGTTTACTACTCTAATGTTCCATATAGCGCTCCTCTCTGTATGGGTAAAATTCACAATTTTACGAGATCGGAGGGGTCCTACTTCATACCCCCTGTCTACGGAAAATTGAAAATTCTCTCTCTCCACAAACGACGACGTTTTTTTGACAAACTCCAAGGCTGCTAGAGATATTCGCTCGACGAACTCCCGCTCCGAAAATATCTACCGTTAGGAGGCGTACGAATCGCGCTTTTTGAAACTAACCCATACAGAGAGGGGTAGACAAGACCCGGGAGTAATAGACTTCAAAGGAGGGTTTCATCGGCTTCTGCTTTTATCAGATTCTTAATCTCTACAAGGCCGTTCTCTTTCGGATATTCCTTTTAAAGAGACAGATCATTCAGAAAATTAATGTACATTATAATGACCGGCTTATTTCAAAAACAAACAAACCGTTGAGTTTTCATTTTCTTTAAAGGAAAACTTGGAGCTAAAAATTAAACTTCTTTTGAATTTATTTTCGGAATCACCGTGCCAAAAAATGTATTCGAGAATTTTAAATTAATTTCAAAAGTTTGGTTAAATTTAAATGTAAGAATAATTTCGGGAAAAATCATAATATTTCAGCCTTCAATAGTGCTTGTAATGTCCTAACATTAAAAGAATATGCCGGTGTTTGACGCGTACAAGGTCTTTGCCGTCAAATTTTGACCTGTTCTTTTAATGTTAGAACATTACAAGCTGAAATAATATAATTGGACCGAATTTATACTTAACTTTCGACATTAATTTAAAGGGACTATCTGCGATTTTTAAATCCCCTTTAAAGTAGCTTAGCAGACGACGCTGTACAAAAACATTGTACAGTCATAGCTAGGCTGCGTGCATAGGGGAAGAGCATTTTAAAGGGGCAAGTTTCAGAGCAGATAGGGCCTTTAAACACCAAAAAGTTTCTAAAAATAGTTTTGAAAAATCTCGAATACGTTTATTGGCAAAGTGATTCCGAAAATAAATTCAAAAGCTGTTTCATTTTTGCTCCAAGTTTCCCTTTAAATCCTCTTTCTTTACATCCAAGTATACGCGACTCTAAAGATATAAATTCTCGGATCTGTCTTAGAAAAATAAACACAAACCTTCCGTTGAAAAAGGGATCGACTATACCCACTAATAACGAGTTATTTTTAATCGATTTGGACTTTTAAAATGCGTGAAAAATGTTTTGCGATAACTTAAAAGGGATACTTTTAGCTTCAATGAAGTATTTGGTTTCTGCTTCCTTATGAACAATTATGCCCCCCCTGAATTTTTCCATAATTTTTGAAGTGCAAATACTATTAGAAAAGATTTTTATTCTAAACATGCGTTTGAATTTATCTACCATTACCAACAAGCCTATCAGAGCCAAGCGCCAATCCTACGAGGTAATAAAATCGTAGGACCCCAGGATGTTTTTGAAATTGAAAAAGTTTGGTAGGCATATCATTATCATCAAAAGTTCGTAACTGACGAAGCGTTCAGTTCTTTAAATGTAGCTGCTTCTTCAATTGGAGAAAATTTGTAAGCTTTTCAAAAATCTTAATTTAAGGAAGATTTTTGTATTTTCATTTAGATGTCGCCAGGTGTTCAACGATATTACTTCGCGAGAACCTCTCGTAATTGGCTCTTAGCTCTGATTGGTCGTTTGACAACAGTGAAAAAAAATTCGACACATAGCTAAACTACGCAAAGTCAAATAAGAAATATGGATATTTTTTCGCGAACGGATAATATCGGATTGACATTCACGATGATCTGCAATTAACAAAAGTTATATGAATTCTGAGCTCTAAAAAAATGAATGAAAAACAATTACTTGATAAGTTACAAAATACACAATTTTTTTGAAAGCAAAATAATATTTATTAGGTGGTTACATTTAATGAATTGGCGAATATGTGGTTATATTTTGCGAATATTTGAGTTCAAGTTTAGCCAAGTCTTCGTTAAACTGACTTTCTCGTTCCGTCTGACAAAGTATTAATTAAATATAATTAATCTAAAGTTTTTTTTATTTCAACCGATTTACCAGTACCTTAAAATCTTTGAATTCTCGCTTCCAATTTTTATCTAATTCCACAAAAAACATTTTAGCTTCAGCGCAACGTTCCTCCCTGTTTAAAATGATTAAATATTTAAATTAAAACTAAATTTAAATACGGGTTAAAAATTATTAATTATTTAAACCAGCCTTAGTTTCTTTATGTTCGGATCCTTTTCTGTAAGAGCTAAAGATTGTAAATTGTCCACTTCTAAAAGAAACTTCTTTTTGGTTTTCCTGTAAATCAAATCAATGATTAAGTCTAAAAACGTGCTAAACGAAGTAACAGATTTTTAATTAGAGTATCTATAGGTGAAATCACAAGTAAATCATCCTTCGGCCGGGCGAGACACGCTCCGTCGTTTCGCGATGGAGAGGGGAGGGAGTTATTTTTCGTCGATACATTTTCACCCCCGTAAACGTCAGTGCAATATTAGCACCACCTACTTAGTTCCAATCTCAACCGTTAAAGGGCAATTTCGAATTCCGTATCTTGATCGTTTAGGGTTTTTGGATTTTTTTCTCTCTCTCGTCGGGCGAAAGCTCTGAAGACAAAACTTTCAGAAACACATACCAATCATAATATGGCTTGTTGTAAATTTGAAGCATGATTTACCTGTGGCGAAATATGACGTCAAAGTCCCTAGCCTATGATGACATGCCTGGTCCTGTAGCCTTTGGTCTACTAATTTCAATAATATTGGGCTCACATGAGTCGCGATTTCTTTGAGGTGATACTTTGGTCCCGTTCTTCGATAAGTTTCTGATACTCCAAGTCGTAAGGCTTCTCTTTGGACGAGTTGGTTATGCTAAATCGTCTGTCGCTACTTGTATCAATAGATAAATCCACCGAGCTAGAAGTAGCTTTCAAAGTATTCAAACTAGACTTCTTGGGAATTATTTTCAAATTTTCTTGACTCTCCTTAACAACGTTACACTTTTCTTTGGTTTTCTTAGGATCGTTAGCCTCTTCTTGGACCTTTTTAGGAACCTCAGATTTTTCTCGCGTGTTCTTGTATTGAATAGCCCTAGACTTATTAAGGTTTTCTGAATTCTCTGAAGTCTTCGTAGAAACGTCACATCCCTCTACAGTCTCCGTGGAAAATGTAGACTTTTCTGTAGTTTTCTTAAGACTGTTAGCCTCTTTTGGGCTCTCCTTAGGGAAATCAGATTTATTTGTTGCTTTTTCAAGATCGTCAGATGTTTTTAGGACTTCCATAGTATCATCAGACGTTATTAATTCCAATTTATGGTCGTCAGACATCTTTGGTGCCAATTGAAAATCGTCAGACCATGTTGGAGCCAATTCAAGATCGTCAGACGTTATTGGAGTCAATTCAAGATCGTCAGACGTTATTGGAGTCAATTCAAGATCGTCAGACCATGTTGGAGGCAATTCAAGATCGTCAGACGTTATTGGAGCCAATTCAAGATCGTCAGACGTTATTGGAGCCAATTCAAGATCTTCAGACGTTATTAGAGCCAATTCAAGAGCGTCAGACGTTATTGGAGCCAATTCAAGAGCGTCAGACGTTATTGGAGCCAATTCAAGAGCGTCAGACGTTATTGGAGCCAATTCAAGAGCGTCAGACGTTATTGGAGCCAATTCAAGAGCGTCAGACGTTATTGGAGCCAATTCAAGAGCGTCAGACGTTATTGGAGCCAATTCAAGAGCGTCAGACGTTATTGGAGCCAATTCAAGAGCGTCAGACGTTATTGGAGCCAATTCAAGAGCGTCAGACGTTATTGGAGCCAATTCAAGAGCGTCAGACGTTATTGGAGCCAATTCAAGAGCGTCAGACGTTATTGGAGCCAATTCAAGAGCGTCAGACGTTATTGGAGCCAATTCAAGAGCGTCAGACGTTATTGGAGCCAATTCAAGAGCGTCAGACGTTATTGGAGCCAATTCAAGATCGTCAGTCGTTATTGGAGGCAATTCAAGATCGTCAGACGTTATTGGAGCCAATTCAAGAACGTCGGAGGTTATTGGAGCCAATTTAGGATCGTCGGACGTTATTGGAGCCAATTCAAGATCAACGGACTTTATTGGAGCCAATTCAAAATTTTCAGACGTTATTGGAGCCAATTTAGGATCGTCGGACGTTATTGGAGCCAATTCAAGATCAACGGACGTTATTGGAGACAATTTAGGATCGTCAGCCGGTACTGAATCCACTTTAGGATCTTCATAAACAATTTCATCCAACTTTTTTCTTTTGACCGGCGATTGGTCTAATTCGTGGTGTATGGGCAAGTTAACGATTTCCGGTGGACAATGTGATACAGGTTCCAGATCTGATTCTAGCGTTTCGTCTCCCCATCCATCGGGACAACGAATTTCTTCCTCAAAAGAATCATCCGAAAGCCTTAGTTTTTTCGCCTCAAAATGTTTAGAGTCTGAGTCGTTGATTGGCGTTATTAAATGGTTCGGTTGAAACTTTCTTCTTTTGAGAGTGACATTTTTCATCGCGGAAGAAGCCGCCGATTGGTCTAATTCGTCGTCAGAATCTGAATCGTTGCCCGGAGTTATTAATTGGTTCGTTTTCTTTATTTTAAATTAAATTCATAATTAATAATGGCGTTATTTTCAATCGATTTTGAGTGTTAAAATATGGCTAAAATAGTCATAAAAACTCGCCAACGGTTTGGTGGTAATTCGCGGTTAATTATCAAAATCTGGAAATTAGGCTAGAAGAAACTTCAGATTTATTTCAAAAGAACTCTTGAAGCCAATGAGAATTCTTTGAAATGGGATTGCGTGAACTGAAAGAGATCTTTTGTTAGAAATGGCACGCGTGCTTTAGATTTAAAAATGATTCAAGCGCCAATTTTATCCGATATTTCATTGGCATCATTAACTAATTTTTCCCGTGAATTTTTCCAGTGCTAAATTTCTTCTACGCGGATTTAGGCTTAGCGAATTTAGTTCACGACTTTGATAATTAACATTAAATTAAAGCGAAACCTTTGGTTAGTTTTAATAAGATTTTATTAAACTAGAAATAACTCTAAAACGACCAATTTAACGACTTAGGGTCTTTGCTCATTGGTCGATGTTCCTTCAATACGAAGAAATTCAGTATCTTCATGTATCCAGCTAAGCCTATTTTCCTGGAAAGTTTTAAATTTATTTCTAGTTTAATATTGGTCTGTAATTTTCTTTACTGGCAGACTATTCCTATTTAAACGGTAAGGAATCGATAAAAAAAGCCACTTGTTGTTAGTTTCTCCCTTTATATCTAAATACATCTTACTTTATTAAGAAATCTTCCGCTTCTGATAGGTTTTGGTCTGAAAGTGTTGAAAAAACTGTCAAAAGTTATACTTTAGATTTGTTTATATCCCTAAACTTACAGTCTTGGTTGTGTTTGCAAATTCTGTGCCGTTTTTGCCTTTTCAAGATTGGTTTTTATAATCGTTTTTGAAGTTTTGGTTCTAGGTTTACGCGACTTCTGAGTAGTTTCAGTTACAGTTTTACTTCTACCTTTTCTCGACACTTTGCGCGAAGCTCCAGCTTTTGGCAATGCAGGTTCCCTCATAAACTTCAAAATCTTTTGTATATTACAATTAATTGGTAATTCCAAGTAAAGTTTCATAGAATTTTGTTCGGGTATCCCTCTCAAACTATCGCGTATATGGTATTTAGAAGTCAGTAGTAGTAACGAAGACGCAGAACACTCTAAAATATAGATTTCACGGTGTTTAATTACACCTTTAATTTAATTTAAATCAAATTATACCTTTTAGAGTCAAATCTGTGATCGTGTCTTTCGTAAAGCAGAAAACTGACTTTTTCTCGTACATTTGCTATAATTGTAAAAAAAAAATTGAAGTATAATTGTAACCAGAAGCCGATGAAACCCTCCTTTGAAGTTTACTACTCTAATGTTCCATATAGCGCGCCTCTCTGTATGGATAAAATTCACGATTTTACGAGATCGGAGGGGTCCTACTTCATACCCCCTCTCTACGGAAAATTGGAAATTCTCTCTCTCCACAAACGACGACGTTTTTTTGACGAACTCCAAGGCTGCTAGAGATATTAGCTCGACGAACTCCCACTCCGAAAATATCTACAGTTAGGAGGCGTACCAATATCGCTTTTTGAAACTAACCCATACAGAGAGGGGTAGACAAGACCCGGGAGTAATAGACTTCAAAGGAGGGTTTCATCGGCTTCTGCCTTTATGGAATAAAATGATAGATTTTTTTTTAGGTCAAAAAGCTCGAATCTCTGACCTCTAAAAAGCAATTTAATTTTAAGAATATCATTACCTACCGTTGTGCAACATTCGATTTGTGTATGACGATTCTTGTGATTATAATATAACCAAATACAATGACGTTCTTCTCCGTATGATCTCAAGACAATGTCGCCAAGTGTTAACTTAATAACTTCGTACGAAAATACCCTAAAACATATCGGTACAAAGTATCAAACGTGAAATAATTGCTAAAAATACTTTCAAATTAGATCAATTTAAGTAAACGAACGTGCGTTCTTCTTCGTGAATATGATTGAAATGATGTAGAAATTTTCTGATGTATTTCTACATTACATTTTGACAACATTACTCTTAATAATCTTTCTAATCTAACCGCGAGTAAAGGACAATTCTAATAAAAAGTGCGATTTTAGGAAATTATTGTTAATCTTTTATTAACTTTTATGTGCCATAGTGCTCTGTGTTTGTATAAAATTATCTGCTAATTTTGCGGTTATTAACGATTAACCCTAATTATAGTTTTATACCATCAAATTAACAAAGATCAAATTTAACCCTACCCTTAAGTTTCGCCAATTTCCATGAGCATATGGAACCTTCTGCTTTTTAAGGATAAGGGTACTTTGAATTTAGGGGGCTAAGCTTTAAACTATAAAACACTGATACCCTTTTCAGGCGAGGCGTAATTAGCAGCGATTTAATCAGATCTAGGAAGATATAAGGGGTGAATGAGAGTTGGACTGACTGAACTTCTTAGTTCTCGAGTTTTTGCCAGGGAGAGACACTCACGCCCATTTAATTGCCTTGGCTACGCGTATCACGTCATCACGAATTCTTAACTCTTACCAATAGACGACGAGTTGACGACCTACGCCAAACTGAGGTTTACATAGCCTTCTCAGTTCTATAAACCTCGGTTAATTACGATTAAACCACGGTTAAATCTGATTAAACCGGCTAGTTACGCATCGTCTGAAAGGGTATGACGCAAAGTTTTGCCAGATTTTGTCCTTTGAATTATAATCAACTTAAATCAAGTGACTTACTTCTCGATAACACTTATCATACTTTATTATTTTTTGAAACAATCTATGCGAGGTGTCATCTTTAAACCATAATAACCCCATTGGGTTTTGACGAGTGTTTGGATTACCATAACCATCGAACAAGACTTCCATCATTTTAATCATGGCGATTTGACAAGTGATATCCCCTTGGTGAAGTAGTTTCTTAAATAGAAAATCCCTGAAATTTTCGATTGTTTTTAGTTAACTAAAGGTACAGTCACACAAGCATTTCTTTACCGATTTGAAACAGTAAAATCAACCCGATGTTCAAATCGCCAGGAATCGTTTTAAGCGTCACGTGTTCACGCATCATCGTTATAAATCGATTTATCGCAGCTTCATCTATAAGCGACGGCCACACTAGCATTTCCTAGTCGATTTGAAACGGTAAAATCAAACCGATATACAAATCGCTAGGAATCGTTTTAGGCGCCACGTGTCCACGCATTATCTTTATATATTGATTTATTGTAGCTTCATCTACCGGTTGTTGAAACCGAATCGGTATGAAACTGGTTCCTGGAGCAGTTTCGAGAAATCGATTCGAGAAAACGGTTTGCTGTTCACACGACTCTAGTGAAACGTTTTAAAATCGATTCCAAGGCCTAGTATGAACGTAGCTTATCAGTTATTGAAACCGAATCGGTATGAAACTGATTTCCGAAGCAGTTTCGAGAAATCGAATGAAATCGATTCGAGAAAAGACGGTTTCCCGTTCACACGACTCTAGCGAAACGTTTTGAAACGGTTTAAATCGATTCCAAGGCCTAGTATGAACGCGGTTTAAGCAGCACTTCAGTTTTAATCGATTTCAAAATATCTTACAAAAGTTTAATCTTGATTTGTTCGTTGTTGTCAAACAGAAACTCGAAGAAGTCTTTGAGGTTTTCTGGCCGTAAATTTTCGAGTATTTCAAAAGCCTTCATTTATTTTAATGATATGTTTAAATTAACTAGATAATAATAGAAACAATTTAAATAATGGATTTACCAACAAAATCGCTTCAGTTTTATTCAAGCTACTCAGACCGATATGTAGCACGATTTTCAATAAACTATAAAGGTCCTTGTCTGAAACATTTGGGTGGTTATTTGAAGTATAAATTTAGTATCGTATCAAAAAAGATGAGCAAATTGTTATTTTGTACAATTTACATACCGATAGGGTAATTGAGTAGTTCTCCCTAATAAAACCGATAGAAATATTAATTAAAAAAAAAAAAAAAAAAAAAAAATCAAAACACTTAATTTATCCCCAACTTTGGCGATTAAATAATAACCTTTAATTTGTTTAAAATTTTCAACAAAGTTTCATTATTACTGGTCCATGTTTCATGACTGATGCCTTGAAAGTTCCTTATCTTTCTCAACTGCGATACTAATTCGGAAAAAAATGAATGTATCACAGTATAATATGAATATTAATCTAAACACCAAATATAGGCTTCAAGGGAGATTGAAAACTAACAACAAGTATTTTTTATCTATGCCTTATCATTTAAATAGGCCTAATCCACCTGTAGAAAAATTAACAAAAATTTTAAAACTTCAATTTAAAAACCATCAAATTAGGCTTAGCTAGATTCATAAGCGCTATTGACCAATTGCTTACAGACCTTATATGGGGAGGTCAGGATCTCCATATGATCTCCCTGAATCCAGTTAAGCCTATTTTCTAGTCGATTTATTTCTAGTTTGTTCTTTGGGATTATCCCTTTCATGACCATCAACTTTGGGCTAGCTTTAGTAATTCCTTCACGGTAGGATTTTACTTTACGTGATCCACCCAACTAACACATTTTTCTGACTGTTTAGACCATGGGGAGTTCAAAATAAAATAGTTAAAAAAATATTGGACCGCCGCAAATATTTTAAATTTTTTTTTGAAAATTTGAAATTCCCATGCTAAAATCCCATAGAATGCGCCATAGGTTAGGTTAGGTTGGGTTAGAATCTATGGGATTTAACACGCAAACTTCAAATTTTGCGTGTTAAATCCCATAGATTCTAATATAACCTAACCTAACCTAACCTAACCTAACCCAACCTATGGCGCATTCTATGGGATTTTAGCATGGGAATTTCAAATTTTCAAAAAAAAATTAAAAATATTTGCGGCGGTCCAATATTTTTTTAACTATTTTTTTTGAACTCCCCATGGTCTAAACAGTCAGAAAAATGTGTTAGTTGGGTGGGTCACGTAAAGTACAATTGTACCTACTTGACCCACTAAACTAGGTAATACTTAAAAATATAATGTCAAGCCGGATTAGTCATAATAACCACTTTAGTAAAGAACTTACTTTCGAAATTATTTCCTAATAGAAAATAATTTTAGTTTCGAACTTACCAAAAACTTTAATAGTTGCCTTGTTCAATTTTAAAGAGTCCAGGGTTTCTGTATCCATAGCTTTTACTTCTTGAAATATATTAGTTAAATATTATGAAAGATTTTATTGTTCGAGCGTCATTTAAGAACTGCCGATCTCGATGAACATAGGTTAGATTAATCACCTCGCGTGTAGAGGAAACACCCCTTTGTCTATTAATATAAAAAAAGATGTAAATGTAGGCCTACTATAACTCGCTAGTACATGTATTAAGTTTGTTAGTGAGACAACTATGGTAAAAAAAAATGTTTAACAACTTGTCCTTGAACCCCCGGTAAACCCCTTTAAGATAATTTAATATAAATCTTCGCCCCAAAAACTAAAGATTAGAAAAACCGCGGGCTGGAACTACCTATTCTTTAAAATTTTTAAAAATTTGAAAGGCTGTTAGGGGGGATAAGGAAGAGTCAGACGTGTCACATTGACGTCATCTTTTGAGTTGGGATAAAGGGAAAGCCAGACTTGTCTCATCGACGTCATTATGGAGTTGGGATAAAGGGAGAGTCAGACGTGTCTCATTGACGTCATTATGGAGTTGGGATAAAGTAGAGCAAGACTTGTCTCATTGACGTCATCATATAAAGGTGAGAGAGAGACGTCTCGGGTTTTAATTCGTGCTCGACCATTCGTACGAGATTGAATGTCTTGTATTTATTTCTATTATATGTAACTAGTATTAACCAACTCCCTTAACTATCAATAATTCGAATAACGGTAGGCCTAAAGTAGACCAAAACTTAATATGAAAATATTATCGTCAAGTAACGTTAAAAAGCGAAAACATTGAGTCAGACGTTTTTAAAACCCAGATGTTATAAAACTTCAATTCACGAGAGAGTAGAAGGTTGCCGAGGAATGATATTTCACGCTAAGCCTCGTGGGAAGAAGGGCGATGTATTAAATCCTATCAAATATGATCGAGTGTTTTGTTTGGAGATCCGTATCCAAACGAAGAACGATTCATTTTTACCAGAAATAAATAACTAACAAGAAATCATGGAAAATATAATAAAAGCAAGAACTCGTTTAGGTACCCTAGAACATGCGAGCAAAGATATTCTAAAGCCACCCTCGCGTACACTTGATATAGATTCGTGAAAGTTTTAATCCAAAATAATACAGTAAAATTCTAAACAATTGGCGCAAATTCATAATTGTGGGCAAAATCGACTCCGAAACCGGTACGAAGCGTTTTCAATTTTCCCAGGATCCCACTCTGACAAAGACGGTTCGCCCCTGTTCATCCATAGCCAAGGCTTTGCGTCGTTTTGTAAACATTTCCTTGATCTGCGCCGAAAGATTTTTATCTCACTGATTTTTACCTAATCTCTTGGGCTCATTTGAATTCCCTGAATTTTCCGTGCTCCGTTGGGCTCATTTTTAAATTCTGTGATTTTTTCCCAAGGGGGCTGACACTCTCGAACTCAGGTGTACGACATTTTTTAACTCTTTACACTATCAAAGCTGAACTCAGAGTTCATAAGAGTTCGAACTCAATGCATTGTCAAAGATGAACTCAGTGAACTCCAGAGTGTCTGAACATTCGCTTTTCCCTACCCTATTGAGCTCCTTTATTAATTTTCTGACCTCTTGGCTTATTTTTCACATTCCCTGACTTTTTCCCTGCCCTTTTGAACTCATTTTTAAATTCCCTGTATTTTTAGGCTGAAAACTTGTAGATATTAGAGTTGGAAGACTATATATCCTTAATTCGCTTACTTTTTGTTTCTCGATATGTATTTCCGCTCTCATCGAATCCAGTACTTCTTACGCAACTTTGAAGGGAAACAGTTAAGCGGTTTTACCAGTGTAATTGCGCCGTACTGTTTTTTGTTTAGTATACCTTTTTACTTGCGTTACTTTTACCTAGAAGCGTTCGAACAAATTGAGTTCTGCACATAAGGTACACGAGAGGCATATACAATTTTATATAAAGTACAGTGTTGGAATCAAAAAAAAACATTCAATTTTAAACATCGTTCGCGTTTGATTCAACTTCGGTGAGTATAGTGGGGAATTGTTTTAAAGGCCCTATCTGCTCTGAAACCTGCCCCTTTAAAATGCTCTTCCCTTACGCACGTAGCCTAGCTTTGACTGTACAGTTTGTTTTGTACAACGTCGTCTGCTAAGTTAGAAAAGACTTAAAAGGGGGTTTGAAAATCGCAGATAGTCCCTTTAAGAGAGCTTTTCGTGGACCATCGTGGAGAATGCACCCTAACAATAAGTATTTTCTCTTCGATTACGTTTAAATAGGCCTAACTCACTAGTAAAAAAACAAAATTACAAATATTTAACTAGAAATAAATTACACGGATAAATAAGCTTAGCTGGATTCATGGAGATCGTGAATTTATTTGCATTGATTCAATTTGATTGGTCAGCGACCAATGAGCAAAGGCCCGTCGTTAAGGCGAGATCTCCATGAGACTTCCAGTAACATTTTCTAACCCTTCAACGCGAGAAAATCATGATTTCCATGAATCTAGTCTAGCCTATTTTCTGGGTAAGATTTAAATTTATTTGTAGTTTAATATTTGTTTGCTAAGGAATCGATAAAAAAATCACTTATTGTTAGGTTGCATTCTCCCTTTAAACACTCCAATTAAAAAGCCTTCCTTTTTTTTGATGAATAAGACCTTGGGCATCAAACGTTACACGCGCTGTTGAAGGCAGAAATAATATGATTGGCCTGAGTTTGTAGTTACTTTTATAGAAATTTTACCAAACTTTAGAAATTAATTTAAACAACAAAAACGTGTCTAATAATTGTTTGAAAATTCTCGAATACGTTTTTTGGCACGGTGATTCCGAAAATAATTTCAAAAGCTGTTCCATTTTTAGCTCCAAGTTCCCTTTAAGTTCTACATAATTAATATATTTCTAGTAAACAATTTCCCAATTTATATTTTGTTAGAAATCAATTATGATGATATTTTGGAGAATTCTTCATCGCTCCGTCATTTTATTGATCGTGTTTAAGTTGTCCACGGCGATCGACCTAAACGAAGAAGCTATGAAAACCATCCAAGTTTTTTGCGGTAATTAAAATCAAGCTTTATATATGTTTGAAGTGTAAATCTTATCTGTCCATTCCGACTTGTAATTACAACTGCGAAATGATTCGACTAACATTTCCTTCTAAGTGCCTGACAATTAGGTTTTTAATTAAATGAAATGGGTGTTGTATTCTATTATATTATTGTATTGATATTGGTTGTTTAAAGGGAGAATGCAACCTAAAAAGAAGTGATTTTTTTTATTGATTCCTTATCGTTTAAATATAGGCCTAATCCAACACTAAAAAGTTTACAAAACATATATTAAACTAGAAATAAATTTAAAACTTACCCGAAAAATAGGCTTAGAGGGATTCATGTAGATCCTGATTTCACCGCGTATAAGTTCTAGCGACCAATCGAATGCGATTGTAAGTCTCGTGGAAATCTCGCGTGAACGACGGTCGCTAGACCTTACACGGAGGCAATTCAGGATCTCCATGAATCCCGCTAAGCCTATTTTCCGGGTAAGTTTTAAATTTATTTCTAGTTTAATATTTGTCTTTAAATTTTGTTTATTGTTGGATTAGGTCTAAATAATCGATGAAAAATCCCTTGTCATTAGGACAATGTTGGCAAAAATAGTTCCCCGAGAAAGCTCAGTTCCCTATTTAATAGCCATTGTGATATTATTTTTTCCACTCAGGAAATGAAATGGCGGTCCAAACACTAGAAAAGTGCGGGAAAGAGTTTACGATAACGACGGACACCAATTACGGAACAGTCATTAAAAAATGCTCGATGGAGCCTTCTGATAGCACCATTGCGAATGCTATGCAATACGCTTGCGGGAACCAAGTAGAGGTATGAAGTTACCAATCGATAAGACAAATAATCAAAGATCATTACAATTAGTTAAAATACTTAATATATGTTTTCCAGGTGGGCCAGTGCGTTGTGGCAGGCGTACCTCATGAAACGGATGTAAGTACATATATAAGTATTTTCAGAGGTATATAATAACCCCTTCGGGGGAAGTATGAAAGGTAGGCAAAATCGACGAACAACAAGTGCCCGGCGTAAATCGCGGCGGATCGACACACCGCTTTATTCCCAAAAAATAGTTACACCATTTTGAACCTCACTAAATTTTCCCTACGCACACTTCCGGAACTCGCGAGCTGAAGTCAACCTTCGACTCCATTTTAACAGACAGCCTAACTCCTGAGACAGGAAATTCTAAACACAAATCGAGCCGTCTTGTTTAAACAAAGACCATTTACTAGAGTAGCGACATTGAGAAGTCCAGCGCGAGCTAGTGGCCTAGATAGTCAGCAGCGGGCTCTTGTTGTTCGTGATTTTTAGCATTGGTAGTATAGGGGCTTTCATACTTCCCCCCGAAGGGGCTTATTATATACCTCTGGTATTTTTAACTCACCGGCCTGTGACCACATCAGTTTAAAAGCTAACCCCAATTCTCGTAGTTTGACTTTCTTGTCCTAAAAGACATTTTCCGCGATTCTACGTGTCATCAGAAGCCGATTAAACCCTCCTTTGAAGTCTACTCTACTACTCTAATGTTCCATATAGCGCTCCTCTCTGTATGGGTAAAATTGTCAATTTTACGAGATCGGAGGGGTCCTACTTCATACCCCCTGTCTACGGAAAATTGGAAATTCTCTCCACATACGACGACGTTTGGTTGACGAACTCCAAGGTTGCTAGAGAAATTCGCCGGACGAACTCCCGCTCCGAAAATATCTACCGTTAGGAGGCGTACGAATCGCGAATTTTTGAGACTAACCCATAGAGAGAGGGGTAGACAAGACCCGGGAGTAATAGACTTCAAAGGAGGGTTTCATCGGCTTCTGGTGTTATCTATGGAATCTATAGTTGATTTTTACTCTTTCTGGCACTAATGGTACATTCGAGAAAGTACTTAATATAGGAAAACCTAAATTCTGTACGTTCCAGAATCAAACTACCTTATCATATGAATATTTTTATTTTATTTGTTAGTTCTTGAAAAATGGTGACTGCCTCACTTTAAACGCCATTTTAAATTCTCTCAAGATTAATTATTTTTACTAAAAATAATTTTAGGAGGAAATTTCTACCCTTCTACGATTTCATGTAAGTTTATTCAGGTGTTAAAAAACACGGAAGAGTCCTAAATTCCCAGAAAAACCCGGTTTTTCAATGGAAATTTAATCTGCTTCCAATTCAAGGTTGATATACTGAATATAGCCATAAGTGAATTTTATTTTCCTTTTTTGTTTTATCAGGACTGTATCAACGTCCATATAACTAAGGAACAAGTTGGCGAATTCAATAAAGCAATTAAGCAAGCGCAGGAGGGTCAATAACAATAATATTAACACTTGTTAGTTACCATTAAAACAAGTTGAATAACAGTTTCATTACTGTGTTATTTCTGAAAATTGATTTTTAAACATTTTATCAAGTTTATCATAGACAATAAGTGGAAGGAGTAGAAGAAATAGATGTTTCGATCGGGTGGCCCAATTATTTTTTTTTTATTGTACTTATGAACGGAAGACCATGACTTCATTTCAAATTTAGGTGATTCGTACGACCAGAGGTATATAATAACCCCCTTCGGGGGGAAGTATGAAAGCCCCTATACTACCAATGCTAAAAATCACGAACAACAAGAGCCCGCTGCTGACTATCTAGGCCACTAGCTCGAGCTGGACTTCTCAATGTCGCTACTCTAGTAAATGGTCTTTGTATAAACAAGACGGCTCGATTTGTGTTTAGAACTTCCTGTCTCAGGAGTCAGGCTGTCTGTTAAAATGGAGTCGAAGGTTGACTTCAGCTCGCAAGTTCCGGAAGTGTGCGTAGGGAAAATTTAGTGAGGTTCAAAATGGTGTAACTATTTTTTGGGAGTAAAGCGGTGTGTCGATCCGCCGCGATTTACGCCGAGCACTTGTTGTTCGTCGATTTTGCCTACCTTTCATACTCCCCCCCCCCCGAAGGGGATTATTATATACCTCTGGTACGACGTCAGTTGCGTTCATTCATAAGGATAAATAAGCGCAATCCGTCTCAGCTAGGATTCGCAAGGGCGTGAGAAATAGAAAAACTAAAGCTGATATTGATTTTTTATATTCATTATTGAGCGACTGTTCGTGACATTTCCATGTCTATTTTAGCTTATTAACATTGAATAGTTATATAGGAATTGTTTTGCGTTTAACTTAATATTAAACGGAACTTTGTTGTGGGGGGGGGGGTGGGTCTAGGTTATTATTAACTCAATGAACTTTATCATTTGCCACTTGATTTTTCTATTTCAATAAATTTTATATAACTGTAATTTTTTTGGAGCAGTTGCTACCCTAGCTCGTCAAAAACCAGGAGCAAAGAAAAAAAAAAAAAAAAAAAAAAAAACAGGATCACAGGCCCAATTAATTAATTCTTATATTTTCTAAAACCAAATGAGGAGGACGAGACAGCAAGGGAGTAGGGAGTACTAGTTTTTGAATATACCATATTTCATAGGAAGTCGGCAACGCAAAAGGTCCCGGACGTAAGGAGTGTGTGTGTGGAGGGGGGTGGCTATTCTGTAATAAGTATTTCGATACGCTGTTTTCGATCTAAATCTCCCAGTTTTTCGACCTCGAAATCGTTAACTAAAACGATTGTATTCTGTAAATAAACTTCGATCAAGCATGAATTATCGAAGTAGATTTCGACAGGGAAATGGTTGTCGAGTTCTATATCCAGAAAAAAGAAAACGGGGCCTTCGGTTAGAGTTTCTCGGGAGGCCGCGTCGGTAATCGGTATTTTGGTTATGTAGCGGAACGAAGACAAATTCCGAAAGAAAAAAAAAAAAAAAATAACGTTTGGGGACAAAAAGTTGCTGTAGTATTTGGTTCATTTGGTTTGCCGGAATGCAGTATATTTGGGTGAACGGCTCTCTGGTACTCCGGGAGCAACCCATTTGGTCAATTGTCGAATTTTGATACTAAAATCCTTGCAGTGATGCGTTACGAAGCATCCGGTAGACTACCGATTAATGTATTTTTAATAAGGACGATATCTCCGGTACGTTGCCCTGAACTTAGCAGTTATTTCCCACCCTAAATCGTCTCATTCTCTGTCTCTTACTATTATTATTAAATTGGTAATGGCTGCATCCTCTAAACTCCGATTCCTACTTTGGGCAGCGGCATCCGAGGCTTAACGTTTTTCCTCTTAAATCATCCAAAAATTCTACTTTTACAGTTTATTAGCGACGTAAGAAGCTAATTTCTATTAATCCATAAGATAACCGTTTTCCCGTAACGCGTCCAGAGCTATGATATAATGGTAATTTAAGTTTTGATTTTTAAGTAATTGTTAGTAATTAAATTTAAGACTAGAGGTTAACGAATGTTCGACAGTTTCGACTGTTGGTATTTCTCGGCTTTGGGCCCTTGGCACGAAATAAGATACTCAGATATGAGTCGGATCTTAAATGACATTCGGACCATATAAATAACGAAGGTTAATTGTCTTAATACTCGCTTCTCGAGTAAGTAATGTTGTTATAGCTTTAAGTGG
Organism: Odiellus spinosus; assembly: GCA_963920705.1. Taxonomy (NCBI): domain Eukaryota; kingdom Metazoa; phylum Arthropoda; class Arachnida; order Opiliones; family Phalangiidae; genus Odiellus; species Odiellus spinosus. The sequence goes on from OY987225.1 coordinate 19,198,686, forward strand.
AAGCTAAGACAAAAAGGGGTCAGATGCTCAGTCCAGTCACTCAAATCAATTTCCATTGATATTGAATTTTCTAAATGGGTGTTGAGATAAATGTCCACAAATTTTCTGAGTAGACAGCCAGTTATAAAATTGTCAAAGAACATTTTACAGGAACGCAGCCATTCTACGTTGAATTTTAGTTGAAACGGTAATTTAGAGGGAGGCAGCAGTTGGTGGCTGGTTGAGAGACAACTGAAGGGAGGTACGTGGCGGAGCACCATCTACAGTTTGTTTCCATATTCCAATTCTTTAGGTCTTGGATTGGACTAGACTTAAATCTAAAAACTTTTAGTTCCTATGAAATATGCAACACCTGATTCCGACTGTTTTGCCAGAATTTAGCACCCAGAAAAAAGATTTGGCAAGACTAGGTGAGACTGATATTCAGTTGAGTTCTTATTCCAACCCTGTTAGTTTCCGCTTAATTCAGGGAGGCTTTCTAGTTTCCCTAGGGGCACAGTGTAAAAAGTTTGGCACTACACTTAGCTCGTTTGGTGGGCTTCCTTGAAGTCCACCATTTAAGAGTTTGGAAGATTGGGACACCATTTTTCGTCTCATTTAAAAGGAGATATTAGTATTTAACCCATAACCATGGTTTTCAAACTCACAAATTTATTTTAGCCATGACACTTGTCATTAAATTTTTGTAGTTCACTGATTTACCTCTATCTAGATGTTGAGAGAATGTTGTACTTAGGTGGTGAAATTGATGAATTCGAAATTTCCATACTCATGAACCAACTTCCAGGGGCTATTGCCATTGGGGTACAAATATAATGATGAATTATCACAATAGATGGCATGCCTATGCCTCGCTCTATCTCTCATTCTCGTACTTATCCGTGTATAACACTCGTTGCTATGGGAAACGCATAAAGTCTCGAAGCGCTAGGGGAGGGGCTACCGCCTAGTTTGTCTCTTTCGTCACAACTTAGCCAATCAGAATGGGAACTACGATAGCGACAAATCTTAAGAGATCGGCGTGTAAAGAGTGTACCCCTGTCCCTGCAAGTTCCTCTTCAATTTAGAATTTGTCTATATAACCAAACAGGTTTTGATGTAACTTACGATGAACTTCAATATATTAACTTATGTTAGGAAATGAAATATTAACTATTGGTTATATTTTTAAAAATTTTACATGGAGTAGAGTTAAGTTTTTATTTTTAAAAAACTAACTTTGGCGAGACCGCTTTTGGTTATAGTTTTTTTAAAATAAAATCTCAACTCCATCTACTCTATGCGTTTATTTTTAAAAATATTACTTTACCATGGATTCTAATTTTATAAAATTCAACATTAATAATTATTGGTTATAATTTTATCGAGATTATTTACAAGACTGCCGCTGCAAGAGAAACAGTTTATTAAATAAAGATTTTTGGCCTACTAGTCTCGTTTCAATCCATTAGTTTAATAATAAAAGTTAATCACCATGACCACTAAATTTTGCGTAAAGTATATTGTATGCTAATATACTTGTTATAAATAGGGAAACATTTCTAAGTCTACATGATATCGAAAAATTAATAATACCGGAGAGTAATTAGATTAGAGAAATCTTGTCAGAACACGATTTCAGGATTGACAAAAATTATATATAACATCTTATATACATGTGTATTAGTTAAACTCCCTACCAGAAACGTTAGTATGATATGAAGAGATCTTCAAGAACGCTACAAAAGTCTTGGGGAAGTCTTTAAGACTTCCCAAAGACTCTTGACGTAATGAAAGGCTTCCCAAGACCTCTTAAGACTACATAAGACACCCGAAAGACTTCCCCTAAATCTCTTAAGGCTAACTTTTTTGGTAAGGGCACGCTCTTTCTGTTTGCTCTTGTATGCAGACAAAGGTTAATAGATCAAAGGTAGTTTTTAAAACATCAGATTCAATTCTAGTAAGGTACATCGCATTTCTAACCACACTCTGTGGAGTGAATGAATTCATGGCTTCCATCTGGTCATTAGAATTCCCCGAAGTTCATTAAACCATCCTTAAATCAGTTTTTTTTATGTAAATCACCCTTTTCCCAAGTTTTTGGGATAAATGTCTAGTTGGGGTAATTCTCGCACAGACCAACAAAAAAATTTAAATTAAGGTTCAAGTTTCAAGTTTTATTTACCACATTTTATTATTTTTTGGGCCACAGAAGTTGATCCCGAATGTTTTATAGCGATATGTATAATTTACGGGTTTGCTAATGGGTTCTAGTTTATAACTTCTAAAATCCGCATTTGGTGGGTCCCTTTTGGGGCTGACTTGTTTTACTTAAAGTTAAAAGTGAATAGTAAGATTCTTTTTTCTTTGTTATGAATTTTACCCCTTCTTTGGGTCGGAAAATTGATGGGGTTACTGCACTTGTTTTCTAAGTCTGGAAAGATGGACACTCTCATTGGTTAGAGTTTCCCACCAATTTCCCTAAACTTCCAGAAGTGTTTTTTCTCTCAGATTTTAGGAAAATTTTGTGCAAAATATGCATTGGAATTTTGCCTTAAACACAATGCATTGTAACAATGGAAATATAAATTTTGGTAAAAGATGTACATACATGATATAAAAAAATGTTATAATATACAGGAAAAAAGAGAAAGCACTAAGACTTTATAATGTTCATACATTTAATTCTTATTTGAATAACACTTAAATAACTGAATTAGTTTTTTCTCACACTTTTTACAACGATGAAAATTTTAGAAAGGTCTGGAAGGTTACATTTATATTTAGGCTTCCATTACTTTAAAAGATATTGTGTTTTTGGCCAATCCTGCTTTGCACCCACACCCATCTCAAAAACGTTCCATATGTTTGTCCCTAAACAGCCATCAAAGTTCTGGTAGCACATTGTCTGCGGACCACGATCTAAAAATGGGCAAAGTATCTAGTAAAGAATACCCTGGTGGTGCTACTGGCTTAAGTAACTTGAAGGAGATCTATAGTCTCTAGTTAATGCACTCCTCAGGAGTACGAACCCTTACTGAAAAAAGTTAAGACTGATGTGAAGAGGTCCTCAAGAACACTACAAAAGTCTTGGTGAAGTCTTTAAGACCTCCCCGAGAGTTCTTGTCATAATGGAAGACTCCCCCAAGACCTCTTAAGACTAAATAAGACACACGAAAGACTTCCCCAAGACCTCTTAAGACTAACTTTTTTTGGTAAGGGAAGAGAAGGAGATTAAAAAAAAAATCCTGGGGGTCTTCGTCTAGTTATCCTACAAGGCAAGCAATACATTGCTACTAATAAAAGTCACATTTCCATTGGAAGTTGATCTCTATTTGCTTCATATTTTTTTTAATTTTGTTCCCTATTTTACCCTATTTTTTATAATATAAAGTCACTATTGCCTATATTTTTCGTATTTATTTGTTTGTACTGAATTAAGCCTTGACCAGTATATTGTTTTTGTTTCTATTACAGATGGGCTTTTGCGTTAGTTCAGCCAGAAAATGGTGCAAATCCTCTAATCCAATGTATATTTGTCTAAATTGAATGGATTAATCAATCGTAACCGATTATCTCTATCCGTTCTCGTCAACGACTCGGCGTCATCGCTTAGAGCAATTCACCATGGCAGCAAACTTCGATCCCTACGACCGACACAGGTACGCATTTTGAGGAAATGATTGCTATCTACCCTCTCACCCCTTTATTAGATTGCATTATTTTAGTTCAAAATAGGTTATGTTGGATTGGACAGGGTTCATGCAGACCTAAAATATCTGAAATTGTGGAAATATTAGAATTTTGTATTAACTCATGGGAATATCATGGCAACTTAACATTTGGCATTTTGGGGAAATGAAAAAATGTGGTACAAGTGCTTGGGTATCCACTTGATATCTGGGCAATGTTGCAAAGTAGGTGTGACCTCAATCAGCTAAATCTGTAGTTTTTGAGACATTTGGTGCTCTTGAAAATATGAACAAAATTGTTAAATATTAGGATAATTGGTTTTACAGATGATGTATAAATCTTGTTGGGTGGCTATGTTTCGGGGTGGAGGGGAGGAGGTGAATTTTTGACAATCGTACGAAGTAAATGTGATCAGAAAATAATGGGAAAACTATTGGCAATTAATCTTTTCCCAGTTGGTTTTTTGGTCCTCTAACTCGTCAGGAAGCGACGGATACGTTAATGTGCGAGAATGAAGCAGGAGTATTTCTGGTTCGGAACAGTACAACGATTCAAGGAGATTTAGTCCTCTGCGTCCGGGAAGACAATAAAGTCAGCCATTATATCATCAATCGGATACAACAAGCGGAACAGACGCGCTTCAGGATCGGTGATCAGATGTTTCCCGATATTCCTTCATTATTAAGCTTCTATAAACTACATTATCTCGACACGACTCCACTCATTAAACCTGTAAGCACTATAGCATGCCTAAATAGCGACTATTTTCATAATTTGCAAAACTTATCTATGCCCAAAATAGCCAAGGATTATGTAGGCCCAAAATAGATAAGGATTATTTAGGCCCAAAAGAGCCCAGGAATATTTAGGCTCAAAATAGCCCAGAATTGTTTAGGCTCTAAATAGCCCAGGATTATTTCGGCTCTAAATAGCCCAGGATTATTTCGGCTCTAAATAGCCCAGGATTATTTCGGCTCTAAATAGCCCAGGATTATTTCGGCTCTAAATAGCCCAGGATTATTTCGGCTCTAAATAGCCCAGGATTATTTCGGCTCTAAATAGCCCAGGATTATTTCGGCTCTAAATAGCCCAGGATTATTTCGGCTCTAAATAGCCCAGGATTATTTCGGCTCTAAATAGCCCGGGTTTATTTCGGCTCTAAATAGCCCGGGATTATTTCGGCTCTAAATAGCCCGGGATTATTTCGGCCCTAAATAGCCCGGGATTATTTCGGCTCTAAATAGCTCGGGATTATTTCGGCTCTAAATAGCCCGGGATTATTTCGGCTCTAAATAGCCCGGGATTATTTCGGCTCTAAATAGCCCGGGATTATTTCGGCTCTAAATAGCCCGGGATTATTTCGGCTCTAAATAGCCCGGGATTATTTCGGCTCTAAATAGCCCGGGATTATTTCGGCTCTAAATAGCCCGGGATTATTTCGGCTCTAAATAGCCCGGGATTATTTCGGCTCTAAATAGCCCGGGATTATTTCGGCTCTAAATAGCCCGGGATTATTTCGGCTCTAAATAGCCCGGGATTATTTCGGCTCTAAATAGCCCGGGATTATTTCGGCTCTAAATAGCCCGGGATTATTTCGGCTCTAAATAGCCCGGGATTATTTCGGCTCTAAATAGCCCGGGATTATTTCGGCTCTAAATAGCCCGGGATTATTTCGGCTCTAAATAGCCCGGGATTATTTCGGCTCTAAATAGCCCGGGATTATTTCGGCTCTAAATAGCCCGGGATTATTTCGGCTCTAAATAGCCCGGGATTATTTCGGCTCTAAATAGCCCGGGATTATTTCGGCTCTAAATAGCCCGGGATTATTTCGGCTCTAAATAGCCCGGGATTATTTCGGCTCTAAATAGCCCGGGATTATTTCGGCTCTAAATAGCCCGGGATTATTTCGGCTCTATATAGCCCGGGATTATTTCGGCTCTAAATAGCCCGGGATTATTTCGGCTCTAAATAGCCCGGGATTATTTCGGCTCTAAATAGCCCGGGATTATTTCGGCTCTAAATAGCCCGGGATTATTTCGGCTCTAAATAGCCCGGGATTATTTCGGCTCTAAATAGCCCGGGATTATTTCGGCTCTAAATAGCCCGGGATTATTTCGGCTCTAAATAGCCCGGGATTCTTTCGGCTCTAAATAGCCCGGGATTCTTTCGGCTCTAAATAGCCCGGGATTCTTTCGGCTCTAAATAGCCCGGGATTATTTCGGCTCTAAATAGCCCGGGATTATTTCGGCTCTAAATAGCCCGGGATTATTTCGGCTCTAAATAGCCCGGGATTATTTCGGCTCTAAATAGCCCGGGATTATTTCGGCTCTAAATAGCCCGGGATTATTTCGGCTCTAAATAGCCCGGGATTATTTCGGCTCTAAATAGCCCGGGATTATTTCGGCTCTAAATAGCCCGGGATTATTTCGGCTCTAAATAGCCCGGGATTATTTCGGCTCTAAATAGCCCGGGATTATTTCGCCTCTAAATAGCCCGGGATTATTTCGGCTCTAAATAGCCCGGGATTATTTCGGCTCTAAGTAGCCCGGGATTATTTCGGCTCTAAGTAGCCCGGGATTATTTCGGCTCTAAGTAGCCCAGGATTATTTCGGCTCTAAGTAGCCCAGGATTATTTCGGCTCTAAGTAGCCCAGGATTATTTCGGCTCTAAGTAGCCCAGGATTATTTCGACTCTAAATAGCCCACCCGAGGCAGTAATATTTTTGTCTGAGGGTGACGGGGATTATTATCGCCAAAAATAGCCAGGGATTATTGATGCTCGATAGAAGCCAGGATTTATTGAGGCTCAAAAAAAGCCAGGGATTATTGATGCTCGATAGAAGCCAGGATTTATTGAGGCTCAAAAAAAGCCAGGATTTATTGAGGCTCAAAAAAAGCCAGGATTTATTGAGGCTCAAAAAAAGCCAGGATTTATTGAGGCTCAAAAAAAGCCTGGATTTATTGAGGCTCAAAAAAAGCCTGGATTTATTGAGGCTCAAAAAAAGCCTGGATTTATTGAGGCTCAAAAAAAGCCAGGATTTATTGAGGCTCAAAAAAAGCCAGGATTTATTGAGGCTCAAAAAAAGCCAGGATTTATTGAGGCTCAAAAAAAGCCAGGATTTATTGAGGCTCAAAAAAAAGCCAGGATTTATTGAGGCTCAAAAAAAAGCCAGGATTTATTGAGGCTCAAAAAAAAGCCAGGATTTATTGAGGCTCAAAAAAAGCCAGGATTTATTGAGGCTCAAAAAAAGCCAGGATTTATTGAGGCTCAAAAAAAGCCAGGATTTATTGAGGCTCAAAAAAAGCCGGGATTTATTGAGGCTCAAAAAAAGCCGGGATTTATTGAGGCTCAAAAAAAGCCGGGATTTATTGAGGCTCAAAAAAAGCCAGGATTTATTGAGGCTCAAAAAAAGCCAGGATTTATTGAGGCTCAAAAAAAGCCAGGATTTATTGAGGCTCAAAAAAAGCCAGGATTTATTGAGGCTCAAAAAAAGCCCGGATTAATGAGGCTCAAAAAAAGCCAGGATTAATGAGGCTCAAAAAAAGCCAGGATTAATGAGGCTCAAAAAAAGCCAGGATTAATGAGGCTCAAAAAAAGCCAGGATTAATGAGGCTCAAAAAAGCCAGGATTAATGAGGCTCGAAAAAAGCCAGGATTTATTTAGGCTCGAAAGAAGCCACGATTTATTGAGGCTCGAAAGGGGCCAGGCTTTATACTGTTCAATTTGTTATGTTAAATAAAATAATCTAAAAGAACCACTTATTGCGTATCGAATTTTGAAATAATTTGGTTTTAAAATAATAATAATAAATCATCTTTATTGAGGATATCACTTTTAGCTTAGAGCTATTTTACAAAGGGTCCTCACGTTAAATTAAATTCCATTAAAATTTATAATTATACAATTTTAAAATATGCATTTAGTTCTTTTTTGAATGTTGTGTATGAGGTATGATTTTTTAGACGCCTCTGAACGAGAATCTGCATTTGGAGATGTTTGAGCATTGACTAAATACAAATAAGTTTTTGGTTGCTCCGCGTGTATTATGAGCATGTACTCGTGAGGGTTCTTGAAATAGGTCATTTATATAATTCGGGAATGAGTCCCCTTTTCGCGCTTTGAACACAAGGCAGGCCATATGCATATTTCTACGGGTTTCCAACAGGGTCCAAGATAACTGCATATGTACCATAAGTGTGAAAAAAAGGTCCCCTCACCAAAACATTTCATTGATTATTCGACGGTGTGGTGCTTATTGCATCGAAATCCGAAAGTTTACAGCGAGGCAATCATTGTACAGAATACTATTAACCTTGGAAGAAAGGCCCTCAATGTTTAAATATAGGGACGATGTCGAGTAGCAATGTTGATTTTGATAGCCTTACCCCCCACAGATCCTAATGAAACTTGGAACACAGCTCCTTCAGGATGGCGTACAAAAATGAAGAAAATTTGGTTGTGTAGCAACAAGTACTATTTCAGTTATACGACTTTAAAGTATTATCTAAAATGAGGCTGAAAATAGGCATTATCGCCTGATTGTGTGCTTCACTAAAAGCTGGCCTGTAAGGTAGGGAATATCTATCCAAGGGGCTTGGCAGAATTATTAATACTACATGAAACTATACCGTGTAGTATGACGTTTTTACACCTACTATAATTTCTCCCAAGGACGAAACATGAACACAACATCCTATCTTATCACTAAAAAGGCCTAAAAAAAAGGGCCATTTTTTTTATGTCTAAAAAAGTGGACAATCTTATCTATGACGAGCCTTTTTTTTAGGCCGTGAAGTTTTTTAGAAAGATAGGAATATGCACTATGTTGTGTTCGTGTTTTGTCTGGTGAAACATATTCCTTGGGAGAAATTATAGTAGGTGTAAAAACGTCATACTACACGGTAGTTTCATGTAGTATTAATAATTCTGCCAAGCCCCTTGGATAGCTATTCCATACCTTACAGGCCCGCTTTTAGTGAAGCACACAATCAGGCGATAATGCCTATTTTCAGCCTCATGTTAGATAATACTTTTAAGTCGTAATAACTGAAATAGTCCTTGTTGCTACACAACCAAATTTTCTTCATTTTTGTATGCCATCCTGAAGAAGCTTTGTGCCAAGTTGCATTAGGATCTGTGGGGGATAAGGCTATCAAAATTCACGTTGCTGCTCGACATTGTCCCTCAATCTTCCAAGATTAATAGTATTCGGTACAATGACTGCCTCGCTGTAAACTTTCGGATTTCGATGCAATAAGCACCACACCATCGAAAAATCAATGAAATGTTTTGGTGAGTGGACCTTCCCCCCCCCCCCCCTACCTCGTTAAAGTACCCAAAATCTAATAGGAACCGTACCCCCCTCTTTGAATTAATTACGAAGGACCACAATTTAGGATCTTTTGGGGGGATAGTATTGAGTTGGAATTTTAGCAAACGCATTTACTGTATGAGAATCTTTTTTTTTTTTATTGAATTTTTGTTTCATTGCAGGCTACAAAAAAATTTGAGAAGGTGCGAGCCAAGTATGATTTTGAAGGAAGTGTGAGTATCGACCCCTAGTTTTTTTATAGGTAATAAAGGTGCTAGAATCTGGGTGCTTTTCTACTTGTGAAGTGGGATTTGGCGGATCTTACAGCTGACATGTCCCAAAGGACTGTAATGTTTTGTGCTTATTAACTTTATTCACAAACATTTAAATGAGATTGACTAGCTACATATTTCAATCTTTTTTATATTCTCTTTTTCTTGCTTTTTGAGAGGAGCTTATATCAAATTTATTCTGCCACTTGAAGCCCATTAACTTGAGTAAAATGAAAAACTTGATTTAAGATTCAACTTAATTGCATATTCTTAATACCAACAATTTGATTTAGTTGTTATTTAGTGTTCTGGTAGAAAAATATTTAATAAAATTTGAATCCTTATTGTGAAAAGAGTACAAAGTTATTGCCAAAAGAAATCAACTAATTATCACTATTAACAGCTAACAAAATACTGACAACTTGAGGCTACTTATGCGTATTCAAACTAACACGCAACTTTAAATTTAAAAGGGCTAGTAATTTAAATAAGGTGGAAGGACTTTTTATGCTAAGATTAGATTTACGAAAAGGGAATAATAAATATTGAACTGCGTGTAATATGCTTTAACTACTCGGCCCAGAGATTTGGGCATCTTGCTACGCATCAAATGTAAACTCGTGAGTTTTGTGGTATCCTCTGGTTAAACAAAGTCTTAGTTTCATTACTGAAATTGAACTTTTTAAGTCTTGGAAATGTCTGGGGTCGCACAATGGACTACTTGTCGGAAGTGCGTGGTTGGTTTTGTGCGAATTCTATTATGAAACTTAACTATAATTATTGTAAAAGTGTGGTCCAAATATATTTAATTTTGGTTTTTTCAATGCAAAGAAATGCAAATCCGCTACATATTGGTGATTATTAACCTTGCGCAACAGACCTCACGGGTGAAGTAGGCAAAGTCTCTTTACCCCAAATACTGTGTCAATGACAGGCTTCCCAACACCCTATGATATCGCGATGGCCAAGAATGCCCAACGAAATAAATACGTATCTTGAAACTCTGTGAAACCCTGGCCATCATGCGCGAGCTGTTATGGAAATAGCAGTGGAGTAGAATTCTCTTTCAAGCTCTAACAGGTTCCCTCCAACCATTCCCGAATTGCAGCTTCTGGGCGGCTCCCTTTTATGTTCGCTTTGCATTGTGTCAGCAGAAAAATGGTAGCCCACATTCTTACTGATGGAAAAAGTTCGCTGTCCCTAAACATGAACCACGGTTTACCCCCTCCCTCCGTCGATATTACAGCTACCATGATCAATGGCTGAGTTTAAGGCCTTTTCTCGCCCTGACATCTTGCACCCTACCACGCTCACTGCCTCCTCCAGTGTAGGTGGGTGATAAGAAAATAAGTAAAGCCCCCCCTTTTTAAGGTCGCACCACCCTCTAAATGACGGGTTCTTCTTAGTGAGCCTCCCTCTATCAAAAGGGACTTTCGAAAATGAACTGAATTGAAAACAAATACTAGATTAATGTGGTATATATAAAGGAGATTGAGGTTGGAACAAAATACACTTGAAGTTAAACTTTTATGATGGAAGGCCATTTAATCATTGACTTCGATGGTTCTTGACCCTAGAGAAGTTTGTTGATGGGTAAAACGCACTAGTTCGAAACACACATTGTCAGACTTACATTTATTATGGTACCTGTATGAAATTTTAAGATCACCATAGGAGATTAAGCATGTGCTTGTAATATTATTAATTGTTGTATTTTCTTGTTTTAAGGGAGACGCGGATGATTTGCCATTCAAGAAAGGAGATATTTTAGTCGTGATAGCCAAAGATGAAGATCAGTGGTGGACGGCCAAGAATAGCCTGGGGCAGACTGGGTCCATACCCGTTCCTTATGTTGAAAGGGTTAGTATTATTCGTGAAATATATTTAAATCTATACTTTTTGCCAAAAATAGAAGACCTCCTTAAAATTTTATTCAGTAACTGTGCCCTTTTTCCAAAATGACTTTTTAAATCATTTTTAGGGAAAATTTAAATTTAATTTTTGTAACGTAATTAGAATCTATCAAATCTAATTTTATTGTTCCCAATTTAGAAAAAAAATCTTAAATTTTTCCAAAAGATTTCCTTTTGTTTAAATTGCAAAGTTTATATAGTTGTGTTGGAATTTGTGAAAATATGGTATTAGGCAGCTTACCGGCATTATCTCCCCATGAAGACAGTAAGAAGTAAAGACTTCTGATTGGTCAGAATTTATGGCCAACATTAAAAACTTGGCAGTCACAATCATGCTCTCGGGTCTATTCGTAGCGATAGCCTATTGCGAAGAAAACGAGTTTTCTTTGGTAAATATTTTAAAAGTGTATTTAAATATATCACAACATGTTTACACTCGCTTCCCTAAGTTACTTAAATTCCATGGCCCAATTGGAGAAGCTGAGCCAGATTTATAGAATGTCCAACCTCTTAGTTGTCGTGGACTCCTTTGAACGCTGCTATAAACTCAAGGATTTTTTAGAGGTTGGGCTTGAAAAGTCTGACAAAAAGTAGAAGGGGTTTGACAGTATCATACAGAAAAATGGTGTTATGGCTAACTTAAAACCTTCCCCATCCTACCCCTTTTTCCAGAATCCACTAGCGCTCCTAGAAAGAGTCCCTACTGTAGAAATATTGTTGCACATAATGAATAATTGAACGTTTAAAGGATCTATCAAACTATTAGGTTTTCTATGGCACTGTTAGTATAATTATTTATACACTTGGATACAAATTATGCCCTTACTGAAAAAAGTTAGTGATGAAGAGGTTTTGGGGAAGTCTTTCAGATGTCTTATGTAGTCTTAAGAGATCTTGGGGAAGTCTTTTAAGATGTCTTTAGCACCTTTGTAGTGTTCTTAAAGACCTCTTCGGATCAGACTATCTTTTTACGGTAAGGCTGGGTTTCAGTGGCCCAATAAATATAGCTCCTCCTCCTCTACTTTCTAATGCGAGTTGTTGTCAATTTAACTTTGTTGTTAGATGTTCGATGAAATATACGAAATAAGATAGAAAATATTTGTATTAACCAAATATATTTAGAGAAAAATCACAAATTAACTCAATTGCCCAACAAGTCCTTTTCTATCATAAGATTCCTCATAGGCTAAATATAATAGGAAAACCAAAATTACAAACGGATATTATTTCAGTTGGGAAGTTAAACAAGGATCCATCGAAAGTTTGATACCTTGTTGTTATCAAGGCTTGGCCAATCTCGCGGAAAGCCTGCCTTTATTCATAAATTTCCAAAATAGTCTCTAGAGAAACTATCTTGCTCTCATTCTCTAGGGACTCGTTAAAATAGACACGCAGCATGAATCTATTCAGGCGTTGTCAAATTGATCTTGCGCAAAGCGAATTTCATAATGAAAAAATTTGGGAGACTTCTTACCTACAGTCTGTTTAACACAGTAAAAACAGCCTTGTACATGTTTTCAGTTTCTAAAGATTAAATTAGCAACCTCTTTGTGAATCCTTTTTAAGCCTACTTTTCTTGTAAGTATTAAACTATAGATTAGTCTCTAATTAATTCTTTGTAATTAAGCTTAATTTAATAAGTAATCTACCATAGAAAATGACTCGTTACTGTGCAATCAATCACATTCTCCATTTAAACAAATAATAACACGTCTAAATATTTTAGTGTCCGTTTGTCTTTAGACCTAGATTTGAATCGGACATTGAGTGATTTAAAGTTTTTGTTTGTAGTTGGAAGATGGCGTGACAACGGATGGGCAGGCTTTAGCCAATCAACAGATGGCATTGAATCCTAGTGGTCCCGTAAACAGCGGAGTGTGGCAGTCGGGAGGGGCGCTGTCGCCTCCCATATCAACTGTATCTAGTCAAGTGACGCAGTCTCAGAATACTTCTCCTAGGCCTCCTGCTCCCCCAACGGAGCCAATTAAATACAATACACCTACAAATATACAGGTATTTTTTTTTATTTTTTTTTTTTGTAAAAACCATTTCAAGAATTGTGAGCCTAATCGGTACTATGAAAGTTTTTTGACTGGAAATATAAAACTGGAATGATCTTTGATAATTATTAATAATAGAAATGTATATTTACAATTGCAACAAAACTCAAACTTTTAAGCTCCAATATGATTAAATGGTAATAATTATTAGTTCTTGCATGTACATATAAAATCTTAAATGTTACACTGAAAAAATCGTCTGAGACGGTAGACCCTTAAGGTTACTGCTTCTATAAATAAGATAGTGAAATATTCAGTAAGTGTCTCTGAATTGTACAAAAAAATCGGAAACATGATTTTTCTAAAACCACACCGTTACATAACGCTCTGGTGCTTCTTAGTTCGTACGTCTATTCACAAACATCGTCACACAACAAAAATGTGCTTTGCTCTTTCACTTATTACATTTAGGGTTAGAATTCAAATTCAAACACTGAGGCAGTTATATTTTTATTCTCCCTTACATATTAATCAGTTGCATTTTTCCTATAATTCCTCGACTAAAATGAAAATAAAAATTATAATAATTAATAACAATAGTATCGTACCAAACAGATTCTTTCTATTCAGAATTTTGTTGAAACAAGGCTTTAAGTATTATTAATAGACTTTGCATAGTATAATTTTTCCATTTTAAATATTTTAGGCTTAAATATTTGCTGTTCTAATTTTCAGAGGAAGTTACCGGCTATGGCGAGAGTAAAGCAGGCGAGAGTACCCAATGCCTATGACAAAACGGCTCTCAAACTAGAGGTAAAATATACCACCCTCTCTTATTGTAACTTTGAGGAATATCCTAACAATGCTTAGATAACGTCATCTTCTTAATTTATATTAAGAATCATCTCACTATAAGTTGAGCGTAACATTTTGAAGCTAAACCCTTAACCAATATATATTGAGTTGGCGACTCGGTGCAAAAAGGTACCTTTTCCGACAAAGCAAAAATTTCGTTTTGTAAATGGCGTCAAGGTGAAAAATTTTAGTTTACAGGAAATGTTTTTGCATGAGACAGACGAAGATTATGCTGATATCTTAGAAAGATCTTGACCAAGGTCAAACTTGCCCTCTTTCTTAAATGTTTTTATATTCTAATTATTTCACTATTATCGGATAGAACAAATTTCAACCAGATTCAGAGAATAATATTACTATTTTTATACCTAGTTCAATCTTCCTGTAGTTTAGCTATCTCTCGAGGAATAGATTTTACAGTTAAAATGCCCGTTTTTCTATTAATTCACAATCTGGCAGTAACTGAAAGTATAGTCGTTTATTCAAAACGGGTACATAGCCAAATAAATTCCGTTGGAGCTGATTTACAATTGGGTAATTGATATTTCTAGGTTGGTGACCTCATCAAAGTAACAAAAATGAATATCAATGGTCAATGGGAAGGCGAATTACGGGGTAAAACTGGTCATTTTCCATTTACACACGTCGAAGTTATCGATTCGGACAATCCGGACGAAGAAGAATCCTAATATTATTTTTAGGAAATGTGGCGTAAAGTTTTTCATAATTTTGTTTTTTTGTTTAACGAATAATTTGTGCGAAATGCGCCGTAAGGAAACGCCTCAACCGTGAATCTTTCTTCTCGAAAGGAAAGAAGTGATATCGCTTAAAAAGCGTAGAAAAAATGAACACTATACTGCACTTAATTTCTTCCCAAACCGGAATATGCAAAAAAAAAAAAATAGTTTTAATTTGAAAAACATTAATTAAGCACCGAAGGGGTTGTGAAACTACGTTGAACCGTGCACCTTTCGAAAATGTAACTGAAGAAAACATACAAAAATGCTTCCAATAAGTACCCAAATTCTCCAAAAAAATCTTAACTCCGAGGTAAAAATGGAATGGGAGTTTAGTATTTTTAGTATATTAAAAGAACATTAGTGTATCAGTTAAGAATTAAATCTAGTTTGATTTCTATACCAATTTAATATATGGCTCATTATATTTATCAACGCTATCTTTGTAGCATACTGACAAAAATATATCCGCTCTCTTATATTGATTTATAATTTATAAAGTCCGGGACTAAACCTACATCCATTGGACCACAATCTAAAACATTTGTTACCTTTCTTTGTACAAAATAACACCCAATACTGGGGTAAATCCAACACTAAAAAGCCGAGTTTTGCCACTATAGTCCTATATTGCTACACTAATTTTCATTTAATTATAATTCAATGCGATTGCTGATTATGATTCAAAACGATTGCTAATTATGATTCAATTCGATTTAGTTATTACCCTTACCGAAAATAGTCATAAGAGGTCTTGGGGAAGTCTTTCGGGTGTCTTATGTAGTCTTATGAGGTCTGGGGGAAGTCTTTCGGGTGTCTTATGTAGTCTTATGAGGTCTTGTGGAAGTCTTCCATTATGTTAAGAAGTCTTGGGTAATTCTTTGAGTTGTCTTTATTACCTTTTTAGTGTTCTTGAGAACCTCTTCAGACTATTGACTAACTTTTTTCGGTAAGGGTCTATTCACAATTGAGTTCTCAAATTAATAATCTAAATTAAAAAATTGATAAATGCAATTAATTGGATTGATTTATAATTCATTTAAATTATTATTGCTTGGATTGCATTGAATTATTATTATATATTTTTTTAGGTTTAAGTCTTGCCTTATTTACAAATATAGTTCCATAATTTTTGTTAGTTTATTGGCTTTAGGGGATATTAGAAACCCCAATTCATTATTTCTTACTGGCGCATTCCCAACGAAAGCATGCGTCAAAAATCTTTTAAGGATTCACAGTTTAAGGTGGCATGTCAAATTGCGTATGAAAATTGCCAATTTCTGTCAAAAAATAATTTGGTTTGAAACAATGCTAACACTTTGCCATTTGTCAAAATTTTTCTCTGCTGAAAAACCAATTAAATACTTTACCATAAAAATCCACGCATAATTTAATCCTTAACCTTTGACTATCATTATTTTAAGGCAAAGACTTGATAATTTGTCAGTCCATCATGGCACGTATCGTTTTTGTTTTGCCCCAGTATTTATTACCTCCAACGCTATCGCGGTTATCCCTGACAGAGCTTAATTACATTAAGCTTGTGGTCCAATGGGAGCTAGTGTCTGATACAGTTGTTGCTTTTCAAGTGTGGTGAAGGTTTTTGTTGTCATTTAAATGTTATTTATCTTTTTCATTTCGCGAGATCATTTTTAATAATGAATGCTCTTATGGTTTTGCCTTTAAAAGGAATTTTTCTATGAATGCCACTATATTCTATATAATGCTGATTTGAATATCTTGTACATTCTACGAATCATAATGTCCTTGGAAAAGTGGTTACAGTTCTCGCCTATTGGAGTTTTAATACATTTATTTAATTCAAGAGAGAATCCTTTTTTGCATAATGGAGGAGGAGTAAGAGATAAACTGTGGTGGCATTAAAAGAGACCAGGAAACCTGCTTGAAAATATCTAATTCTTTATTCACTCATACCACGTCATCTTAATTAAATTTCTAAATGAGTTATCAATAACTATCCTTGACTCAAAATCAGTGTAAAATCAGCCAGAAAGAGCCAGATAACAATTTATAATTTTCTTTCTAATAGCGAGAATAATATATTTTGCTTCTTTTAAGCCCTTTTACTATAGTAGAATTTTTTTTCTGAGAAAACATGGTATTTAAAGAGGAACTTTATTTGTGAGACGTTTCGAGCCAGGCCCTTATAGCTGTTTATCACAATGAAATATCTGGTAAAAATGTGGTTTAAGTGGCCCTGAAGATAACTTCCTTTAATTTGAAATACCTTTCAGACACAAAGTGTGTCCAAACTTGATATTTGTCAATTTTGTACAGAATTTCCTATCCAAAAATCAGTTACTCGAAATTTCCAAACCTAGGTTTTCTGGTCCATTTAAACTTTTTTGTGTTGCAGCCAAATTCTTTTAGTGACATACTGTAAAGTTTCGTTACTTCAGAGGCCTAAGGTTCTAGTACAACAGGAAAGTAGTAAATATTAAGGAAGAAATCCTTGTTCCGCGAGGTGTAACAGTGAGAGGTGAGCGTTCGTACACCTGGCATTTTTGCATAAGATTATGATGTAAGGGATCTTTTGGGATTTCATGTTAATTTCGCTTATAGATTTTGAGGTTTCCAGTCAAATTAGGAGTTTCAGCAAGTGTCTGATGCCTCAGTTTCCAACAGATTTATTTACTGTCATATGACCAACAAATGGTTGCACACTTGCCATTTTTGTGTATGGGATCTTATTATTTTGTGATTTTGGGATTTCAAAGCTACTTTCCCTTAGAGTACATTGAGAGGTTTTGGTATTTCAGCCAAAATGTACAGGATTTTGGCTAGTGATGTCCAACCTTTCGGTTGACTAACCATCCTTTGTTACGGAGTATGCCCATTAGCCATCTACAGTGGGATACTGATCTCTGAGTATAATTATCTAACCTCCTCGCTGCTCTTAGCAGCCATCTTTTTATATTATTCAATGCGCGAATGTAGCGCTCCCTATCATTAACCTCCTTTGGAACTATAAGATATCGGCCACCATAGTGTTAAAATTAATCATAAGTATGGCAATAAAGGTCTAACTAGAGCTGATTTTCATGCCATTCTTTTACGCTCCATAGTCTCCCAAGCATTCGGCAAATCTGCTGAGTTTCTGTATTTGAAAGTTTCTGTTATGATGCTGTTATTAAGTCTGCTATCAAGATCAGATTAATGAACGAGCTAACCTTCAACTTAGCTGAAAATCTAAGGAGCCCCAGTATGTAAAAAAATCTCCCATAATGATGCCACAAATAACTCCTATCTTAGGAGATCAGTCGAAAATCTTAGCCTTAAATGCAGCCCTGCCCCCTTTATGGTTGGTAGTGGAAAAAGGCCCTTGACACTCCTTATGCCATACTATCTTGAGTTATTGTTGGAGTGTTTCACGATGGTTCTTAAATTTCATAGCGAGTATAGCCATGACTATTTCTGCCATATTTAAGATTTATTTAACTCCTCATTAAGCCAATTCAAACTTCAAAATAGGAGAATTATTTATCAGTACGCTGAAAAGTTGAAACTGAACCAGAGTTTTGCAATCATTTGACACGCATGACGTGTAACAGCCAAGCCCAAAATTAATTCAGACACTTTTATCAATTTTTAAAACTTTTGTTTCCATCACTCTGTAATCACAATAGATAAATTTGAACTGACCACTCTATGACAAAATCATAGTGAATAGAAACACACCTTATTTCCAAAACCGTCTTGCAAGTCCTAAGAAATTAAACAAAACTGTCGAGAAATGTAGTGTCGTCTGCTATAGGATTGGAATTCACTTTTATCGAAAACAAAATTTTTATTTAAATGCTAAGCCTTGTCAAAAACGGTGTATCATAAGGTGGATTCTACATTTTTTTGAGAATTGTGTAATTTAAGTTTGGTAAAACTACTAAAAAAAAAAAAAAATTCAGTTTTGGAATGAAAGCTTTGAACATTCTGCAATTGCACTTTTCTTGTTAAAAAAAAATTCTATTACTAATTGTACGCAAGGTCTTTGATTTAGTTAATTTCAGGGTTT
Source organism: Odiellus spinosus (assembly GCA_963920705.1). Classification (NCBI taxonomy): domain Eukaryota; kingdom Metazoa; phylum Arthropoda; class Arachnida; order Opiliones; family Phalangiidae; genus Odiellus; species Odiellus spinosus. Next base: position 19,217,476 of record OY987225.1, read on the forward strand.
GATTCCTAATTTGAAACATTTAAATAATACGGAGTATAATTTTAATTCGAAGACCTTGAAAACTGAGACCAACTAGTATAATGGATGTGTTAAGTGTTGAGAGAGGAGTAAAATTAACCCAAGCCATTGATAATACTCTAGTGTCTGAAATCAAATGTTATGACATCGTTGAGTGTGTAACACTGACCCACCAAACCCTATAAAACAACTTGCCATGCACCCAATATCAACCCTTACAGAAAAAGTTAGTCTGATGTGAAGAGGTCCTCAAGAACACTAAAAAGGTCTTGGGGAAATCTTTAAAACCTCCCCAAGAATTCTTGACATAATGGAAGACTTCCCCAAGACCTCCGACATAAGACACCCGAAAGACTTCTCCAAGACCTCTTAAAACTAACGTTTTTTGGTAAGGGAACCCCGGGCTAGAACTACTACTTGTATGTTGAGGAACTTAAAACATCCTTGCGCACAAAACATCGTATTGTAACCTTGTGGAATAATCTAAAAAGGCTTTCGTAACGAAATTATTAAACAATTTATGACAAAAAATGGTTTAAATTTAAATTTATAAATACGCTGGACTTATTCGTAAACCAGATGATTGTATCTGAAAGAGTTCTCCAATAAAGCCTTTTAATATTATTATTATTATTATTATTATTATAATCTTATGTTTAAGGTCAAGGTTGTTTACCCGCAAGGATGTGATTTTGTATTTTTGCTTGCGAAATAAGGTTATGACCTTGAAGGTTTTCACACTTTCCTCCTATTTCTTTCTTAAATGTTATTTGCTATTCTTCAAGAACACATTAGTTGAACCCGTAGTATCATGACCTTTAAAATGTTAATCAAGGTCATTGATGATTAGATCAATGTGTACCTCTTGCCAAGTATGTTTTTAAATGGCATGGCATACTGACCTTGATAAGTTTGATGCTTGCTTCCCATCAATGCAAACTTTACTCTAATGGGCTCTGTAAATTAGCCTAACTTCATTGCGTGTCACCAATCGTTTTGTGATGTTCAATATTGAATTTATTGATGCTCAACTTCTGCGGAAGCTGTTATGGCCTCTCATGGGGGCATGTTTGTTATTCCTGCTAAACTCGAAACACCCAGGTTAGACCCCGTTACAAACTTGAATCAAGGCTGGGGAGAGGAATTTACTGGGCCAACTTGTAGGGTTATCTAATAAATTTATAAAATTTTATCTCAAAATCAAAGACCTTGCGTAAGCTTCCTGGAATTAATTTAATCAATTTCATGCGCCAATTTTAATTAAAAATTTGATTTAGAATTATAAAATGAGCCAAAGTTTAATAAAATGTATATTAATATTAACTATTTATAAGAAAGAATAATTAGTTTAAAAATCTAAAATTTGCTTTCGAAAAAGGAAAAATAATCACTTTTGTACGCAACAATTATATTATGAAACAAATGTCACACTGTATTATTACAAATGACAAAAAAAGGAAATTCTTTGCCTTAAATAGAGCACTTTTAAATGTGTCTGTGATGCTCAGTGTGCGTGCGTGATGAATTAAAAAAAAAAAAAACTTCAAAAAGTGGAATGCCTCAAAATTGAAATTAACTGATACGGCGAAAGGAACTGAAAGGTTTTACCAAGAAAATACGCTACAAGGATTAAATATAAATTTGAACACGCTACAAGAATAAAAAAATGGATGTTTCGGAAAAACATACTATTTGTGAATATTGGAAAAAAAAATGGCATATGTATTTTAATTTTTTTTCTTTTAGATTTAAAAATGAAAACCTTGCCGAAAAAAGTCAAAAAAGAAAATAATTACAAAAATTTCATATTTTGTTCTTTTTTTTATTTAACGGCTGAATTAATATAAACTCTAATTATGTACTAAAACTTTGTTATAACAAAATCGCTTAGAACTAAATATTTCAAAATTATCTGAAAAAATGTAACGAAATATGGCACGTACGTAATTATGCCTACTATTTCGTTTTATCCAGTTGACCGCAAATCATACGCATTTTGTTATAACCAGGGTTCTACATAAGTGCATCTGACTGAAATTAATCGAAATCTGGAAGCCCACTTAGTCAATTTGACTAGTGAAAAATTTATTAAAATATTTATAATGGGTTATAACTATTCAATCCCAATTGAAATATATATATAGATATTTTAAAATATTATAGTCACAGGTAAATCATGCTTCAAGTTTACAACAAGACACATGTGATTGGTATGTGGTTCTGAAAGTTTTGCCTTGAGAGCTTTCGCCTGAGGAGAGAGAAAAATGCACAAAAGCTCTGAATGGTCGAGATACGGAATTCGATATTGCACTCTAGCGGATGTGATTGGAACTAAGTAGGCGGTGCTAATATTGCACTGAACTTTACAGACATTTACGGGGTTGAACATGTATCGATGGAAAACAACTCTTCCCTCTCTCTCGCAAAATGGAGCGTCTCTCGACCCGGCCATCATGATTTAGAGTCTCTAGAAAGAATATACTGGGCCTGGCCGCCTTTCTTTACAAAATTCGGAATTACTTAGGGTGAAACCATGGATTGAGAAAATTGGACTCACTTCATCGTCACCCACAGAATATGTCATCTTATAAACTTGAAGGATGATGTACTTGTGGTATATTACATTATAGTTTATAGTGTATATTACATTACAGTGTATAGTGTATATTACATTACATTATAATATATAGTATAGTACATTATAGTTACATTATAATATATAGTATAGTACATTATAGTTACATTATAATATATAGTATAGTACATTATAGTTACATTATAATATATAGTATAGTACATTATAGTTACATTATAATATATAGTATAGTACATTATAGTTACATTATAATATATAGTATAGTACATTATAGTTACATTATAATATATAGTATAGTACATTATAGTTACATTATAATATATAGTATAGTACAAAATAGTTACATTATAGTATAGTGTATATTACATTACAGTGTATAGTGTATATAACTTTACAGTATATAGTGTACATTACTTTACAGTATATAGTGTATATTACATTATAGTATATAGTATATTACATTACAGTATAGTATATTATATTATATTATATTACATTACATTATAGTAAGGTATATTACATTATAGAAATAGTTCATTACAGTATATGGTACAGTATATAACTTTACATAGTTTACTACATTACATTATAGTATATTATATATAGAACTTTAAATACAATATAATAACTAAATATTACTACCAGAAAGTACTCCAGTGTTTTTCTAAAATTTGCATGTAGGACTCCTGAGTTCAACTCACAATAGGGACGAAACACTGGAGGGGACAAGAGCCACAAGACGGACTGTGTACTGAGGAAAAAACACGTTTCTCTCATTCACTCCACAACACTCAAGGGATAAATTAATATTTTCATTCTGATGGGTAAATATAATATGTTGGCTATCCTTGTTTTTAAACCCCCACTAGTCTGAGATTACAAAAGTATAGAAGTCAGACTGTCTTAAAAAAAACCCTTAGGTAGAACCTATGTTATAACCAGTGACATTGACCCGCAATCACTCTGTTGTCTGCCATGCATTAATGGGCATGCGTTACAAGTTTAGTACAGTGGAAGGCTTGTGAAGCGCGTCATGAGACGGGCTTCGCTAGCCTTCCACTGCACTACACTCCGTGAAGCAGGCCCATCAACGCTGCCATGTCAGCCAAGGCTTACTCTATTACACAATAGATTCTCCGACTAGGATTTATCTCAAACTCACACACCGCTTAATATTTCTGGAGTCATCTGAACGAACATGCTCGGTGAGCTTATAGTATTCTATTACCTAGGAATATAATACTTAGTCTCCTGGAACGGAAAATTGTATTCCCCTAACACGGGCTCCCCGTTGTATCTACGGCAGCGCGAAATTGTATACAATCGTGGACCTAGTACAGTGGCGCCATCATATTATAAGCGGATTTATCGATTTTTTTTTTTTTTTTTTTTTTTGGAGTTGGCCATTCATTACTATTTACAAACGAAATAGAAACGATGAAAAAGAGTTAAAAGAAAACCCGCGGAACACGTCTTGTCGTCCCTAAATAATCCTAAATAATCTAAATTTCTAATGAAAAGACCAGAGAGCGGACGAAAGTGTGCTAAGAAATTCCGCTAGATGTCTATATTGTATTAGGTCCACGCCGCTCAGGTTGCCGTACATGCGGCTCCCCCTTTTCCGTTCCAGGAGACGAAGTATTATATTCCTAGCTATTACAAAGGGTTGCTGATCCTTTATATAAAAAACTCGAATGATAAAGCACAATTGCATTTGATGAAGTACATAGGCCTTTAAAATAAGTGCAATTCATAACATATTAAAAATATTTATTGTTAGAATATAACAGACAAACAACATGGTATGTTTGAAAAAAAAAAACAATAAAAAAAACAACTGAAATACAAAGATGGGTATGGTGTTTGTTTCAGTGCATAAGAGTAGTTTTTGCACCCGTACAGGATTCCCACAAGCCTATAAAGCTAGATCGGGAGCTATGGGAATTCAGTCAGATTATGTGACTACACAGGAATGAGTACTGGGAATGGAGATGTGAGTGGGGGATATGAAGGACCAGCCTACTGCTGACCATCCAAAACACTCCCTAATGGCAAGGGACTTGAGGGTCGAACAGGACAATACTCAGACTCCGCCAGTGTACAGGAGCATGCCACTGCTCCTGGCTACCCAGCTGTTGAATTGCCACCAATTTGCTAAACGCCCCTCCCCCAATCTCAGTTCCCTGCCTCCCCCCACTCCCAATCTGACACGGTTGGTTTGCAGGAAACTGTATGGGTGCTTAAAATTTTGTAATATTATCTACTGTAAAGAGAATTAAAACTCCCAACCAGGAAACAAACGTCAAGATGTTTTGCCCCCCCCCCCCTTTTTTTTTTTTTGCCTCAGAATCGTAATTCCAGTAAAGGCTGCAGTGCGTACCTTGTATATCAATTTTTTTAGGAACATTGTATTGAAATTATGTACAGTTTCTTCAACTTATAGGGTCAACTGATCTTACCTTGAAGCTTTGAAGACAATCGCTTCGCAGTTCAGATCATAGGTGGCTCCTCTTAGAGTGACCCATTGTACACCGTTTTCTTCTCCAGCACTGTGTTATTTCCTCCATGGTTAAACTACGGAGCCTCATAGGTGATAGAATAGACTAATAGTCAGTATTACTCAATACTGTTAGATAATATTCAAAACAAGTTTTTAATTTTTTTCATTACAAATTATACCACTGCATTAAGTAGTCATAACTACTATTCGTGAATGGGACGAGCAACTTTCATAATTTTTCTGCCAATTAGACAAGTCATTACATTTTGCCTTATGTTTTTAAGATTAAATTAGGTAAAACATTGAATACTTTCTTTAATTGCTTTCGAGAGATGAAGATTATAATCTAATACATTTATCAATGTAGGTAGTAATTGAGACCATACGATAAAATCTGTTTATAACAAAAATTATTCATATTTCGTTATTCAATGAACGCGCTAGCTTTATATGTTAAGAGCGGACGATCAAGTGTAACGCATTTAGTTGCTATGAACCAAGTGCTGATGACAAGTCAAGGTCACTTGTATAACCAAAAAGTAGAGATTTATGGGAAATTTCATAACAGGCAAGTTTTTTAAGTAATACTATATTTTGGCAGGAATTTAAAAAAATCTTATTAAAAGGTTTAACGATTTATATTTAAAAATACTAATAACTTCTCTTTAAAGGCCCTATCTGCTCTAGAATTTCCCAATTGAAAATCACCATTGTGTTCCCAGCCAAATTTGACTGTACAATTTGTTAAAGCCAATGCTATGCGAGAAAATAAGGCGACTTTAAATGGGCTTTAAAAATCACGAATGGTCCTGTTAAAATTAAAAAATTTAGTCTTCAACATTTTTCTACAAAACTTGTCATCCTAGTTTCTTATTGGCCCAATTATACATCGAGAAAAGGTAACGCCCATCTTTGAACCATTTGCTTTCTGTAGAAAGGCCAAAAATACGGTAGTATATTAATGTTATGATAGTTAAATTCACGAAACTAGTAACCGATGAGCGCAAAAATATTCCTGTTTTTGAAAAATAAATCAGTGTAACATTATTTATTATTTAACAATTTTTTGACATGAACAAAAATAGGCATTTCTATAACTGTGGTAACAGTAAAATATACCATGCAGTCGCTATATGTATTTTTTTTTTTTTTATTTTCAATTTGAATATATATCTTTCCTATAGGTCGATTAAGGGGTAGACACTAGTCTCAATAGAGATCGAGAGAAACAAAAAAATTTATCATCTGAAAGGTTGTCTAGCCGAAAATAGTGCATGATAAAGCAGTTCCTAAAAGCATCTGTGTCAGCCACGAGTTAAAAAGTAGCTGGATTTATAAGTTTAAAGTGTGTACTATTTAATAACCTTATCCCAAATGAAATTATCAAAAATACATTTCCCTAAATAATTTGAAGTATATTTCTATCTTTCTTAGTTCGGGCTACTTTATAATCCACAGCAGACACAGGGTGATTCTGCTAGTTCCTCTTTTTAGCAAGCTGTTTCACTCTTTCCAAATTGAGATTAGCAGTCGTGTGTCCTTCCTTTTAGTTGATTTTTTTTTTTTTTTTTTTTTTTTTAATTTTACGACTGCGGCTGTTGTTCGAATCTATGAATTTTTTTTTTCAACATCATGTTATTGTGCCGCAATTTGGCGACTTCTTCCTTCAAAGCGGAATTTTCTTTCTCTAGGTACGATGCTCTGAGAACGATTTGATTTTCCTTAACTCGTCTGGCTTCTCGAGATCTCTTAGCAGCCACGTTGTTTTTACGACGTCGGGCCCAGTATTTGTCATCCTTGAACTCTTCAGGGACAAACTGCTTCTTGGACTTTTTGATCATCGGTTGCGGTTTCAATTCGTCTTCGGAGAACGAGCAATTTGCTGGGTCAAAGTTTTGACCAGGAACGCACGCTAAAGCCAATTCGTTCGGGGCGATTTTGTAATCCACTTCCAAACCCGATTCCGTTTTACTTTCACGAGCTTTATGGAAATTAGTTGGCCCAGATGACTTAAGGCTTCTGCTACGAGGTTCCCCACTGAGAACTGATCCTGGAACAGTTCAAAAAAATCCAATTATTTTTATTTTTTGACTAAAAAATTCCTTAGTGGCTATTTAAATCCAAACTTTGGGCTGTAAATGCAGGGCTCCCAGACCACCTATAATACCTATAATTCTGAAGTCATCCTATAAAAACCTATAATTTCATTTTTTAACCTATAATACCTATTTTTTGGGGAATTTCTTCAATTTCGGTGATAAAATTCGAAAGGAATGAACTATATAACTATAAAAATTATACTTTTGCTTAAAAAAGTACAAATGATTGCAAAAAACCAAGTTGTAGCAGAAAGGTTTCCTCTCCTAGGTCACTGGTAATTATTACTCAATTTTTTTAGAGGTTAGGTAGACTGTCGAGAGGGGCATGAGTGGCTAGTAGTGCCAAAGAAAGGCAGAGGGACAGGCCTAGAGGCTGTAGAACATATATTGCATTACATTTCAGCGAAACCTACCTATAAAACCCCTATTTTTCAAAACTAAAAACCTATAAAAAGTCCTATAAATTGATATTTTTGGACCTATACATTACCTATATTTTTGGCTTTTAAAACCTATAATACCTATAAATTTTTCTGGGCTATGCGCTGGGAGCCCTGTAAATGGTGTAGAGTCTTAAGGAAGCTGTTAAGGCTCAATATTTGGATTAGTTTGGGCCTAGATGGTGTAGAGCCTTCTGGATTCTATTTAGGTCCACAATGGGCATATTTTGTGCCTTCTGGAAGCTATTTTGGGGCTAAAAATTTCAGCACCAACCTGCTTGGGGAAGGCTATTTAAGTCAATTGTCCTTAACCAAACAGGATATAAACGGGGGTCATAATTATTGTAATTAAAATATATTATTCTTTATATAACACTGTCTGTCTGACACTAACTCTAAACTTTAAACGCTGGAGCTCAAGCAAACTGATATACAATCTTGTACTTCATTGGGTAAATTAGTGCATATACCAACTAACTTAAGAGTTCATAAATGCTAGCCTCAGGACAGTAAAACTGCTCTCCCTTTCTAATCTACCCAGTAAATAAAAATCGAAGGGCCAGCCACTCAGCGTAATCGGTGTACCTTTGACTGTACTAAAGTGATTAGGCGTAATCTTTAAAATCCCTAACTTTGACAGTGCTAAAATTACTAAGCGTAATCCTTAATCAGTGTACAGGGAATCCGTGAGTGATTAGCCCCTCGCAAAAATGGTTAGTCTTGTTGAAAGGCCTGTTAACAAACTAACTTGGTAACTAGACTCGTTTAATACTACTCAAGAGTGAGTACTTAAAGGGATAATGAAAGGGCGAAACAACCTATTTTTTATCGATTAAGAATGATAAAATAATGAGAAAAACATTAACAAAACTCACCAAAAAGGTTTCGTTAATTTGTAATCAATTTTCAAAGTCCCAAACTTCAAGCTGCTAAGCCTTGGTCGGTAAATGGGGCGAGCACGACCTGTATTTTTTTTTAAATGCGCGGAGGCCCAGGATCCAATCACGAGCTAGTACGCTTTTTTTATTGTCAGCCACTCAGAGCGCGCCCTGATTTTCTACTTGATTTTAGTCTGGTTCGATTGAATTCTCGCCTCTTTTTCAAGTTTACAAACTAAAGTAAGTTGTTTTATCATGTGAATTTTAATTTATTCTATTTTATAAATCAATCTAAAATATTTACTGATATTGGGTGAAATTTCTAGGGATTATTTAGCAACTACATGAGGTGAAATGATTTAAAAGTCCAAGGCTTACACGCTATGCTATAGTGGCTATGCTCTATACTCTATAGTCTTCAAACTTCAAAGATTAAAAGTTCAAAACTCGCGATAAGTTTAACTTCTACTTAAACTATTATTCAAGATCGGATTAGTATTATTTTAAATGCTTTCCAAGTCCCAATTACTTAATTTCGACGGCTACGTAGACTGTAGACTCATTAGACTACTCTCTCTGAGATGAGTTCGATCCAACCTTACAATTTTGAACCTTTGGTAAGGGATCAACCACTATCCCAGCCCCTACTATCAGAATCTGATTCTGAAACCGAAGACAGAAATGAGCAACAACCAATTAACGCTGAACGTGTGGGAAATATAAACTGGTGCTCGTGCAACAATTGCGAGGTAATGGATACAGAGAGAGAAAGTTTATGCTGTCGCGAGGTGCCAAAAGTTTTGGAGAAATTGCATTGTCTACCTTGCGTTTTACTTTGGCCACGGTTTATTAAAAACTGTTTAGATTTAGATGTATTGGAGCCTGCGTACGATCGTTATGTACAAGAAACGAATGACAGAAATGACTACGAGATACATATGTAAGCCCAAGATTTATTATTATATTGACTAAAGTTACATGAGGTTTGGTAATGGAAAAGTGCGCTCCGCTATAGTAATCTTAGAGCCCTTTTGTAATGGCGCTCATTAAGAATTACTATTAGCGTGCCGCTTTTAGAATTAAAACAAGAGATGAAAGGGGTCGAGTTTATCAAACGTAAAATGGCTAGCAAATCTAACATTACGCAACTCTTCTTCATTCCTAAGAGAAGTGGGCTTTTAGCAGGCTTTCAAACCCATGTTTACAATCTTCTATTTATTTTTAGGAAATATAGATACGTTGCCTACAGGCAGTTTGTTAGCATCATTTACCGGAAATTAGGGAGAAATAGAAGAGTAATCCTTCCAAGTTGCGTGATTAGCAAAATTAGAGACACTTTTCCAAGCGAAGAATATGCGGGATTTAAATATCCCCGTTACTAATTTCAAGATTTTATATATGTATATAATGATACTTAAGTTCCACACGTTTTATTCTAATAAATTTATTTTAAAAATCTCTTTTTTTTCTGTGCAATCACATCACTTTTATTGATATTTAAAGAAAGTTTATCTGATAGTTTTTCGACGTGGCAAGCTGGTGCCATTAGAGTGTAACTGGCAGATGCATTTGCAGCATTTTCGTAAGTTTTTTGCATTAGTAATTCCACATATTCTACAAAAATAAGCGTAATTATCATTACGTGATAAAGTATTGTATTTATCCAAAACAGTTCCTAATTAATCTCCTCTTCCCAAAATTACTACAGTAAAACCTTGATAAAACAATATTCCAGGGAATAATTTTATGTTCTGATTTTCAGTTAGTGCAGGTAGGGCTTGCAAATTATAAGGCGGTAAATTTAAAAATATTTGTTCTAAGTAGGGGTGTACGAGTACCCTGTCGCGAGTCCGAGGCGAGTCGGGACTCTCAACCTGTTTCTTCTGGACTCGCGCGAGTACCCAAGTCCTCCATTAGGGCTAAAACATTACTCGAGAAGGACTCAAAAAGAGGTGTAAATACAAAAGGAGTCCAAATTTTTGGGCTAGTCCATATTTTTACAACAGTTTCTATCCTTTTAGTTAACTTACTTAACCTTTAACCACTGTACTACTAAAAAAATTCTTTATCATGGAATATTCCAATACAATAGTAAATAGTATAGGGTGGTGGACATCATCTTTGTTTTGGCCACAGAAATTTTGGGCTCGTCTTGGACTCGAAACCATTTCTTAAGGACTCGAGGACTCGGCGAGTCCTGTTTTCAGAGGACTCGGACGAGTCCGGTTTTCCAGGACTCGGGACTCGACTGGAAACCCAAAAAAACAGGACTCGCACACCCCTATTAGAAGCAATATTTTGTTTTAACGCGTTCCGTTACGATATATTAGGGAAGAGGTGATTAATTGATATAGGGCAGGAATTAAAGTATAGAGTTGTGCAAACCAAATGTACTGTCTTCTAGTAGTTTTTTTGCACTAGCTTCTCCGCCTTTGCCTTTAGGAAATGCCAAAAAGTAAACTTCCTCGCCATGTTCATCAACGACTTGTTCTTTGTGCCCATTTTCATTAAAATGCAACACTGCCAGAATAACTCTACAACATTACAACGTACCTTTTATTAATTTTTATGATAAAAAATATTCTTACGATAGTTTGAAAACTAACCTTGATTTCATAGAATCTGCAAAAAAATGTAACCTTTTCGGACAGAAAGAGTTCAAAACCGAGTGAAACACTTCCACCGAATAAGTTTGATAATCGTTGGATAAATTTGCGATACCAGAAAGGGTGTAAGGAGAGTTTACTATTTTTGAAATTTTGCAATATAAATCTGTACCTGTAAAATATATTTAATTATATTAATATATTTTAAATAATATTAATAAAAGAAAAATTGCGCATTACCATGCTCAAGCCAAACTCTTATTTCGTCTTCGGGGATTTGTCCATGAGCGCAACTAGGAAATAGTTTACTGTGACCTTGATGTATGTTACACATGTGATTTAATATTGATCTCCATTTCTCAATTTTTTCTTCTTTTGTTGTTGACGAAGAGGCCAACCAGTATATATGATTAATAATTCCTTTTATCCAAAGTTTCAACTCCCCGCACCCTTTTTGATTAGCGATGCCATTTAGTTTTGTTTTGACGTCTGTAAATAATAACAAATTAGCTCCGCATTTATTCGCAATTAAATTTGACATTAGAAAGATTCCTAGTTTAGGGCAAAATTTCATCTAAGATATATTAATTACTGGAAAATCATTGCCAAGCCTCGGCGCAGTAACGTTAATCTTACTTTAAAACTTCAACCCTTTAGATTTATCGTTGTTGATAAATACAAATAAAGCGTTCATTTTAACGTATTATATTCTCAACAAATTCATCAAAATTGCCACGTTTAAATTGACGAACATATCAAAAATTTAATATAGAATCGCTACTCTTCATCCAAAGGCGCCGAGCAGACTACGTTTAACGCGTAATACTAGTACGGCTTTTATACGATAGATGGCTATGGCTATACGCGTATTGGCCAACTTTATTAGAACATTGAGGTTTTGAAATAAAATACATTACTTTTTGAAACGTGCCAGTTATCAAGCTCATGGACAATATCTTCATGGTTGTCTCGAAGGAACGCCAAGATCGACGGGTGTTTATCCGTGACAACTTTACAAATATTTAATCCAAATGACTTCAAAAAAGTAAGCCCGCGTTTTAGACCTTCCAACTCCATCGCGTTAGAACTTGATACCTCCGTTGACTATAATTTTTACGCTATTGTTAGAAATTTTAAAATTTAAATTAAATAAAATAAATTGTTACTTGAACTAGCTCAATGTGCAATATTTTATGGGACTTGGCTTCCATAAAAGTATACGTTCCGTACTTTGCTGAGTAGCCGGGGCTATCAGCTCTGCCATCACCACATATGGTTATTGCCTCTGACAAGGAGGCAGCCAAGAGTTTTTCTTGTTCAGAAGACCACACCTATGAGATAATAATTAAGGCTTAGTCCATAATTTCAAAATTTAGCCAATTTTTGACTTACTCTTTCAATAACGGGGTGGAACATTCTTTGATAATTAAAGTACATTCTGACGCTAAACATTTTCATCTTGAACTGCTTCAACGCGTTGATACACTTGGTTGGAAAAAGTCCCGAAAAGTAAATTGCTGCGGCCAATAAATAATTCCCCCATGAAGTTGAACCGCCGAATCGTGGTTGACTGTCCCATTTGAAACAACATCCATTTAAACATTCCGTAATAATGGTCAAACTTGTACCCGAAAACTTTTCTGTTGTTTTTATAACTGGACTTGTATGGCAAGCGTGGCAAATTTTAAATAGCAGGAGTAAATTAGAGGCAAATACTATGTATTTATCTTCAAGATGAGGTTCCTTTTTTGATGGGAACTCTCCCCTGTAAAAAATAAAGATAGTTGAAACCAAAATCTCAAATTTTAAAAGAAAAGTCATACTCATCAGACGCGGAGTCGCTGCTATCCAGTTCCTTTTCGCACTGACTTCCTGATGGATCGAAAGAAGAATCAATATTTCCTACTTCGCTTTCAGAAGTCAACGAAAGAGGCTGTGACTGTTGTGATTCTACCATCGGCGATGACGATTCATCTAATTGTTGGATATCTGATGACTGCGAGAAACCTGACTGGGCTGAATATGAAAAAGCTAGTGCAGCTGTATAGGAAATAGGCTTTTCATTCCATGACTTCTCCTGAGAAAACTCTGGTGATGATGAACTACTATACTGAGTTTCTTGGTCAACTCCTTCAAAAACATAATAATTAAATAGAATTTATACTATATCATTAATATACTTACCACGGATAGTTTGAGTACATTTAGTTCTAACAGAAGATATGGTTTGCGTTGAATGTGACTTAGTTTTGATATTCTATATTTGAAGAGGAAATTATGCAATCAATATATGTAGATCTTTGAATAAAACTTATTAGACCTAATCTTACAGTGGCTGAATATGTATGGAAAACATTGCTGGGATCGCCTACAACTCTATCATATAACTTAGTTTCAATTTCCAAATTTTCTTCAATGTATGATTCATTAGAGGCTTCATTCGCGTTTGAAGTAGTAGGATTCATAGTTGCTTCTAACGAGCATGCCGCTTCTGTTACATTTGGTTCAGTTTTTTCATTAGTTCTGGCTATTTTAAAAACCGTAGGATCTACAATACTGGGAATCGCTGTTCGCTTAATACGTCGTTTCTGTGCTTTTTTTGTTCGCGGTAAAAAACATTCTGTTGTAAAATGTACTGAGCAAACTTTTATCTTTGTTGATGGTTTCCAATCTAAAGGTTTTCCTAAAGCTTCAATCCATTTGGTTCTCAGTTCTTCATCAGAGGGAAACTTAAAAAATGAAACTCCTTTGGACAATACAGTGTTATCGCAGTTGTACACGCCACAACGAACCGACATGTTATACTACTAATCCGATCTTGAATAATAGTTTAAGTAGAAGTTAAACTTATCGCGAGTTTTGAACTTTTAATCTTTGAAGTTTGAAGACTATAGAGCATAGCCACTATAGCATAGCGTGTAAGCCTTGGACTTTTAAATCATTTCACCTCATGTAGTTGCTAAATAATCCCTAGAAATTTCACCCAATATCAGTAAATATTTTAGATTGATTTATAAAATAGAATAAATTAAAATTCACATGATAAAACAACTTACTTTAGTTTGTAAACTTGAAAAAGAGGCGAGAATTCAATCGAACCAGACTAAAATCAAGTAGAAAATCAGGGCGCGCTCTGAGTGGCTGACAATAAAAAAAGCGTACTAGCTCGTGATTGGATCCTGGGCCTCCGCGCATTTAAAAAAAAATACAGGTCGTGCTCGCCCCATTTACCGACCAAGGCTTAGCAGCTTGAAGTTTGGGACTTTGAAAATTGATTACAAATTAACGAAACCTTTTTGGTGAGTTTTGTTAATGTTTTTCTCATTATTTTATCATTCTTAATCGATAAAAAATAGGTTGTTTCGCCCTTTCATTATCCCTTTAATAGTTACAAACACTAGCCTCTTAATTTAAGGTCACACCAGCTTAGCACTAACTCTATTACAATGATGCTTTTTAATGATAAAATTTCCTCAGTCAGATTTTGGGAGCTCGTATTATGTTAAGAGACTTTGCTAGCAAATTCAAATTTGAACAGTTTTAATGTTTACCTTTTTTTATTTTGAAGATTACCCGGAAACCCGTTCGTTTATTGGTTTTTCCGGCTTATTTTTTAAGTAATTTAAATTCTTTGTAGAAAAATATTTGTAAAAGGGACGATTACTTATCATTTGAATATCCCAAATCCAGAAGTAAAAAAAAAAAAAGAAAAATTAAAATCTTTATTAAGCTAGTAATAAACTCAAAAAGTAAGCTTAACAGTGATCCACAAAGAGAAAGATATCACGGTATTAATGAGTCTCCAACCAAAAGCATACTTTATTCTTACAGTTTCGAATGAAACTGGCCAGAGACTAAAGCCCCATTTTAATTCAAGCAAGAAAGAGAGTTGTTGACGCGATTTTTGTTTAGCTAAGCGGGACGCGAGAAATATGAATCCTTTCTCTGATGTTTTCTTTCTCTAATTTTGCATTTTCTCACATCTCGCAAACGGTTCACAAAGATAGAAGCGAGATTGAGTTCTCGCGTAATTTGCTAAATCTTGCGCTAGGTTTTCTCTCTTCTCGCTTGAATGAAAACTAGACTTAACGCGAAGATATCCCTGTTAAGACAGCCTTCTGAGTAAGTTGTACAATACATTTATAGGTAAGAATTTATTTTTAAGCTAGAAAATAAACTGTTGCATGGACTGACCTTGACTGTAACTCTCATTTGAGGCACTCGAATTAGAACCAGGAGATCCAATATTAGAATCCTGACCGTAGCTACCAGTTATCGATGTATCTTTTCCCTTTGAGCCCTTAACGTTTTCAGGACTAGATTGATCTCTTTGACGAAGTAAATTTACTGATTTGTCCGATATTTGAGCGTCATTTGGCGTGACAATGGCGGGTTTGGCATTGAAACTATTTTTGAAACTTTTAATTTCGTTGTCGGATATTCCGTTATCTTGTAGAAACTCGTCAAGGTCCAGATACTCCAATTTAAAGTCCGAAAGTGTTTTATCCCACAAATTTGGACCCAAAAATGCCGATGCCGCGTCAAATTCTTCTGTCACATCATCTGGATCTTTATCGCCATCTTTGTTTGTAGTTATCACTGCTGAGCGAACTATGATAGAAATCAAATATATTTCTTTTTAAAAACAAAATCACTATATTGAGAAGTTCTGAGACTGCTAATATCTCTGGACAAGAGCTGATATCTATCTGGCCAAGAGCTGATATTGCTCTGGAAGAGCTGATATTGCTCTGGACAAGAGCTGATATTGCTCTGGACAAGAGCTGATATTGCTCTGGACAAGAGCTGATATTGCTCTGGACAAGAGCTGATATTGCTCTGGACAAGAGCTGATATTGCTCTGGACAAGAACTGATATTGCTCTGGACAAGAGCTGATATTGCTCTGGACAAGAGCTGATATTGCTCTGGACAAGAGCTGACATCTCTCTGGACAAGAACTGACATCTCTCTGGACAAGAGCTGACATTGCTCTAGCCAGGAGCTGGCATCGTTCTGGCCAGGAGCTGACATCGCTCTGGACAGGAGTGGAGATCTGTTCAACAACTAAAATCTCTACAACTGCTTATATTAGTTATATTATATTAAACTACAGGTAAATGATTGTGCAGGTAAATGGTATTAAATGATTGTACAGGTAAATGATACTAAATGAATGTACAGATGTTATTTAAATAAAGTACAGACGTTATTTAAATGTACAGATGTTATTAAAATAATGTACAGATTAATGTACAGGTTATTTAATGAATGTACTGGTAAATGCTACTTATACAGTTAAGAAATATTTAATATACAGACTGATATTTAATATACTTTTATTTAATATACTTTTATTAAATGTACCTTTATTTAATGTACCTTTATTTAATGTACCTTTATTTAATGTACCTTTATTTAATATACTTTTATTTAATATACTTTTATTTAATATACTTGTGATATTTAATATACTTATATTTAATATACTTATGAATTATGATAGGTAAATATGTAAAATACAGTTAAATGTACATACAGGTAAATGATAAGTAACATAAGCACAGATAAATGATTTGTAACGTACGTACAGGTAAATGATGTTTAGTGTACAGGTAAATTATAAGCCTAAGATTTAATCGAACATACCAGACATTGGATTTCTTAAATCATGAGTTTCTATCAAATCCTGAATACTAATGCTGGGATAAGAATTTAATGCTGGTTCTGAAGAATTTTCATCCATTTTGGACATATTAATATTAATTGATATAAACCGAAAAATTAACTCTTATTTCGTTATATTTCAAGCCAATCTTGTATAATAATAATAATAATAATAATATTGCTCAGCTTTTGCCCTGGGAAATCGTCCTTGCCAGTATCACGCAATAACGCTGCCTTCAGTGTCTTATGCTTAATGATAGAACAAATATAAAAAATAATCTAGATTCACTTCTCCAGCTTAAGATCAGGAAAAAAATCGAAGTAGCAGGAGGCCGCCGCGCCGTGTTGCCAGCTTCAAAAAATCGAGTTAGTGTATGCGCAGCCTACACCATTTGAAATTTAGTTTTCGATCGAAAACTGTAGATTCCCTTTAATCATAAACTTATGCTTTTATAGATATAATTGAATACATAAACAAGTTGGGAATCCAAAATATAACCTCCCCGACCCCGACGTTAAGGTAATCTAACCTAACCTAACCTTACCTAAAATAAAAGATGAAAAGAAGAATTTGCGGATTTCGATCGAAAACCAGATTTTGAATGGTTACAGAACTTGGCCCCAGTATCCCCTGGTATCTTAAACAACTCAACTGGTTCGGCTAGTAGTCCCCCTTTAATTTTTTTATTAATATTAATAAACTAACCCCTGGGACCAGTAACCAGGTTTTGAATTAAAAGAAAATAAAAATGGTCCAAGCCATTGTTAAACTGGTTTTTGACTTGTTGACTTGTCTTTTCAAGCCTGCTCCAGCTCATACTCATTGGGATAATTTTTAAGTGTTTCGATCCCAATTCTCGAATATTAATATATCAGATACTCTGGAGTTGAGTGTTTCTCATACTTTTTTCCAGTCCTGTAGGCTGGCCGGGCGCCGGAATTTTAATTTAAAATGATGGTCTTACGAACTCGATTTTTGGCGAGGGAACCAGGGATTAATATTTCAGTTGAATCAGTTTGTTGCGATTGACGGTTGAGTGAAGTTAAGTGAGTTAGTTAAATGAATTCAAATAGAAAAGTAAAATTACCGGACTATTGGTTGCCGATTGTACAAAATGAGCTCAATAAGGTTGTTGGTGTGGACCATAGAACTAAACCAACAACTTTCAGGTATGTTGCCTCATTCTCAAATTTCTTAAGTATCTTATTGCAGCCAAGCTTCTCAGTGTTCAAGAAAACAATTTTGGCTGATTTATCAATTAAGGGTTGAGTTCATAAACCTTGAACGTGATTTATTTTTTTATTTTTGCGATCAATGAAATTTGCAAGAAATTGTTAAAAAGTATACAAACAAGCGTTTCTCACTCTGTCTTGCTTACCTTTTTGGTTAGATTTGCGGATGATGAATAATCGCCCAACTTACGCTGCAACATTCAAAGTACTGAATGAATTTTCGCCCTTATTTCAGATAGCTACTCGAGTGATGTTTAATATTTTCATTATCGTTTCTAAATCATAAAAATGAGAGAGAAACAATGGTGCTAAAATTATTCCCACAAACAATTATTAATTAAAATTGAAACTTTAAAATAAACTAGTATTTATAACATATTAGTGGAATTTTGATAGGGAAGTTGGCGTTTATGAAAGAAACTTTTAATGTAGTAGCTTACTTGTAATTCGTGGAGTAGTACTGAGTCAATAAGAACCTTTATTTACAAATTCTGGTTGGGACCTTGAAGTAATTGGGGCTTTGAATTCTTCTGAATTGTCTCGTATACTTCCGACCAAATAACGAAAATTGGGCCCTTCATCTATAGATCAGATTTTTGTGATCTTGCAAAGTCTTAAGCAGTTGATGGAAAAACTGCTTTCGAAGAATATTCAATAGTTTGTAGATAATTTGGACATATTTTTTCACAAATTAACAACTATACTTGGCTAATTTAGTTAACAAAAAGACTAAATTGTAGGAAAGTTCATGAAAGAAAATTTTCGTTAAATCTAATTTGAAGTTTGATTATAAATTTGAAATTAGCAGGAGCCAAAAAACACTTGACTGCGCAGCACGAACGCCGCTCCTAACTAGTATTCACAAACCATGTACTCAAAATGCGATTGGGTTAGGTAAGGTTAGATTAGTTCTTAGCACCACTGTATATAAAAACCGAAAATAAGCCTTGGTGCAACGCGATTAATTGCGTGTAATTTTCTTAGTAATGGTTTGTGGTGGAAAATTTTGGCACCATAATTTTCTCTCATTTTAGTCTTTTCGAAAAAAAAAAAAAAAAAAAAGGGGGGGGGGATGACAGTAGCTATTCTGAAAAACTCTGTTACTTTTGCAACCGGGGAAATTATTTTTGTCTTTTGTTATCTCAACTACTTCAGGGAAGTCCTAAATAAAAACAACAAAAATACAAATCTAGCTGCATTCCTTCTTAAACTTAGTTATTGACTGCCATCCAGATTGACTTTCCTCAGCCTTCACTAATGGAATTAGTGTACTGATCATATTACCTTCACAATAACTCACTGATTACAAAAAATAAATAAAATAATCTAATGGGAAATAAATGAAACTAAAATCCAGGATCCTCAGTAAAGATATTAAAAATCAAGACAAGGATGGTATATAGTAACTCGTATAAGAATTATATTTATTCAAAATTTACTAGCATATATCCCTGAAGGGGATATACTGGATTAACGAAGTATTGCAAGTAATAAATCTCTCCTAAGAGATTCCTAGATTCTAAATTTAGAATATTTATGAAATTGAAGCATTCCATGTTCAAGGAAGTCATTTAGTCCAATGTCCATTATCCTTTCCTGAAATCATGTTTCCGACTATCTGGCGATTGGTAAGAAAGAGAGTAAAACCCAATCTCCGCAGCTGTAATAGAGGATCTGAGATGGTAAACTTCCAAATGTAAAGATGACTTGGTGGGAGAACATCTAGTTGTTCTTCTCGATCTTATAGAACTGCCTGCTCTTGCAACTTGTTCTTATCTGTGTGTGTTTTATGAATTCCATATTTAATCAGCTAATTTCGCGTATATTGTTTACCAATATTACATAAGCAGTGGGTTTCACGAGGAAAGGTCTCCGCTGTTGGTTGTCTTTTCCCGGCTGCATGCTTTTGGTAAAAGAGGGGAGAATATCTCTTTCGCTAGAGGTGAATGCCAGTCCGCCATAACTTTGACAGTGCTCTAATCAACTTTTCATTTTTTTAATTTCACTAAATCTCAGTAAAAATTTGTCATTGAGCGATAAGTTTAGTCAGTGTATACCAAAAATAAAACATAGCAGGGTGACCGACCACATTTCATATTTTTTTACTATATTTTCACCTTCCTATTTTTTCCTATAATCTCGAGATCTAAAGATAAGGGTAAAGTTGTTAATTGTAACTGTAACCTGAATAAACAAATTTGAAATTGAAGAGGAACTTGCAGGAGCAGAGCTCCATTTTGGTACACTTTACGAGCCGATTTGTTAAGAGATGTCGCTATCGTAGTTCCCATTTCTGATCGTATTCTGATTGGCTAAGATATGACGAGAGAGACAAACTAGGTGGTAACCTCTCCCCATGTGCTTCGAGACTTGCCGCGGCTCCCATAGCAACAGGTGTAATACATGGATAGGCACGAGAGGGAGAGATAGTGAGGCGCAGGCGTGCCATCTATTTTGATAATTCATCATTATATTGGTAGCCCAATGGTAGTAATGCCTTGAAGTTGGTTTATGAGTATGGAAATTTCGAATTCGTCAATAAGATTTTAAATTTGTGAAGGTTTAGTTGAAAACTAAACGTTAGTCAAAGGTGAACAGAGCTGCAGTGAAAACGTCCTTAAGCGTACTAGCCACGTTCAGCTACAACGTGTAAGCATACTTTTAGCAACTGCTTTATTTTCCATAGAGCAAAATCTCCGGTACGCAACGGTAATCGTAGCCAATAAACACGTTTATGTTTTACACCAATTTCTTCCTATTTTATATTATGTTTTACACCAATTTCTTCCTATTCTATATTATGTTTTACATTCATTTCTTCCTATATTTCATAAAGGTATATTCTATATGGTATTTATCAAATTTTCAGTAGTCACCTTGATATCAATGGCGGTGCCGCGCTCAGGCTAAGTAGGCTGTAGCCTATTTGAAAACTTTACAGGGGCTCCAAAATTGGAGGAAAAATGCCCCGAATCTCTAGAAAGTTGATCCGAAATTAGCACATTGGCAAAAAATGGGCACCAAATGCAAATAAATTTTAGAAAGTGTAAATGGCAGTTTCAATTTGTCATTTTGGAGTTTTTATAGTGTCAAAAATAGGAGAAACCATTCAGTAAAAATAACCATTGGCAATTTTCCGGAAACTTTTTCATATTGTATCTGATTAATTTGAAAACTACATGACTTCTACAAGAAATCATTGTTTTTAACAATAATTATGTGGTGAATTCCTTAGTCTCCAGTTTCATTGCGTTATGCCTGCAATAATGTTCCAAAGTCGTCTACTAAACAAGACAGTGACTTTAAAGGGCTCTTCAAATCTCAGATAGTCCCTTTAAACAGTAATGTTTTCTTGTGAAGGAGTGGATGGGCCCCAGAAAATGGAGGGGGGCCCCATAACCTTTCAAATTTTAATTAGAATTGATTTTCACTTTAACTTTGAATAACTCAAAGAAGAGGTTGCTTCGCTCCCTTAAAAAGGGTTCTTTATCTGATTCGGGTCAAGCCCGTGAATGGACATTTTAGAGAAAGAGCAATTTAATATTTTTAAAACTATAGTTAGGGGTTTTGGTCTATTACTCCAACGATTTCTTATGAAATATTTTCCAAAAAACTGAAACAGTTAAATTCTACCAGTATCACTTATGAAAATAGTTCTAGATCAAGGTTCTTTAATGTATACGTATTACATGTGTTACTCTGTTTCCATCCTCCCTAACAACTTCGTATTTCCAGTAGCCACTCTTATTAAGGCTGGTTTTCACGGGGCGGAAATTGAGGCAAAACCGGGCGAAAACTTGCCGCGGCTGAAAATATTTCGGCGGGCCGAAACGAAAAGTCTCTTTCCGCGCGACTAGAGAAAAGTTCTATATTTTAGCGGCCGAAACTTTCCGCAGCCAATCATACCCCTGGATTTTCCCACGCGAGATCTCGTCGTTGGCGAGGTTTTCCGAGATTCTAGAGTAGATTTTAAATGGCGGACGCTCGAATGCCGAAAGTATCGAAAAAAGCTGTTGACAACGAAGAATTTATTGAAGAAATAAGGAAACATAGATTTCTTTATGATGGGAGTTTAAAAGAGTATAAAGACTCAACCATGAAGGATAACTGTTGGTCCAGTATAGGGACGAAATTCGGACTTAGCAGTAAGTAAATTTTATTTTACAAAGGGCATGTATTTAAATACCCGAGTAAATACCTGATACATGATATAATTAGGAGAAGACATAGACATAGACATGTCTATGAAGGACAGGACATAGACAATTGTTAAAAATCGTAAAACCAAAAATTTTCGGTTCACCAAAAATGGTTACGTGAAAACCAATCGCCGTCGCGTAAGCGAAAACGGACGGAATTTCGCGGCGGAAATGCGACATTCAGCCTTAAAATTTCGGTCTCGTGAAAACCAGACTTTATACAGAAGTAATCAAAATCTAAGTACTAGCGCCACCTATTTGGTCCATAACAAAAAAAAAAAAAAAAATTACTGTCCCTTTGCTTTTCAGTGGCTGTATGACTAAGCCCTCTTGGTAGTATACACACACCTTTGTTACCATTTCAAAGTCTGTCACCTAAAATTGAGTATCCATACCCTTACTGATCTGAAGAGGTCTTTTAATTTTTAAAATAACTTTAATCCCTCCAAATCAGAATAAAATAAAGATTAAATACATTTCATAGGCTCAGCTTTTATTTTTCATTTAGCGAGAGAGAGAGAGAGAGAGAGAGGGGGGGACTTCTCCTTTTTGTACAATACCGGTTACCTTTAATTGTCGACCGTTATCTGTCCCCCTTTAGCAAATATAAAAGAATAAAAAAGTCTAGGACAAGACTGGCTGTCTTGCCTCTGCCTGAAGAAAATACCTAAAAGATACATGATATACCCAGACAATGAAAATCCATTTCGATTATGTAATCATTCCCATGGAATATCTCGGTCTGAAGGCTCACGGTCTATTGTAGGTAGAGCGATGAAATATTCTCTTCTCTTCATGCCTGCAGACCCGAGCTATTTTGCAGTTGCTCTGGATTCTACTACTTTTTTCTCGGGTGAAAAGACAATAGGATGGAACTAATTCTACAAACCCTTACCAAAAAAATTAGTCTTAAAAGGTCTTGGGGAAGTCTTTTGGATGTCTTATGTAGTCTTAAGAGGTCTTGGGGAAGTCTTTTATTATGTCAAGAGGTCGTGGCGAAGTCTTAAAGACTTCCCCAAAGCTTTTGTAGTGGTCTTGAGAACCTCTTCAGATCAGACTAACTTTTTTTCGGTAAAGGAATTGTTCTTCTTTGGTGGGCCCTGTCTTAGAATTTTTCTTTTAATGATTTTTGCCTTAAGCTGCCAAATGTTGTCCATTTCTTTAGACATGGTAGATAAGAGCAACATATAACCCCTCCTTTTGCTCTTTAAAAGGGAGTGTAAATAACTGTAATCCTTTTTCTTGTAAACGTCACCACAATGGGTACTATTATGGACTAAGAACTTTTTATGCATACCTGAAAATAGGCTTATTGCTAGAGATTATCTTCCTTAAAATTGTATTGCCCCATTGATTGATGGCTTTAATTGGCTTGATTTGCTTGAAAATTATGTTTAATCATGTTTTATTTATGATATTTAAGATGAACTTAACTAACATAATTCCTTGCTGGTTAATACCCATTAGATATGCAGGTGGTATTTTGAGTAGGCTATTACTGAGTTGGTTGAAGGGGGCACAAAGGAAACCCTAAATTTTTATCAATGGGAGCCCCTAAATTGATTAAATAGCCCAAGCCCGAAGATTTGCCTAGGAGGATAAAAAATCCTTGCGGGGCTATTCTACTGATGGTAGAGTAGCTGCGGAAGGCCGTGGGTTTAAATTCCACCCGTGAGTTAACTTTTTTGTCACGGGTGGGTGCATTTGTATCATCTGTAATATACTTATCTAACCAATTTTTTCACAATTTTAAAAATATTACAGTCCACCAAAAATGAAAAACATCATGGAATTTGCTGATGAAGGCTGTGCCATTGTTGCTTCATTAGCCCAGAAATATGGTTCGCTGGCTGAGGCTGTTCTTAAAAGAGAAGAACATTTCCAATATGTTAAGCGTGAAAAAGAGAAGTAATAAATATTTTCTATTAAACTTAATTGACATTTGAGGAGACTATTAATTGAACCTAAATCTTTTTGTAAACAATGAAAGATCAATTATAAAAGGATTTGCCAGTGACACATCCAACAAGCCACACGTGAAATCGACTATCAAGCCAGATTTGGATACAAGTAGCCTATTGGCTGGTCTTTCATTTGACGATGATGATGATTGGGATGACTTTGACTTGACAAATCGAAAAACGAGCCTTAATGTGCCCAAGAGTGCTGGTAATTAAAATTTTCTTTTTATGGGTTGGAAGAGAGAGTAGTTTGTATGATAATTTTAATTTTTTGCCGCCTCCATATCAAAGCTACTCAATTTACTCCGAAATAGGCCACTGTTAGTAATAGCAAATAATAAAAGCCTTTTAGGTTAAATCGTTAATTGATTTATATTTTCAAAGGCGGGTTGTGTAACAAATCCAACTATTTGAAATAAGAGTTCCAGTATTTTTAACACATTTTCTCCCTTTAAGCTTGTCATATTAAGCCTACATTCTTCCCCCCACCATGTACCATTTTGTATTTGTTAATTATCTTTCATTGGAAACACGTTTAACTAAATGAAGGGCACATAACTATCCCTCTAAGGTTATTTAATCCATCTCTGGCTGGACACGAACTAAGAGTCTTCATGCATTCTAACACAAACCTTAACTGAAATTCAGATTTTCTCCCTATGCTTTCTAGCGCCACCTTCAAGAAATAAAATACTAAACCGAATATTAACTTTTTAATTAATAGGTTTAATTATTATTATTATAAATTAGTCTGATAGGAAATTTGAGTACGTCCTGTAGACCAGTGTTCCAACTGTTCACTAATAATAGACTAATAGACCTAGAGTTACTTCTTGCCGTGGCTTATATAGGGGATGAAGTAGGAATCGTGTCAAATGGTTTTCTCTGGTGACGCCTTCTATCCAAGGTTTCTTCATGGTTTGTTTATCTAGGACTGCCGCAATTATGTAGTCTTAAGGTTTTACGGAAGTCGTTCATTGTGTCAAGAAGTCTTGGAGAGGTTGTAAAGACTTCCCCAAGACTTTTGTAGTGTTCTTGAGGACCTTTTCAGATCAGACTAACTTTCTTTGGTAAGGGAGGTAAACCTGGCTCTTTGATTATAAGGGAGATAAGTGGTCCTCATTACACTGCCTGTCTGACAATAACTGTAAATTGTAAACCCAAAGCTGAAGCAAAATTATAGAAAATTTTAAACTTCATTGGGAAAAATTGGTCAATGCAAACTAACTTTGAGTATAGTAGCGCAAGTTTATATTTCAAACAAGGATTTGAACTCATTTTTTTTTTATTTTATTTATTTTTTTTTTTTTTCAATTATGCAGTTTCCAATTCAAATGCTGGGAAATATCAGCTCAGGATAGGTTACTACTTAAACGATGTTGAATTAATGAGATGCGGGGCAATAGTTGAACAGCATGTTTTAGAAGCTACAATACTAGGAACCTGCGTACACATTGTCACTGCACATTGTTTCCTAGGTTTTTAAGTTAATTCAAACACTGGCATAATAGTTTGGAATCTCCCTGAGCCTGGTTAAGATTTCCATAGTCCTGAACTAGCTACAATCGTTTAGCAGAAAGCACTTTTCAATGTTAAATGTGTGGTGTCCTTTGAACAAAATTTTAAATTGTTTATTGTTTCAAGGATTAAAAAAAAATGCTTTATCCAGTCTCGGTAATTTTTTTGACTAGATTATAAACTATACTGTGATTCTTCGCTTTATTATAAGCAGGTTTAAATTAGAAACCATATGGTGTCTTGATTATTACTGGCCATATTTCAATTGCATTTATTGTTTATAATTTTCAGTTTCAAAACCATCCTTGTCTACTGCTCGAATAAACAGAAAATCTCCCGAAGTAACAACTTTTAATGCCAGAATCGAAGTTAGTGACAGCAACAGCAATTTAAGCACAAAAGAAAATGGTTGGTAGTACCCTTTTTTAATTTCTCAGTTTTTTTTTTTTTTTTTTTTTTTTTTTTTTTTTTTTTCGACAGTATCATTCAATGGCTTAAAAACGTTTGAGATTTTTATAAAAGAAAGAATCATCTTTTCATTAATGTATATAGATAATAACGAACGGGTAACGTTTTTAAAATATTATATAAACATGAAATATTTTAAAACTACAAGCTTTTGGGTCGTTGCACCTTTTCAAGCAGTAACGATTCCTTATCTTTAAAAATATAGATTCCATATTTTCAATTTTAGTTATTCAAAGATACGATAGTTACTTTTTGATAAGTGTTACATTCATTTTCTATGCATATGAACCCTTTTAAGATAAATTTTTTACAACGGGTTTAATTTAAAAATTTCACTAATTTTCATTACATGCTAATTTTTATTGTAGTTATAATATATTGATTAGGGTTTTCAGTTATTTACTAGGTTTATTATTAAGCTTATTTATTAGTTTAATATATTTTTTAACGGAAAAATGCAACCTAATAACAAGTGATTTTATTGATTCACTACGTTTAAATAGGTTTAATTCACCAATAAAGTTTACGAAACAAATATTAGAAATAAATTCAAAACATACCAGGAAAAAAGGCTTAGTGGGATTCATGGAGATACTGAATTGCCTCCATGTATGGTCTAGCGACCAATGAACAAAGGCACGTCATTCACGCGAGATCTCTAAGAGATCTACAATCGCATTTCATTGGTCGCTAGACCTTATACTCAAGGAAATCAGGATCTCCATGAATCTCGCTAAGCTTATTTTTCGGGTAAGTTTTAATTTTATTTATAGTTTAATATTTGTTTGTAAATTTTTCACTAGTGGATTAGCTAGCCTATATAAACAATAAGGAATCGATAAAAAATCACTTGTTGTTAGGTTGCATTCTCCCTTTAAGCTGCCTTTTGTTTCCAAAACATTTTATACATAAGGTAATGTTAAAAGATATTAGATTTTATGCTCGAAGTATAAATCTTACAGAAATATATATTTTTGTACAAGTTCTATTTTGTACAAAAATATGTATTGTAAATAAATAATTTTGTAAAATTATTTATTTACCATTAAAGGAACTAGGAAACCTGGGTACGAGAATTTTGAGTCAACTGTTTTTAGGTTAGGAAGTACCCGAATAATTGATAAAACATCAATTTCCAAAAACAAAGTAGCTTTTTATAATTTTGAAAAGCAATTCGATCAATAGCCAGGGTTAGTCACGTGAGCTTAAAGAGTTATCAAAAGCCACTTAGGCCAGTTAATTTCAAGCTATTTAAATTTAATTATAAATAACAATGGGGAGTCGACAACTGAGACATTGATATGTCAGAGGTTTGAATCTCTCACCTCGGTGCCAACCCCCTTAGTGAGGGAATTCACCCCTACACGTGCTCTCCCAGTAAGGGGGTTAAATGACGTCAGGCTTTTTTTCCCCCTTGGCTCTATGATGCTTCCCTATATATAACTAAAAAAGAACTTGCAAAAGTGAAAATAATATTGTTCTAGCTATAATGGATGAATTATTCACTTTTACACTCAAAAAATATCTTTCTGGTTCATTTTACAATAAGCCTTATTCAGCAATAATTCTATTTGAAAGTACAGAAGTTGGAGGTGCGTGCTTTTGGGACACTATGATGGAGCAGGCACCTTCAAACTCTTGTTTTAAAGCTGACTGTACATTGAATTGCGTTGAAGTATTTTTTTGGGAATTGTTTTTATTGATTTTTTAACTTTATTGTTGTTTCGAAGTAACATATATTTGGAGATTTTTCAAATAACGTATTCTAAATAGAATTAGCCATATTGAACACAAGTTTCTTGGTCCCTTAAACAAACATATTGCAAATCTTTGAAATTTTGTGTGTTCTATGGCACATATTTTCATAAAAATTGTTGGGAATAATAACGTTTGACATCATAAATAGTACCCTGAAAAGTAGCCAGTCAGAGCTTGATTTTTTTAACTTTTAATAAAATAAGCCTTACATATTGACACATTAGGTGCTAAACTGGTTCATGAGGCTATGGAAAAGCTAAGTGGATTGAGATGGTTGAAATATTTTTTTTTTTTTTTTTTTTGTTGAAGGAAAAATGTTATGGGATAATTTCTGTTTATTACTCTCCGTTTTTGGAGCTATTTTCAAGTGACCTTTCTATTTAATTCAAACTCTTTCAGATTACTGTGTAGCACCACCCCAGGCTTGCTTCAAGAACCCAGACTGTGATATTCCTTCAGATTTTGAAGATTTTGATGACTCAATTGAACGACCTAGCAATTGTTTGGCGAAAAGTTCGACGCATGTTTCAGAAGCATCTGTGCCAAATCAATTTAACACCCTTCAACTCACTGTTTCTACACCAAAGACAAAATTTCCCAATATGCTACAGCCAATGAAGTCTAATACTACTGTTGTTAATGCGCAACAGGATGAATCCACAAAATATAAATTAAATAACAGCCCTATGCCTGAAAAAACCAGCCGTGTGGATAATTTGCATAATCAACTTCAGAAAATAATGGAAAACATTGAAACCATAGCTACCGACCTTTTCTTAAACTACAATGGCCGAGAGGTTGATATCTTACCGAAAATTTTTCAGCAGGGGTAAGTTTCAATGTATTTAAATGGTGAACAGAGGTTTTAACACAAATCTATAGAGAAATCAAAATCCTCACTAAGTATGAGGAGAAGGCTTACTTTTAATCAGAAGATAAGGAAGTTTACTATGGCATATAGGGCCCTGTGTGGACATGAGTGCTATATTGAAAATAAGCTCGACAATAATTCTCCCACCATTCCCCAAATTTCTCTTTCTCATTTGGATTACGCTACCTAGCGGATGAGAATGAAATTGTGAAATATACAAACAGCAATCTCTCGCAACTGTTTCCCGAATCATGGTAATAGCAATGTGCTATTTTTTCTAGTGTTATGAGGGCAGTACCTAACCTTCAAGTTTCTTTCTATCATGTATTCCATCGTCTCCTATTTAAATAAATTTCTCGGTATCCCTCTTTCGTAGAGGCCATTCTTTCTTTGTCTTAGCTTTCAAATGAGGCATCCAGTCAATGTAGCATGAGGCTCGTGATCTTGTTTGGAATGGTTTTCCATCACTACTGGTGCTTTTGGCCTTGGGACCACTGTCAATATTCTACCCAATCGTGCTCTGTGTTGTTAAGTGTCAACTGATTGCTGTTTAGTAAAATTTACACACGTACTTTATACTCTAAATTAGAGTTAATTAAACAATCTTTCTAAACCGTCTTTAGATGCTTTGTTTTACCCATAACCTTTTTATCTAATTAATTTTAAAATCCAAAGTGCAACTCAAATTTTCGAAACTGCAAAGTATCTAGCTTTCAGTCCAAACATTCACTCAGAGCTCCCCTCAGGTGCCACTATAACTACCAATTGCACCTCACAAATTTCTCCACTCAAGCCAATTTCTATGATTATATCATATCCACATTTTCCCTTGTGACAGATTTGAGTATAAGTGGAAACCAGGATGCTGATAGCTTATTCGGGTTAGGACTTGCGTGAATGTTGAAATTATATTTAAAGCAACTGGGCTGTTCTGGAAGAGCCCTCGTGAAGGTCTCTTTCCTGATACATGCCAAATATACCTTTTCAAAGGCAGGAGTGAATGGGACCCACATACACTAATAACTTCCTCCCTTCTGCCTTTGGTATCGTAAATTAACTGTGTAGCAGAAAAGTGGGCATATAGGAGATACTCTAGAGCTGCCAGTTGTTTTAAAAGCAAGCGGGATCTCAGCTGATCAGGAACTCCAATGTTGCTAGGGAAATTATCTTAATCTGATCCTAGTAACCAAGCGTTATTTATGAATAGCTGGAATAGGTTTGAACAATAATACAATTACAATTACGCAGAGCTATTAGTTCTATGTGATTGCTGCTTCAAAAAATACACTTATTGATATTTTATCCACGCCTAATGAGCTCAAAACATTTGGTAGTAATACTTGTCTTGTGGGTTTTAAAAAGGGGATCACAGCCTTGGTAAAACAATTTCTGCTATCACGAACAAAACCTGAAATACCACCTTAGCTGGCCCCGACTATCGGTGGGGAAATTATTGCATAGTGGAATTGGGCTTAGAGATGTAAACAAATACGCTGAATTATTAAGGTGTAAGGTTTTGGAGAACAGAAACACATTCTTGAGGGTTTTATTTGTTTAGTTAATGATTTAATCTTTGATTGTAATTGAAACGTTTAACTTAAAACTGGATTAAACTAAGAGTACATAACACAAAATCTTCATGCAACCAACCTTGAAGCAAATTTGACGCCGGAGAAAGATTGGCCAGTCATAATCCTTGACAATATGTTCAGTAACTCTCAACTTTCGAATATAATCTATCTCACGTTGAAGATAAAAATATCAGAACTCTCGCCCTTCCTACATCATTCTGTTGCACAAAAAACCTGCTCGTTCTGGCGATAACCATACTGTTTGATTTTAATTGCGCTGTAGAAACTGGAAGTACATAGAATCTTCAAGTTAAAATATTAATATTTGTTTAAAAATAGAAAATCTTGCGCACATAGAACATGAAAAAATTATAGCTCATCTGAACTATCCAGAAGGTAGAGAATAAAAAAAATTAATTTGAAAAACATGGTCCTTTTGAAATAACTTAACATAAAATATTCTTGTTCACTCATCCCCTAAATTTTTAAGTAAACATAAGTAAGACGCCTTAGAATGACTTAAACTTGAGAAAAAACATGCAAAACAATTGCAAGTGGCAATTTTATAGCTTCATTTTTTTCACCCCTCTTTTCTAACATGTTTTGCTTTTAAAACACTCCAACGGTATACATAAGAAAATCTAACAATAGTCTGCCAAAACCTTGAAATTTTACAGAAATTCTTTTTTGAAATCTTGTACGAACCATGATTTCGATTTCACGTTTTTGTAATTTTAGATGAATCTCCGTGTATTACGTTTTTATTGATACTATGTATTTCAAGTGGCTAGGGGTGACCCCCTTTTTTTTAGTGGGGAAAATAAATTATACACATTATTAACCTAGAACGTTACCTGGGATTTAAAGGTTTTTCTAATTAGTTCGGAGGTAATGGTAGCCCGCAGTCAAAAATAGCAGGCAAATAGTCTATTATGAAAGCTGACCTCTTTTGATAATTAATATCTTGATTTATTTCAGTCGAATGTTGGCCAAAAAGAAGGAGGCTCTTTTGAAACTACTAAAATCCAAAAATTTAGCCACTAAGAGTTCAACTCAGATTTCTACAGCTAATAATGGTTCAAGTTTGCTGACTGCTGCGGATATGACGCATAAAAATGTGGAGTGTTCTCCCATTGTGATTGTAGATAGTTCCAATGAGAAACCAGACAACATGGACTTCGATTTATCACTATTAGATTTTGGTAAGATGTGCTCGCTTTTTTTTTTTTTTTTTTTTTTTTATTGTTAGCTAATATAACCTCTTGTATCTAATCATTTTTTAAGACTTCTCTGATTCTGAGTCCGAAAAAGTACCAGTCTGTAAAACTACTTCAACTGGTTCAAAATGTTCTCAAACCAGAATACCAGATCTATTGACGTCCAATTCCTGGATGTGTAAAAAACCTGATTTGATGGAAAATACAAATTATGTTGTGTCTTCAAATCAACAGAATACTGAAGGTATTTTTATTTAGTATTTTGCACTCATTTCCAAAATTTCTAACCTTTTTAGATTAGCAAGAAACACTTTAGTTATAATAAGTGCATAAATTTTGATCATTTGGCAAATTTGGGAAGGAATTAATAATCATTGGTAATATACATATTACACTTCTCGCTGTAATAGCTTCTGTTACCATATTTTCCAATGACACCCATAACTTTGCATAAAAGGAAAGTTAATGTATATTTTGACATTCTTAATTTTGAACGTGCCTCCAGAGGGCTGGAGGCTTGTAGGACCTACTAGCATAAAGCTGAGAAACCGCGGATGTGCTGTTAAACAAACTTACCATTCATGCGTAGTTGGTGCGATACCTTAGGGAATTTCAAAGCCACTCATTTTTGACCCCGATTGTTAGGGGAAGTTTTCTCTTGGGCAAGGCATGTCCTGTAGATGGGATCTTCACGAATACCATTTAAATGGAGGTGTCTGCTAAGTTGTTAGTAGACCAACTGAATGCTAGGCCTTGATAGAGTGAGCAAGCCCATAGCTCTCTTCTTAGACAGCCCAAGGATAAACTCTTTGGTTTATCTTTGCCCATCCAAAGCCTAAGATCGAGGTCAGCCATGACCTTATGATGATGGTTCCATACCAGGCCAATCAAAATAAGGACAGCAGGCTCCAAAGAACCGACCCTTCTCCTGGCCAGGGTGTCAGGCTCCTCTTTACCATAATAACCTTGATGTCCTGGTACCCTATAAAGTTTAACCTTGTTTTGGGCACCCATCATCGAGAATAAGTCTAAACAGCTACAAACCAGTTTTTAGGAAATATCAAAACCTATTTATAGCCTTAAGAGCGGACTGGCTGTCCGAGAAAGTCTGAATAACCTGCCAAGAAACTTTTACCAGTAAACGCGAATGAAAACTGAATTTGAGTTATTTTCTTTGGCAAGAGTAAATTAAATTGTAAAACTAAAGTCACGTGCATGCTGGCACCTTTGGGACCTTTTTAAATTTTTGAAAAGGAAAGTCACGAGATTGAGACAGGTTTTCACACTTGTATTTTGCCTTGAAAGCCTTCCTTTAAAACAATTTTTAATTGTTAGTATACCGTGGCTTCGATTGGTTTTAAAGTTATGGATACAAGTAATTTCAATCATTACCCGGCTTAATGACTAGCGCGATTGTAAAACTTCAATATTCTACCAAATGTTGAGCCTACTTTTCCTCACTTGATGTGACAAGCTTTCACAGCCGTGAAGATAAAAAACTAGTCCATGTGATAAAAAGTATTTTAGGCGGAAAAATAACTTAGCAGTGCGATTCATTTGAATAGAGGAGTTGGGTTGGAAACTGTGGGCTAAGATATGTCTAGGCCATTACAGTTTTTAGCTCAAGTGACCAAGAAGTGTATATCCAAATGAATTGTATGCTAGTGTTGTAATATATATACATTCCTTGTTAGAGTTGTAGATCCTTCTTGTAGCATTCCTAGTTAAGAGTTATGAATTCTTGAAATATGTTGAGTCTAGCCACATGATACATACTGTAATAATATTGAGTATAAAATGGTGAGCTACCTTGACTCTGAACGATGTAAATTTTACGTAGATAAACCTTTTAACTAATATTAAATACAAATTATGTCGTGTATATGATGAAATAGCACAACAATAAGCTTCTCTTAAAAAAGCTTCTAAAATTTGGTTGAAAAATTGAGCTCTATGAATCAAACTAATTTGAATTTCTTTAATTAGTGAAAAATTAACTTATTTTATTTCCGCCAGGTGGCCCAGGCTCATTTATTGGTTCAAGTACAGACGATGGTGCCTGTGGTAGATTTAAAGGAAATAATTTTCCGCACTCATCAAAAATGCAAAAAGCATTTAGAGAGGTATTTGGTTTGAAGCATTTCCGTTACAATCAATTGGAAACCATCAATGCTGCGTTGATGAAAGAAGATTGCTTTGTACTTATGCCAACTGGTAATACACATTCATGGATTGGTCTAATTCAGGGGTCGTCAAACGGTCGATCGTGATTGACCAGTAATCCCCAGCTTTCTAAAGCCAATGCATAAAAATAATGTTGAAGAATATAAAAACATCGTTATTTTTGTGCTGAAGTGCAAGTCGAGATTCGTATAACTTCCTCCTGTCCCTATCCTAGTTGACCTTGGACTTCACTAGTATAAAAATATTTTTTTTTTTTTTTCAAAATGCCCATAAAAGGTATTTTTTTACAGAAAAATAAGGTCAAATTGACTACGGAAATAATATTAATATTTTTGCACCAAGTAGGACTTTCTCTACGTAGGAAAAGCCTATAAAATGTAAAAATAAAAATTAGGTCAATTGTAAAAAACAATTGAAAGTCCAAAGTTAATTCTGATAAAATTTGAAATCTTAAAAGTCGATCGCCACTGCAAGTCTGGCGACCCCTGGTCTAATTTTTGATTCTAACTAAAATGAATTTAACAATATAGGAGGTGGAAAAAGTTTATGCTATCAATTACCAGCTGTTATTTCTGATGGTGTGACCATAGTAGTGTCACCTCTGAAATCACTCATCCAGGACCAGGTCCAGAAACTTAATTCATTAGGGGTAAATTGTTTTAAAAATTTTACACATTGCCAGACTGTTTAATCTTTTTGTACGCAGATAGAAGCTGACCATCTTTCTGGTGACAAAGATAATCAGCATTGCAATGTAATTTATACCAAATTAAATAGAGACATTCCAGAGATTCAACTTCTCTACGTCACCCCTGAAAAGGTAAAACACTGGAATGTTTTTGATATAATGCACAGGGTGACCAAAATTCCTATATTTTCCTTATTTTTCAAGTTTTATTTTATATTTGGGCATTTCCAATTCATGTTTTTAATATATATGGCACTCAAAAACTACGAATAATAAATGAAAATCTTCAAAAGTTCATTGACAATGTCTTGGGAATTTGAGTCAAAGTTAGTGTTTTGTTTTTGAATGAGAAATTAGGCGGTTTCCCCCAAAAGTAGAATTTTCTGTAATTGTATTCCTGTTTTCAGTAGTAACTATCCTATATTTTCCTATAATTGCAGTAGTAATTATCCTATTTTTTCTGGAATTGCAATAGTATTTAACCAATATTTCTAAAAAATTTCCTTCAAATAGATGATGGAAAATAGACTATTTTTGGTTTTTGTTGTGGTCTCCCTGAACGATGTGTGGATTAACCACAATAAAAAAATTGCTCAGAAGGCCTGTGCAGAAATTGAGCCAATAAAAGCAAAACATTGCCACAGGTGTAAGGTTTTGGCAAACAGAAACACATTCTTGAGGGTTTTATTTGTTTAGTTAATGATTTAATCTTTGATGGTTAACTTAAAACTGGATTAAACTAAGAGTACATAACATAAAATCTTCATGCAACCAACCTTGAAGCAAATTTGACGTCGGAGAAAGATTGGCCAGTCATAATCCTTGACAATATGTTCAGTAACTCTCAACTTTTGAATATAATCCATCTCATGTTGAAGATAAAAATATCAGAACTCTCGCCATTCCTATATCATTCTGTTGCACAAAAAAACCTGCTCGTTCTGGCAATGATCACATTTACCGTTTGATTTTAATTGCGCTGTAGAAACCGGAAGTACATAAAATCGTTCATGAAAAAATCTGACTCTGTTAAGTTCAACACAGAGGCCATTGAGCTCAATGCAGAGACTGTTGAGAGTTACTGAACTAGCCCTTTGGTTATGTTAGACATATATTTGGACACTCACTTTGTACCCTGCAATAGAAGTTGTATACTTTAACTTGTGCTCGACTTCTATTGTCGAAACTCAGTGTTAACTGATTGCACCTTGATAAATAATTTTACTAAATGCACGCCCAAAATAGTTCAAATATATTTCTTTTAATATTAAAATCTTTTTTCTCTGCTGCAGAAAGTTGAAATGCTGTATTATGCATTGGCCTAAAATTTTGTTCAGGCGAAAATTAGACTTCTGTTAATTTTCTTCTTTCAAATTTCCCAGATCAGTTGTAGTCAAAGGTTGCAATCAACATTTGAAAGCCTTTATAACCGGAATATGCTATCAAGATTTGTGATTGATGAAGCCCATTGTGTCAGTCAGGTAAATTGTTCTCTTTTTTATTATCTTCGAGGAGAAATGCACTACAACATATTCACTAGTGTTTCTTTAAGATTTTTCTCGAAATTATGTATTTCAGTATGGTGTTGAGTATATAAGCTTAAATGTTTTCTGAATGAGTAATTTGCTAGTGATCAATTGAGAGTAATTAAATTTGTGTAACTTTTAAATTTTTTAGTGGGGCCACGATTTTCGCCCAGACTACAAACGCCTTTGTTCTCTGAGAGAGCGTTTTCCAAATGTTCCATTAATGGCTTTAACCGCTACAGCCACTCCTCGAGTACGAATAGACATTTTGAATCAACTCCACATGAAGAGACCAAAATGGTAAATTTATCAAAAATTACTTTTTTTTTCTGCTTGACTCTTCTGGGCAGGAGGTATAAAAGTTATCAGATATCATAGGTTTGATATCTCCGCTCTTGATATAATATAGCGTTACAGAAATGGTGGAATAGTGGAATTGATTGAATTCTTATTTTAGTCATGTACAAACGCCTGATCAGTAACTTGTGCATAAAATTTGAGTGTGTTCTGTTAGTTTTTTAAAAAATTCGCCGAATATTTCAAATAACCATTGGCCTGGTTAAAAATTATAAATTTTGCAATAAATGTATATAAAACAGTTTTTTTCACATGATTTTGATCAATGATGCAACCACGATCAATGAATTTGAATGTAATTTGGTTTATGTATTACTGCAGTCAAAAAGTGCCATATCCAAATTTTTTTCTCAAAAATATCAAGCTGTTTCGTTACTATACACTTAAAATGTGTAGCACAGAATCAAGTTTCACCCATCACTTTGTAAGCAGTTGTAATACTTTTAGATAATGTAAGAAAGTTTTGCTGTATTTGACTTATAAAATATCGAACTAAGATTTGCCATTTACCTGCATGGAATAACGGTGAATTAATTTGGTGATGTAGGACCCTTTCACTATCCCAATTTTGGTGAACTTTCATGTATAATATTTATATCAAGGTTTGAATGGGTGCTAAATTTTATGTCCTTGGGGTAATTAGGTGTTCATCGTTAATAGTCAGAACTAACGTTACTTAGAAACGTCATAAAATTTTGCACACCTTCACATGTAGATCATTCATACAAAAGTTCATCGAACAGTTTAAGCTTATTTTATACACGAAAGTAGTAAATCTTTGTGCGCCATTTTGCATACGAAGAAAATTCTTTCGTAATCTGGAAGCTTTTCATCTCCCCAATATAGTGATGTATCAAACTAGAATTTAAATTTATATCAGACCACTCATATGGCCATCAAAGGGTACCCCAGCCATTTTAACAACTTGCTGCGTATTCAATGGGTGAGAAATGAGTTAAAAAATACATTCCGCTGTCTCACATTTATAATAGTAAATCACAAACTCTTAGATGTTTTTGGAAAAGTTTCAGCTTTGGTGGTTTTATATCTGTATTAATCACCATAGCAAGTTGCATTAAATGTGTTGACCATGGTTGCATCATTGTTCTTAATTTACATCTCCCATACACTCTGTAATTACTTTACGGTGCCTGTAAATAGTTTGCATGTGACATCAATTGACTGTAGCTCCTCTCACAATATTCAAGCTGTGGAATGGGAAGTATTGGTTTGTTATCATTACTAATGGGGATGTGTATTCTTGGTGTGTAATAGGTTCTTGCAGAGCTTCAACAGGCCTAATCTAATTTACAAGATTGTCCCCAAGAAAGTTAAGTCTGTAGAGCAGGATGTTGTAGATCTTATTCGCCGTGAATTCAACAAAAAATCTGGAATTGTTTACTGTTTGTCTAGGTAAGGAATTTGCTTTTTTTCTTTGTTGGACAGATTTTGTTTAATAGTTCTCTTGCACACCTTGTAGGAATGACTGTGATAAGCAAGCTGATGTATTAATTAAAGCTTCGATTAAAGCGGTGTCCTACCATGCTGGTCTAACTGATAAAGTGAGATTTGATGTTCAAGAGAAATGGATTAATGGTCAAGTTCAAGTAAGTTGCTTTACAAAATTCTAGTCATTAAGTGGTAACGGTATCTGCCGTATTAAGCCTAAATCCATCCATCATAACATTTGTGCGGAAAGAGAACTACCCATTTTTAGACTCTCTACTTAGTGGATATTGCATTTTGTTATAATAATTTTTCTTCTTACATGAGACATTAAGTACGCGTCTCTACTTGAATATCTTAATGATATTTGGTAAATAAATATTTTACAAGTCAAAAACAAACCTCTATTCCTTGTTTACTATCTCTTGTGGATTTTAGTCCCTTGTAACCAAATTATCCTGTAAGTATTCCTTAATGCTAGCTTAGCTCTTCATTCCTGGCTCCTGCTTATTTGACTTATTCCTCGAAACCGTTACGTAATTGGCGAGCCAACCAGGTAAGCATCATCCGCAACTAGGAATAACAGGTTGGGGTACTTATTGGTAATAAAGAGATAGGGTTCGAGTAAACCGACGCCCAATGCAAGCCAAAAATTCCTATATTTCAATTAAATTGAAAGGAGCAGTATTAGCATGAATTTATACATCCCACATGAATATCCAGTTGTGGCCTTACCCCATAGTCCATTCCCAAAAGGTAATAGGAGGAGCCTAATTTTCCCGCCAAACAAGTGACGTCATGTGAGGTAATTTCTCGAGCCAATAAAAACGAAACTGGATATGGAATATTAGGGGGCTGGCTTATGAGGGAGAAAAATAGAACTTATAGAAGAGTGGCTATATTTTCGTAGGTTTCGGTTTGTTGAATTTGTTCACTGATTTTACTTAAAATTAAGATATTAAAAGGCTAAAAAGTTTGAAATTAATTTTTATAAAATGACGGAATACAATCCCGACCTCCTAAAAGCAAGTTTCTTTGTTTTTCTTAAATATTTTTACTCTTATTCATGGATTTCGTTTGGGAATCATTTTTCTTTTTCTTATTCATTATAAACTTCAATTTTAAGTATCAATTAAAATCGTAAAAATAAAGCGCATTTAGGAAAATAGGAACATGAGGCCGATAGGAATTTAACAACAACACGTCGTGTGCTACTATCTAACACAAAAAAAACAAAAAAAAAACAACTGACTCAAATTTCATGTGGGATGTATAAATTCATGGTATTAGTGATCATGCTAAACCAATTTATTTAACAACTGATGCAGCAGCCATGGTTCTCAGAATGATGAATGTATAGAATACCCTCTAGTTTATGGGTCTTGATTATTAAATAAGGTCAAAAAGAATTATTCTACCTACAATCTAGAATGTCTTTTTGGAGTTAATAGACATAAACATCTATTAAAAGTACTTAACTGATTTTTTTTTTACCATAGTGATTAAATATTATTATATTAATTAACGAGATTACTACTCCATGGTTGAGAAAAAGTTTATTTAATAAACATGTTAGGAGAGCTTACGGACATACTACATCCTTATCAATCCAATTAAACTGAAAAATTAAAAACTTCGCCTGAGAGAAGCTCCGAATGATTTACAAAGTATATTCTAATTCTATGTCCCATGAGCCATAGAATTATTCAGAGTTCGTTTCGTGTTCACTTTCTTCTTCTGCCCCATGGACAGCATTTTAACTGCTATCAGGATTTTATATCTACTCTCCCCTTATCTAAATTGAGTTCGTGAATGTTCACACAAGCCTTAAGTTTTTTTTTCTTTTTTGCCCACTTAATTGATGTTTACCACTAGAATTCCACATGCGTTTCAAAAGAGAAAGTCCATTTAGTTCTTTTCCCCCCCCCCCCGCTTATTGGCAGCCTAAATCGTAAACTAGCAATTGGGTGCCTTTTGGTATTATTTTGATTAGTATAGAACTTATAATTCGGCTCTGAAGCTAACTATATTTACTCCCAGGGGTTTTATCTAGAGTTCTATTTCTATTCGTGATTGGCGTCATTAATGACATTTTAATGTAATGTTTCATGTTTGAGTCACTTTGCTATATCAATCCAAACTCAAAAGGTGAAGCATATCATGAAAACATTTAATTTTTCACGATTGTAGGGTTTTCCGTGGTAAGTTGCCGCGTAATTTACCAATATCCAAAATTTCGTTTTTATCAGTTTTCTTTTCGCTTCAGTGTTGTGGGAAAAAATGAGAACCAATGAGAATGTTTTACAATAAGAAATAATTACTTGTCACACCCTGTATTTTTGGCATATTTAATTTATAATTCAAGTTCGTAATTTAATTAAAGGTAATATGCGCGACTATTGCTTTTGGAATGGGCATTGACAAACCAGATGTCCGTTTTGTTATTCATCAATCATTGCCGCAATCAGTGGAGTCGTACTATCAGGAATCCGGCAGAGCTGGGAGAGATGGTGATATATCAACATGCGTGTTGTTTTACAATTATGCTGACAAACTAAGGCTGGTGAAACTAAAAGAAAGTAAGAGTAGCAAAACTTATTGAATCGCAAATTTTAACCAAGCCTGATAATTATTGTTTAATCTAAACAGAGGATAAGAGCAATTATCAAGCTCTCCAAATTCATATATCGAATTTAGTCAAGGTTCAACAATTTTGTGAAAATAAGGTGGATTGCCGCAGATATCAAATGTTGCAGTACTTTGGGGAGAAATTCTCAAAAACATTTTGCGCGCAAAACCCCAAAGTTGCTTGCGACAATTGCTCCACGAGTGGTAGCTATAAGCGGTGCGATGTTACCAAAGAGTCTAAAGCTATAGTTCAAACCATTTCTGATATCGTGGGAACAAATGGAAAAGCTAACCTAACACTTAACTACTTTGCGGATGTATTCAGAGGTAAGTTGACTTTTATAATATTTCACGTGATTTATACTCCCTGCTTTTGTTTCTCGTTTGTGCGTGAATAATGGAATATAGCATAAGGTGTGTTTCTCTTCAGAATCCTTTACAAAATCAGAATTTATCTGGGATAGAGGGGGTTTGCTAGAGTAAAGATATACCACCCAATCCTTGTAATTATAGCATTCTATATAAGCCATTAAGCTATTTACACTAAAATTATTATATTATTACTATAGTACATTATTATTATATTATTACTATAGTACATTATTATTATATTATTACTATAGTACATTATTATTATATTATTACTATAGTACATTATTATTATTATATTATTACTATAGTACATTATTATTATTATATTATTACTATAGTACATTATTATTATATTATTACTATAGTATATTATTATTAAATTATTTTTTGTTTGCTAAAGAGATATTAATCCTGATTTACTTGTAACAATACCAAAAATGTTGGCTTTTAATGATACTGTGTTAAGTTATGGACTAGGTCAGTGGGTAAAAGAGCCAGCTAGGGCAACAAAAACATCAGCTACTCTACTTTATATTTATTGCTCGAACTTCAGCCTTAACCATAGGGTCTCCCTGACATAGATGCTATAGATCATTGAACACTTTTGATAAAATTGAATATTGTGCCTCCTAAATTGAACAAAGCAAAAAATAAAATTTTAAACCTAAGCCACAAAATTTAACTTTATTTAGGGGACACATTCAACAAATCCCTTACAGAAAAATGTTAGACTTATCTGAAGAGATCCTCAAGAATACTATAAAGGTGCTAAAGACATATTAAAGATTTCCCGAAGAGTTCTTGACTTAATAAAAGACCTCCCCGAAACCTTGATCTTAAGACTACATATGACACCTGAAAGGCTTCCCCAAGACCTCTTAAGACTACGTAAGACACCTGAAAGACTTCCCCAAGACGTCTTATCACTAACTTTTTTTTTGTGTAAGGGATCCATGGGTCTGAACTTTACGGAATACAGGATATTAATGTAGTTTGCCACTCTCCAGAAAGTATATGAGGCGAGTTATAAAGCTCTGAAATAATAATTCTCAGACATGGGTTAATAGGGAACTTAAAAAAATTTTGGTATGTAATCCAATTCAGGGACCCGATCGAGCCAAGCTGGGCTTTCCAAATTTGAAACATTTAACATACTTTTATTTGGTTTATAAAATTTGTGGAGGTCGGACTATGACTGTTTTCCCCTTTTATTCAAATGACAGATATTTGGAACATTAGTTGAGAAGAGCAGATGTGGCAAAAGTGACATTGTGACAAACTATCACGAAATATAAACATAATACACACAACGCTAAAGCAAATATAAATTCAATTCATTGAAAATATATAAAAAAATACAAACTGGGCTAAGTATGTTTACGAGCATGGAGAACTAAAATTGGATGAAGGAATGGCTGACCTAAAATACTGGCGGAATTAAAATTTTGTAAATGAAACGAAACTAAAGAACGAATAATTCAGTGAACAATGTGACATAGAATTCCTATTAAATATCCTTCCATGCTTCTTATTGATTTAGTT
This sequence comes from Odiellus spinosus, assembly GCA_963920705.1. Lineage (NCBI taxonomy): Eukaryota > Metazoa > Arthropoda > Arachnida > Opiliones > Phalangiidae > Odiellus > Odiellus spinosus. The sequence goes on from OY987225.1 coordinate 19,259,818, forward strand.
TATAACTATGTAGATTGAAAACAGACCCGTATGTCTGAAAGCTCTACTAAAAGTTTAACTGTTTTTAACCATAAAGTAACCTTCTTGTAAGTTAAATGGTAAAAGTTTTGTTTAAAGAATTTATTTTTTCATAAAAAATGATATACACTATAATTGTTAACCAGTTTATTTTTTATTTTTACATATCCAAAGGATCAACTATGAAGAGGATTGTTGACAATAACCATGATAAAATTTCTCTGCACGGAATTGGCAAGAACTTTAGTCGAAATGATGCTGAACGAATTTTCCAGCATCTTGTTTCTGAGAACTACCTGAAAGAAGTCACCATAACAAACGCTATGGATTTCAGTAACAGCTATTTGCAACTGGGCCCGAGATCATCACAACTATTAGGAGGAAATGACCAAGTTTTAATTGATATTGGACAAACGAGAAAATCCATTAGCCTTAATATTGTAGAAAGTGTTTCGGAAAGTCGCGAGCTTAAAAAGTTAAAAGAAAAGTGCTTCAATGAACTGGTAGATATGAGCAGAATGATTGGCATGGAAGAAAATAAACACTACAATAATGTCATCAATATCAATGCGCTGAAAGCTATGTCAGAAGAAATCCCAAAATCTGAGACAGAAATGCTTGCCATTCCGCACGTTACTCGTACAGTTTTTGACAAGTATGGCAAACGTTTTATGGACATAACAATGAAATATGCAGCCGAACGAATTGGTAAGAGATCAGGTTTGAATTAAAGTGAGAATGTAACTAATGTTTTTCTAAAGATTCCTTATCATTTAAATAGGCCTACTGTATTAGTTAAAAAGTTTCAAACCAATATAATGCTAGAAATCAATTCTTAACTTACCAGGAAATCAGGCTTCTCGCATGATTTATCGGAGACTTGTTTACAACAAGACATCAAACTCCATGAATCCATGTTGAGTCTACTTTTTGGTTTTTTAATATGTTTAATAGTGGTTAGGCCTATTTAAAAGAAATAGATCGAAAATCCCTCGTTGTATTAAAAGAATCTAAAATATCTGTCATATATTTGAAATTGACTAAATTTCAAAAGATTGTTTATTGGGGCAGAGGTAGTATATTGAAACGTTCACAGTTTTGTCTGCTAAACTGGCACAAATTCATACCTCGTTGGGTTAAAAGAATCCTTAAAATATGTCTGTCGTATATATTTAAACTTGAATAATTTAAATTCACTGATTAATACAGACTGATTTACATTGCCAAGTGAGTTTTATGACAGACGCTGAAAGAATAAATTTAAGAGCTACCAACCTCAGCTTTAGAAGTTTTAACAAGTATTCAATTGGCTGGTCAAATTTTTTAGAAACGGATGTTCGCTATTATCATTAAGTTTTTCCTATCCTATAGGAAAACTGTCTCATTTGTCCAATATATAATAACAGCAACCACATTTTCTACCTCTACTAATTGATATGTGGTGAGACTTATCATCTTATAGGGCTTATTTCTACTTTGAACTTAATCTTTTCATAAAACCAGTGACCAGTCTTCCTCCAAACTAGTTTTCCTAAAGCCTCGTTCATACTTTAGGGCGAAATCGGTTCTCAAACCGGTACGAAGCGTTTACTGTTTTCCCTAGTTCACACGCTTACAAGACGGCTCACTGCCATTCGCCCTTGTTCGACCTAAGCCAAGGCTTAGCGTCGTTTTAAAAAATGCCCAGAATCTAAAAATAAATAATTATCACAAAATAATTAGTAAATCGTGTTTGTAACCCTTTGGTTGATTATATTTTGACATAAAATACAATATTAATCGCGTTATTTTATGATTTGTAAGCAAATTTGTCTCCCCGTCTCGCTATTTTCTTGGCGGTTTGAACCGAATTGACTTGACGATATTGCTTCCCGAACATACACGAACAGATTTTTCACGTTGGTTTGATAACCAGTTATAGAAATCAAAGTGCAACGAAGCGCATTTAGGTCTATGTATGAATGAGGCTTTATTAAAATTTACAACAGGTTCTCTCTGCCAATTCCTTGATGATTTTATTTGGCTTTGAATAATCTCGGATCAATCCATATTTTTGTGGTGTTTGCAATAATTCATATTCTGCGTCACTGTCTGCAAGCAATGTGGTTGGATTTAGGGTGCATAATTGAATATCCATGGTTTTGGAAAACTAGAAACGGATCCAGCTTCAGGCTATGCCCATAATGCCATGATAATTGCCAGTATGCTAAAATACTCGGAATACTTGTCCAGATATCTTTAGGAGTAGACTAGAGCAAACATGCCTAAGAGATAACTTAGTTGGATTGAGTTTCATTGTAATGATAAATTTCCATCTTTGTCGTTAGCGTTCTCATTAACTCTCAATACCTTTTACATGGAATTTCTGATATTAGTGCTAACAGCTCTTCTACCCAAACTTGCCATTGATTGTTCTTTGGATGGTCTCATGAAAAAGGATTTTTAAATAAAATTAAGTCACTAATCATACAGGATTGGTGTTGTAGCCCCCCCTTTTTTCTGAACTATAACCCTTTTGATCATTGTTATCCTATTTTTAATTTAATTTAGCTTTGGAAGATGACGAGTTGGCTGCAAAAATAGAGCAGGAAAAAGAATATGATTTTACAAATGCTGCAAGTACTTCAACTGCTTATCGAGGCAGAGGCTACAAAAGAGCTGCAGTAGGTTCACAACGCTTTGGTGCTCGAAAAAAATTTAAGACAAATTTGCCTAGGAAAAATGGAAGGGGAGCTGCAAATGCAAGGTATGTATAATTTAAAGCTTTAACCCAATGTCATGAATTAATATATGTGCACACAAATATCACTGAAAACTAAATATTTTAATCATAAAGTCGTGAAATAAAGTAAGCCAGTTAGAATGAACCCTATTGGCTTTATTAGTGGGGTATTAAACATTGAGTTCTTAGTATATTAATCAGGTTCCGTTACAGTTCGGTTGACGGCTAACGTGGGTCGCGTGACCATTAGGTAACACGTTATTTTTTACTTATTCTTCCTATTATTAGTACAATTTTTTACTATTCATAAATTTTTTGTAGTTTTAAGAAGTTACATTTATCTAAATTAAAATACCTCAGTCTTTATTACTTAAGCTTTTGTCAACTTTAAACTTTTTATTATTTTTTTTTAAAGTTCATTGTCTCGAAGTCGAATGAGTAGTTTCTTCTCTCTCCTTGATGAAGCTGTCCATGGGATTGGAGATTTTTTTATCCAATTATTATCCAATTATTATCCAAGCTATTCCCCATAGTGGAGAAAATAACCCTAAGTATAAAGACCCTACCATCCCTGAATAAGTAGCAAGACATAGGACTATTAACAATGGACACCTATTTTAAGATGAATAACCAAACCTGGCATTCATGAGTGTCCTCTAACTGCCAACAGTGGCAAACATGGTAACTAACATGCGTGGCTGCTATGCTTAAAAAATAGGCAGATACGCACGAGCTTTTGTTAGTTCATCTTTTAGCTGTTAATATAGGTGCCCTTTGTCAATAATTCTAGACTATAAAATGCAGTGATATGTATGTGTACATAAATAAATTCATTATTGCAAGTATCACCTTAAGATAAACATAAATGTTTTTTTCATAGGGGTGGCAAAGCTAGCGGGGGTACACGAGGCAGCAAATACTATAACAACAGAAATAGCCACGCGGCACCAAAACTTCTTACATAAAAAAATAAAATAAAAAATTATATACATTTGTTTCGTTTTATATTTTAATTTTATAAAGTAAATTTTAAAATTTTTATAGTAATCATAGTTTAGAACTACACTTATTGTGCCCCGAGGTGGCAGAAAATTAATAGAAAGGCAAACAAAATATATTCACTCTTTGAGTGAAAAGCTAATGACACACAGACCCCTTACAATGTGCTTTAAAGATGGTTGTAGCCTTTCGCTCAGTCCATCGAATTCGGAAGAAATCAGCTGCCGGTACGTCATAGTGGCCATGAATCAGTTTGAAAGTTTCCACGAGATCAGACTGAAGTCGCCTATCTGATAGGGACATGATACCCTACATGTACAGATGAGTGATATGGGACTTGGTGCCTTATCTCAGATTCTGGAAGGAGTTGAGGTACCCATCGGCTATGCTGGTGTGAGATTAGAAGACGCCGAAACTTGGTACTCAACTAGTGAGAAAGATTGTTCAGCCATTTATTGGGCTATTCAAAAGTTTTGCCCATTCTTAGAAGGAAGATCATTTACTGTCCTTACTGAACATAAGGCCCTTCAGTGGCTATTTAATATCAAAGAACCCAATTCCCGCATAGTTAAATGGGCCATGTACCTACAAACTTTTGATTTTTCCATCAAAGACAAAAAAGGCGTAGAGAACATGGTAGCCTATGTGCTACCACTTATTCTTTCCTTATCCTAGTTCTCTTCCTTGACAACAACCAAACAGGGAATGGTGAGATGGTTGAGGGTTAAACATGACTAGTAATATAAAAATACCCTTCCATCATCACCCAATGTAACCGATTCCTATTAAGGACCCTTTCTTGCATGATTACCCCAAACCGTTCACAAATTACACCAGATTCAACCCTTCCTGGGATTCCCAGTTTCCCTTTTTGAAATCTCGCATTAAAGTAATTAGCAGATCATCTGAGTCATCGTTTGACGAACTAGAGCAGTTATTGTTGCTGTTCATTCGAATTTAACAGGTCTTAAGAAATAATGACCAGTGATCTTCACCGGATCTTATTAGATCGTTTGATTTGTTTAATATTATTTTTATCAAATATGAAGTTTCAGAAAGCGTTTTGGACTTACTGTTACCTTACACCCTAGTGTAGGTGTAAGGCAACCAGACTTCTAGTTTCAGAATGTCGTATTTATGCAGGGTGGCTCAGATAAAAAAACAATAGTTTTCATGGATGGATAAAATTAACATTGAGCGCATGCTACTCTTATTAATATTTTTCAAAACTCGCGCTTGAGTTTTGAAAGAATGAATTCGATTAGCATGTACTCAATGTTAATATGATCCCTCCATAGAAACTATTCTTTTTTTATCTGAACCACCCTGAATATAAAATGGTCCAAAGCAAAAATCTCCATAGTGTTTGTTGGTTTCAAATAAAAGTAAAAAATATTTTTTACACTTTAAAATTCTCGTGAATTTTATGGAATCAATATTGTCTGTAAAACGTTTAAAAAAGCCAATATTTTAAAATATTAGGACATCATTTGAAAGGTTTGACCAATGGCTTTCTGATGGTATTAAAAACTGTATTGCAACTGGAAAAAATAACTATGAACACTAAGGGGAGACCAGGAATAGGATGCATCCAAAACTAACATCGTTAGCGGAACCCCTTGTACTAATCTATACAGGCATAAACTTTTTCCAGGGTTCCCCAACTGAGCTAGTGTACTGGCGTACGGTTTCTTTCTTTACATAAAACGTTTTTGAATCAAGTTTATAAGGCAGCGAGTTTCTTCTCAGCTTCATTGGTGTATTTATTCTTGGAGCCAGAAGCTTCTCCAGCATTTTCAGCAAGATGCCCTGTGGGGGGACTTCAGATATTTTACCAGACACCTCGATCCCAATTTCATCCAGAACTTGGTTGACAATTTGGTCTTGTTCCTCTTCATCACCACTTTCGTCAAAAAAGAACATTATTCAAATACATCCCATTGAGAAAAGATAAAAGTACACGCTGGCAATGCTTATGGAGCAATGGGTTGATCATGAGTGAGGGGCAAGAGTAAAATCTGAAATGTAATTTGGTGGCTTCAACGTAAAGACAGTTAAGTAACATTTCAATATCCCATTATTAATTAAGAGAGGGGTGGCTGGATAAATCCGGCCAAGCATCAATATCCAATTACTGGAATAAAAAAGTAGGTGTGACGTCTGTTTTACGTCTTATTTCCATACGATTCCACAGAATAACCACAGAAATCTGTTTACCCAATTTAGGAAAAATCTCATTTGGGCGAAAATAGTTCAAATTAGGTGAATTTTCCTGATTGGGTAAGCCATTTCTTAGGTTATTCTATTGGATCTTACTGAAGTGAAAAGGAAAACTGATAACCTAGCATATTTTTTTCAGATGGAAATTTTAAAAGATGGTCTCACGAACTCGTTTGATTTTTTGCGTTGGATTTAACTTCACTCAAACTGTCAAACGTAACTGAAATATGAATCATTAATATTTCAGTTACGTTTGACAATTTTAGTGAAGTTAAGTGACTTTCTTACCCAGTTAAATGAATTCAAAGAGAAAAGGACCGGACTATTGGTTGCCAATGGTACTGTGTACAAGATGAGCTCAAAAAGATTGCTGGTATGGACAATAGAGCTAAAACAACAACATTCAAGTATGTAGCCCCTTACTCAAATTTCTTAAGTATCTTATTGCAGCCAAGCTTCTCTGCGTTAAAGAAAACAATTTTGGCTGATTTATCAATTAAGGGTTGAGTTCATAAACGTTGAACGCGAAATTTGCAAGAGACAGAAATGTGCTGTTAACCGAACTTACCATTCGTGCGTACTTATGGAATTCCAAAGCCACTTATTTTTGACCCCTATCGTTAGAGAAAATTTCCTCTTTGCAAGGCAAATCCTGTAGATGGGATCCTCACGAATACATTGAATGGAGATGTCTGTAAAGTTGTTAACAGACCAACCTAATGCTAGACCTTCATAGTGACCAAGTCCATAGCTCTTTTCTTAGACGGCCCAAGGATAAACTCCTTGATTTGTCTTTGCCCATCCATCTGATGACAAAGCCTAAGATTGAGGTCAGCCATGACCTTATGATGATGGTTCCATACCAGGCCAATCAAAATAAGCTTAAAGGGCTTGTATCCAAAGAACCTATCAGCGTGTCAGCCTCCTCATTATCATGACAGGGTGGCCAGACTTGCTATATTTCCTATTTATTCCTATATTTTCAATGCCCTCCTATAAATTCCTATAATTGAAGGTTTTCTCCTATATTTTCCTATTTTTTCACTTTTTCGGTTATCAGGATATTGAATATTCATTTTCAAATAAAAGTATAATTTTGAATATTTCCCAAAAATAAAAAATTTCCACCAAAGGCATCGAGTCAAAAACAGAAGAGATTAAGGTTTGAAAGAAAATCGAAAAGCAATAAATATGTTGTAAAAATATTAAATCAACGGCGTATTAAAAGATGCCTTATTTTTTCCTATAAATTCGCTGTTATTTATCCTATATTTTCGTTATTATTTTTCCTATATTTCCTATAATTGAAAATTTTCAATCCTATTTTCTCCTATAATTTAAAAATTTCAATAGTATTTTCCTATAACTCGCCTTTAAATTTCCTATTTTTCCTATAAAATTTCAAGTTTTTTCCCTGGTCGCCCTGTCATGATAACCTTGATGTCCAGGTACCCTATGAAGTTTAACCTTGTTTTGGGCATCCATCATCGACAGTAAGTCTAAACAGCTACAAACCAGTTTTTAGGAAATATCAATTATATTTATAGCCTTAAAAGCGGACTGGCAGTCCGAGAAAATCTGAATAATTTTCCCACGAAACTTCTCGAGAGAAAGTCGAAGCAGAAGCATATGGTCAGCTACCTCAGCCTTAAAGAAACTAGAATAAATACGTAGGCTTTCAAAAAAGCTGAATTTTTCTGTTTGGCAGTAGACCCCAGCGCCCATGCCAGAGTTAGTCCTGGAACCAGACTCTTTGCCTTTTGTTCCATAAATGGAACCAAGAGACCAATCAATGCAGCCCCAAAAAGCAATCACTAAATGCGTTACCCTGAGAAGATGGGTAGCTAACTAGAATATTGTAGAAATAGCTTGGTGTGGGTACATTCCCAATTTGTAGGCCGCCACCACCCGTTATGGTTTAATCTGGAGGCACCCATAACATCGGCTTCCTCTGTATATAAATTTTGGGTAAGAAAATTAGGGAGAATTTCATAAGAAGCACTATCTATTAAAAGGAATAGATAGAAAATCCCTCGTTGGGTTAAAAGAATCTTTAAAATATATCTGTCGTATATTTAAATTGAATAATTTTAAAAGATTGTTTATTGGGGCAGAGGTAGTATATTTAAACGTTAGCAGTTTATCTTATAGGGCCTTATTTCTACTTTTCATAAAATCAGTGACCAGTCTCCCTCCAAACTAGTTTTCATAATTTAAATTCAACAGGTTCTCTATGCCAATTTCTTGATGATTTTATCCAGCATTGAATAACCTAGGATCAATCCATATTTTTGTGGTGTTTGCAATAATTCATATTCAGCGTCACTGTCTGAACTGTGGAATCAATCATAATTGGCAATCAATGTGGTTGGATTTAACATGCATAATTGAATGTCCATGGTTTTGGAAAACTCGAAACAGATCCAATTTCTGGCTACTCCTATCAGTGATACATATTCCATGATAATTGCCAGTATGCTAAAGTGCTCAGAATACTTTATGAGTAGACTAGAGCAAACATGCCTAAGAGATAACTTAGTTGGATTGAGTATTTGAGTTACCTTGTAATGATAAATTTCCATGTTGGTCGTCAGCGGTCTCATTAACTCCTCATGACTCCAAGGTACAGGTTGTAAATAATGCAAAGGAATAAAACCAGATCCTACGCTCTCAATACCTTTTACATGGAATTTCTGATAGTATTGCTAATTAAGTGTGCTAACAGCTCTCCTACCCAAACTTCCCATTGATTGTTCTTAGAATGGTCTCATGAAAAAATATATTAAATAAAAGAAAATAAGTCGCTAATCTCACAGGATTGGTGTTGTAGCGCGCCTTTTATCTGAACTATAACCATTTTGATCATTGTTAAACTATTTATAATTTAATTTAGCTTTGGAAGATGACGAGTTAGCTGCAAAAATAGAGCAGGAAAACGAATATAATTTCACAAATGCTGCCAGTACTTCAACTACTTCCCGAGGCAGAGGTAACAAAAGAGCCGCAACTCTTTGGGGCTCGAAAGAAATTTAAGACAAATTTTATCAGGAGAAATGGAAGCGGAGTTGCAAATGCAAGGTATGTATATTATTTAAAGTTTTAACGCAATGCCACGAATTAATTTATGTGCACACAAATATCACTGTTGTTCCGAAAAATAAATCGCCATAGTAAATTAAATATTTTAACTGTTAAGTCGTAAAATAAAAGAGGTCTGTTAGAATGAACTCTATTGGCTTTATTAGTTACAGTTCGGTTGACGACTAACAACCCCTAGTGGGTCACGTGATCATCACGTTATTTTTACTAATTTTCCTTATTGTTAGTATAGTTTTTAATTATAAATTTTTGGTAGTTTTAAGAAAATACCTCAGTTCTAATCACCTACAAAGTTTTTGTCAACTTTAAACTTTTTATTATCTTTTTAAAGTTCATAGTCTCAAAGTCGAATGGGTAGTTTCCTCTCTCTCCTTGATGAATCCGTCCATGGGATTGGAGATTTGTTTATCCAATTATCCAAGCTATTACCCAAAATGGAGAAAATAACACCAGTATAAAGACTGTACCATCCCTGAATAAGTAGGAAGACATAGATATAGATGAATAACAAAACCTGGCATTCATGAGTGTCCTCTAACTGCCAACAGTGGCAAACATGGTAACTAACATGCGTGGCTGCTATGCTTAAAGAATAGGCAGACAGGCATGAGCTTTTGTTAGTTCATCTTTTATATGTTAAGATAGATGCCCATTGTTAATAATTCTAGGTTAGCTAGACTACAAAATATGTTCATGTGTACATTAGTTAATTCATTATTACAAGTATCACCTTAAGATAAACATAAATGTTTTCTGTTTTTTCATAGGGGTGGAAAAGCTAGCGGGGGTACACGAGGCAGTAAATACTATAATAACAGAAATAGAAAGGTCTGACAGATGGCTTTCTGATGGTGTATTAAAAACTGTATTGCAACTGGAAAAAATAATTATGAACAGTAAGGAGAGAAAAAGAATAGGATGCATCCAAAAATAACATCGTTCCAGCTATAACTCGGTTAGCGGAATCCCTTGTACTAATCTATACAGGCATAAACTTTCCCCAGGGTTCACCAACTTAACATCTCCAATTGCATGTTAGCTAAATACTATTTTCAGGTTCTCACAGTTAAGGTAAAGTAACTTTAGTAAAAAGACATGGTTGGCAGTAGGCAGCAGGGTGACCAGGGAAAAAACTTGAAATTTTATAGGAAAAATAGGAAATTTAAAGGCGAATTATAGGAGAAAATAGGATTGAAATTTTAAAATTATAGGAAATACAGGATAACGAAATTATAGGAAAATATAGGATAAATAACAGAGAATTTATAGAAAAAAGTAGGATATCTTTTAATACGCCGTTGATTTAACACTTTTACCACATATTTATCACTTTTTGATTTTCTTTAAAATCTTAATCTCTTATGTTTTAGACTCGATGCCTTTGGTGGGAATTTATTTTTGAGAAATTTTAAATTATACTTTTATTTGAAAATGAATAACCTGATAACCGAAAACAGTGAAAAAATAGAAAAATAAGAGAAAACCTTCAATTATAGGAATTTATAGCAAGGTATTGAAAATATAGGAAGTCTGGTAACCCTGAGGCAGATTTTAAATCCCTGGACGTATGGTGACATCATAGTTCGATCTCTCGTGGAATGACCCAAATCTCAGTGAAAATTCTTACAAAAGAAACTTTTAAGCAATTGAGGGCAAACTCTCTGTGTTCTTTACTCAAACTAAAACAAGAGGGCTCCATAGGCTCTATCACGTTTAATAACTTTTGGCAGCGTTTTTGAGCCAGTGCTGGTGCGATGGTTGGAATTATCTGACCCCCCTCTCTTAATATCAGTAAAAAGGCACGAGCAATATCCATATGGCTACTATTTTTCCATCACGTATTTTGAATTGTGCATATATTAAGAAAAAATATTTTAAAAAACAAAAATGCAAATAAAATATTTTAGAATTGAATAGCGGTGTGATGTAGAATATCATGTACTGTATAACTTTTCCGAAATTCTCTCGGGCGACTGGTTGTGCCGGTTTATTTTAGTTATAAAATATTTTTTTTTTTTGATTTCACAACCATGAAATAGGAGTCTCAAAAATAAATTGAATAATCACCATGGTCAATAAATTTGCGTAAACGAATATAATATATTTATCTGTTTCTTTCTTTACATAAAAAGTTATTGAATCAAGTTTTTAAGGCAGCGAGTTTCTTCTCAATTTCTTCATCGGTGTAATTATTCTTGGAGCCAGATGCTTCTCCAACAGTTTCAGCAAGATGCCCTGTGGGGGCTTTCGACATTTTACCAGACACCTCAATCCCAATTTCATCCAGAACTTGGTTGACAATTTGGTCTTGTTCCTCTTCATCACCACTTTCGTCAAAAATATCATTTAGAGTGTCTTCCATCATTTCTTCCTGTTACGTTTAGAGAAAAAACAGTTATTCAAATACATCCCATTGAGAAAAAATACAAGTGATCCCAAATTTGCCAAATTTTGAGAGGAATTTTTCAATTGGGTTATTTTTGTCAATAAATATAAATTGGGATTTTTGCTTCGTTCCACCCTGTATTAACCACAAGAAATCAATTCAATTGTCAGGGGTTTTGCGTGACCGAGTAGTTACTCGTGAGGAAACAAATATGCCTAAATGATTTTTACCTTCATTCCCATCTTGGTATTTTCTTTTTCAAATTCTTGTAGTGTTTTCATAACTTGTTCTGGATTCATGGTTTTATTCATGGCTCCCATAGTTTTCGTAGTCGTGGCCATGGCTCCAGCTAGTTTGACATTTGCACCCATAACTTTCGATTGCGCTCCTATGGACATGACTTTCGAAGTTGCATTGTAAGATCGACCTTTTTGTTTCCGAACTTGAATCAGCTGTTTTGCCAAAACAGTGCAGACTTGTTTGTTGCCTACAAAAAGGGGCAAGAATAGTTTCTACATTGTAACAGGACAAAAGCAACCTGACAACGAACAATTTTTATCCTAGAATCCTTATTTTAAGTCCAATCTAATTAGGCAGATGACTCGGTAATGGCTAAATATCAGTTTTTCAAGTAATTATATTTCTAGCTTACTAAAATATTTTTTTTTACCTAGTGAATTAGGTCTATTTATATAAAAATTATTTAATATTATTTTTTTTTTTTCGTGTTGCCTGTTTTGGAGACAACTATTATTTCTTTTACACAAGGCACTTTCGACATATTCAAATTAACCCTCCCCACTCTGATTAAACCCTTACCAAAAAATGTCAGTCTTAAGAGGTCTTGGGGGAGTCTTTTGGGTGTCTTATGAGGTCTTGGGGAAGTCTTAAGAGGTCATGGAGAAGTCGTCAATTATATCAAGAATTCTTGGTGAGGTCTTAAAAGACTTCCCCAAGACCTTTTTAGTGTTCTTGAGGACTTCTTCACATCAGACTAATTTTTTTCGGTAAGGGGAGCCTGAAAACTTCACCATGCAAACGGGAAACTGTTTCAGAAGAGGTATTTGAAAAGTAGGAATAATAAGCCCCTGTGCTGAGAAATTTTTCATAAAATGATCCGTAATGGAAAAGGAATTGGGAATATAAAATTAATTTCCCAGATGTATGCTGCTCATAGAATCAAAGTATGATAATTGTCAGGCTTTAATTATGGACTACACAAAGTCCTCTGACAACTATACTTAGACTCTTTCGTATATTACACTATTTCCTCTGCGCAGACAACTCAAATCATCTTGGTACTGATTTGGTTTGACGTACCTTGCTTAGCTGCTTTTTTTATTTCAAGTTCGAGCTGCTTCTCTTGTCGTTCTAATTCTCTTCTATCTCTTTCCAAGTCTCTTTGGGTTTTTTTAAGGTCTCGAGATTGTTGCCGTAGCTGGTCTTGCACCGATACCTTCTTTCCAAACATGGCAATTATCACAGGGGTTTGTTATGTATTTACTATTAATTTAAATATATTTGTTTTGTGTGGGCATTTCCTGTCCAAGTTTTCTAGTATCCCTGAAACACTAGTGATTATATGGCAATGATCTTAGTTCTGTTATTCGATAATTAGTAAATACTCAATAGTAATACAAAAAACAAACATATAAAATATTCATTGCAAAATGCAGACTTTCTCAAACCCAGTATTTATCAGCACAATCTCGAACCGAGAATCCGAGATTCTCGATTACGCCTATGCCCTATCTTTTTTTTTTTTTTGTTTGTTTTGTTTTTTCAGAGAGGAGCAGAGTAGTTTTTGCACCAGTACAGTTACAGTATTCCCGCCAGCCAATAGGGAGCGATAAGATAGTTAGTCAGATTATATTATACTAATACGCAGCGAATGGATGGTCATGAGAGTGGGGGATATGGAGCAACCAGCCCTAAGGACAAGGGACAACACCCAGACTCTACCACTGAGACGCCAGTTTACAAGAGTACGCAAGTAACACAACAGCTCCCAGCGGTCCAACCTATAGTTTTAATAGCAGACAAGAGTCGAAATGTGAAAACAAGTTGATAAATGATAATAGATATATATTTACGTGAGGGTCGATGGTGGCGAATTCGCCAGACCGCCACTATACTCGACTTACGCCAGGCGAAACCCAGAGAAGGGTAAGGATTTTATTTCAATTCCCCTCTCTTATAATATTTTGTTAAAACCCCTATTCGTCACATGTCTCCAGAGCTGTTATGGCCTTATGGCCCTAGCTCTTACTGAAAAAGAAAAGAAAAGAAAGAAAAAGTTTATTTCCAGCTCTGTTCTCTGTGTATTTTGAAGCAGACTACAGACTTTATTGTTAGCGAAACGCAAATATGTCAACGTAATGAGGCTTTTAGTCTTTTTACCCCTTTTTGGAAGCGTAGCTTAATGATTTTACGATACAAAGTACGACAATTTTTTTTCTCGAGTCGTTTTCAAAAAACATCAAAAAAACTATTCCTACTGGCAACTGGAATTATCAATTTTTTAATCGTTTATTTTTCACACGACGCTAACGTATACGAAAGTCCCCTATAATTTTCAAGTAAAATCAAGTTCCCTGCACCTCACCTGGGGCTATTGTAGCTAAAGAACTGTTTAATTACAGTATTTATTATAGTCGAAAGGAATCGTAGTTTATTCGGAATTGGAACTTTCAACTTTTTACCAACAGTATTTATTCTTGCTAAGACGAGTTGAGCGTGTATAGAAAATAAGAATGGTCACATGTTAAAATTAAACGAGTAAAAATTATTACGCGAATGAGAAACGTCAATCAACCACTTGTAGCAAGATTTTGGTTAACTGACTTAAGAAATTAAAACTACGAGCCGTAATAAACCAGCCCTAACTGTATTTGAAGTCGTATAACACAACCGATTTTGTGAATTCGGAATTTCGATTTAGTACTTCGTCGCGCTAAGCCTCGGCCCGTGATGGGAGCTGCTTAGCATTGTATCGGACCTTCATCAACCCCCATCACCTATGCCAATGCCATAGTAAGTGTACTAATTGCTAAGTCTGTTATTTTGTATTTAAGGGGTCATTATATTAATACTTAACTCGTTGCTAAATGTAAGGAGTACCGTATATATTCGGGTGGGAACAGGGAGATTACGCACATGCCTACCCGAGGTTTTGAAGGGGTGTAAAAACTTTATTGAGTTTTATAGGGGGGGGGGGGGGAATTGATGATTCAACCATGAAAAAATGGTAAACGCTATTAAAACAAGTTGGGAAACCAAAATTTTACCTCCCAGACGTCGACGTTAACTTAATCTAACTTAACCCTACCTTAAATAAAAGATGAAAAGAAATGTAGTGTATTGAAAGAGTAGAAGTAACAGGGTGCTTTTGATTCACACTTTTCAATTTCCCATCTACGTTACGGAGTAAAGTACTTGCCCTTAACCTCAAGGAATCAGAATCCAAAAGATTGTCCTGCGTTACTCATAATTATGTGCAGCAGGTCGTAGTCCTCTTAATTAGACACACCAAATGAATTGTTTATTTTCAAAGTAAATATATAAAATACAAATTCTTGTAATATAAATTAACACTTCAGTGTAGGCTGTACTGTGTCATTATCTATGATAATCCACTGATTTGATAAGACGAATGATTCAGTCTGGGATTATGATTGGGATAGCTAAGTAGAGAAGAAATTACAACGACAAAGATACGGTAGCAAACTCCTCTTGGACAAAACTAAGAAATATTCTACACTGAATGTTCCATTTATAACCCATTGTCAGTAGATGATTGGCAATTACTTTTTCGTCTGAAATTTTGTTTTGACTTGCTAATAGAGGACCATTGCTGAATTTTTCATCATACGAGTGATCCCAGTCATTGGAAGAATCCAAGGATGGAGCTGGTCGAGAGAGGTTATTTTACAAACCCGCTGACAAGACGTCAGTTTCCATTCCTATGATAAAAAAATATCTTAATGACTAAAAGTAGATTAATTTCCATACCGTTAGTATTTATACTTGAAAAGCTACTTTTATGTTGAGAATAACGTATTTGTATGAAGAACTGTCGAGCTTTTACTGACTGTAGGTATCTCATATTTCAAGTCTGAAAACACTCACTGCTTCGCATGTTAATCTTCGTAGCCAGGCCGTCATTTTCTGGTGATAAATGAAAGCCGGGTCGTTGCTCTGTTGACTTTAAATGGTGATGACATTCCGCGCTGGTTGATCATCTCACTTAAGTCATTGCAGCTCTCTTTCGTCTCGTCTCCTGGTCCGCTAACGAAGTTTACTGTATGCGGCTGCTTTTCATTATAAAATTTTTCGGAAATGTTTCTTGGTTTTATAGTGGAGAAAATTGAAGCCTATTTTTGTTTTTTTCCAACATCAGATGTACATTTTTTATTCAAATTGGTGTATTTTATTGTTTTTTAAACACCTACTCTACTTCTGTTCAAGGAGAGTTTTCACGACATTTATTTTTCTTAAGAGGTTTAACATTTTGTATCAATTCGCCTCAGCTTTAAACCTTATACACCAATTCCCCTTAAACTGGTTAAAATTGTACCGAGTATAATCGAAGTTATTATATTATATAGTATATTATCTCTTATCTAAATTATGTCGTTTCAATCTTGGGTACCCGCGTAAACGCACCTTTATATAGATTCTTCAATCCACCCCAAGTTTGCATTAAGCCTAAACCTATACTGCCCGTTATACCTTTGCTTTTTTGACTAAATGATATATATAGAAAATAGCTTAGCGTGTGCTGCCAACTCAAGCTGGTATTAAACGGTCACATTTCTTTAAATTTTTGCACAATTTCTTAAATATCTTCTAAACTATCTCGAATTTTAAATTAATTTTTCAACTGAATTATTAATTAGATTAAGTTTAACCATATTGATAATTTTAATTATAATATAAATTAATATTGCGTTTCATTTCCGTAAACGATATCACACCATAAGCCTAATTTGCATTCATTCCAAAAAGGTAGTATATAAACCCTTCGAAAGCCATAAAGTTGGGAGGAAAACCCCCTCCCTTCAATGTCTTGTCGATTCTTGATCTCTAGGCGCTTGGTTCTAGTGTTCGCAAAGGTAATATACCCATCGGTGGGGCGATGTTTGGAGAGGGGAAGATTGATGAGGACCATATTAGTGAGGGACGCCTTGCTAGTATGGCCCGCTGAGATCGAAAACTGGAGGTTGGACCTTGGTGTAGGCTAGGAAGATTAAAGGATAGGAACGGCCACCTCATGTTATAACTTGCGTCGTTTCAATTCCCCCTTTGTTTCCCCCCTTGGCTGATACCATATTTTCTAATGCCCATCCTTTTTCGCGCACGCTACGTGTAACACTCGTGACTCCTTGCTAGAGAAGGAGCGAGCTATGGATTTTCTCAGCAGGGGTGCCAATTTACAATAAGGTTTCGATTCCACCACAGTTTGCACCGCGTAAATATTTACATTACGAATAGTTTCTTTATTGAGCGCCTCGCTTTACGCGCGCTGATCATCACGTTTGGTGACCATTCGCCCGCAGCTGGTTCACTATCTGTGGTTCACCTTAATTTGGCAGCGCGTATAAACCTACTCTTTCCTTTATTTCTAAGAATTGTTTACTTAGAAATGTAAGGAGGGTTATTGAAAGAGGGTCCCCAACTTCATGTTGTACGAAATTTGTCGTACAACACCCGAGAATAAAAGGATGACCTTGTACCATTACAATCCGTGAGAGAGCGGACTAAAACACTCCCCAAGCCCACTCTTCCAGGGAAATCCGAAATTATTCAGGTGCAGCTAAGGCGCCTAGGATATAGCCTGCTGTAATTTGATGCGAGATGATGTAGGTATGTCACGTGAGTGCGCACCAAAAAAGCGCAGTTAGCTTCTTTGGACACAGAAGCGCGAGAGGAAAACTACGTCATCTTCAGACATTTCACGGACGGGTTGTGCTATACTAGTGGCCGTTCCTTTCTTTAATCTTCCTAGGTGTAGGTATGGTCGGAGGTGATTATAACAGTGGGAGACGTCCCATTGCTTATAATCGCCTTCAACTGCACAGCATCGAGGTTTGACCGTAATGTGGATGGTGAAATGCGAAAATATGCAATTGGAGACGTCCTGTTGTATGTAATTGCACGATACCTGAAACTCAATGTGGCAGCCACGCTTAAAGGAGTATCGATAAGCTGGTATGATTACGTCTCTAGACTTTTTGCTCCACGAGCTAGTGTACGCCGGAAGTGACACACACACACACACACACACACACACACAGACACGACCAGTGTAAAACCTCCCCCTGAACTAAAGTTCAGTCGGGGAGGTAAAAATTTGTACATCTAGCTAAGAATATCCATTGGCCGTACTAATTATGTTTCCTTGGCTGTATTATCTTCTAGGGGGGAAAATACTTTTAAGATTCAACCAAAATCGTGTTGAAAAAATTTAATGAATAATTGTAGAAAACTAATTGTCAGAGAAACTGACACAATGGCAAAGTAATAATAGTGAGAAAAATACAAAATTCAAGCCTAACTAATTTGAACTATTCAAGCCTACGTGGAGCGGGAATGTTTTGAAATTTGTGTATCTTTGAGTGTTATGGTTTATTTATAGATTTAAAACTTAAATTATCTGCCCAAAACACCCACTTGCGTCCATTGTTTTTCTCTCGAATGACCATTTAAAACCGGCCAGATGCGAGGTAAACTGGTTATCCTGAATGTTAACCAGGACACTGTACGGGCGTCTCTATGGGAAAACTGCGAGTCGGTAATGCCCGTACTTTATTCCTCCAAGAACTAGCTTTAATAATTAATATAATTGTAGTAGTTAGATACTGTAGCCACGTGATTGTGAGTCACGCTATAAAACCCTCAATCCCTAGACCTAATATTGTTACCGATACTATTACGAGAAGCGCCCCATACTGAGGACCAGCGAGGGGAGTTGCAGTGAAAACTTGATCGTTTAATGACGAGTTTTCCTGACATATTTGTAATTAAACTTTGTCCCTCTTCGATACTGAAGCGAGTCGCCTACACAAACCAAAAGAACGATCGAGGCTTTACCAAAGCCGAGTGCTGCCCTTACAGATTTTAGAGGGATTTCGTATTAAAAAACAATTACTTATAGCGAAATCGTTGAAATCTTGTAATATATTTTATGCGCTTGTCCAAGCCAAATCGAAAGATTATCGGTAATGTGGTTCCGTTCGTTTGTAAATTACTTAATAATTATAATGTTCATTTCGGAACAATGACCCAAGCAGCCACAGGCCCTTTTTGGATTTGTTCCGTGATAAATAATACTTGATAAGATTTATAGCTACTCGTGAAATTAATTCTAATCAGTGGGACAGATGTAGATTTTAGAGCTTGGTGTGCATTTAATAACTATAGTGTTCTGGCCGTTGAAAAGTTCGAACTGAACTGATTTTACGATAAAAAATACCTTGAAGAAGATGGTCTCGCCCATAAGATACACCTCTTATAGGTCTAAAGTTAATAGGGCTCACTTTGTCATGTTGGCTTATTCATGTATTCAAGTAATCATATACGAGTATTTGTTTTTCGTCTTTTCCAATGGAATCACCAGCGCCCTACAGTAACACCTACATATGCACCTACCCTATGGGAAGTGTATCATAAAAACATGTGTATATATTTTTTCTTATGTGGATTCAACAACTTACATATATTATAGGTTGTAACATTTTCACATAGATATTAGTAGCCAACTATGGAACAACGTTAGTCAGTCTCTTGGTAATCTTTAGTTTCAAGAGCATAACTGTATGCGCTGGAAAGTATTCGCGCGAAATTGCTGTCCTGTATTGTTCAACCTCGGTTTATGTAGTTTATAATGTAATAGCATGAATTTATACATCCCACATTTTTTTGTGTGATGTATAAATTCATGGTAATAGCGATAATATCATTATGTGTTTAGTAGCGTATTGAACTTAATCGTGCGGAGTCACGAAAAACTACTTCGCACAAATTAACTTCCTTTTTTAAGTTAGACTGTCACTATTTTTCCAATGATCCATGCACTGAATATATTTATAGTTTATCATACAGATTAATAACCTATATATCGTCTAGGTTGGCCATTTTTTAAGAAACTTCACTATTTAAAAATTGCATGATCTTTTCTTTTTGATGACGTAGGGAAAGGTCTTTACTACATTCTAGCTTTTAAGGTCTGAAGGGGGTAGTGAAGGGTTATTTAATACTATGAAATAACACGAGATGGTACTGATATTCGTAATAGGTGTATCAGTTTTTCTGGGGGTAAGGATTGTTTGGGAATGATTTATTTCGGCGGCTGGGTAACTGGACACATACTGTAAGCCGAACGGTGACGGATCTCTTCCAATGTGGCGAAATCTTAAGAGTTTATTCGTAATCGTAAAACAAGGTTATAATATACATTTCCTGTCATAACTAGAGAAAAATTAAACTTAAAACTGTCTAATTATATCACGAACTACTTCTGACTTTTACGTTTCGTCGGAAGTAAACTTAAAGAATCTTGCGATATTATATAAGAAAAATAATAGTCGTGAAAACTCTTTTTGAAGTATAGTAGGTTGTTTGTGTTTAAAAAATATATTTGAATAAAAAAAATGCGCATCTGAAGCTGGAAAAAAACAAGTTTTCAAAAATAGGCTATAAAGCCTAGAAACATTTCCCCAAATAGTCATATCAAAAGCCGACGTGTTCAGTGAACTTCGTTAGAGAGCAGAGCAGAGCAGAGGTAGTAACAGAGCTATAAGGATTTAAGTAGGATGCTTTTATTGGATTATAGAGATAAGCAGTAAGGTAATTGACTGCTATTATATTTGGACTTCGATTTGTTTGTGTATGTTACTATCGTTTAGCTAAATTATAGTTAAATATAAGTTAGAGGTTTAGAAGTACTGAAGAGCTCAGTTAAAATTCGTGAAGACCTTGTCAATATAGATCAACCAGCGCAGAATGTCATCACCATTTGAAGTCAACAGAGCAACTTCACGGCTGCCATTTCCATGTAACAGCAGGTAGAGACTGCCTGGCCGCAAGAATTGGGACATAAAGCAGCGAGTGTTGTGAGACTCGACAAAGTCTTTTTCTCCAGAATGCATTTTTTTATTTTAGGAGTTGCAGAAGAAGGTCTTATCAGGCTGTCAGCGGTTTTGGACAAGCTATATCCTTGGATTCTTCCAATGACTGAGACCGTTCAGACATATGATAAAAACATCAGCAATGGTCCTCTATTAGAACGTCAGAACAAGAAATTCAGACGAAACCACTACCGGAAGTATTGCCAATCATCTACCGAGGAAGGCAAATTTTTTTTCTCTTCCGTACTACCCCACACTGAATCATTCGTTTTTATCAATCAGTGGATTAACAGATAATTGCGCAGTACAGCTTAATGATACCGATGTATTTATTTATTCGGTGAGTGTGTCTCTACTCATCCTGACATAAAATATGGGCATGGGAATTTTGAACACTCTGAGTACAATGAGAAAATTATTATACACTGTAACATAGAGGGAAAATACAAAACTGGCAATCCTAAGCACTCTGGTACATCTACTCATCCTAATTCTCTACATACGCCCATATTTTATTTAAAGTAGGGTTAGGTTAGATTAACGTCGTCGGGGAGGTAATATTTTGGTTTCCCAACTTGTTATCTTCGCATTATCCACGGTTTAAATAAACGCGTCATTTGTTTATTAATCAAGCTTCAAATTTTATCTCCGTATAATTCCTATCCATTTGATACGCGTCTATTTAATTTGTGGTTTTATATTAACTCGAACAATTTTATCCGAGATTAAAATATCTGAAAAAAACCTAGTTATCAATGGATATCCTAAGTTATTCTAGTCCGATTCAAGCACAGCTGATAGTTCAAGTTATATAACTAAGAAAAATAAAAAATAAAATTATACACAATAAAATAAGGAGCAAACAAACTTTAAACAGAAACACATTCGTAGTTACCACCGGGAAGGAATACAAATGAAAATAAAGGACGTGGTACATGTACCATGCTTTCTCTAGTAATTTTTTTTAATACCGTTGCATAATTAATAAAGGAACCAAATTTAAGTGCAATAAATTCCATTTATTAATAATAGCTCTTCCTAATTAAAAAAAAACATTACAAAAAATAAAATTAAAAGGCTAACAAAAAGTTCGCTTTGAATAAAACTAAATTAGAAGCAATAGGAAGATAATACTGCATAATGGTACACCTTTTTAAAAAATTGTACTTGTATGCGAGAAAAAGCAAATGAGAGGGAAATGGTTGGAGGCGAAGAAAATTAAAACACGTTCATAGCAAAAAAGCATAATCAGATATTAATTTTTTAATTATTGACATTTCTCAGTACAGTACTGAATATTTAAGTGATTACGATATGACGAAATTACTAATATGAAAACAAATTAAAATAAATGTGCGTTCTACCAATATTATCTTTATACACTAATATTGAAAACTTTCACACCAATGTTTAAAATTCCCTATACCCTATTTAGATTTAATACTCAAGCACTTTCATAATGTCTTAAAGTATATCTCGACTGAGGTTAAATTCAAGTTTTGAAAACCGCAATTTTTATCGACAAAAGAGCGAGCCAATTAACGACACCATTATTTTATAATATACCGCCCACACTTCTTTTTAACGTTTTAGAACGATATTCTCGCCGCATTACGCTGGTAATCGTTAACTAAATTGAGTACTTTAATGAAGATTTAACACGAAATGAATCTCGTTATTCAATTTCTACACTTGTTAAAAAATATGCAAGACATGGTTCGTACAACCTGGAAAAGTCAGAAAATTTGAAAATGGGGACTCAAAAGGTCAGGAAATTTGAAAATGGGGGCTCAAAAGGTCAGGAAATTTGAAAAGCAACCCTAAAGGTCAGGAAATTTTAAAATGGAGACCCAAAAGGTCAGACAATTTTAAAAGGAAACGAAAAGGTCAGGGAATTTAAAAAGGATCCCAAAAGGTCGGGTGATTCAAAAAGGAATCCTAAAGGTCAGGGAATTTGAAAACGGGGGCTCAAAAGGTCGGGGAATTTAAAAATGGGGACCCAAAAGGTCAGGAAATTTAAAAAGGAACCCAAAAGATCAGGGAATTTTAAAGGAACCCAAAAGGTCAGGGAATTTGAAGAGGAATCCAAAAGGTCAAGGAAATTAAACATTTCGTTGCGGGTCAAGGAAGGTTAAACTTTTAAATAATACATCATTTTAACGTGAAAATATTCACCCAAAGATTCATTTTATTCTCATATTCGGAGTAAACTATCTATCCTGATTAATAGACTATCTAATCACGTATAGAAAAGGCTAACATTGCTAACAGCTGGCGAATACGAGTAGAATGGTTTAAAATATTAAATGTTTATTGAAGAAAATTATTTATAGAAGTCCGTGACTAATCCCGCAGTGAAAACTTTGTACGAAACCTTGCAAGATCACAGAGGTGGAGGAAATTAAAAGGGTCCAATTTGGTGAAACATTCGCCCTACAATATCTTTGCAAAACCGTGAAGCTATGCCTACGTAAAGAGTTAAAAACATTTCGAAATTAATTTCCTACACATTTTGGGTTTGGTTTAATCAAATTTATACAAATTACATCGAACGCCATGGCTCAAGAATACGTAATGCAACGTTGGAATAATACATACAATACCAACTATTATTGAACTCTGGAGTTAATATATGAGCTATATAGAATATAAACTAAGGGCCACGTGTGGCTAGATGCAGTTATAATATTCCTCCGAAAAATTAAAATAACCCCTTGTAGAAAAAAAACAATTATTATTTTTTTACAAGGGGTACCCCTTGTAAAGAAAAACAATTATTATTTTTTTACAAGGGGTACCCCTTGTAAAAAATATCAATATTATTTTTTTACAAGGGGTACCCCTGTAAAAATAAAAAAAAAAAAAAAATTAATTATTATTTTTTACAAGGGGTACCCCTTGTGCCCCTTGTAAAAAAATTCAATTATTATTTTTTTACAAGGGGTACCCCTTGTAAAAAAATCAATAATTTTAAGGGGTACCCCTTTATTATTATTATATTATATTATATTATTATATATTATATATTTTTTTTTTTTCACAGGGGGTGTATTTATTATTTATTTTGTTTACAGGGGGTGTATTTATTATTTATTTTTTTACAGGGGGTGTATTTATTATTTTTTTTACAGGGGGTGTATTTATTATTTATTTTTTTACAGGGGGTGTATTTATTATTTTTTTTTTACAGGGGGTGTATTTATTATTTATTTTGTTTACAGGGGGTGTATTTATTATTTATTTTTTTTACAGGGGGTGTATTTATTATTTTTTTACAGGGGGTGTATTTATTATTTTTTTTTACAGGGGGTGTATTTATTATTTTTTTTTTTTTTTACAGGGGGTGTATTTATTATTTTTTTTACAGGGGGTGTATTTATTAAAAATCAATTATTATTTTTTTACTAGGTGTACCCCTTGTAAAAAAAATCAATTATTATTTTTTCACAAGGGGTACCCCTAGTAAAAAAAAAAAAAAAAAAAATCAATTATTATTTTTTTACAAGGGGTACCCCTTGTAAAAATATCAATTATTATTTTTTTACAAGGGGTACCCTTGTAAAAATAAAAAAAAAAAATCAATTATTATTTTTTTACAAGGGGTACCCCTTGTAAAAAAATCAATTATTTTAAGGGGTACCCCTTGTAAAAAAAATCAATTATTATTTTTTTACAAGGGGTACCCCTTGTAAAAAAATAAATTATTGTTTTTTTACAAGGGGTACCCCTTGTAGAAAAAAATCAATTATTATTTTTTTACAAGGGGTACCCCTTGTAAAAAAATTAATTATTATTTTTTACAAGGGGTACCCCTTGTGCCCCTTGTAAAAAAATTCAATTATTGTTTTTTTACAAGGGGTACCCCTTGTAGAAAAAAATCAATTATTATTTTTTTACAAGGGGTACCCCTTGTAAAAAAATTAATTATTATTTTTTTACAAGGGGTACCCCTTGTAAAAAAATCAATAATTTTAAGGGGTACCCCTTGTAAAAAAAAAAACAATTATTATTTTTTTACAAGGGGTATTTATTATTTTTTTTTTACAGGGGGTGTATTTATTATTTTTTTTACAGGGGGTGTATTTATTATTTTTTTTACAGGGGGTGTATTTATTATTTTTTTTTCGGGGGGGTGCATTTATTATTTATTTTTTTTACAGGGGGTGTTTTTATTATTTTTTTTTACAGGAGGTGTATTTATTATTATTTTTGTTTTTACAGGGGGTGTATTTATTATTTATTTTTTTTACAGGGGGTATATTTATTATTTTTCCAAGGGGTATCCCTTGTAAAAAAAATCAATTATTTTTTTACAAGGGGTACCCCTTGTAGAAAAAAATCAATTATTATTTTTTTACAAGTGGTACCCCTTGTAAAAAAATTAATTATTATTTTTTACAAGGGGTACCCTTTGTGCCCCTTGTAAAAAAATTCAAATATTATTTTTTTACAAGGGGTACCCCTTGTAAAAAAAATCAATTATTATTTTTTTACAAGGGGTACCCTTGTAAAAAAATAAAATCATTTATTATTTTTTTACAAGGGGTATTTTTTATTTTTTTTACAGGGGGTGTATTTATTATATTTTTTTTTCACCAGGGGTGTATTTATTATTATTATTTTTTTTTTACAGGGGGTGTATTTATTATTTATTTTTTTACAGGGGGTGTATTTATTATTTATTTTTTTTACAGGGGGTGTATTTATTATTTATTTTGTTTACAGGGGGTGTATTTATTTTTTTACAGGGGGTGTATTTATTATTTATTTTTTTTTACAGGGGGTGTATTTATTATTTTTTTTTTTCAGGGGGTGTATTTATTATTTTTTTTTACAGGGGGTGTATTTATTATTTTTTTTACAGGGGATGTATTTATTAAAAATCAATTATAATTTTTTTACTAGGTGTACCCCTTGTAAAAAAAATCAATTATTATTTTTTCACAAGGGGTACCCCTAGTAAAAAAAAACAAAAAAAAAAAAAAAAACAAAAAAAAAAAACAATTATTATTTATTTATAAGGGGTACCGCTTGTTAAAAAAATCAATTATTGCTTTTTTTTACAAGGGGTACCCCTTGAAAAAAATAATATTATTTTTTTACAAGGGGTACCCCTTGTAAAATAAATCAATTTTTTTTACATGGGGTACCCTTGTAAAAATAAAAATAAAAAAAATTAATTATTATTTTTTCACAAGGGGTACCCCTAGTAAAAAAAAACAAAAAAAAAAAAAAAAACAAAAAAAAAAAAACAATTATTATTTATTTATAAGGGGTACCGCTTGTTAAAAAAATCAATTATTGCTTTTTTTTACAAGGGGTACCCCTTGAAAAAAATAATATTATTTTTTTACAAGGGGTACCCCTTGTAAAATAAATCAATTTTTTTTACATGGGGTACCCTTGTAAAAATAAAAATAAAAAAAATTAATTATTATTTTTTACAAGGGGTACCCTTTTGGCCCCTTGTAAAAAAATTCAATTATTATTTTTTTACAGGGGGTACCCCTTGTAAAAAAATAAATTATTGTTTTTTTACAAGGGGTACCCCTTGTAAAAAAAATCAATTTTTTTGCAGGGGGTGTATTTATTATTTTTTTTACAGGGGGTGCATTTATTATTTATTTTTTTTACAGGGGGTGTATTTATTATTATTTTTTTTACAGGGGGTGTATTTATTAAAAATCAATTATTTTTTTACTAGGTGTACCCCTTGTAAAAAAAATCAATTATTATTTTTTCACAAGGGGTACCCCTAGTAAAAAAAAAAAAAAAAAATATATAATTTTTTTATATGGGGTACCCCTTGTTATAAAAATCAATTATAATTTTTTTACAAGGGGTATCGCTTGTAAAAAAAAAAAACAATTATTATTTTTTTACAAGGGGTACCCCTTGTAAAAAAATCAATTATTTTAAGGGGTACCTCTTGTAAAAAAAATCAATTATTATTTTTGTACAAGGGGTACCCCTTGTAAAAAATAATAATTGTTTTTTTTACAAGGGGTACCCCTTGTAAAAAAACTAATATTGATTTTTTTTACAAGGGGTACCCCTTGTAAAAAATAATAATTGATTTTTTTTAACAAGGGGTACCCCTTGTAAAAAAACTAATATTGATTTTATTTTTACAAGGGGTACCCCTTGTAAAAAAATAATAATTGATTTTTTTAACAAGGGGTACCCCATATAAAAAAATAATAATAATTGATTTTTTTTACAAGGGGTACACCTAGTAAAAAAATAATTGATTTTTAATAAATACACCCCCTGTAAAAAAAATAAATAATAAATACACCCCCTGTAAAAAAAAATAAATAATAAATACACCCCCTGTAAAAAAAAATAATAAATACACCCCCTGTAAAAATAAAAATATTCAATACACCCCCTTTAAAAAAATAACTAATAAATACACCCCCTTTAAAAAAATAACTAATAAATACACCCCCTGTAAAAAAAATAATAAATACACCCCCTGTAAAAAAAATAATAAATACACCCCCTGTAAAAAAAATAATAAATACACCCCCTGTAAAAAAAATAATAAATACACCCCTGTAAAAAAAATAATAAATACACTCCCTGTAAAAATAAAATATTTTTTTTTACAAGGGGTACCCCTTGAAAAAAAAATAATTGATTTTTTTTACAAGGGGTACCCATTGTAAAAAAATAATAATTGATTTTTTTTACAAGGGGTACCCTTTGTAAAAAAATAATAATTGATTTTTTTTTACAAGGGGTCCCCTTGTAAAAAATAATAATTGTTTTTCTTTACAAGGGTTACCCCTTGTAAAAAAATAATAATTGATTTTTTTTACAAGGGGTACCCCTAGTAAAAAAATAATAATCGATTTTTTACAAGGTGTACCCCTTGTAAAAAATAATAATTGTTTTTCTTTACAAGGGTTCCCCTTGTAAAAAAATAATAATTGATTTTTTGTTACAAGGGGTACCCCTTGTAAAAAAACTAATATAGATTTTTTTTACAAGGGGTACCCCTTGTAAAAAAACTAATATTGATTTTTTTTACAAGGGGTATCCCTTGTAAAAAAATAATAATTGAT
Source organism: Odiellus spinosus (assembly GCA_963920705.1). Lineage (NCBI taxonomy): Eukaryota > Metazoa > Arthropoda > Arachnida > Opiliones > Phalangiidae > Odiellus > Odiellus spinosus. The sequence continues at coordinate 19,287,460 of OY987225.1, forward strand.
TTTTTTTAACAAGGGGTACCCCATATAAAAAAATAATAATAATTGGTTTTTTTTTTTTTTTTTTTTTTTTACTAGGGGTACCCCTTGTGAAAAAATAATAATTGATTTTTTTTACAAGGGGTACACCTAGTAAAAAAATAATTGATTTTTAATAAATACACCCCCTGTAAAAAAAAAATAATAATAATAAATACACCCCCTGTAAAAAAATAAATAATAAATACACCCCCTGTAAAAAAAATAAATAATAAATACACCCCTGTAAAAAATATAATAAATAATGTGGACCAATATAACAAAGACGCGGTTGTAAATATTTCTTCGCAACAATTTTCGGTCACACAACTAAAAATACTAGCCAAAGGTTTTAGCTTCGTTCCTGGTATTTGTGAAGTCGATGTATTGGACGTAGCGGCTCGCACAGAAGATCAACTACGGGGTTTAGAAATTTCAGAAGAGATAAAACAAGACGTTCCGTCGATGGTCAAGAAGAACTTCTCGTTTAAACCGGCGGTTTCTTCTTTATCGAAAATTGAACTGCGTGCTTTTAAAACTCTCAAAAATGATAAATCTCTAAAATTCATCAGAGCTGATAAGGGAGGTAAATTAGTCATTATGAATGCCGGGGATTATTTAAAGAGTATGTTAAAAGTCGTAGAGAGCGCGGATTATGTGGCATTAAACAAAGGTCCGACCACGACGCTGGATAGAAAATTAAAACTTATTGTCAATAAAGCGGTAAAAGAGGGTGGAATAGAAAAGGAGAAACGTTTTAAGTTTTATAGTCAAGGTTTGGAAACACCCTACGCGTATGGTCTAATTAAACTTCACAAACTAGACACCCCGTTACGTTTAATTGTTGGTTCTAGGGACAGCGTCTTATATAACGTTGCTAAACAGTTAGTAAACGTTATCGAGCCCCTAGTAGGAGAAACAGAATTTTCTTTAAAAAATTTGTATCAATTAGTTGAAACCCTTAGAGTGACGGAGATTAATGATAACCTTGAATTAGGGAGTTTGGATATTATAAATTTATATACGAGGATACCGGTTAGAAAGTCTTTGGAGATTTTAAAAGCGAAGCTTGTAAATGATCCAACTTTTAAAGCGAGGACGAATTTGAGCGTAGAAACGGTTATTGAACTTTTCCAACTTTGCCTATTAAATTCATTTTTCTCCTTTAACGGAAAAATGTACAAACAGTTAAATGGTTTAGCCATGGGTAGCCCGTTATCGCCGATTATTGCGAATTTAAATTTGGAAAATTTGGAAGATCGGATTTTTAAGGATCCTAGTTTAAACCTAAATACGAAGTTAATATTGTGGCGTCGTTTCATGGATGACATTTTAATCCTAAAACCCAAGAGTTTAGAGAATAGTGAATTATTGGATTTAATGAATTCGTTATATGAGGATATAAAATTTACATACGAAGAAGAAGAAAAAGAGGGGATCCCCTTTTTAGACCTTTTCTTGTCACGTTCTAACAATCGTATTGAAACGCGAATTTTTTAGAAACCTACACACGCTAAAAGTTTTGTTAATTTTAAATCTGCTCACCCTCGAAGCGTAAAAATAGGCATTGTAAAAAGTCTAAAATATAGGGTTGAATCTTTATCAGATTTCCCGGAAGAGGATAAGGCCATTTTTCGGAAACAACTTATTACGTGTAATTACCCGGGTTCTTTGATTGACAACATTTTTGCATTGAACGATATTAGACTACCAAACCTTTTAAAAGAAAAAACAAGGTTACCCATTTTAAGCTTACCCTATGTAAAAGGTGTTTCGGAGAAAAGTAATCGACAATGTAAGGCGTTAGGATTGGATTTAGTGTTTAGTAGTTCAGGTTCATTAGGTTCGCTTTTAATAAGTAATAAACCAAAACAAGAAATTAAAGGGACGAGAGGCGTTGTTTATGAAGTGGGTTGTACGTGTGGTCAGAGCTACGTGGGTGAAACGAAGAGGAGTTTAGACATTAGATTAGGCGAAAATAAAAAGTGTGTAAAAGAGGCAAACTTATCTAATGGTTTAGCGAAACATATGTGGACCTCAAAATCGGGCCACGCAATTGAATGGGACAATGCGTCTGTGGTGTGTAAAGAAAAAAATTGGTTTCGCCGTACCTTTAAGGAGAGTCTATTTATACGTGAACGGGGCGTTTTGAATTTAGACGCAGGCAACGTAAACGTAAAAGGTTGGGGGGACATGAGTAGTTTCCTCCACCCTAAAAAAATAAGAAGTAAGCATTGAATAAAAGAGACCTCCTATGGTTTTTGATTTACTCCAAGAAAATATTTCTGTAAAACGTACATTTTTGTAAAAATTTAGTTTGTTGAAAGGGTTGAAAAGGATCGCTTGTGACGATCGAAAGCTTCCCAAAAAATTAAAGTTTTGGAGTATCAAACCATGAAGTATCGGTCTCATTAATAATATTACTTATATTTATATCTCACCATGGTTAATAATTTTAATATAAAAGAAATACACCCCCTGTATAAAAATAAATAATAAATACACCCCCTGTAAAAAAATAACTAATAAATACACCCCCTGTAAAAAAAATAATAAATACACCCCCTGTAAAAAAAATAATAAATACTCCCCCTGTAAAAAAAATAATAAATACACCCCCTGTAAAAAAAATAATAAATACACCCCTGTAAAAAAAATAATAAATACACCCCCTGTCAAAATAAAATAATTTTTTTTACAAGGGGTAGCCCTTGTAAAAAAAAATAATTGATTTTTTTTACAAGGGGTACCCATTGTAAAAAAATAATAATTGATTTTTTTACAAGGGTTACCCCTAGTAAAAAAATAATTGATTTTTTTTTACAAGGGGTACGTCTTGTAAAAAAATAATAATTGCTTTTTTTTACAAGGGGTCCCCTTGTAAAAAATAATAATTGTTTTTCTTTACAAGGGTTACCCCTTGTAAAAAAATAATTGATTTTTTTTACAAGGGGTACCCCTTGTAAAAAAATAATAATTGATTTTTTTTACAAGGGGTACCCCTAGTAAAAAAATAATAATCGATTTTTTTACAAGGGGAACCCCTAGTAAAAAAATAATAATCGATTTTTTTACAAGGGGTACCCCTAGTAAAAAAAATGATAATCGATTTTTTTTAACAAGGGGTACCCCTTGTAAAAAAATAAAATAATTTTTTTTACAAGGGGTAGCCCTTGTAAAAAAAAATAATTGATTTTTTTTACAAGGGGTACCCATTGTAAAAAAATAATAATTGATTTTTTTACAAGGGTTACCCCTAGTAAAAAAATAATTGATTTTTTTTTACAAGGGGTACGTCTTGTAAAAAAATAATAATTGCTTTTTTTTACAAGGGGTCCCCTTGTAAAAAATAATAATTGTTTTTCTTTACAAGGGTTACCCCTTGTAAAAAAATAATTGATTTTTTTTACAAGGGGTACCCCTTGTAAAAAAATAATAATTGATTTTTTTTACAAGGGGTACCCCTAGTAAAAAAATAATAATCGATTTTTTTACAAGGGGAACCCCTAGTAAAAAAATAATAATCGATTTTTTTACAAGGGGTACCCCTAGTAAAAAAAATGATAATCGATTTTTTTTAACAAGGGGTACCCCTTGTAAAAAAATAATAATCGATTTTTTTTACAAGGGGTACCCCTTGTAAAAAAATAATAATCGATTTTTTTTTACAAGGGGTACCCCTTGTAAAAAAATAATCGTTTTTTTTACAAGGGGTACCCCTAGTAAAAAAATAATAATTGATTTTTTATTACAAGGGGTACCCCTAGTAAATAAATAATAATTGATTTTTTTTTACAAGGGGTACGTCTTGTAAAAAAATAATAGTTGCTTTTTTTTTACAAGGGGTCCCCTTGTAAAAAATAATAATTGTTTTTCTTTACAAGGGGTACCCCTAGTAAAAAAATAATAATCGATTTTTTTACAAGGGGTACCCCTAGTAAAAAAATAATAATCGATTTTTTTTACAAGGGGTACCCCTTGTAAAAAAATAATAATCAATTTTTTTTTACAAGGGGTACCCCTAGTAAAAAAATAATTGATTTTTTTTACAAGGGGTACCCCTTGTTAAAAATAATAATTGTTTTTCTCTACAAGGGTTACCCCTTGTTAAAAATAATAATTGTTTTTCTTTACAAGGGTTACCCCTTGTAAAAAAATAATAATTGATTTTTTTTACAAGAGTTACCCCTTGTAAAAAAATAATAATTGATTTTTTTTACAAGGGGTACCCCTTGTAAAAAAATAATATTGATTTTTTTTATAAGGGGTACCCCTTTTAAAAAAATAATAATTGCTTTTTTTAAAGAGGGGTACCCCATATAATTTTTTTTTTTTTTTTTTTTTTTTTTTTTTTTTTACTAGGGGTACCCCTTGTGAAAAAATAATAATTGATTTTTTTACAAGGGGTACACCTAGTAAAAAAATAAATTGATTTTTAATAAATACCCCCCTGTAAAAAAAAAATAATAATAAATACACCCCCTGTAAAAAAAATAAATAATAAATACACCCCCTGTAAAAAAAAAAAAATAATAAATACACCCCCTGTAAAAAAAAATAAATAATAAATACACCCCTGTAAAAAAAAAAAAAATAATAAATACACCCCTGTAAAAAAATAATAAATACACCCCCTGTAAAAAAATAAATAATAAATACACCCCCTGTAAAAAAATAAATAATAAATACACCCCCTGTAAAAAAAATAATAAATACTCCACTGGAAAAATAATAATAAATACACACCCTGTAAAAAAAAATAATAAATACACCCCTTTAAAAAAATAATAAATACACCCCCTGTAAAAAAATAGATTTTTTTACAAGGGGTACCCCTTGTAAAAATAATAATTGATTTTTTTACAAGGGGTACACCTAGTAAAAAAATAAATTGATTTTTAATAAATACCCCCCTGTAAAAAAAAATAATAATAAATACACCCCCTGTAAAAAAAAAATAATAAATACACCCCCTGTAAAAAAAAAAAAAATAAATACACCCCTGTAAAAAAAATAAATAATAAATACACCCCTGTAAAAAAAATAATAAATACACCCCTGTAAAAAAAAAATAATAAACCCCCTGTAAAAAAAAATAAATAATAAATACACCCCCTGTAAAAAAAATAATAATAAATACACTCCTTCTAAAAAAATAACTAATAAATACAACCCCTGTAAAAAAAATAATAAATACACCCATGTAAAAAAAAATAATAAATACACCCCCTGTAAAAAAATTGATTTTTTTTACAAGGGGTACCCCTTGTAAAAAATTAATAATTTATTTTTTTACAAGGAGTACCCCTTGTAAAAAATTAATAATTGATTTTTTTACAAGGAGTACCCCTTGTAAAAAATTAATAATTGATATTTTTACAAGGAGTACCCCTTGTAAAAAATTAATAATTGATATTTTTACAAGGAGTACCCCTTGTAAAAAAATAATTGATTTTTTTACAAGGAGTACCCCTTGTAAAAAAATAATAATTGAATTTTTACAAGGAGTACCCCTTGTAAAAAAATAATAATTGATTTTTTTACAAGGAGTACCCCTTGTAAAAAAATAATAATTGATTTTTTTTACAAGGAGTACCCCTTGTAAAAAAATAATAATTGATTTTTTTTACAAGGAGTACCCCTTGTAAAAAAATAATAATTGATTTTTTTTACAAGGAGTACCCTTTGTAAAAAAATAATAATTGATTTTTTTTACAAGGAGTACCCCTTGTAAAAAAATAATAATTGATTTTTTTTACAAGGAGTACCCCTTGTAAAAAAATAATAATTGATTTTTTTTACAAGGAGTACCCTTTGTAAAAAAATAATAATTGATTTTTTTTACAAGGAGTACCCCTTGTAAAAAAATAATAATTGATTTTTTTTACAAGGAGTACCCCTTGTAAAAAAATAATAATTGATTTTTTTTACAAGTAGTACCCCTTGTAAAAAAATAATAATTGATTTTTTTTTACAAGGAGTACCCCTTGTAAAAAAATAATAATTGATTTTTTTTACAAGGAGTACCCCTTGTAAAAAAATAATAATTGATTTTTTTTACAAGGAGTACCCCTTGTAAAAAAATAATAATTGATTTTTTTACAAGGAGTACCCCTTGTAAAAAAATAATAATTGATTTTTTTTACAAGGAGTACCCCTTGTAAAAAAATAATAATTGATTTTTTTTACAAGGAGTACCCCTTGTAAAAAAATAATAATTGATTTTTTTACAAGGAGTACCCCTTGTAAAAAAATAATAATTGATTTTTTTACAAGGAGTACCCCTTGTAAAAAAATAATAATTGATTTTTTTTACAAGGAGTACCCCTTGTAAAAAAAAAATAATTGATTTTTTTTACAAGGAGTACCCCTTGTAAAAAAAAAATAATTGATTTTTTTTACAAGGAGTACCCCTTGTAAAAAAAAAATAATTGATTTTTTTTTACAAGGAGTACCCCTTGTAAAAAAATTATAATTGATTTTTTTTACAAGGGGTACCCCTTGTAAAAAAATTATAATTGATTTTTTTTACAAGGGGTACCCCTTGTAAAAAAATTATAATTGATTTTTTTTACAAGGGGTACCCCTTGTAAAAAAAATCAATTATTATTTTTTTACAAGGGGTACTCCTTGTAAAAAAAAACCAATTATTATTTTTTTACAAGGGGTACTCCTTGTAAAAAAAAATCCATTATTATTTTTTTACAAGGGGTACTCCTTGTAAAAAAAATCAATTATTATATAATAATTGATTTTTTTTACGAGGGGTACCCCTTAAAATAATTGATTTTTTTTACAAGGGGTACCCCTTGGAAATACACCCCCCCCCCAAGGGGTACCCCTTGGAAATACACCCCCCCCAAGGGGTACCCCTTATAAAAATTAAATTAGTTATTTCGATTTTCTTTTACAAGGGGTACCCCTTGTAAATTTTTGATTATTTATTTTACTGGGGGTGTATTTATTTTTTTTACAAGGGGTGTATTATTTTTTACAAGGGGTACCTTGTAAATTTTTTGATTATTTATTTTACAGGGGGTGTATTTTTTTTTTTTTTATTGTAAAAAAATACACCCCCTGAAAATACACCACCTTAAAAATAAACCCCCTGAAGAAATATACCCCCTGAAAAAAATTTACCCCCTGAAAAAATACACCCCCTGAAAAAATACACCCCCTGAAAAAATACACCCCCTGAAAAAATACACCCCCTGAAAAAATACACCCCCTGAAAAAATACACCCCCTGAAAAAATACACCCCCTGAAAAAATACACCCCCTGAAAAAATACACCCCCTGAAAAAATACACCCCCTGAAAAAATACACCCCCTGAAAAAATACACCCCCTGAAAAAATACACCCCCTGAAAAAATACACCCCCTTGTAAAATGATTAAAATAAAAAAATATATATATATATATATATTTTTTTTACAAGGGGTACCCCTTGTAAAAACGATTTTATAAGGGGTACCCCTTGTAAAAAAAATAAAAATAAAAAAATCGATCGAGACGAAGTTTTTTCGATTCGATGACGTATTATGTCTTCTTGCACAACGCCAACGCCGAAGTGAATACTGTACCTAGACCCCTCTAGGGTTGGGTCTAGCTAAAAACTGGTTTCGCCAGATTTTTAAAGAAAGCGAATTCATTCGCGATATCCGAGTACATGGTTTCCCAATTTGTATTCCTTTTTTGTTAGTTTACGTTCTTCAAACGTTAGGTAAGATACCCTAATGTGTTTATGATAAAAAATTATGAAACATCGAAAATTTTCTTATGCCCAAGTGATACCCTATTACACCGTATTAACATACGGTGTAATAGGGTATCACTAGAAACTGTAACTCTATACTCGGAAGAGGAATGCATTTACAATCAAAACGATGTAATTCGAGGTCCGTTTAAGGAGTTTTTATCACCCAAAACGTGACGTATTTGTGGTTAATACTCTTAACTTACAAAACATTGCAAAACACCCTTATTTTTAAGAGTATAAACCCATAGTTCGAATAAAGGAGAAAGTGAGCGTTTAATTCCGAAATCATGGTATTTTTGTGAACTTGTTACGGAAAAACTTAAACACGCAAAAACAAAAGGGTTTTCACAAACGGTATAAGAAAGATACCGACTTAGACCACCGACCTCTGTAACCGTGAAAGGTCCTTACCAACTGAGCTACCGACTATGTTCAACCTCACAATAGCAAAGTTATTGGACGTTATAAATGGCTTAGATCAAAACGGTAATTTTTCTCCCTACTTGACGAAAGCATAGAGTTAAACCATGGCTATCTTTATATATTGTTTTTTTTCGGTTAAATGTTAATTATCCATGCCACCCAAATGCCGGTGGTTCAAGTCCACACCGAAGCAATTGTCATCTTTTCGTTTGGGAGTTGGCATAGTTAATTAATTATGACTTAAAAACCAATGGTACCTTCATGTGGACGCCCACGCAAATTGAATTTGGCGGGCCGCGTACTCCACGAAAACAACGCTCGGCAGGAACGCGTATACGAGGTCTGTTCTCACTGCACTTGGACGAGAAATCACCGTCTGGTGGAAGGTGAACTTCGGTGATTCGCAGCCCACGTGTAGCCTGTCCGGAGACATGCCCCAACGCCTCCGTGACGATTACAACAATGCTAAGACATCCTGAACAATACTAGGATGACCAGTTTGTTCGTGATTTCCTTTCCAATTGGTGGTAGAAGAAACAATCATGGCCAAATTTGTGCGGCAAAATGTAAACTTAAACCTTTTCGTTAAATCCACTTGATTCTAAACATACTAGACTACGGATCCGTGTGAGGGGAGGGCGCATCGTCGGCATTTTTAACGCATCCATTATCTCCGCCAACCATGTTGGATTCCAAATGTATGAGGTGGTAATTACCATTAGACATATTTTTGTGTCAGTTAAAATCAGGTTTTATTATATTTAGAGCATAATATTCGCCATTTTGAATGTTTTAAACAACTTTAAAATTATCTTACTGCCATGTCTTAAATTGCAAATGAAATATAGCAGAAGCCGATGAAACCCTCCATTGAAGTCTATTACTCCCGGGTCTTGTCTACCCCTCTCTGTATGGGTTAGTTTCAAAAAGCGCGATTCGTACGCCTCCTAACGGTAGATATTTTCGGAGCGGGAGTTCGTCCAGCGAATATCTCTAGCAGCCTTGGAGTTCGTCCAAAAAAAAACGTCGTCGTTTGTGGAGAGAATTTCCAATTTTCCGTAGACAGGGAGTATGAAGTAGGACCCCTCCGATCTCGCAAAATTGGGAATTTTACCCATACAGCGCTATATGGAACATTAGAGTAGTAGACTTCAAAGGAGGGTTTCATCGGCTTCTGAATATAGGTATCAGCCTACATTAGAGTATTCAATTTCATCGTATGTCTTGTTCTGAGAAATTATAGCATAAATTGTTATCTTTCGTTCTCCATCTTGGATTCAAAAAGCCAGGTTAAATTTCACACCATTTTTAGGACTCAATAAATACAAACAAAAAAAAAAAACATTCTATAGCAATATTTTCTTGGTTCGAACCTTTTTTTATTTTAAATCAACCAGTCGAAATGTACAAAAATGCAAGTAGCTAATAAAAACAACTGTTAGTCGGTTAGAACGTTATGCCGCCAACGTCGTATCTCATCCTGCACGAGCCAGATTCGCTTGAAGCATTTTCAAAAGAGTAAGCGTAGAAAAGCCTATAGGAGAAGTGTAAGAACAAACTGGGAAGAGAAGCCTATATAAAGGGCGCTCGAGTTTTGGATCTCGCCTTCAAGTCCCAAAAGCATCTCGAGACTTCGCTTTCGATATAAGAACGGGAATCCTCCGTTTATTGCAACAGTTTGTCGTCACCTTGTCCTCGGATAGAGCGCACGCGACTACTACTACGATCGCGCCACAAAACAAATATACCGCAAAAAGAAAAGTTATACTTCTCGGAACTGTATATTATTAGGTTTCATTGTGACAGATTAATATCTGATAAACTTAATAGTAAGAGTGAGCAAAGAAAAGGATTTTTTTATAAAGATACATTCGTGAAAGTTCTTCAAACAACCTACAAGTGTGTTGAAATGTAAGTGATATTTTTTTATTTTATCTTATCGAGTTTTTTTTTTCTTTTTTTTTTTTACGGAATGGTGGGATATTCTCTGGAAATGTTTTCATGGTCGGTTAACACTGCATATTTCTCAGTATCTTTCCCAGTTAATATAGAATTTTAAGTCTCTAAACTAATACTTTTAAGAGAAATTAGTATTAAACTGTGATTTATTTAATTTATTTTATTGCAATTTTTACTAATATAAAAATCGTACTGGAAATGATGACGTCACATATCGCACTAAATCATTAAAAAACCAATTTCGTTTAAAATAGCTCCACCATAGAAATGAATAACTTTTCAGGTAAAAAAAAAAAAAAGGTTGACAGGTTGGTACAGTCAACTTTTTCCAATATGAATAAATAAATTAACTTTGTTTAAATGTAACTAAAATAATTTCGAATATTGACGGGATAAATTAGCGTCATATTTAAAGGAATAATGTATTCCTTTAACTCAACAACTTTTTCACCTAGACTTTGAAAAATCGCTATTACATAAAAAACACAGATTTAAAAACCCTTATAAGTAGATATGAGAATCAATCTCTAAATACGTAATCTGGTAAAACCACAAATTGATTTGATGTTACCCCAAAGTGTGTCTCGATACAATAGTATACCTCTGATATTCCAGTTAGGTGACATGTTATCTAGACATTTTTGGACAAAGATATATCGCGAGCACAGGTTGACACGTGCTACAAAGTCGAGGTTCAATTGACTACCCAGTGAAATTCATTAGCAGACGGAACTATTCAAACTCAAAACTTCAAAGAAACAATACTCAAAGTGGTATAGTACTGATTACAGTTTTTTATAGTTGTGAGTGTTTTAACGAATGGTATTGACCTCGAGTAATGTGTATATGAAGATAGTAAAGAAATGGAATCTCCATTGACGTCACGCGCCACTAGGGAAGCCTGGTGGCTAAATCCCGCATTTGGTAAAATTATATAACTATAAATAACCTTCACTAAGTAACCGTAAAGTATTTTTTTTTTTTTTTTTTTTTTTTTTGCAATTTTCGGTTCCACGATATTCTTTTATGATAGTTTTCTTTACAGCTAAAGCCGGGGTTTCCCAAAACAGCAATCCCCGAAACTACACTTTCTAATATTTCAAACGTGTACCAAATATCAATAGGATGATTTCAAAGTAAACAAGCGTCGAAGATGTGAGTGTGGACCCAGGTTAGATCTCGGAATGATGATATATCGCTATGATGATTTGTTGAAATGATGTGACGCAATGATGGTATGAGCAGGAGTATATGAAATTCCTCACTAAGAGTATCGCTCTGTAATGCTAGGTATACGGATCCATATTCGTGAGCAATCAAATGCGGCAAGTGGAGCCAGTGTGGATAAAATACGGTGGCAATTGAAATTCTCTAATTCCATGCGGAGAGTAATACCCTTTTCAGACGAGGCGTAACTACCCGGTTTAATCAGATTTAACCGTGGTTTAATCACAATTAACCTAGGTTTATTGTACTGAGAAGGCTACGTAAACCTCGGTTAAATCTGATTAAACCACGGCTAATTACTCCTCGTCTGAAGATGGTATAAGGCATTATGGGTCCCCGTGGCGTGCGCTTTGCTTACTATCGGCAGTTCGGTTTTTACCCAAGAGGGAAAAATAAATAATTTCCTTCTGCCTTGACACGGTGGCTTACAGACGCGGGTTCAGGCGAATGGCTCAAAATTGATACTCTTAGGGATGGTTTCATATACTCCTGATATGACGCAATAATGAAATGTCATAATGGAAATGGTTACCCCAATTCACCCATAACCTTTTCCCCTACCCTGCTTTCATCCAATCCTGTTTTACCCAACAACTATGTCCCTAATTTCCATTTCCCCAAAACAGCTGGGGACAGGAAACTTTGCTTAAATATCCACGATGGAATTTAAAAATAAAAATTCCGGGAAGGGAAAGAAAGTATCTTTGCTAGCAAAAGATCTGATATACTAATAACAATTTAATTGTTAGGCAAAATGAGCACTAGGTTAAAATATTTTGAAAAATAGTACTCAAATATTACAGTTTAGAAGAACGAAATGTTTTTAAATCACCGAAATTTAACTTTATCAATCAAATGGCTGAGAAAAAGGAAAATATTTTTATAATCACTGTAGATATATGGCGTATGCATTATGCTCTTATGTATGCCACAAAGGCTTAGTCGATTACCACGTCGTGCCGCTTAAATATAAGCATCGCTCGCTTCCTTTAAAATTACCCTTTAGATGTATGGAACATGAGTTCCAGGCTCTTATATATCCCGCAAAGCCTTAGTTTCGTTTTTACCATTGAGCAGACACACATGAGCGTATTAAATTTAAACTAAACTACTCCACATTTTGTAGAATTTGTATATAAAACACTTATTCTAAATTAAACCAAAATAATGACGTTTCCAACAGACTTAAAGCATTTTAAATCGCTTCCAGTGGGAGTTGAAAGTCGGTCGATTAGCAAAATAACAAACCAGCCTTTGGGCTATGATTTTATCAAAAACTTCGGTCCAATGGGAATATACCTATGTGATTTTCGTAAAATTTTTGTTTAGCCGTTATACTTATCGGAAGTGCAATGATGTTAAACCATATGAAATTCAGTACCTATGTTTCGTCGAACAAATTGATAATACGCTGAGATTTTGTAAATCCAACTAGAGCGTGTAACAGCGCTATAATACACGATTGTATTTGTTACATTAAAGTTAGCTTCGTAACCACACGCGTTCTTCATAATTAAATGAATTTGTATATTGAATATTTTATCGAATATAGATGACTTTTAATGACAACTCGAGTTTAATCACCTACTTGATTAAACATTAATTGTGATGTAAAAGTTTTCTTTGACTTTCATTCGGATGTTATCAATTTGCATAAAAATATATTATTTATCATTCCAGTTAACTTATCCGACGATAAAATAATACTTATTTTCGTTTTAATCCGAAAATGCAGGACTTATCCTAGAAATTATCCGAGTTATACGTTCGGATTAGAAAATTTGAAAATCTATCCGTATTCTTAAAATTAGATTGAGTTCAAATTATTTGTTTAAAAATAGATTTACCGTTCAAATTGTCCGTTTGCTTACAAATAGGTTATCCGTTTAAATTATCCGTATGCTTAAAAATATATCCGTTCAAATTATCCCTTTGCTTAAAATAGATTATCCGTTCAAATTATCCCTTTGCTTAAAATAGATTATCCGTTCAAATTATCCTTTTGTTTACAAATAGGCTATCCGTTTAAATTATCCGTATGCTTAAAAATATATTATCCGTTCAAATTATCATTTTGCTTACAAATAGATTGAGTTCAAATTATCCGTTTGTTTACAAATAGGTTAGCCGTTCAAATTGTCAGTTTGCTTACAAATAGATTATCACTCCAGTTAACTTATCCAACGATATAATAATTATTGTATTCGTTTTAATCCGAAAATGCAGTCCTTATCCTAGAAAATTATCCGAGTTATTCGTTAGGATGAGAAAATTTGAAAATATATTAATCAATTTTCCACCTAAATGCTAGGTTTAATTGTTTTATTTTCTTCGAATTGCGAGTGAATTCTCATTTAATTTATTTTATTTTACACCAATTGTAAGAAAAGTTTTTCTTATCCAATGTTATACGTTTTAATAGATAAAGCTTCAACAGCTGTTGTGACCATATTACTAAAATTATATTTTCATTCAAAATTTTACATATTTTTTTTGAAATGGTATAATTTTCTAAATTGTTGTTAGCAGAGCCTACCTCTGTATAGTGCTCCCAACTGCGGCTAGATATCTGTTTGGTCAACAGATAAAACCGATAGTTATTTCAACTAGTTATAAATCGATAAAAAATAAATTAATCCAACTGCGAGAATCCGATCCCCGTTAAGCGCTTATCTGAAGGTAGGATATTTACATGTTTTTATCTGTCTTTTAAACGCGCCTTCTTTAAATGAATCGTCGCTTAAAGAATGAATTATTAGGATAAACACGTTCGTGTTTATCCCTTTATCTAAACTCGAATTTCATCAGAAAACGTAATGTCTTTTCCAATGGACCCGCGGCGCTTGATAACTGAAATCGTCGTCGTCGTCGTTTCCCTCTTCCCACCGTCCACTGAATTCGAATTAATACAGACAAAGGTACTTTTGAAAAAATTTGATAAGACTTCGATCAGGTACAAGAGTATCTCTAGTTAAACACAGATTTCAATAATGAAATGTTGATTAAGTATATGAAGTAATAGAAAGTAAGGTGCCTGAATGGGTTACAAAAGGGTGAAATCTTAAGCTTAGCCGAGCTTTACTAATTGCTTCAAAATGATAAACAAAAATTTTATTTCTTAAACAGTAGAATGATAAGGAATATCCATCGAATTCGAGTTAATAGAAAGGAAGGTGCCTGAATGGGTTACAAAAGGGTGAAATCATAAGCTTAGCCGAGCTTTATTAATTGCTTCAAAATGGTAAACAAAATTTTATTTCTTAAACAGTAGAATGATAATGAATATCCATCGAATTCGAGTTAATAGAGAGACAGATGCCTGTATGGGTGACGAAAAGGGTAAAACATATAACTAGCCGAGCTTTATTAATTGGCTTTAAATTGATAAACAAAAATTGATTTTATTAAACAGTTGATAAGTTTTTTTTAATGGCATTTTTTATCGTTAACGGAAAATTGCATTTATTGGGTTCTTTTACTAGGGTAGCCCTCTTCAGCCGTCTAATTTTGACTATTATGTCATATCAGGAGTATCCCATTATATTCACCCTAATTCACCGTAATTAAAAAGTTGGCATGATTTTCTTATCATTTGATTTTTTAACTTTAATAATATATCTCTTCTCGGCCTATATAAACGAGATTTGCAGATTCAGTACTCACAGATGCACTGTACCAATGCGTGGTTTACGTTAGCGTTTAAAATTGTGGCGAGTCCTCTCGTTTGTGCAATGGTGACGTCTTCGATTGTTTAGGCAATCGTTTCTCACCTATATTTCGGTGATCAGAGACCTATTTCTCACGATCTTTTGGGTAGAGTACTCGAATAAACCGAGGCGATTGAATGTAAATCGCATTACCTAGAAATGTGGCCAATTTAATATATAAAGTCACTGTAAGAACATTTCACAACGAGAGTTCTAGGGATTAAATATCACTTGAGTTGGACTTCATTTCCTGCCAAGTGCTCGATTACACATGAAATTTATAGTTTAACGTTCTCAATCTCTACTTTATTTTTTAAAATACTTGAGTTTTGCGACTAGGATGTGCTTTAGATCCAATAGCTTCGTCATTACAACTACGTAATAACGTAGCTATTAAGTAGTTGGCCAATTATTGAAGTCTGTATCTAAAGCACGTCTAACTTAATTATAATAAAAAATAAAGATTTAGAATGTTAAATAGGATATACGAAACGAAAATTGATGTCGGCGAGTTAAATAAACGGCCACATACTTCTGGTCTCCATAATTATGTTCTCTTGCTTTAAAGAATTGTTTCGCTTTCCATGCTAATTTTTTGTCGATGCGATTCAATATTATAAATTTAATCTCTAGCTCGGTCTAGCCCGTCCCTCTTGTAATATTTTAGGTAAGGCTAGGTTAGTTAATCCCTCGACCTCCCCCGTCCATCTGGTAATCCCTCCAACTAGTTAATCCTTAGCTCGGGCTATTTGTAATATTTTAGGTAAGGCTAGGTTAGGTTAGTTAATTCCTCGAATTAGCCCATCGCTCCAACTAGTTAATCCCTCGGGTTACCCATTCCATCAAGTAATCTTTAAGGTTAAATTAGGTTAATTAAACCCTGGAAATAGCCATCCCTCCAACTAGGTAATCCCTATAACTCGGGCTAACCCGTTCCTCTTGTAGTATTTTAGGTAAGATTAGTTTAGGTTAGTTAATCAATTGAACTAGCCCATCCCTGTTTTACAACTTAGGTAAGGTTAGGTTAGTTAATCTCTGTCTTTCGAGATTTGTACCAGGGTCTAAATTACGAATAGATTGAAGCCTCAATTAAACGCTTTAATTTTTATTCAGCATTAGTAAGAATTAAGGTTCAATAAACCTATAAAGCAAAATAGTGAAATGTGGAAAAGGTGTATATTTTTGGAGAAAAAAGGACAGAAATTATACAAAAAAGAGGTTGCTTCGCACCCTTAAAAAAACTCTTTATCTAACTCGAATCAAACCCGTGAAGGGACAGAAATTATTTGTTAGAGAAAGAGCAATTTCATATCTTTAAAATTATAGTTAGTAGGTTTAGTCTACTACTTCAAAGATTTTATTACTATTATATATTTTCCAAAAAACGGATAAAGACGACCTAGGAAACCTTCCTCTCCCATTGATGTTAATTTTAAATTCTATCAGTATCACTAATAAAATTAGCTAAAGATGGAGTTCCTTTAATGTATATATATATTTATCATTAGTCCTAGGTCGTCTTTATCCGTTTTTTGGAAAATATATAATAGTAATAAAATCTTTGAAGTAGTAGACTAAACCTACTAACTATAATTTTAAAGATATGAAATTGCTCTTTCTCTAACAAATAATTTCTGTCCCTTCACGGGTTTGATTCGAGTTAGATAAAGAGTTTTTTTAAGGGTGCGAAGCAACCTCTTTTTTGTATAATAACTATTGTCCAGAAATTGCGCGAAAAAATGATAAAATTAAAGTTAAATTGTCAGTAATCTGTTTGAGTATCGGTTAACCCGTAGATATCTGCTCAAAAACAATGGAATCAGTTTGGACAGATAATTCTTGTATAAAAATCAGTTAAATAGAGATTGAATATGGTCGGGTAAACAGTTTTTATCAGTTAACTTATTTGCGGCTTGCGCAATATCTGATACGCGAAACGTATAAGTTTGTTCTAAAAAGATAACAATTGGGAACACTACATCTGTATTTTCTTAATTGTTAGTTTATCAGATGCGGTTAAAGGCTCCCGAGCCGAAAGCTCTCGTATTGAATATTTGTGGTCGGTTACGCCAAATAAATCTAAAAGTTTTTAATTTCATGATCACGCCATAGATAACATTATAGGTTTAATATTTACCGCTACATACTTTAAAAATAGTTAAGAAAATAATTAAATAAAAATGTATTTATAATTAGATGATACATGTACGTAAAAATGTATTTATAATTATATACATGTACGTAAAAGTGTATTTATAATTAGATACATGTACGTAAAAGTGTATTTATAATTAGATACATGTACGTAAAAATGTATTTATAATTAGATATATGTATGTAAAAAACGTTTTATATATATTTGACGAAGTGAATTATCTATTCTTTAAAGGGTAAATAAAAACTGATGTATCACTTTCTTGATTTTACGTTTTTCTGAATATATGTTATCGAAAACCTAAGAAAAATATTTACTCTTATTTTTAATCATCTCCTAAATATGATAGAAAAGCTTTTAAAAGACCTCATTTAAAAGTTGTCTGCTACATAAAAAAAGAGCTCCTGTGTTTGAATTTGCAAGGCATACACCCGACCAATAGACGCTCTCGCAAAACCCCGAGGCTATGATATTACAAACGCCCGACTTTAAATGAAATGAAAGCGCGGGAGTTTGAATTTCATTTATTTAGGCTCGATTTAGGCTTAGTATTATTAGAGAGAAATAACTACGCTTAAGCAGACCTTGCGAATTAAATTAAATTAGGGTGAATTAAGTTTTTTTAAATGAAGGAAATTAGCGTTTCCAACAGTTGTGTCCCTATCAAAAGTATTTAGCCTGATTATATATATGCTATCTATGGTTTCTCTAGGGTCACATTGTCAAAACGGCGCCTATTGGTCGGATGTTTGCCTCGGAGATTTAAACACTGCTGCTCCATGCTTTTTTGTAGCAGACAACTAAGTCTCATTCTTCAAACGTTTTCTACCATATTTAGGAGATGGGTAAAAAACTTTTTAAGTTTTTCTTAGGTTTTCTATATCGTAGATTCAGGAAAACGTAAAATCAAGAAAGTGATACATCAGTTTTCATTTACCCTTTAACTATGTATTATTTAAGAAAATTTACATTTTATATTTTCTTCGCCGTATTTCGAGTGATTTTGCGGCTTAATTTTAGTAAGGTTTCTTTACGTTATTCGAGTAAATATGATACGATCCCGAGAGATTCTTGTTGGCTTCGATATATCAACTTATCCAATGAGATATTTATTACATAATATAGTGGATATAAATTATTCATCACGCCATATATCTTCGTATTAACCGAATGAAAAACTTTTGATATGAAATAAATATGATGGGTGGAAGTTACAAATATACAATCGTTATTTAGTAATATCTTTTAACGAACGTCTCACGACGCTGGTATAGCAACATTTGATAATATATTCATACTCTATTTAAAGAGCTACTATTAGCTGAAATGAAGTATATTTTTCTGATTCCTTTTGTAAAATAACGCTCCCTTGAATTTTTTCAAAATTTTTGAGGTACAAATACTATTAGAAATTATTTTTTGAAGCTTTATATCCTAAACGTGGAATTTCTCTATTATGCCAACAAACCAATCATTCCAAGCGCCTATCCTATGAGGTACTGGCGACATCTAGGTGATAACGTAAAGATCTTGGTTTAGATTTAAGATTTGATTTTTTTTGGAAAATTAGACTTTTAAAAATTTGTAGGCACCATTATCATCAAAAGCTCGTAACTGGCATATCTTATGGTTTTTTAAACGTACCTGCTTCTTCAATTGGAGAAAATTTGTAAACTTAAATCTTAAATTTAAACTAAGAATTCTATATTATCACCTAGATGTTGCCAAGGATTCTACGGTCTTCGCGAGAGCCTCGTGTAATTGGCTCTTTGGCAACAGTGAATAAAATTCAACACAAGCTAAACCTATTAATAAATTCTAATCGAATTATTTTTTATTAATAAAATGTGAAAATATTCAGCAGGATATATTTAATTACAAGGAACCAGGGAAAAATTAAAATGGGTATGAATTTTTCACTTAATAATTTCATTTTAAATGAGGAAATCGTAGCAAAATCCATATTTCGTAGATTATTTATTCATTTCACTCTTCCAATAAATTAATGCGTTAATTCCATTTATTTCGCTGTAATTACATAGAAGGAATATATTTACTTAGACGTTGGCCAGACTAGTAACTTTTATTTCCTTTACCAAATCAAAAATTCTGGTAAGGTACGGACAGATATAAAACATTTAATATCTTTCGCGAGTAGCCCGATCGACAATTTACAAATTGGACTTCGGTTCTTTTATATAGCCATTAAAGGGAGAATTCAACCTAACAGCAAGTGGAATTTTATCGATTCCTTATCGCTTAAAGGGAGAATGCAACCTAATTACAAGTGATTTTTTATCGATTCCTTATCGTTTAAATAGGCCTAATACATCGATAAAAAGTTTACAAAACAAATATTAAACTAGAAATAAATTTAAAACTTACCCTGATTCATGGAGATCCTGAATTGAGTCCGTGTAAGGTCTAGCGACCAATGAGCAAAGGCCCGTCGTTCACGCGAGATCTCCACGAGACTTACGTCAAGTGCGATTGGTCGCTAGACCTTACACGCGAGGAAATCAGGAGCTCCACGAATCCCACTAAGCCTATTTTCAGGGTAAGTTTTAAATTTATTTCTAGTTTAATATTTGTTTGTAAATATTTTCAGTAGTGGATTAGGCCTATTTAAAGGATAAGGAATCGATAAAAAAAAATCACTTGTAAGGTTGCATTCTCCCTTTAAATAGTCCTATAGTCCAACAGTAAAAAATATAGAAATATTAAACTAGAAATAAATTTAAAACCAAGTCTAAATTTAAACTAGAAATAAATTTCAAACTTAATTTAATTAATAGAGATATCCTCAACTCATCGTATAAGGACTAGCGACCAATAACATTGATCATGGAGATCCTGCATTCTGCATATAAGAGCCATCGACCAATGTCAATGGTCGCTAGTCCGTATATGGGGAGTTCTGCTGATCTCCTTGAATCCAGCTAAGCCTATTTTCTGGGTAAGTTTAAAATTTATTTCTAGTTTAATATTTGTTTTTAATTTTTTACTGTTGAATTAGGCTTATTTAAACGATAAGGAATCGATAAGAAATCACTTTAAGGCTGCATTCTCCCTTTAAGATATGTTGTGTAGGTATGTTTCTCGTTATACATCAATTTAGAAAATTATCCAACTTTTATATAATTTTCAATCAAATTTAAATTTTAAATAAAAATATTATTTTAATAATATAGTGTCAATCACAGCTGTTGAAGCTTTATCTATTAAAACGTATAACATTGGATTAGATTTCTTAAAATTCGTGTAAAATAAAAGAAATGAAAAATTTATGATTGAAGGAAATTTTCTTATCCTATATAACTCGGATAAGGCCTGCATTTTTGGATAAAAATGGGTATAAGTATTATTCTATCGTCGGATTAGTTAATAATAATATGCGAATATAATTCAGTAAATTTATTCGTACAACTTTTGTGAACTGAATAAGACCATCGTGAATGTCAATCAGATATATCTGTTCGCGAAAAACATCCATTTGTTATTCTAATTAACGTATCTGAATGTGAGGCAAAACTTTTATTCCTACTCATTTTTTATAGGAAATTGATACGTTATACGAGTTATTCATTCACCGATAAGAAAAATTTGAAACTAGAGTTTTTTCGCGGATTTAACCCAAATTGAGATCTTGAAGCTAGAAAGTAGTAGTTAAGTCGGTTCCTTCCAATTTAGATTAAAATATAATTATTATATTTCATTCTACATGGATTTTGAGAAACGTGGTATTTTTATCTTCGCATTATCCGTTCGAATAAACGCGTAATTTCTTTATTAATCAAGCTTAAAAAATTGATCTCCGGATAATTCGTATCCGTTTGATACACGAGATTCAAATGTCTGAAAACCAAAGCCCAGTTAGTAATGGATATTCTAAGTTATTCATTATCCGATTCCGAGCTCTTGGTAAAATGATTTAAAAACTAGAATTAATAAGTCCTAATAAATAAATCTACGATTTAAAGCCAAAAAAGGGGGAGTTTGCATGGACTACATTTTTCCAATGACGTTTAACATTGTGTATCAATTCCCTTCAGCATTTTTAATTTTGCTAACGTTGCGATCCTTACCGACAGAAAGACATACGTCATAGAAAATTATATATATTGATAGTAAGATTCGTTAGGTCTACTCTTGGGATTGACTGTTTTCTTCTTTTTGAACTTGACCGAGGTGTATTATGACTGTATAGTGAGATATATTTTAGTACCAAATGATTTTAATAACTTAAATAAGACGAAACTGGCCGATATTAAGCTATATATAGCGAATACGCCCTAACGCCTATAATAAAGCTTTCATTACACTGTTTCATTGCCTAGGTGCTCGCGGAAAAATATTCAAAGGCGAAAGTCCTTATAATTTTCTAAATTTAGGGGCATCCATAGGAGGGATTTTTAAATAGTGTGTCTTTAAAGCTCAGTATTTCTTAGTCCGATAGCGCCGTGTTCGAAATCTGTTACTTGTCATGGCTTCGGGAATACGAAAATTTCAAAAGCGGCTCACCATTCTATTTTCTAATAGACCACTTGCTGCTATTACTCTATATTTATTTGCCCCTGAATGAGAGCTTTGCCTTGGACACGGTTGTACGAGTGTTGAAACACTTCTACAGGCGTCCCATAGAAAATACATTATGATATTTGCCCCTGAATGGGAGCTTTGACATAGGCATGGTTGTGCGAGTGTTGAAACACTTCTACAGGCGTCCCTTAACCTGTATGATATTTGCCCTTGAATTGGAGCTTACCTAGGACACGGTTGTACGAGTGTTAAATAACTTTTATAATGGGGTACACTTCGTGCGGCACCAAATAAACCGGTAAACCTGTATTTAACGTCCCATAATTGATTTCTACGGGACGCCTGTAGAAGTGTTTCAACATCTGTTATGTCCATCGCTGTCTTTCCAGCTTAGCGGAATTTCACTCTGCCATATTTACCTAAGCAGTTACACTATCTATCATGAAAATACATTATCACTCTTGTTATTACGTTGTTAGTTTTATACCCAAACATTTGCCGTTCATAGGAACTGCCGAATGTTGCTACCTATAGAAATATAGCTTATATTATTTCCTTCGCCTGATTCTTTGTTATTCAGCAAGGATGTTTAAAATGCCTGGTGATTGCTGAAATTGGGCCCTGGGAAAAAAAATCGCCGTCATAAACAGAAACCCAGACACAATGCGCAGTGCACTTTCTTTATCGCCACCTATTAGTTAATCCCAAACAGAATCAACAATACGCCTAGCGTTATTTTGAGCATATTCTCCGTAGAAAAAAGGTTAAAGGTGCATTTTCATAGTCGCATTTATCATGAAAATTGCTTTGCACACCTGACGAGGCTACAATAAGGTAATCGATACAAGTGTCTATAGGGTTTTCGTTAATTTGTTTTTGATGGGGAAGAGATCTGGTTTGAAGTCGCAATCGTGGATCGGTTCTACCTTAGACCCCTATCCTATATAGATTCTACCAGACTTCTATCACTTTATTCCATAGAAGTAAACAACGCCCCGTAGCTTAATACTATCAGCAAAGGGCCAGGTAAACGTATGGCCCTTCACTTAAAAATAGCCAAAAAAGTCATCACCCCTGTTTGGTTCGAGTGATTTGGACTCTTCCTTGTTATTTTGAGTAGGAAGAGAGGGACGGAATTTAGGCGTGCCGCGCTTGCCTATATGGTCTTCCCTCCCAGCTCCGAAATTTCTCCAAAGAGTGGCGCTTCCTCCGTTCACTATTCACACCAACTGCGGCCGCTAGAGTGTGTCAAATCAGAATCTGCCTGTGCATTACCTGACCCTTAGCTGATAGTATTAAGCTACGGGGCGTTGTTTACTTTGATGTAATACAGTGATGGACTTTTGATTCTACGGATAAGGGTTCGATCCGACACCGAAATTTTAGGAGAATAGTAAGAAATCAAGAGATGGGTTGAAACGCTTGTCAACTATCGAACCAAGATCGAAAATTGAGCAAATAGAGAAAAATCTAGACGGGTGGGTGTTATTTCAGACGTTTTTATACTATAAGTGCCAGTTTTCTCCCTCATTGGTAAATAGAATTTCTTTCTGAAGAAGGAAAACATCGCGCTGTAATGTTATATAAGATTATTTTCAAATATGAACGAACAGATTTCATAAGATGTTTCAAGAGACAAAAGCCGCGTTCATACTAGGCCTTGGAATCGGTTTAAACCGTTTCAAAACGTTTTGCTATAGAGTCGTGTGAACGGGATTTGAAACTGTTTCGGGAACCAGTTTCATACCGATTCGGTTTCAACAACCGTTAGATGAAGCTACGATAAATCGACTTATAAAGATAACGCGTGACGCTTAAAACGATTCCAGGCGATGTGAATATCGGTTTTACCAAGAAGGATCAGACAAGGAGAGGAAAAGTAGGGCTGCGTTGAGTTAGAGAGAGAAGAGCCAACCTCCCACTCGGGTGGAAAGGGGGATAGGAAATTCTCGGGGTAAACTGTTGTCAAGTGGTCACTAGCGTCGTTGGCTACTACGAAGCTGATAAAGGATCCGTTTTACCCACGTGACAACATTTTACCACGAAACATCTCTACCCCCGTTCTCCCAGAGTGGGAGTTTAGGCCGACGCAGTAGGAACTGCGCCGTCCCCACTTTTCCTCTCCTTGTCTGATCCTTCTTGGTTTTACTTTACAGTTTCAAATCGATTAAGAATTGCTAGTGTGATCGTAGCTAAAGTAAAAAAACTTTAGTATGAAAGTCTGGTGGATGAATTTATAAAGTATTTTTGAAAAAATATAATAGGATATATTTATATTAAGGCCTGCTGACCTTATTATATGAATATTCTTAAGGAATACATTACTTGAACTTCTTTTATCAATCTATTCAAACTCGAGTTGGCAATACGTTGCATATGTAATGTTTTACTATATATTTTACGTAGATGAAAAATAGTGAAAGTACTAGAGCTCCCCTCAACAAACCAAAAGACTCGAAACCATACGTCTATTGGTTGATTGATTTCAAGAAACTTTAAAAGTACGTGCCGTTAAAAGAACTACGTGATATTGCCATATGACCATGTCTTGTCTTTTTCATCGGGTGGATTAAACGCTTATCCAATTTTAAGCCGCGAATATGTCAAGGCGTTTAACGTCTAGATTACGAGTAACATTCTAGCTTATGATTACACGCGATTTACTTTACTTCTCGGTATCATCCCCTTTTTGATTCTAATTGTTAGCTATTGATGCGACCTTATTAAGTCTTCTAGCTAGTGATGATGTTATTTTAACATATGTTTTTCTGTACCCTGACAATAGCTATCTAGGTCTATGCCTATGGCCAAGGAACTCCGCCCACAAACATTTTTCCTTATAGGTCTACATTTGGTATGGCAGTCAAACCTCCAGATCCGAAAATATCTACCGTTACTTTCGAGATTGTGGTACTTGACATAATGGAGGTATAACGTCCAGGATGAATAAAAGTGACTTGTTATCTTTAGTATTCCTTCGACACTTATTTTGAAATTCAACTGATTTGTTTCTGCTTGACTTGGTTTTGAAAATTATGTTTTGAAACCAAGTATGGAAAAGAACTATATTTCCCTACGATAATAATTTTAAAATGGCAGTTACTTACGTTAGACCCTTTCTACAAACATGAAAACGCGTCTTAACAAGAATTCTACCGTAAATTCCTTTTGAAACGAACTCTGTGACCCAAGTAGTCTTAAGTTAATTGCTGCCATTGCTTGATAATGGATCAATATGCATTAAGCTCTGGTCTTAATGCGTTGCATCGCCAAGAAAACAACACACAGACGGAAAAGGGATTTGCGAACTTTGTTAGTCGACGCTCGTGTAGTGTTCCAGGCCTAAAATAATCACCGAACGAGAATAATTATGAGAATCCTAATTCTTCCTACGCATGTCTTTTCGGTTTGGCTCTAATCCAATTGGCCTACAACGATTTTGATAAATTCTATTTCCTATACAACTTAAAATGAAAATCTTGGTAGTTAAGACTCGTAATTTTAGATAAATGATTTACTCATTTTGGGATTATTTACTATTAACTGTGGAATTTCTGTTAATTTCACCGTTTTATCTAAAACTTGGCGGCGTTTTAACGAACGGTTAACTGTTAAAAAGAAGTTCTGGAATTGGTTAATCGGTTATCCATTGGACAAAGGTGCGAAGTCGAATGAAAAATTTGTGATGGGATATTTATCTCCGAATTATATGGCGGTCATCGATTATACGGATATCTTTAAAATAAATGAAAAATAATACGCAAATATGATTGAAAAACAATATTTATGGGATATTTTTTAAATATAACCCCATAGCAAGGAAATGGTCCACCTCTACCAAGAGTCAGCCTTGTCTCGAAGAAGTTTCCAATAATTTTGTGCTCAATAATTCCAAACGTAACATTTACCCTCCGTCTAATTTGATAGTAATTTTTGTATTAACCAATGAGGATTTTGTTGGATCGATCGGATTCAGTCCTGGAAACCTATCTTAACGCTCTTTATTTAATAGTTGCTTTCATAAAAGAGGAGGAGTTTACTTAGTGCATGTTGCCGTCGACGTCATCAGCTATGTAATAGCTTGTAAAGTTCATAGCGCTCGTGAGCACCGAGCATTGCTTAAGCTTATTTTTTTTCTATATTATCAGGGGTCAGCTCCCAAGGTCGGGTCTCTCCCGAGTGACTTCTGAGCCCTCTGACCCCTAGCCCCGTATAGCCTTAACTCCACGTGATTTCGTGACGTAGTTAGCAACATTCGAACAAGATGACGCACCCACAACTTTTTATAATATTAACTATTCTGCCATAAAATATTGTACTTCTTTAGAGTTTTAAGCCTCCCATATAATGGCTACTATTTGAAAACCTTCCAGTCGCGCCACTTTTTCTAATATATTCCAAAACTCCAAAAAGACTCCTGCCCCTTCTAGTTATATCACTAACCTATTCATAAAAAGATAAACGGGAAAAAGTAATTTTAGGAACTTTTGTAAATTAAGTGAGAAAAGTAACGTTCCCCCAGAAACGTTTTTCTCTTACTTGGGCCTCGCTAATACGAAGTCAGGGAACTATTTTTATGACTCCCCTCCGATCGTCTGGGACAATGGCACTCGCGGTACTGGTTTGAAAAGAAATGAAAAGCTACTGCTTCTCAATTTGGATAATAGTTTAGATATCCCGTAAGAGCCACGCGTGTACGAGCGCGAAATATATTTTTACGGACAATATTATTCTTTGAAGAAAGTAAATATTAAAGCTGGATATTTACTCCGAAACCACGAGGTTTTTGAAGCCTTTTACGACGCCCCAAGGATAGCAGTTTATAAAAATACACCTAGGTTAACAATATCAGTGATAATTTCCCAATGGGTTTCATATTTTTAAAGATAAAATTTTTTACTATTTCTAAATGTTACTTGATGTTTTTCTTTCACAACTTTATCTTACTCCAAGCTCAGTTCATACCAGTAATCAAAAAACTATCAAGTACATGTATGGCACGGCGTTTTTACCAATTGATAACGGTTGTCCAAAAATTAAAAAACAGCATCATTAAGAGATAGTAATCGGACCCCAGTTACGATGAGAAATAACTATTTTCGATTATTTTGAAAATAAAGTCGTCAATTATAACTATGATCACGAAAAAATCAGATACATTTATCAATATGGAATGTAATTATTAGTAATGATATAACCATATCCAACCATTTAAAGTTTGTTTATAAAGAATTTTAGTCGAAATTAATCGATTATCCACAATGGTTTATCCACGATTAATTACAAACTCGTAAACAAGTTTTCGATTATATTACAGATCTCTGCGAAATATTTTAACGGTGAAATTAACAAAAAATACGATAAGTCAAGTTTATGTTAAAGTCTACATGATACGTGGTATAGCTCTTATCCTGAGTCCCATCACGTAAGTTACGAAAAAACCAGTTTTAGTGTAACTAAAAAAGGCAGGGTTCGAAAAAACCCGGGTTTTTCCGGAAAAGCCCAGCCCACCGGGTTTTAATGGGTTTTAACGGATTTTTCTGGGTTTTTGGGTTTTATTGGGTTTTTCATTTCGTCATTTGGAATAGTGTAATCAAAGCTACGAAATAGACTTGGAACGGAGAAAGCCTTAAAGCTATTTAAAGTATATAGCTGTGATAAACCAAAGCAAAAGTAAATTTGTATTTTAACAGGGTTCGTACACAACCTGGAAAACCTGGAAAAGTCAGGGAAATAGAAAGTGGGTACAAAAGGTCAAGGAAAAGTCAGGGAAATAGAAAATGGGTCCAAAGGGCCAAGGAAAAGTCAGGGATATATATTTTTGGGTGAAAGTCAGGGAAAAGTCAGGGAAAACGGTGATGATTTGTAGCAGTTGCGAAGTGGGTAATATTTTTAGCTGAAATGTTTTATACGGAATTATTTTTTCTCTCAACACTTCAAATTAAGGCGCAATTTCTTTTTCTACTAGGTTTAGTTATCCTCATCAATGGTCAGGGAATTTATTGTAAAATGGTCAGAGAAAACCTAGAAAAGTCTGGGAAATTCAATTCGAAAATTTTGTACGAACCCTGTTGAAATTTCTTCCAAATGAGAGAATAAATATTCTAGTGTTTGAATTAAAAAAAGAAAAAGGGGATTTGCAAATAAGGTTTTATTTGGTGAGTTTTTGGTGGGTTTTATTAAGTGGGTAAAACCCAGTAAAACCCGCGGGTTTTACTGGGCTGCGATTTATTATGTCGAAGCCTGAAAAAAGGCGTCACTGAGTTCAGGTTCAGAAATGAAATGAGTTTTCCCTTTCGGCTTCCCTTTGAAGTAGAATCATCTTTGCCAATTTGTGGGCCCGTTATGGCGACAGCGTTCAATCGAGTAGATTGTTTCTTTGCCCAAAGTTAACGAGTACCACGGAAATATCCCGAAGGCTGTGGGCGGGTATAGCTAAGTGCCTTCGAAGCTAGATTATTAGATTTTAAAACTTTCGTCCTTTGACTTAATTCTCTTCCTCTTCTTGCTCGCTCCATGAATAAATGACGAGAACATCCAAGGGAAGGTTCGGAAAAAAAAATCGCCCCATTCTTTCCATTTACTTTAAGCTAAGAGGTTGACTTATCTATTTTACAGAAAGAGAACTCGAGAAATGCAAAAAGGAAATTCATTTTTTGGCGTTTTTAAGGCCTTCGGTTCGAAATAACTAGGGAATATTGTCTAAAACCAGTACCATTTTAGGTTTTCTACAGACCCGAATTCGAGCACACCCAAGTTACCCGACTCGAAAGCTCCCCCCCCCTCCCAAAAAAAATGTTTATTTATGTTTTATTAGTTACTACTTTTGCCATCATTTGCCGTTAAAGGGCGTTTTTTTATTCATCGTTAGAGGGCAGTTTTTTTTTATTCATCGTTGAAATTAAACTTTTTCTATAGAGAAAACAACACAGTATTGAATGAAAAACCTTATGTACGAGATGTATCGACCCGAGGTCCATCTTTGGTGTACCCGGAAGATAATATTCACGAGTTCATACGAAGAATGTTTAGAACTGATACACCTGGCTGTTTTTCAAAAACTAGTACTGGGATGGCTTCCTCCCGTAACCAGATTTTTGGAGAACATTAAGGCACGCTATCTTGGACAACGCGTTGAAATCGGAGTTTCAGAGCTCAATACATTGAGACAATGAGGCTTCCTATTTAATGCTCAAAACGAAGAAAATATTCGAATATCTTACCCTTAATTGATTTTTCCCTTTTCTCTATGGTATAATTTGGTTTTAAATGTGTCTGAAAATTGCCAATTGGCAATTCACGAGTCCGTACGATAAAAGCTGTCTAATTTTCCACCCTGTTTATCAATAAACGAATTCGAAATTGAAGAAGTGGCAGGGGCAGAGCGCCATTGCGGTACACTCTTTACGTGCCCATCTGTTAAGAGATGTCCTAACGTTAGTTCCCCTTCTGATCCTATTCTGATTGGCTAAGCTATATGACGAAAGAGACAAACTAGGCGGTAACCCCTTCCCTCGCGCTTCGAGCCTTGAGCGTTGCTCATAGCAAGGGGTGTAATACGTGGATAGGTACGATCTATTGTTATAATTCATTATTATATTTTTACCCAATGACCGTAGCCCCTGGAAGTTGGATTACGAGTACGGAAATTTCGAATTTGTCAATGGCTGACAAATATTTCGCTAATATTTCGTACTTTCTAATTAAATCTTAAGAGCCATCACAAGTTTTAAGAATATTTAAACGTCATATTTGATTTCCTTATGATCAAATTGTCAAACAATTATTTTAAAATTAACACGGCAAATAATTCACTACTGGTCGGATTCCATTTGTTTTACCAGGAATTCGGTAATAAGCCTCCCCCATTTATTTCTCCGAATGAAACAGAACATTCCACTTAAGGCATATACTTATGTTAAAATTGAGGCTGTCACGGATTTCTCACGAGTTCGAAAAAGGTAATTTTAGTAGCATTTTCCCAATCGCCACATTCAAAATTTATGGTAGCTCTCGCGCGACATTTCTTCGTATAGGTATTTAATTCAGAAAGTCCCGCCTTTCACTCGGAATTATGCTCCGGAATATTAAATATATAGAATTTTAGCATTTAAATTTTGATATTTCTTAAAAGGTGTAAAATTTTAAATAGTATTTACTAATAAAAATAGTACACGTACGTCTTTAGAAAAAATGGTTACAGCTTCACTTTAGTTATTCTACTTACGTTCTAACATACTGTATTGCTTTTGTGTTATTATTATTATTATTATTATTATTATTATTATGGAAAACATACTTTTCAGGTTCGTATAGCAATCAGGCTTGTAATATTTTCCACTACTACAGGGGATTCGAAACAAATAGAAAATTTAAGGTCGACTATTCATTTCCATTCTCCCCTTTTCTTGTTTGCCCAGAAAATGACTTCACTTTCTCGTATTGTGGTCGTTAAAGGGTGGGTGAAGTTGAAAATCAAGTGATTTTTGTCAATTCTACTATTCTTGATTGATTGCGTATTATAACATTCAGGAAATGTCTCTGAAAAGATTCTGGTTTTGGCATTCAATTAAAAGGGAAAAGAAAATGCGACTAATCAAAAGGCTCCTCACTTTTGGCTTCGTGAAATATCCACGACACGCCCTGTTTTACGCACAATCAAGAACTAGATTTAGCGTGATTCAAGGAAGGTCTTCCGCAGCACGTTTCACGGAGATTTTACGAGGCCCAAGGTACATGGGGCGTTTTTTGACCGGTCGGAGGTTCTAATTTTAATTTTTATGGGAAACGCGTCTTATTTTTAGAAGCAGAATAAATAAACAAGATGGTAATCCCATATATAACTACACCTCTTACGGTTGAAAACGATGAAGAGGTTCCCCTTTTTCGTGTTCCCCTTTTCAATCTTCGTGCCGTTCCCTTTGTGACGCCCCATTTGAGACAATCCCTTTGTCACAAGTTTTTTCAAGTTATCATACGCGATGGCTAGTCACCATTCTAAAGGCGGCGGCAACGGCAACGCTGCACAAAAAGCAATACCTACACTTTACTCCCTAGTATGAGGTGTAGGTAAATATCACATCATTTTCCTCTTCATCCTCCCTTTAAGCGCTAGCGTTTTCATTCAAACTTCTATAATACTAGATATGTTTCAATATGACCACCTTGGGAATAATACAACTATAAAGAAGCTATAGGTCCACATGGGAAACATTCGCCAAAAATTAAATATATTCTCTAAGAAGTAATTTACAATTTATTCCCACCAAGCTATATTATTTTACGAGTCCCCAAATATTTAAAGTCGACACGCAACTTGACTCGTTTCCTCCCCTTGTTTCGCGCCAAGCTCGCGAATTTGATCCCAAGAAATTGAGAAATAAGCGAGTCTATTTTTAGCTATAAAGTAATGTCGGATTTACTTTCAGTTTTCTCCCATACAATAACAATAAATAGGCTTACTTAATGAGGACAAATCTTCTAGTTCAAAAATAGTTCTGAACACCACCAAATAGACCAAGGAAAAACCGACGTCACACTAGATGGGTAAAAACAGCCTAGCGAATTTATTTAATTTCAAAAGAATAAATTCGCTATTTTGGTGCTGACTGCTGAGAGATCAATTTGAAAAGGCCCGAAACGAGTCAGCTCGCCTGTCTACTTTAAGGTTTATGATATTTTAATTTCAGGGAAGGAATTCGAGTATATAAGAGCTGCATGAAACCACTAAAACTTCTTGTTTCTACGTTTAATTCTTGAAATATTATAATATAATAAGAATTATTTTTTGCGGAGAATATGTAATTTATCAAAAAAAAAAAAAAAAAAAAAAAAAAAAAAAAAAAAAAACTGAGATTGGTTAAAAAAAAAAAAAAATAGAATTTTAGCAGAATTTTTTTTTTTTTTTTTTTTTCGAATTAGTCTAGGCCTTGTTCAATGGGCATGCTTCAAGGAGTGTAGTACAGTGGAAGACCAGTGAAGGCTTCACAGGCTTTCCATTGTACTAACTAGATGCAGCATGGCCATCAATGTCCTGTTGAAGTTACAACTCAGAGTCTAACTCCGAATGTTTGATCGAATTCAGACGCAACTCTTATTTTTTACTAAATATCGTACTATCCTAATTAGGCATCACTATACCTATTTTACAACATACCAGAAAAATCCGATAATTTACATTTGTGTTAAACAAATCAGTGGAAATTTAACGTATTCCGGTCGTTATTAATGATAATATAACTTAGCTCGATCTTAAAGGGAGAATGCAACCTAATTACAAGTGATTTTTTATCGATTCCTTATCGTTTAAATAAGCCTAATCCACCGATAAAAAGTTTACAATACAAATATTAAACTAGAAATAAATTTAAAACTTACCCTGAAAATAGGCTTAGCTAAAATAACCGTCACTTTTTTAAAATATCAATAGTTTTCTTACCTGGAAAATGTGTCTCACGATTGTTAGCCGGAGAATTCTACTCACGCCGTTTTCTATGTCCTTAAGATACAATTTTTACCCAGGTGAGGCTAATTTAACCAGCATATTTGAACTCACGTTGCCCGAATCTTTTCGAACGTGTGCTTTCGACAACTCGATCGGTAAACTGAAATTGTATTAAGAAAAACAAAAATTAATAAATAAATAAAAAAAAGAATTTTATCATGATTTCTTTAAAAAAAATTTTAAGAAAATGGTTGAAAATTACAAAAAATTTAAAAAAAGTTATTTTGGGCCTACGCTCTTTTCGATGGATGTACTTCGATTTTTTCTCTAAAATGTTTTTTTTATCTTATTCACCCCCCCCCCCATACTGCAATCCTACTGGGGCTTTTATAAACCCTTAATATTACTTAATTTAGGTTCATTTGAGGCTTATCAAACTTGAAAGTGACGTCAAACACAAGTTACACAACATATAAAATTAATTTCCGCATGAAATGTTTATGATTTCCGTAAGCCCGGGCTAGGCCCCTGAAGTCAGAGAAATAAAAATATTGAAATAAATTCTAGAAGTCAAAAACCAGTTTATGACTAGAATCTATAAATATATTTTAAAACACTGGCATAAAATCTAATGAAACGGTGAAACCTAGGCTTTATACAATTTTTTCAACTCTGACAATAGCAATTGTCGCTCTGTTTTTTTATAACCATAATGTATGAGGATCGAATTATGTTAATAGTGAATAATTGTTTTCGCCAGAGGCATCACTTTCCGAAGAAATCGTATTGTTTAACAGTTTTTTTTTTGTTTTTTTTTTTTGGTCTTTAGCTTTGGGGCAAAAGGTTTTCTGATCGACGTTTCGTGCACCCTCACCTCCCTCCCGCCCGGAGAGACGGTAGATAGGAAACCAGGTTCGTAAAAAATATTAAACTTGTCGGAATCAAAACATCATGGTTAAAAATTTACCAAGATGTGGGAATGTTTCAGTGAAATCTAGGAGGATATAGGACTATCACTTTCACTATACGGTTAGCGATCGTACGGGGTGCGTTTTTTCTCGGGGTTGAGGAGAGAAAGAAGACCCAATAAACAAGGTCGGGTCGAGTACGGAGATTTACCCCTGGAGGATATAGGGGTGAAGGAGAGTTGGACAGCCTGTTTTCCCATTGAAACACGCTTGCCTCTTTACTGGCCGCTAGCTACAAGCTCCCCTCGTTCTGGTGGTACAGTCACGCGCAACTAGTTTGAGGCGGGTCGTCAACTCGTTGTCTATTGATGACAGTTGAGAATTCGCGATGTCGTGATGCGCGTAGCCAAGGCAACTAGATGGGCGTGAGTGTCTCTCCCTGCGTCAAACTTGAAATCTAAGAACAAGCAGTCCAACTCTCCTTCACACATATGTCTGTCCAAAAACGCAGTGAAATTAAATTATTACTGCATATAACGTAACTTGTCATAAATATGAGGCCCGAGTAGAGGACTGCAAAGGCTTTGGGAGAACGCCAATGGAATTGATAGCATTGCTTTAAAAATTATAATTTGGAGTTCAAAAGGGTTGGCTTTGGAAAGGATTGCAAATTATCAACTGACTTTGGCAGAGAGTCCTGTGAAACGTATTAATTGGCTTTGGGAGGGATTGGGAATCGTGTGAAACGTATTAATTGGCTTTGGCAGAGATTACAATTTTTTTTTTTAGTTTGGGAGTTGGGAGGCTTTATAAAATTAACAATGGCGTTAGCTAGGGTGGCAGTGGCGTTTATACAACATTTACCGTTGGAGTTGGCCAGCATTGGCATGAGTTTTTCATTTTGCAGCTCTCAAGGCCCGAGTTTCTTATTACCGACTTGTAAGGATTATATTAATTTAAAATGTTCTCTAACATGAAAGGTAAAGTCTACAGCAGGTATGTGCTGGCAAGTAAAGTTTGCAGTGGACGAAATATTCGTAAGCTAATTGGATACACTATTTCGATATTCTGTATGTATATTTTGTATATTATTCCAAGTGTATTTCTTTTTGTTTTTCTTTTTTTATTTCATGTCTCTTTGTATCATGTCCCACGGCATAGTCAGGGCGCAATAAGTGTATAGCTTTCTTTACCTGACAAATAAAACTATTATTATTCCCTACATATATATATATACCACTCCTATCTTAATCTTATTATCGTCTCTTTAAAAACCAGCAAGAAATTTTTCTTTTACATTTCCTCAACAGCGTTTGAATATTTTTTTGTTCAAGATTATCACTTGAGCCTAAAGTACATCGCTAATTGAATAAAATTAAACAACGCCCCGTAACTTAATATTATAAGCAAAGGCCCAGGTAAACGTACTAGTCCATCACTTTAAACTAGCCAAAAGTCATCACTGTGTCTGGCTCGAGGGATTTGGACTCTTCCTCGATATTTTGAGTAGGGGTCGGAATTTAGGCGGGCTGCGCTTGGATATTTTTGTCTTCCTCCAACTCCCCAAGAATGGTGCTTCCGATTTCACTAGCTATTCACACCGGCGTCTGCGGTCGCTAGAGTGTCTTGAATCGAAATCTGCCGTTACATTTACCTGGACCTTTACTGATAATATTAAACTACTGGCCGGTGTTTTTTTTTTTTTTTTTTTTTTTTTTTTTTTTTAATGGAATAAAATGATAGGCTTCTGCTTGAGCTTAAAACATATATGTAGTGTACTTAGAAATTTACGCCGCGCAAGGTTCAGCATATTTATGACAAGTTATGTAATATGCAGGAATAATTTGGTAACACAATCTTTGTGGGCAGCCACATGCAGACCTTGCCCATAATTTGATTTCACAACGTTTATGGGCTGAAACATTCCCACATGGACAGAACTTTTGGTTTTACGGGGAGGACCTTCGTATTTTTAATCAATCGGATTTCATTAATTTTTTAAGACAATAGGCCTAGATCCGCAATAAAAGGGGCAATAAATATTTATTCAACGAAATTTAGTTATAAGGGGCTTAGATTTAGATGTAGTAAAATACTAAAGGTCCGGTTTGGTCTGATTGGTAAGAGCACCTTTCTCTGACCCAATGTAGTTCTCCCAACGTGAAGGATTTTCTGGTGACAAATTACACGAAATCACATGATCCTATCAAATGCTTCTTTAAATGATTCTATATATTCCCGGTTTATCAAGTACTGTACTGATTATATTATCGCGTATGGATATCGCGACTTCCATTTCAACATACTTATTGAAAAGTTATGTTACTTATGATAATAGTAAAATTATGTGCCATCGTGTCTGAATAACTATTGGATCATCAGACGATGGCTCGAGTATTGACAAGAAAGCTCTATCAAATTCGGTAAAGAGTTAGAACAGGTTTGATTTTGGTTGCGTTGGAATTTCAATTAATATGTAGAGGCAGATAGGATTGGATTTTGTATGAAGTTATATTTTCTCACCGAAATCTTTTATCAGATCATAAAGTATAATCAGAAGTGGATGAACCCTCGTATGAAGTTTATTATTCCCGGACCTAGTTTAAATATATCTGAAGAGGTACATTTCAAAAATCCTGATTTGCACGCCTCCTAACGGTAGATATATTTTCAGAGCGGGAGTCGAGGTTTGACTGTCATCAAAAAACTAGCCCTATAGGGAAGTGTGGGCGGAGTTCCTTGGCCAGGGGTATAGTATAGTTTATTTCATTCGATTACGTGAAAAGCGAATACAACTTTCTTATTTTTTTGGTGGGTAAAAAACGATGGGTGGTTCTCACCAGCACCTGGGTTTTCGAAGTTCAAGAGAAGTTATAGAGAAAAAGGCAAAAGCTGAGAAAGTTGGATACGCAATGTTTATACTCAAAGAGGCATGTAAATTCCGCTTGTATCGAAACACTGGGTACGCGTGGGAACGCTAGAGCTCGGGATCCTTCTTACATACAGGATTTGCTGGGAATAAATCACGTGCATCCTACATGTTTTGAAGCACCCTTCCCCCAGAAAAGAGAGAGAATGAATATCCAAAGTTGATGTAAAAGACTATGAAGTAAAAGAGGAAAATTTACCCCATCAGAGAGGTGGAATATTAGATTAATAGACTTCAAAGGAGGTTTAATCGACTTCCGACAAAACTGACTAGAAATGGATTGAAAAGGGACTAGTAGGTCGGAAAGCTCTCGAAAAACTGCAGTAGAATTGTCATAAATTAATATAATAACTTATCATAAACTATAATATTCCCTTATCAATTGTTGAGTATTAGAGAATTATGTCTGCGATATTCTGTTGATATTTCATGTCTAGAGCGATAACACGCTTTTGTCTAGCAACTCGTTCAAAATCAAAACTGAAATAGCTAGAGAATTTATTTTTCGCCATCCCTTTATAATTCGCTTCTCGTCGACCATAACCTAATTTAAAATGCTATACGGAAAGTTGAGCGGGAGAAAATTCGTTGCCTGAAAATTCAGAGGGAAAATTTGGTGCGTGGGATAGTCACTGTTAGAAAAGGCTATGCTTTTAGTGTAGAAAATTCTGCGCATTTAAGTAGTTAATGGTTCGGCATATTTTTTGATGAGAGGACGACAATTCGATGGACTACGCTTCAATTATGAATTTCTTTTTTGTTTTTACAAATTCAGGTTAAAGTTTTTTTTAGTTATTTTATTTCTGGGTTGTGTTAGGCTATTTTAGTTGGGAAGGATTACTATTGGCTCGGTTCATATTCCCGTTGGTTTAACTCACATTAATAGGCTTCATGTGACAGAGAAGCAGGTCTCAATCACGATGTTTTGGTTAAAATTCGAACTATCGCGTCAAAACCAAGCTTTTGATTTAATGGACCTTAGTAGGCTTCAAATGAAAGAGAAGCAGGTATCTATATGAATTTGATACAAGATCTCTTGCAAAATTGAAAGCAAAAGCTTGATAAACTTTTATTGAAAATTCGGCTTAATATTTAGTAAATTTCCACTTTAAAATTTTACTGTATAAAAACTATCTCGGGTACAGGATGATTTACTTGTGAAACTATGGATTACGCAATTTTATATTTTTTAAACCATTTTTGGAGAGCACTTTCTAATTTTACAATTACCATGAAATACATGTTATGTATACAGATTGAAGCCAATTTTCAGCTGTTTTTACCATTTGGGTTCAATTTAATTCACGGAGAAGTTTTGCATTCAATATGTTTGTCTGTGTGTCTGTGATTCGTGGGTGTTTGTGCGTCTGTTCACCACGTTCGCAATTTCCCTCGTGTATGTCTATTTACCGTGTAAGCAGTGTTATAGTCTTTCGCAGCCTTGGAACCAACTAAACTAGCCTATTGACAGCCAGTATCGATTTGGAGGTCTGACGCCTCAAAAAGAGGGATGAGATATATTTACACTTTACCGGCCCATTCTTGGGAAATATGAAACAAATTCTTATTCTTATTTATTTTTGGTACTATTTTAAATATGGTGGAATACTTTGAATATGTATTTTCGATACAGTGGATGTCTATCTGGTCTATGTAACTTGTTATTATAGGCCAGATTTTTTTAAACAATTAACTTTTTAACTAGCAAAAACCCGTGAGAAATCATGGGACGTTGATACAAGGGGCTAATAACTCTCAAATTCCCTGTACACAGATTACGGATTACGCTTAATCATTTAGAACTGTCAAAGGCAGGGACTTTAAAGATCACGCGTAATCAATTTAGTACAGTGAGTCAAAGGTAAAGCCTGTACACCAGTTATAAATTGATTAAGCGCCTGTAAAAGTCCCACCCACCGCGCACCGGTGTTCAGGGTGAAGTCCAACCTATTGGACCTTTCTGGAAAAAGTAACGGACGTACGCATTTACGGACGTTGTAAATTTTTATAAGCTGATATCCACCAGTAGGACTTGGCAAAAATGTGTTTTGTAAAAAATAAAATTGTAACGGAAATGTTACAAATATGAATTTATCAAACATGTGGCTAATAAGATAGAAATTGAATAAATTATCAATTTCCACGGAGCTATCTTTGGAATTAATAAATGATATTTTCCTTTTTTGATTGTTAGTTTCTAGAAAGTGAATTGATGACTAGCGACTCGGCGTTTATTTGATAATTGACTAAAATAAATAATGGAAATTACCGTAGAGGTTTCCCTGCAGATTTCTCTCAAGATTAATTTTTATAAGCGTCGAGTTTCATTTCGTTACTTTATCTGGTACGCGCGCTTAGACCATTTAATATAAATAATTACGATTCTGGATTAAGTGCTGATCCCATTGGAGTGTCGCCTCTCGTTACGAGTCAAGGGATTTCTAGCTTATCATTCCGAATTCGCGTATAAAGTTATTTCTCGCGTTTCCATTTTGCCTATATTGCAAATATATTTTAACATTTAAAGGAAAATAAGTTTTATTGAAACAATTTGCAAAGAACGATGTAGGAAACATCAATAGAAATAAACTATATTTCAGTATTAAAATACAGAAAAAAGAATGACCACTATCTTCATTAACCCAACGCCGCCAGGTGTTGTTTATTTATAGGCAACTCACAATTTGATAAGAAATTTCTATGTAGTTTAACCTTATGAAGTGTTTAATTTTAGAATTATAACCGAAAGAGAGTTTCATTTGTGAATTTGCAATAGAGAAATAGAAATATTCTGGGCTTTATGGGGGTACTCCTACTTTCTGGTGTTGAATATTAAGGCTGACATAACAGTTAACTTCGATTTATTTGAAACTTGGACATATATATAGACCAATAGGAAAATTGCTTCAAAATTGGACCCCACACTATTGTTTCTCATTTTACCAAATATCATAAATGATATCTTATTTCGAACTTTTGAAAAGTAAGCGCACTATTTTTCTTTGCTATGTTTTTCAGATTGGTTCACTGCGCATGTAGAGATAACTTCGGGAAAGTGACGGAGTGAACCTACAAATGTGGCCGTGCTAAAGAAAGACAGAATTTGTTGAAGGGAAAGAGAACGAAGAGATAGAGAAGAACGACTTGCACGCGATAAAACCAGAGTCAAACCAATATAAAGAAGACAAAGCGACCCTTAAACTATCCCATCAGAGCTAGCTGGTATCGTCCGATACCTTCATTGAAATAAAAGTAAACGTTATGGTTCTCATTTCCACGACAACGGCAACAGTGGCAACTCTGCTCTTATTTATCAGCCCATTTCTACCAAGTTCTATCGCACGACCGCACGATTTTGACAGGTTAGTCCTATAAGTCGTGTTTTTCTATTTAGTTTAAAACACCAACAGGCGGTCCTAAGTTTAGCGTAGAAACACACTTTTCCTAAAGGGATCTAGCGAATTCATTCCAATTGTCACGTAAATTAGTGTCCATTTTGCCAATGGACACCAAGAGTAATATGAAGTAATATTTTTACCGATTATTCTTTGGTAAATAAGACTCGTTTGCGTATTAAAACATTTGAGAAAAGTCTCTGAATTGCGCAAAAAAGTCGGAAAAGAGGCAGATTTTTTAATTCAATTAAAAGGAGAACATACTTGTCAAATGACTCCCCAAAATATTTCTAGTAGTAAACTAAAACCATAAAATGTAACATGCTAAATATATTGAGTGTCCTTCTAACACGATTGATTAGTCAAAAGTTTTATAAATTTTCTAACAGAGATCGTCGAAGTGGGATAGGTGATCAACGATTGGCCGAACTGGAAACCTTAATTTCACTTTCCAAGTTAAAGGGCAACCGGAATTCTAATACGAGGCCCATTGCCTATGGAATTATTGATGTCAATCAAATGTAAAGTATAAAGCACCCATTTTCGATTCTTTTAACTATATAGAGAAGGTTTTTTTTTATATAAATGACTGATCTACAGTGGCTGTATAGTCAATTCCATCTTACATGCAGAGAGTACAATTAAGCTACTCTTTACGATTTCCTGATCATCCATTTTAAACGTCAAGCCTGTTTTTTTTTTTTTTTTTTTTTTTTTTTTTTTTTGGGGTGAAGGATAGCTGTACCTTAAGGAGCATTGTTCTGATTTTAGTATCGCGTATGGATAACGCGTTTTCCGTTAGGTAGATGACGTAAATGTCTTTTTTGGAAAAAAACGACGTAATTTTTGTAATTCCTGTTTAACAAGGTATTATTAAGTAGTTTCTTTGAAGGAATACTTATGAGAAATTATGTTACTTATGACTATAGGTAAATTCCCACTTCCCCCAAGAAAATAACTTCAGAGAAAACCCCCACTTTCTTAAGGATGAATTTAATAACCCAGAACTAACTCCCATTCGAAGAAAAAACGCAATGTACGCTCTTTTTGACCTAACCTAACCTTTACCAATTACATACTAAGCTACGTTCACATTAAACACTTTGAAACGGTTTTCAGATGTTCAAATCGACATTTCCAGCAAATAATTCCATTTTTTTACTGTGTGAATTCGGCTTTAGTGTATCTTAATCTAATGTAACCTAAAATTGGCCTATTAGAGCTGGTTTTTGTACAGAAAACCATAAACGTTGCCCTGTCGTATCAAAAAATGCGAATCGTAATTATTTATGAAATATTCGTAATTGGTGGATTTTGTTTATACTGTTTAGGAGGGATATTAATGTTTTCCATTCTAGATTTATTCTTTTTTCACAGAGGTCGCAGGAAACGGAACTCACGTAGAAAGAGACATGACCCGCATAAAAATGTCCTATTGGTTCTACCGAATAATGAGGATGAGAAGCAGGTTCACGAATCCTCCGATCATTATCAACAGTTCGCCGAGACGAAAGTAAACAGCTTCTACCAAGATATTTCAAACGACATAGATATGTCAAGCAGATTTACCTTAAGAATGTCCTCTTCCATGCCATCGGTTTACGAGCCAGAAACGACGAACGATGAAGATGAAGAAGCCGATTCCTTTGTTGAATAAAAATATAAAGTGAGTTTTAAGTTAGGTACAAAATAAAATATAAATGGAGGGATTTAAAATTGTAAACGAATATATTATAAATTCAAAATACTTGATAGTTGTAATGGGTTATTTAAGGAAAAGGGGGTCATATTGATTATTGAACTTAAAAATTTATCTACAGGTTATGGGACCAACAAATTGTGCGCTTTATTCCATAGTTCCTATCGTAATATGTCAAACAAGAATGAAAATAAATTTTCATGGTAAATAGTGTAGCTACTTAAGTAACATAAAACTTTGCAGTAAATATCGCAGAGGGGAATTCCGCTAATCTGGGAAGACAGCGAAAGAAATAACAGTACGTTGAAACACATAGATAACATATTATAGGGAGTTAAATTACGGGACGCATGTAGAAGTGCTTCAACCCTCGTACAACCCTGTTCAAGGCAAAGTTCATATTCAGAGGCAAACGAGAAATAACTCTCTATCATTTATTTTCTATGGAACGCCTGTAGAAATGCTTTAACATTCACGAGTACAAATGTGCCCTAGACAAAGCTAGTATTCAGGGGCAAATAAATAGGGTATTACTGGTCTACAGGAAAATAACATGGTGTGCCGCTTTTGTTAATTTCGTGTTCCCGAAACCATATTGTTAACTAACGCACACCGGACATGCCGCTATCGACCTAAGAAACAGTGAGCTTTACAGCTACACTATTTAAAAAAAAATTACTAGTTCGCCCGTAGGTGATAAAACAGCGGAAGGTGTCAAATGAACTGAATACGAATATCGATGGTACTAGTTTCTGTGGAGGTATAAAAAAAAACGACATCCAATCATTGTAATTGGGGTTAATTTTGCCAAATTAGGGTAATAAAACTATAATTAATATGTTATAGGGTTATATTTAACATAATCTAGAAAAATCTTTGGCTTTCTGAAGTTATTTCTTGCATGGTTAAACCATTTTTTGAACATATTCTACTCGCTTCTTGCACATATTCTATCAGTTCCTAGAGCCAATTGGGAGCTTTGACTCTAGTATTTGAAGGATTTTATTTTAAATATCTTGAACCTACAACTGTTTTTGCTGAAAATAACAGTTTCTAAAAGTACTTGAATCTGAGTTTTCTTGCGAAGCAGCTTAAATACAGTTAAAAAACAAACCAAAACCAATTGACCATTATGATCATACTATATCATGACGACATATTTTCATTACGACATTGAGCAGCTTAGCTCTAACCCACACCACGATCGCACCTTCGGTGCTCGCCACTCGCTTGTATCCTATTGATATCGGCATGCATAAAAGACAATATTTATGTTATCCTATTTCGATAGGTTTGTGGATCAAAATAGGGGTTTCAGATAAGAGCGGTTATTTGAAAAACAATGGTCGTCCGAAGAATCCATGAAATCTGTTTTCAGAAACAGCTGTGGCGCTTATAGGGAAACTATCCGAGGTGTTTATCGCCAATTTGGTTCAATATCTGCTATAATGTAGACCTATTTAAGATATGAAAATCCCCAAAAGGAAACGACGCACTACCCATTAGTTTGGCCATGGCAACCGAAAACGTTTTTGGCCATTTCAATTGAAAAAAATATCCATTGAAAAAAGAATGGGATTTTTTTCGGTTTCACAGCGAAACCTTTTCAAAAATTTCAAATATTCAAATTGTTTCGAAATTGACAAATGGGTAATACGGTTCGTACCTAGGCAAAATTCATAGAGTTTGGGTAAATTGGGACTTTGTCGGGGTAAAATTGGTACCATTTTTGGGAAAAATGGGGAAAAGAAATTACGTTTTTCCGGCGAAGGTGCTTGTGTCGGAAAATTTAATAGAGATTCGGTAAAATACGTAAAGTATTGCGTAAAATTTAGGTGAAAGATCAAAATTGGATGAATTGGGTAAATTTCCTAAAATTGAGCTTTTCTTAAAATTGTGTGGTAAAACTATCAAAATCGGGAAAAAATTTCAAAATTAGTATAAAACGACAAAATAAATCTACTTTTAGAACATTTCGAATGAAAGGTTTTTGAAATATTTTATTCGATTTCACCTATTTTACAAGTTAGTCGTTTTATACTAATTTTGTAATACTTTACGGATTTTACCTAATCTCTATTAAATTTTCCGACATAAGTACCTTCGTTGAAAAAACGAAATTTCTTTTCCTTATTTTTCCCAAAAATGCTAGCAATTTACCCAAACCTGATGAATTACACCTAGATACGAACCGTATTAACCATTTGACAATTTCGAAACCATTTAAAAAATGAAATTTTTGAAAAGGTTTCGCAGGTAAACCCCCCCCCCCCCCCTGTGAAACCGAAAAAATCCTTGAAATGGCCAAACTAATGGGTTGTGCTTCGTCTCCTTTTGTGGATTTTTATATCTTATATAGGTCTACATTATAGCAGACGTTGGACAAAATCGGGTAGTCTCCTTGATCAATCTTAAAGGCCCTATTTACTCAGAAATATACCCCTTTAAAAATCTCTTCCCTTATGCACACAGCCTAGCTTTGACTGTACAATTTACTATTGTCAACGTCGTCTGTAAAGCAAGAAAAGAAGGCGACTCTATAAAGGGGATTTAAAAATAGCAGATAGTCCCTTTAAGTGGTTCCTTTGTGACATTAGGTCAAAGCGCGTTTCGCTCAATTTATCTTTAAATGTTTAATGTTTGGTGTGTACAGGTACACTACATCTAGTAGGACTAGCTGCTAAATAGGTTAATATATAATAAGACGTCACATTACATTCATTATATATTTATATTTGTTTCAGCTATCTGATGAGAATAATAACTTCATAGCCTGACCGCAAAAAACATGATTCATTGGAATCGAAAACCTGGAACTATACTTTAGACCTTATTTACCGTTAATTAATCTAAAAAAATAATAATAATAAAATAAAAGGTCTCTTTATTTCATAGATTTATGCTTCTTACCAAACCATCCTATTTTACTCTTAACTTTCTACAACCTAAAAACGAACAAACTCTAAACCGCTTATAAGTTAAATACAATTGTGTCACGTATAAATCATGGCTTGCATAATTAAAACTTTTCACTAGTGGTAATGGACCAGTTTTGTAAACATGACAGGTCCGCTT
This sequence comes from Odiellus spinosus, assembly GCA_963920705.1. Classification (NCBI taxonomy): domain Eukaryota; kingdom Metazoa; phylum Arthropoda; class Arachnida; order Opiliones; family Phalangiidae; genus Odiellus; species Odiellus spinosus. The sequence continues at coordinate 19,331,694 of OY987225.1, forward strand.
CATTTCATTGCATTATTATACTTTTACCTAGATATGTACTAAACCACTCAACATATTTATTATCTTATATTTAAAACCAATATATTTATTATATTTATTTATATATATATAAATCAATTCATGAATAAAGTTGTTTTGAGAAATGAAAAGTTGGATTAATTATTTGCAAATGCAACCCACAATAATAGTTTGTTTAGGTATAGTTGTGATAGCCTCTTCAGACGAAGCATGCATAATTAGCTGTGGATTAATCAGATTTAACCGAGGATTACATAACCTTCTCAGTTCAAAAAACCTCGGTAAATTGCTATTAAACCTCGGTTAAATCTGATTAAACCGGCTAGTTACAACTCGTCTGAAAGTGATATTTCTTTGGTCTTAATTCGATTTAGGTTAAGGCGGTAGTCAATGGGTAACACCCAAAAGGGTCGCTTGCCTTACCTATTATCAATATCAAGCGAATCACAAATGCGTCAGTTCGCGGTTTTCACTTAAATTTGAATTGGAATCTTCTTCAATTCATGATGTTATTTTGATGATTATTTTATTTCATCTAACTTTAGTTGACATTAGTGCCGATAAGAGGTTTCAAAGCGTTAAAGAAAGTGAAGTTTCATATTTTTGTGATATGTTCAATAGGGTTTATTTCCATTAGATCGAAAAATGTCTGATCGAATTCGATCAAATTTTGTTTCAAATGATCGAATCGAATTCGATCAAATTTATTTTATTCTCGTTTTAACTTTTGTGGCATTTGATCGATGTCCATTGGATCGAATTACAATTGATCGAAGTAGTAGTATTTAAAATACTATTGTAGTAGAACTAAATCCTTTAGGGATTATTCTCATTAGATCGAACCTAAAATGATCGAACTAATTAAGTAGGTTTTTTTGTACAAAAAAATACTTAAGCCTAAGCTTGGCTATGTTTGGTTGGGTTACGTTGGGTTAGGTTAGGTTAGGTTAGGTTAGAATAGGTTAGGTTAGGACTCTGGGATTTTAATATGGATTTTTTTGATAACTCACATCCGCCAAAGTGCGGGTTTTGCTGTCTATTGGGAACTCGGTCCAATGGAAGGGAAGCGTAAACGGGCAGGGCTTCAAGTCTTAGAAGTTTCCTCCTAAAATTGATTTCAATCAGGAAGCATTCGTACAAATGACACTTCGATCAAATGATATTCGATCAATTGAGACTACCTTTAAAACCAAATAATTTCGATCATATGACCTTCGATCATTTGAGACAGCGTTCGATCATTTGGGATTCGATCAAATCGACCCCAATCGTTAAATAGTTGGATTCAAAGTAATCCAAGGGTTCAAAACCTGAAAATCCAAAGTGGAGTTTTGGATTGGCATGAATAATAAAGACTGTGTTAGTCCGGGTATAGGTTATGTAAAAGGTATACTTCAATGGTTCGTCGTTCCTCGAACCAAGAAATTGTTTTTTTTTTATTTATTTACATATATGATTAACATTTAACATTAATTTGTTGGTTAAAACAAATCGTCGTTCCTTTTACATAAAGGTAAGTATTTAGCTTTATGTAAGTGCGAAAGCGGCTAGATTAATCACAATGGACGTTGCCTAGGCTATTTATGATTAGGGAACTTGGGATATTTAAGTAGACGCAGGAGTGTATGACACCATAAGCCTATTAATTCTTCACCCGTAAGTTTGAGTTCGATATAGAGTCCTTCGTATTCAGCACTAAACAGGAGAGAGAGATAGAAATTTGAAGCCCTACGCAGCCTTGCGGAAAAACCTAGTTAATTCTCTCTACCTCCTACCCCACCTCATTCCTCTTGACACTAAACAGGATTTCCTAGCATGCATTGGGAGAGTTTCAAGCTATCATGGATTTGAGTCGCGAGATTGGCCAGTCATTAGCTTAACGCTAAAACGATCCTCGTTTCTAACTTAGGGGTGAATTAATAGGCTTATGATGACATTTGATGTACCCAGGCAGGCTTTAGTAAGTAACGGCATATTTCATCTCGGTATTTTTATTTCTACCTAACGCCCTCAGATCGGCGTTTCGGACACCCTGGCTAAACCCAGGGAGATAAGATTGAACATTTGGGGGCATATTCTAAATCTAATGGACCAATCATCATATTTTCATGCCTGAACTTGGAAAAACTCAAAACTGTAAAACCGATGATAAACAAAAGTTTTGTTGATACAAGGCAAGTTTACACGATAAATTTTAATTGAATATTATTCAAATTTGATTCAATATAATACGGAACTTACTTTTAATTTGTGGTTTCATTTTGCACACATAATGATACAGCGCTTCCGAAATTTATGACGTTTCTTTGAGGCCTCGGCTACTATTTCAGCGAGGCAACTTCTTTGTTAGTTGAACCATTATGTTACTTATGGTTGAACTTAAAATGGCAGCGATCTGGAAATCAAGCCCGAACTCCAAAAATCACGAGGTTTGGCTTGGCCACGGACCATGTATATACCGGACGAGAAAAGCAAGCGTTTTTCTGCCCCGTGCACCAACTCTCAATAGAGCCCAGAAAATAATCGTACAAGGTCATTTATTAAATTCAAATTGGCGCGTGTCTTTAAGTCGCTAGGATAGCCTTTTTGAAATTTCGCTCTCACGTGACACAAGAGTCACGAGAAAAAATAAAAAATGACCTTGTACCACTATTTTCTCTCTCGCTTCAGAGCCCAATGCTCGGGGAAGTTTTTTTGTACAGTGGAAGGCTGGCGAATTCTCGTCCGGTATATACACGGTCCGTGGCTTGGCATAATGCTTAACCTGTCTTTTCACAAACTTTTCGTCTGACAAATGGTAACTTGTCCTGTGAACAAACAGAAGCATATTTATTTTATTTTTTTTTGACTGTGGCGGCATAGAGGTTAGAAAGAAGAGGAGTAGAAGGCCAGCCTTTGGCAAGGCAATTCTAGTGTTCTCGCTTTTTTTGTGTTATTTATTTGAAAAATTTGTCTTTCTACTTCCGGTTCATCGCCAATGAACCAATCAGAGCCTCTATTATATAATAGAAAAAGTCGCGCGCATACCGGAACTTGAGATACAAATTGTCAAGCGTGACACTCCAAGCCAAGCCTTCTACTCCTCTTCTTTCTACCCTCTATGGTGGCGGTGGACATGAGCGTGATCGCTATGGTGATTAAAAAACAAGATTTTCGCGGAAGTTAAAGGGGCGTATCTAACTAAAAAATCAATCAAAGTCACGCCAGCGTGTTAATCGCGAAATCGCCAAACTTCATCATCGCGCGCGTAATTTACCTTATTTATACTACGTGATAAAGTTTACCATTTGAAAAAATGGGTTCGCCAGATTAAATTATGGGGAAATGAAAAAGGTTTTCTTGTTTAAATATTCACATTTCAATGACAATAACCGATTGTTCCGATGTAGTTAACTGAATGTACCTAAGGGTAGAATGACGGCAACCAATGAAAACGGCCCACGAAGAATTGGTTTTCTAGCAGATGACAAGGCATACTTCGGTTGAAAAAAGTATTATTTCTGGAGAAAATGCTATAGTTTTTTGTTCTATCATTGGGATTTATCTTGTTTTAGTAGATTCAAGCATAAAAAAGTTCAAATACCCGTTATAAACTTTTAAGTTGAGGCAAAATGCCATTTTTAACTTGATTAATGGTTTCAAGGTAAGTTTTTTGGCTATAAATAGATTTGCAATTCTCGTTTTATAATTTTCCTCACATTTGCCTGCTATTAAAATATACTGAAGAGTTGTCAAAATTTAGGAATTATGTAACTTAAAAAACTACCACTTTAACAATTTTGGTTTTCTATGTTAATTCCTTAAAAATATCAAATATTGGGGAATATTAGGTAAACTGACTCCTGAGTCTTAACTCCCATAGCGAGTGCCAAAGCTTTGGCTAAGGGTATTTTTTATATTGGGGGTGTTAATGGAAGATGTGCACTGACATAATTGTATATTTTAATAAACTGAAGAAATATAACAGGATTGCAAGAGGTCCAATCAAGAATCGGATAAGGAGAGGAAAAGTGGGGCTGCGTTGAGTTAGAGAAGAGCCAACCTCCCACTCGGGTGGAAAGGGGGATAGGAAATTCTGGAGGTAAACTGTTGTCACGTGGTCGCTAGCTAGCGCGTCTCATAAAGGATTCGTTTTACCCACGTGACAACAATTTACCACGAAGCATCTCTACCCCCGTCTGTCCCCCGTTCTCCCAGAGTGTGAGTTTAGGCCGACGCAGTAGGAGCCGCGCCGTTCCCACTTTTCCTCTCCTTATCTGATCCTTCTTGGTCCAATAAATACTATATTTTTAAAGTGTCTTACATAATCCTATAATTTCGCAAAGGTCCTATGAAATCCTATATTTTTGCATTTAATTAGTAAATTTCCCAACCACTTTCAAAAAAATATATTTAAGCTTCTTTTCTGGTCTAAGACCAATTATACCACTCCAGAACTAGAATGATAATGTTAAACCCACAGCTTCGTTAAATCAGAAAATGGTTTCAGCAATCTCCAGTATATTCGGAAGCAAATCTACTTTAGGGATAAGGTTTACTAGCGTGTAATTCCTGGAATAACAAACTAATTCCTAGCAAAATCTATTTAGCGGTTTTCGCTACTGAAAGGAGGCTTGAACAATTTAGTAAAATCTGTGATTTTTAGACCAAAATCTGAGAAACTGAGTGGTTCTTTTCCCTTAAGATTAAAATTTTCTATTAACGGCTTGAGGCCCCGAATAATCACCCCCTCTCCATAATATGGTTTGCGCAGTCTTGGATTGGAGCAGCTTAGGAGCCTGTGAAATATCTCTGAATTGGTTGGCCTTTTTTCAACTCTTTAATTTGATTTCAGATAACGGTGAATCATGGCTTTAATGTCGCCGCTTATTGTTCTTTCTACACCACCACCTTTTTCTTGGTTACCAGACATTGATTTAATGGTTGGAATGACAAGTTGCGGAATTCATCTTTTTACTTCAGTTGGGCTTTGTCTCTTCATCTTTCTTGGAACGTTAAGTCATAATTTTCTCAGTGTCAAGGCCATCAGTCCAGAAGAAGCGGCTAAAGTTGAGAATCACTTATTGCTAGGTCGAGAGTTCTTGGCCAGGGGGCAGTACAGCGATGCCCTTTCGCAATATCATGCTGCAGTTGGTAAATTGGATTTTGTTGACCTTTTTTCTGATTTCATTTAAGGACTATTACCATATTAAAATACTACTGAGTGTTCCTGGAAACTGGAAAATATCACGGCATTAGAAATAAAAAAAAAAAAAAAAAAACGGAAATTTGTAATTTAAATGTTTAAGGTACTATTACAGTTACGCTAATGAGTAGAAAAAGAAAGTGAAATACTAGCACGCTGCTATAATTTTTCAAACTGTAATTTTTGGGTGTGCTTGGATATATCGAAGAATTTATCGTAAACCTGTAAATATTGTAAAATATATAAAAAACATAATATCAAGGAAAATATTATTTAAAAAACCTGGAAATATCAGGGAAAGTTTATTGGAAAAAAAAAAAAATATATCAGGGAAAGTTTATTGAAAAACTGCAATTATCAAGTTATTATATATAAGGGAAAAATTATAAAACCTGGAAATATCAGGAAACATTAGAAAAACCTGAGTGTGTGACTTAGAAGTCAGTCATTCCACGCTTAAAAGTTCTAATGCTTAGCTCTGCTGTCTACAGGGCCATGGCCCCATGCCGAACAAATGTGACTGTCCCTAATATAACAAAACCAGGCCAATTATGGGGCCTCTACACCCCATGCCTTCACTGGCCGCCCCTGGCAGTGTTTCTTGAGAACATGCCTCTACTATTGTTTGAACTTTCTTTGGGATTCTCTAGTATTTCCCTAGTGGCTGTAAAAAAATTCTAACCTCATTCTCTTTGATTGAAAACCATTTAAAAAGATTAAAGTTAGTAATATTTGATCCTGGGTTCTACATAAGGCATTAGTCACGGTATTTGATAACTAAAATAAATGTCCTGACTACTAAAAGATATATATTTTGAATTGCAGAGGGAGATCCAGAAAACTATCTGACAGTGTACAAGAGAGCCACTGTCTACTTAGCTCTTGGACGGTCTAAAGCCGCTTTGAAAGATTTAGACAGGGTTGTGGAGCTAAAACCTGATTTTATTGCTGTAAGTACAGTTCTAAAAAAATAATATTCTCCTAGTCAATATGATACACTTTATTGGCCATCAACTCTAGGTACCTTGATTTTTCATTTTGAATTAACTAATCTAGTTATTCCAGACATGGTTATAACCTTAAATTGGGGACGAAGGGTTCTTCCTGATCAAATGAACTTTAACTACCCTGTATCTTGTAAGTCAGAAAGTCCAAAAAAGCAGCCTCATAAATATAAATATCATAAATTTATGAATTTTTTAAAATTTTAACATCTTAAATAGATATTAAATATATCATTGATATTGCAATCGCTGTCGCTTTTCATGTCACCAAAAACTAGAGCTTTGACCTTTTTCCGTACAAATATTTGTGCAACTGAATTTCATATAGGGTAGGGTCTGGCAACTCTGAACATTTTTTATACAAAATATTTGAATAATTCCTGTTTGAATGAACATATATGATTATTTTCGTAAAAGCCCTATTATTACCTTGCACCAAGATGTCACAGGTGTAAAGTCGTTACGCTATCTATATTGCCAGTCCCTAGTCATAATTTAGTCCAAGTGTAAAAATATAGTTGAGAAAGGTAATATATTCTGCTATTTTGTGGGCATCTTTGGGCTCCACAAACGAGCCAAATGGTTGAAGAGATTCCCTTTACTAGAAAATGTATATTAATCTTAGGAAAATATATCTATTCTTGGCGATTGTCTATATAAGTCGTAATAATAATTAACAGGCTCGTCTACAAAGGGGAAATATCCTGTTAAAACAAGGCGAACTAGATCAAGCTCACATCGATTTTGAATGGGTGCTAAGATTTGACCCTTACAATGAAGAAGCAAATCATCATTACAGCATTATTGAACCTTTAAAACAAGACTTAATAATGGCTGATATTCTATACCATGACAGAAATTATATGGCAGCCATAGAAATCTACTCAAAAATTATACAGGTATTTTGGTTTCATTTGTTTATAGTAATTCAGTGAAAGTTTACAAGTTTTTCTGACATTAGGAATGTCCTTGGAGTCCTTTCATGAGAGAGAAAAGGGCAGAATGTTTAGAAGCGGTTGGTGATTTGGGTGGAGCCGTAGCCGATCTAAGATCAACAGTCAAACAAACATCAGACAATATGGCTGGTTGGCTGAAGCTAAGCAAATTGCTATACAAAGCGGGTGATGCTGAAGAATCTTTGAAGTATGTATGCCATTTGCGGCTCCGTGATCTAAAACGGTGTCCTAAGATAAATTACGGATTTCAAAGCGTTAAAATCATTTGCTACCCACTTTACAAGAACAATTTTAAAAACAGGAAAGTAGTAGTTGGTTCCAAGTTTATCTAGAAAATTATTTAGTGATTTTTGGTAATGAACCTATGACTCATTTAATATACATGTGTCACTAAGGGTTTTTGTGTATACTACTATTGAAAAGCAGTTTCAATCATAGCAATATCTAAAGCAGATTAATAATTTAAGCTCATAAAAAATTAACGAAAGCCGAATTCTTGAAAAAGATTTTAGAGACTAACATTTAGACCTTTTGGTGGACATTGCTCTATATGAATTAGCTGTACATTGCCATGTCCAAGGTTTGAAATTGAAGTTTTTCAAGCTGTTTTTACAGAATTTAATGTTATAGTGATAAATCATACCAGGGTTTGTTTATGGTTAACAATGTTAATTTCTACACAGTTTAACAGATCCATATGCCATGTGTGTACATAATCACTAAATTTCTTCCCACATCCGTCTCGTACTTGTTGTAAAATGGTTATGAGAAATAGTAACATGATAATAACTAAATTATTAGAAATTAGGCTGGAGTTGAAGACCTCGAATGAAAATACGGACATCTTGTTAATGGACTATCTAATTTGTGCACATGACCAATTATCCCTTGCTCAGTCCTTTTCTAGCTGGGGTAACAAAGTCCTAGGCTGCGATTGACTTTTGATTGATACCTTTATCTTGTGACATAATCTTATCATCCCCTAATTTTATGAAGGACCTTCATTTGCTGAATGTTCACGTGGTAAACTGCATCCTGGGTAATTTTTCCTTACACTTTTGTTATAATAGTGATTGGGAATTTAGAATATGGTGTGGTGGAGTATTATTTGATGTGTTCTTAAGAGCTGAAAGTTCTTAGCATTGAGTTTTTGGAATATACTAGTTCTTGAGTTTCATTATACAAAGCAAAAATTAAAAGTAAATCATTGTAAATCAACATCGTAGTACTGCATTAAATATAAACTACATGTTTATTCAAAATCGTCACATTTCTGGATTTAATCTGTAGCCCAAGAAGAAAATATTATTCTCTGCTCATTGTTTTCTAGAACAAAGGAACCAAAAATTCAGTTTCTATTATAAATAACCTACAAGAACTATCAGCCTAATACCAAGTGAACGCATTCATTTTCAGACAATTCTGGCCTCACAATTAACCAATCCTTACAATTTTTCAGATTTACACCTTTCTATCTATTTATAATTGTCTTTGAAATTTTTAGCTCAATCAGGGAATGTTTAAAATTGGATCCAGACCATAAAGATTGCTTCGCCCATTATAAGAATGTAAAAAAAGTTGCTGCTGGATTAAAAATGATGCAACAATTTCGAGCGGACTCTCAATATGCAGAATGTGCCGAAAAGGGCCAAAATACGCTCAAGTTGGCAAAAGATTCGCAAAGATTAACATTAGATATTAAAGGGAAAATATGTCATTGTTTACAAAAAGTAAGTTTCTTTAATTTACGTATAGAAGGTAAACTTATCTTGGCTGATCATTTCTCAAATTATAGGCTGGTAGTAATACAGAAGCTATAAATACTTGTACAGAGTACCTAAAAGTAGAGCCCGAAGATGTTAACGTATTATGTGATAGAGCCGATGCTTACATTAACATGGAACAGTACGATGATGGTATTTATAATTTTTTTAAGAATTAGACAGGGATATGCAATTTATTTTGGCCCATGCACTTGCTACAAAAAAAGATAACTTTGGAAAAATATTCACCACCCTCTTGACATAATGACCTCTGACCCTGTCAAGAGGTATAATGGAAATTACGTGAATTCTGGCTTTTGATAAATAGTCAAAACATTTCATTTTTTTCACTTGAAACCCAGACTTAGGATTGCGGAGGGACCAGTTTAATTATATTTTTACAATTTCTTAACATTGCAGCGATGTCTGACTATCAGAGAGCCGCAAACTATGATGAACACTCGCAAAGGGCGAGGGAAGGTGTAAAAAGAGCTCAAAAATTACAAAAACAGTCAAAAAAAAGGAATTACTATCAAATTCTAGGTGTTGCAAGGTAAATCATAACACTTTTATTAGCTGCATTCTCGTTTCCTGTCCCTGACATGTGTTACTCTATATTTTCATCTATTTTTTTAACTAACACAATATGGCAAACACAAATCTATATTAATATTGACTTCCACTGGTGCACTCTTGATTAAAATACAAGATAGTTAATTGCAAATTTAATTCCTTTTTAATTACACTAAAATTAGCCCTAGTACATTCATGGGCTAGCCTAATGCTGTTGCTCACCCAGTGGAATATAAAAAAACTCCTTTAGCACGCAGTGAAATTCAATATTAGATTTTAAATAAGGGTTTTGATTATATTGAAGGGTTGCCTCTTTCTTCAGACAACCATCAAAAGAGATAATTTCTCTTTGATACCCTTGTTACTTTCAACAGCGTGTTAACTTCTAACAATTATTTGTGTAGAACTGCAACGAAAAAAGAAATAATGAAAGCGTACAGAAAAGTAGCTGCAAAATGGCATCCTGATAATTACAATGGAGAAGAGAAAAAGATGGCAGAGAAAAAATTTATCGATATTGCAGCTGCTAAGGAAGTTTTAACAGACCCAGGTTTGTACCACTTAGCTATTTTAAGGATATATTTGTAGCTTTGTTCCATAAGCTCCCTGCTAACTGATATCGGCCTTTAACACAAGAGGAAAGGAAGATAATTTCCTAAGTTCAAATACATATTCTGAAGAGCTACAAGAAACCTCTTAAAGTCATATATTAACTAATATATTAACAATGTCAAGTCCTCTAATACAGCAGAATAACATCTATCACTGTTAACACTGAACATTAATGCCATATCAAATAGCCGAAATGCGAATACTTAGCTGATGGACCCTATTTTCTTGACACTTCCTTGTTTGCTGTCGAGTGCTATACTTAAGTATGATCCATCCAAGGCAGTAAATTTGAATGTTAAGCTTTTAGATGGCGAAAACATGAATCCATTGTGGATGATTTTGACAGCCCCCTTACCAAAAAAAGTTAGTCTTAAGAGGTCTTGGGGAAGTCTTTCGGGTGTCTTATGTAGTTTTAAGAGGTCTTGGGGAAGGCTTTCTTCATGTCAAAAGTCTTGGCAAATTCTTAAAGACTTCCCCAAGACTTTTGTAGAGTTCTTGAAAACCTCTTCAGATCAGACTTAACTTTTTTCTGTAAGCTCCGTACTGACTGAGTGACTGTGTCTCTGGCGCACGTATAGCTTAGTCGAAAAATGGATACAATGCCCCCTTAAAGAAACATGTGTGGCCACCATTGGCCTACTGTCATTAGGCTAACATTTGGTTGATTGTCTATAAATTCTAATGCCCATACGGCTTGACTTTGCAACCAGGACTGTAGAGCCAAAATATCAGGGTTTTCTCAAAATACTTATCTCCTCATTTTCAAAAGTATGATTATGTTTGACATGTTCCTGCGTTCTCAGGTGCAATTAATCTCTTCTTGTTAATATATATATATATACACTAGCTACCAATTTCTTGGGAATGAGCGTGATTGAGTTAGCTGGAATGTTTTACTTGGGAGAAACAAACTATCCATGCAACTATTGCCAAACATATTAATCTTTGCTTTGAAATAACGCTAATGCCAAAGCAAAGACGATTAAGAGAGGGATTCGTATTGAATATGATTTGAGTCTGCATCCAAGACAAATTAAAAATTCCACTAGTTAAGAGAGTCTTACCTACGTCTCCATATTTACTTCTTATGCGTAGGATGGATTATGCTGTGTTAATTAATACGAAAGTTTTTAGTTTAGTTGCTAATAACAAAGATGTTGCATTAACAAAGGATAGGATTCAGTTTTATAGCGTACAAAGCTAGGCTCAAACCCATGTTTTTCTAGTTCATAATATGCATATCATTTAACTCAAACTAAACCAAACCTTTTATTTCTAGAAAAAAGGCAGCAGTTCGATAATGGTGACGATCCACTTGATCCAGAGTCTCAAGCTGGACAACAATTTAATCCTTACGCTCATGGCTTCCATCCTTTCGAAAATGGAGGACCATTCACTTTCAAGTTCCATTTCAACTAAAAGATTATGCTGTACAAATTTTTATTTAAGTGTGAAAGATAATATAAACGAAGAAAAAAAAACTGGTGATTAAGTCATACTAAACTCGGTGAAACTGTGCCTGAGAGTGAATTTTTTGTGCAAATTTTACAATTTAAAAAGGACATTTTTCGTCTCGCCATTAATAAAGATACTTTTGTGCCAAGCGAAGTTATCTTCTGACAACCATCCAATTTTGTAGGATTGAATCATTGTATAATAAAATGAAACGTTACCAAGAAGTCATTAATGTAAAATGAGTACGGTTAGCCTGGGGTTTTGTGATTTACTGTGGCAAGAAAATTTCCACACAATCATTGTTCAGCTAGTCACGTGGCATTATTTTTAAAGCTCCGTCTTTATAAGCCCAGAAACTGAGTTACAATGAATGTGTTTAATTTGGCAGATCATGAAGCAAAAGAAGAACTGGCCAAATGATTTGAGTTAATGCATATGGTTTCCTGATATTATCAGAAGCTACTTCGTTTTTGATTTTAAAACTATAATTTCATCTGTTTGGACAAGTTTCCAGGAAACTAGAATTAGTAATTATTACCACTCAAGTATACATAATACAAAAGGGACAGACATATTTAAAGAGATATTAGACTCCGGAAACAAGCTAATTTTAAATGCTTTAGACTTAAAATATGCAAAATACAAACTTCGCCTTAGGTTTTGTGGTTAATTAAACTTCTGTAATTAGGCTCAAACAAATTAATTTATTTCAAAAGGATTTAATTGCTTATGCCAATGAGAGTTTGTTTTTGAAATGGTCTGAGAACCATAAATGTTTTTAGAAGTAGCATCTCAAATCTGTGAGGCGCCAGTCACTCAGCGTAGTCGGTGTACATGCTGCACCTTTGACTGTACTAAGGTTTTTACGTGTAATACTTAAAATACCTACTTTTGACAGTGCTAAGATGATTACACGTAATCTTCATTCGGTATACAGGGAATGCGAGAGTGATTAACCCCTGGCAAACCTGTAACGAGGATAAGAATGCATATAGGCATTGGGATAAAAGGCTTATTATCAGCCTGGAAGATGGATGGCATGTGGATAAAAGGAACGCATCAAGCCAGACTTGGGGCAGATAGTTCTCTAACCTTTAACTGTAGAATATTACTAATAAACTGTGCTTTTCATATTCTTAGTTATAATAAAATTTATTTAGTAACATGGTTGCAGGCAACCACAGAGGCATACCTTATTCGGGGTCGCTACCATGGCAATTCATATATTACATAAAAATGAATGAACTACAGGTAAATTCTACTTCTTAATTTAATGAAAGTAATATGTGTAAGGAGAAAGTATCATTAATTTTGGCAGGAAAAGTCATGAGTTGTAAATTAGAGTCTAGTATCTCTAACCATTAATTTTAAAAACTGCCAATTCCATGGAACATATTTGCTAAAATATTTAAAAAGATGGGTAGCATGGATAAATTTTTTGATTAACTTTATTTAAAATAAAGTCTAGCTAGCTGTCGACTGTCTGTATTCTTCATCTGGCATAGAAGACTGGAAGGACAATCCAAAGCTAGCTTTAAATGAAGTTAATCAATAATTTGATCCATGAGACCCTTCTTATTCAAGATTTTAACATATATCAGTTTAGAATTTGGTGAGCGTGGTCAAAAGAATGGACATCAAGTTATCTACTGTAATTGTTAATGCACCCACAAATAAATTATTTGATTTCAATTTGGAAAGGTCTGGGTTCAATTCCCGCCAGAGCAAGGGTAATTGTTTTGTATTTAATTAAAACTGTTTCCTATTTTAAAATACACATGAAACCTTCCTAAGGATTTGTCTTCTAAAAAAAGTTCAGAATTTATAAATTAGATAAATCTTTGATCGCAACATGGTAATGAATTTCAGGCTCCTTTGGCCGTTCACTTATCTCTTATCTTATTGGTTTGAATGTATCGTATAAGCCACCAATAGTAAATGTTTGACTTTGATGGCTGTGGTTTTTAGAACCTTGGACTCCTTGTCAGGAGTATTGACCATGGTGATCAACTTCTAATGTTATTCATGAGACTGCTACTTCATGGTTGAGAAAAACTGTCTCGTCAATGATTCAATACAGAACTACTCCATCTTGTGGCCAAATATTGAATTTGAATCTAATTACAGTATTAATACACCTACAATACATCTTACTTTAAGAACCAGTGGTTAAATAAGACGTTTAAACCATCTCTATAAGGGAGTCCTATTGGGGAGGTTTTTAATGCATGCTTTTCTTATCACATCAATGACAACTTTAAATTATACCTGGATTTCAAATTTGAGCATTTTGCTTGAAGTAAGAAATTCCTGGAGATTACCCTTTTCAATCGATTGAACTCTGATTTTGGTGTTGTTATTACGATGTTTGGGCGGTTTTTGTTTTAACTTTGAGTTGTTTTAATTTTGATATCGTCCCAAAAAATTAGCAAATCTAGTATTATTCCATTCGGCGATGGATGCTTTCATAAATATGTGGAAAAATTTATTATTGGGTCAATGGTCAGAACCTTCAAAACAATTATGGATAAAAGTCCATTGTATATATATTGTTAAAGGCCCATTGTATTCACGCATACCTTCTCACAGTCTAAAGGCCCGTTTACAAAAGAGCGGCAAGCTTAAGCGTAAGCCGATGCATGGAACAATAACAAGAGGCATAGGTTCCAAAATCTCATTTTTAAACGATGTATGAACCTATGCCTCCTGTTGTTATTGCTCCATGCATCAGATTACGCTTCAGCTTTCCACTCTTTTGTAAATGGGCCTTTACAAAAAGAGAAACTGTTTTCAGGGAGAGCTGTGGGGCTAGGCTCTTGTTTATATTCAGTAAATAAGATGAAATAAGATAAAATCAGGGTATGCACGAGGGAATCACCTTACTACTTTACTCAACTATAGAGGCCCATGGCTCGCATAATTATAAAAATCTCAATCTTACTATGCTAGGAAGTGGCATTATGACAATGACCCGGGAATTAACGCATATACCCTAAAATATTTAAACTCTTTAAGAGGGTCAAAGCTGCTTATTAAAAAATTGGTAGATCACACTTTTAATTAATGAAAGTGGTTGAAATTTCTCATTTCTACTGATTTAAACGGCAAAATTGGTCTGGGAATTTTGTAATGAAAAATCTGTGGCAACCCTGAATAAGTTGAGTTTACTATTCTATTTTCCAATTTTTAAAGAAATTTTAGTTCAAAGAAACATTTATTTTTAACATAAGCTTGCCCAAATTCATAAGAAACAATACTGTTCTTCTTTAAAATAGTTTTGAGATTAGTTGTTGATTTTGAGCCGCATAAATATTGTTATTTCAAAATAACACATATTTGAATATTGCTTTAAATTTCCTGGTCTTGTTTAATCTTGAATAACCCATTTTCAAAACAATTTCACTTTCCTTATCTGGTCTCTATAGTCCTGAGATTTTAGCACATGACATCCATATTCTCCCAATTATTATAGCAAAACATTTGTATTCAATAACCTTAGCACCTTATGGCGAAAAAGTAGTCTTATGAAATGTACAAGGTTTTAATGCCTAAAATCTCTGGCAGTGACAAGACTAAATTTTATTCTCCTTTACAGAAGGAAATTTTAAGAAATCAACAATAGAATTACATTATAGGTTTTTTTCCTACTCCCCAACAAATTATTTCCCACCTAACTGAAAAGTTTTCAGCTTGAATAGTTTTACATTTTACCAAAATAAATACGAAGTTTATATATTAGATCTCCGCTTGCGTTGTTGACCTTGCCCCGTCTGACTCCCCGCAATCTTCCAATTGTTTCAATATATGAGTGATAGTATCCGGTTTGAGGCACAAGGAGCCACACGAACCATCATCCGGTGACAAATCGGCGGTTTTTTCAAATATCACGGACCCTTCTCCCTTAGCCTTGACAGCTGATAGCCCGTCTTCAGAAGCTACAGCTTCGGAACTACTTTCACCCAATTTTTTTGAAACGTCAGTCACGGAGGGAATTAAGGAAGTACCTGCGAAAACAAATCTAATATATATTTATTTATTTGTAGAAAGGCTATTTTTAAATTTAAATATCGTTACTAGTTTGAGACACACAGTTACACTTAATGGAACAACTTTGGTCACATGATGGATGTATAGTAGAAAACAAGCCATAGAGAATTCATCAATCTACAATTATTTTTTGTAGCTGGCGAGACACCTCCCTTATCAAAATTCAAGTCATTCAAGGTCTCAAAGATCTCAAAACTAAACCCGCGTTTTTCGTCATAAGGTAAATTTCCATAGTTACAACGAAAAATTTACTTTTTTGGGAAAAAAATCTTGATTGAAAACAGGGCTTGACAATAATTATAAAGGTCTATCAATCCAATCCCTGCCAAACTGAGGACTATGCTGCGGCAAGAACTTATTCAGGAAAGGAGAGAACGTAACAGATAGAATTGGGGTGTAGTGCATAGAAGTCAGGTTATTTTCCCCTCCTATAGAGGGCCAGACTCTCTACTTCATATTTTCGAAGAATGTAATGGGTATCTCAAATTTGGATGACGGATCTCTTTTTTTGAGTTTTTCAGTTAGAATTGCTTTCAATAAGTCTGGTTTTCCGTAGATCTTTTTTTTCTCTAATTTTTCAGTTCTCTTACCCGGCTAGCCCAACCACTTAAACCTCCAGTCCATAACATTTATATTTTTCCATCAGTGTTTTTGGTATTACCTGGCCTTTGGTAGAAAAGGATGTAAGCGTGGACATGATCTTCCTCTTGGGGAATTTGTTCTAGGCTGGTGTCATCGTTGAAATAATGCCATTCTCCAGTTACGCAGTGTCTAGAATAGGCTGTGTAATGGCCGGAGCTAACACCACCAAAGTGGCAAACGCAGGCTTGCAAATTGTAAAGGCATTCGTCGCTATTGGAAGAAGCCAAAGTATTGGCAGGGAGAGAAGCATCTTTATTGTTCAAGATTTTCTGGTTGGCCGATGGACCGGACACGTAAGGCGACATATTTAATCCTTCCAAAGGAAACAGTACTTTGTCGTCAACCTTCGTACTCGAGAACTCGTGAAACATGAATCTACCATCAGTCAATGAAATTTCGTTTGATTTAGTAAAAAATTTTGATCAAAATATATAATTTTCTGCGTAACAATATATGTCTGTCTGTTGGTCACTTACGCTAAATTTACACACAAATGTTGGAAAAATGAGAAAAGCTGAAGTGAATTGATACACAATGTTAAGGTATGACCAGACTATGTGATTTCATTTGCTTCACTCATTAAGTAACACTCAGCCACATGGTACATCTCTTCACAAACATTGACCACACAACCAAAATTTGCTTCGCTTTTTCGCTTACTACATTTAGGGCTAGAATTCAATAAGACCAGAAAATATACTTCACATTCCACTTAACTGTGAAGTGGTTATAGTTTTATTCTACCTGACATATTTATTCCTAAGCTGGTTCTATTTCATATATAATTCCTCGACTAAAATGAAAATATAAATTAATTATTTATAAGAACAATATCGTACGTAACCCTCGGTCATTTTTTTTTTTTTTTTTTTTTTTAATTCTGATCCAAGCCTCGTCTTTGTATCTAATATTATTGTGTATCTGGAGTTTAGAATTCTAAAGCTCATGAAAATGTCTCGCTTCATAAATTACTTGGCAAACTAATTTTATTTTCTAGTCTGTATAGATTCTAGCTGATAACGGAAGTCGGGCTGGATGCTTTAAATTGGTCGCAAGGACGCGCGAAGCAAAAAATCTTTGACACACCGAAGAATTTGGCATTGTTCGTGAAGGCTTGCACTCTTGGGTTGGGCGCGAATTTAAATTGTATGATTATGTACGCGAAAGACTTAACACATGCGCGACCAATACGTAATGAGCCAAGTATGGTCATACCTTTAAATTCATTGAGAAAAAATAGTCGATGCAAACTACAATTGAACACGAGTAGGTTTTCATTGTAAATTATTTTCGAGAGGTTAAAAATTTTTTGCGATGTTTAACAAAAATAGTTCCCCGAGTTAAATTATCTTGCAGGAAAAAACTTGTTTCAAACAACTGTGGTCACTATCAAAGGTAATTTGGTAAACAATTCAAACAAATGTGCACAAATTAAATCGTAAATTGATAAGAACTTTATGCATTTAATTATATAACCTATATTTTATACTCCTTGCATTTATCTCAGGGCCAGTGTAGTGAACATGAAACCTGATTTATATACTCCTGGTGTGCGTTCAATAACACTCATTGGGAGAGAAACCAATTTCAAGATCTCAGAAACAGCTTTGCTGATGATGTAGCAGGCTGCTGAACGTTTATTTATAAAATCCGGTTTACAAGTTAAATGGCAGTTGCTATGTTTACTGGTCCCGAAAATCGTAAACAAGAAAATTACTGTATTCAATTTCTAATGAACTAGTAGAAGGTGATATAGTAGAAAAAAATATTTTAGGATTAATTAATAAGAGTAAATTTATAACATCTGGAACTACTGGTATTTTAGCAACTTATTTAATTCAATTAAACTCTAAGCCTAGGTCAAATCCTGTTAGAATGACTGTGTAAAGTACTGTACCAAATTTTACTTAGAGCAGTTTAAAAGAAAAACAATTAGTTTTAAATTATAATTTAAACTTATCTGAATTCTAATGTTGTCCTCAAGAGTTACACCGATTAAATATATCCTTTATTATCTACGAGATACATTTAAAATAATTGGCACGCTCATTTTCTAAGCCTTAATTGAAGACTGAAGAGAGCCTGCTATGCGTTTTATGTCACGCCACTGAAAAAACATCTCAAATAGCAGCCCTTACTGAAAAAGGTTAGTCATAAGAGGTCTTGGGGGAAGTCTTGGGAAAGTCTTTAAGATGTCTTTAGCACCCTTAAGGAACTCTTCAGATCAGAATAACTTTTTTTGGTAAGGGCGCAGTGTCTCTGAAGAGCAATCCGTGAGTAGCAATGAAGTAAAACTAGTAGTGAAAAAAGCGTACAGTAAAGAAACAGGACTCTCACCGCTGAGTGTTATTGAACGTAACTAGCCTTTGTAGTGGCCATTCACTGAACTGAACGAGTATGAACCCTTTCCATGGTTAATTTTGAAGCTAGACTGAATTAAAATCTGTGTGGCTTAGGTGGCACCAGAAGCGAATGGAAACTACAAGAACTGGAACGTAAACCCTTCCTCAACTTTGGCTGAAGCCACTGTGAAATCGTTATAGCAAAAAAGGTCATCCCCTCAAGCCCATAGGATTTTCAGTGACCTTGAGTTTAAATTACTCCTATTGGATAGATGTGACTCCGCCCATTAATTTAACAATACATGGGTCCCATTTTTGTCGTCTGCTTTGTAACAACTTTGGGGTCCCTTTAAGAGATGGCCAATCAGAGATGAGTTGGGCGAGCAGTACCATGGTTACAAATGGCCAGGAACCTAGTTTGAACACCAGCACGGAAACGTTGATCGCTTACGTGCCTATTACTTTTGGTGCCTGTTCCTTGTACTATGCCCCTCATTCGTAAGCATCCGCCAAAGGGGTAGATAAAAAAAGAGGGGTACACATATTACATAGAGCCCCACAGGCCTTAGGTCCTAGACTTCTTATAGTTTCATGGGCTTCTGGTGGCATGTCAGCCAAAAAACATTATGCTCTTGCGAAAATACCAATATCTTTCTGGCGCCTCGGTTGATTCTTTGGAATTTACTTATGTTTATAGAGTAAAAGGCGAGGAATCCGATGGTCATCTCCAAAATGGTCTACCTCTTTTAGTTTTTTTGTTTTTAATTTTTTTAAATTTCGCGGGGGGTCCTACACTGTGACGTGTGACGTCATGAGGGCCAACTTTTAAAATTTTTATTTTCACTTTTTTTAAGACCCCGAAGTCACATCTTTCACCTAGTATATGTTTGGTTCTTGGTATTTGTTTCTTATCTTATTGGTAATCAAAAACAAAAGTTTCAAATTTTTGGGATGTTTATATTATTTACAGGGTGTTTCGAAAATGGTGAAAAGATCGAGCTCCATTGGGTTCTATGGGCCATTTTAAGACGAAAATGTTCTATGACGTTTTGTCGTAAGGGGCGCCGTTTAAGAGTTACGTAATGATTCAATCCCCATATTAAAAATTTTTGGTTCATCAATAATGGTGGTTCTAAATCTGCTGATATAATTTCTAAACCTAATGAAGTGCCAGTGAAAGAAGAAACCAAAGAAATAAGCCCGAATTGGGGTAGCCACCATTGACCAAAAAGATGGTTTCCTCAAAACCTGAATTTATCAGCTCAATCTCGATTATGCCAATTTATTTAGTAGCATTTATTTGATATTGCATACAAGAGTTGAAATGAGACAAGTTGATAAATTTCTATGGGGGCGATGGTATCGATCCCAATTTTATAATTTACTTGGACCCCTTCTTTCACCCGTCAGACCATAGAGCTCATCAACAATTAGTGGGGTGACACTTTCTTTACAGGATAATATGAGAAAAAGGAAATGGGCTCTCCCGAAATTTGGTTTCCACATCTGAAGGCGTTTTAACTGCCTTGACTAGAATTCTACCATATGCTTCCTAATAACTAATTTTCATTAACGCTAAGATCAAACTACAGATCACTAAACCAAACCTTTTAAGATAGACCATGAGAGTATCAGGGCATCTCCACACTGATAGAGATTTGATAGCTTGGCGGTTCCTTTCGCACATTGGACAGTACCAAGGGTTCTGCTCATCCAATGTTTCACTATTACAAGAACATTGAAATGGAACTGGTCTCTTTGATTGTTAATGCTTAATAATTGGTTACCTTTCACTAAAGGCTTTGAGACAATCGTATAGGGTAAGCGTTTCAGTCTCCAAGCGCCTAAGGCTCATAGAATAGTCATTCTCAACTTCAAAATTAGTCGATTCCTCCATCGGGTAGTCCATTGACAAAGGATCAAACGTGACTGCCAGGTTATCGCCAGGAAGGAGTGTAATATCACCAACTCGAGCAACTTCGCAGCCAGTACACTTGTTAGTATAGACGCAACGCGAGCAATTCTTACCCTGTAATACCATGCTCAATTAATATGAATTTGTAACAGGAAGAAACTCTATTAACAATTTAAAGGACAACAATAATGAAAATGAAGAAGGGCTCCTGAACAAAGAGATAAAGATCTCAATGGAAAAGTGCTCTAGTCTTAATTATAAATTGTGATCAAAGAGGTTCTGTGGTTCTGGGTTTGTTCCCTTACGGAAAAAAATTAGTCTGATCTGAAGAAGTCTTCAAGACCACTACAAAAGTCTTTGGGAAGTCTTTAAGACTTCCCCAAGACTTATTGACGTAATGGAAGACTTCCCCAAGATCTCTTAAGACTACGTAAGACGCCCGAAAGACTTCCCCAAGAACTCTTAAGACTAAATTTTTTTGGTAAGGGTTACTAGTTTTTCGCATCTCTTTTAGCTGCGTTTACAATCCAAATGTTTTTGTAAAAAAAATTATTAGCCTTCAATCTAGCTTTTCATCTTAACCCAAGTTAATTGGCTTTAATTGAACCAGGAGTGAATACCTAAACCAATTTGATATAAGCTTCTCTTTGAAAAACAAATGCAAAAGTTGGAAGCTATTGATTTAAAATGAGGCATAAGGCACATCATTATTCTCTATATTACAAAACTTACGTAAGCAAAAAGAGTTGGAAACAAATCAAAATCATTCCTACTAACCTGGCCATCTACAAAATTTAAAGAATATGCTGAAGGATATGTAACACGTTTATCAACATTCTCGTAAAGCATGCCAGCTGGTACGTTATCGGGTAGGCGCAATAAACCAGGATGGCCAACTAATTTCATCTGTCCAAGTTCGAGAATACGAAAAACAATGGGAACAGCGACCAGTCTAACTTTGACCTTGAAGTCGTCCATCTTCAATAAAGGAACAAATTCTTCATCCGGCTTTACTGGTACGCTACAGACCTAATAATGGCATTGAGGAGTGGTGTAGTTGAGACAATGATTATTATCTAGAGTTTTTATCACTTGGAGTTTCAGTATGGGTGAGAAAAGGTGCAATATGGAAAACGAGTTTGGCATTGCCAGGATGGGGGGTTCATTCAACGCAGCATCGGGTGGAAACTCCTAGTGATCGGCTACGCTTTTACTTACGGGACAAAGAAGAGAAGTTAATCCATAGTGTCGACAGGACATTGTTATACAGTTGAGACACAAAATACACTGACAAGGAGGGTGAGTTTTAAGTTGTTCATCCGATATATCTTCCAGGCAAATGGCGCAAGAATGCCACGATTCCCATTTAGGCCCTTCAATTTTGGTGTCAAAATCATCAGTCTCACTGCTCAGAAAACCAGAAGAAATGGCATCGATGGACGGAGAAGGAATAGTTTTGCCACAGATTCCAGAAGTTGAAGGGCTTCCAAAATCAGTAGAGCTTGAGACAATGACGCTGTCATCTGACGTGTACTTTCTTCTCGAAGCACTCTCTAAAGGGCAAGCCCTTGAAAAATTGGTTTTAAAGTAAAATGTAGTGAGTTCTTTAGAGAGGTAACACAAATTTATTAAATTCTATTTGGGTAATTATACTGAAACAGTTTTGTGCAGTGATACAAAACTGAATAACGACCCATACCTTTTTCTGATTGGAGTAGCCACCCTTTCAAAGAATTTAATTTGCTCCAAAATATCTCATTTATCAAAATTTATAACAAATTAGAACAAATTTGAATAGTTAAGAACTTATTTCAGTGCATCTGCTCTGAGAATTGTGATAAGTGAAATTAAGGAAAAATGAAAGTAAAATAAACAGCCCAATTTTTAAAAAAAAATTGTAATACAGTAATAGTCTTTTCCTATATAGTAAAATATTTTTTATTCAATTACCCCAAAAGCCAGTGTTTTATCGCCAAACTTAATTCATCCACCATTTTGTTCCATGCAGAACTGCGTGTCCTAAGTGAGGTTTTGCTAACTTCTTTTGTTGATCTTGGTCATATTTAGTAACCTAATTTTCATTTTCATTTATTAAATCGCCTAATCTGCTAAAAGTGGTTCACGGGAAATAAGGCGCCACCTTTGGGGGGGCCTGCATAATGGTGGTATATAGCTGTCTGAAAAGACAAAATTTGATTGGCTAATATGGGGCTGGATAAAACAGGGTCCCAGGTGACACTGGCCGCAGGGTACAAGGCTATTTAGGGCCTCATCAAACGCTGATTTAAAGTTTTTCTCGAGAATAAGGGCGCGATGAATGATATGTCAAGTTAGATGTTGAAAATAAGTTGCACAATTACTTAATCAGGCTCTTCTTGTATCACCTTCTCTCAATGTCATTCAAAATGGTGGTTTACTTGGAAGTACTAAGTTTAAAAGTTCATATTTAAAAAAACGTTCTTGAGTAATTTAACTAAAATAATAATAATTAAACTACTTTAGGGTATAAGAAACCAAAATTAAGATAACGCATATGACACAGATTTACACTATTTCTTTCAGGCTCCCATTAGAAGAAATAACTATCAACAAAATACACCTGGTTGAATTTTGGAAAAAGTTTTACAATGTGGATATTAGTAGTCTTCATAGTTTGCAGTGAGACATTGGTAATGTTTTATAGTCGTCAACAATGTAATGATATTGAAGACATTGAAGATCAAATTTAAAGATTATATTGATATTGGATAATGGAAAGGAGTCGGTATAGTGAGAATATTAATGAGTTTTTGAACTAACTTTTCATCCTCATTGATGATCATTCCTTGAGCGGCGGTGAGTGATGTCGCGGGAGAGCCTCTCATTTCCATAATGGGCAAAGGTGTAAACTTAAGGCCACTGTCAGCCGTGCTAGAGCACGATGTAGAAAAGTTACTCGCATTATCGGTTGAAGTTAGCTGATTGTTAGAAAATGTAAGCTCATCTTGCAGACTTTCATTCGCAAAAGTATTATTCGCAGCACCAGCAACAATTTGAGGACTGCAGATTTCAAAGGCATAAACTTCTCGATTTGTATCGTTAATATGGCGAACCAACGCATTATCTTCCTGTAAAGTAAACTAAGTTCACTTAAAAGATAAAAGAAAACTGATGCATCACTGTCTTGATTTTAGGTTTTTTCTTAATCTTCGTTAGCATAAGGAAAGTAATAAAGATCCTCATAAGCACTAAATGGCATTAATTGCTTCCAAACTTGGCACGCTAATGCATTAACACTCCCGTTCACTACTAGAAAAAGGGGGTGAAGAAGAGCTCAAGAGGGGTTTGGGAACTCCAGCACCTTGATGCTGCGGCAGCGGGACATTAAAAATATTGTCTCCCTTTCTCTATCACGAGACGAAATGCTGCTCCTTTTTCTCTAGGGCAGGCATATTGCCTCCTCGGCTGGCTGTTACTACTTGGGACTCTCCGTTACTTTGACCAGCAGTCTTAGCGATTAATTTTCCTAGGTACTTTTTTGTAATTTCAAAAACAAAGGCAGCCCACACTATTTCAGGGCAGACGACAAAGTAAAACCTTTTAAGATCATTTTTTACAATTTTTGGGAATGGCTTAAATTTAATTTATATTCTTAGGTTTTCTATACCGTAGATTCAGAAAAACGCTAATTCAAGAATGTGTTTCTTCAGTTTTCATTTATCCTTTAATTACTTCTTTCAAATAATGTTACAAACCAAAATTCTAGAAATGTGGTTGTCAAAGACTTCGGCCAGTATCATTTCTTGAGGGAGAGTGGTAAAATTGCTCTTCAATTCTTCATTGTTCTTAGCCTTTGAAGTGACCAATGCCACTGTCAGAGCTTCTTTAACTTTATAAATTTTATCGTTCTTATGAACAGTTATGAGATATCTTACAAAACACCTATTTTCCAAAGGTACGTATGTTATAGCTGTTGATATAATTTTTGAGACTTATTAGTACTCCATAATAACTGCACGATGAAGTAGAATACTTACATATTTGCCTCTCTAAAGCGTGAGGCAATGGTACAGCTAAATACATAAAGGGCTCAAATGTAACAGAAACGTAACCACACTCTGAGCATATAACCTGCCCAATAGTGAAATATTGTAAAACACTAAAAACTTTGTAAATGAACTTAAGAAGAACCTTACAGTGCTTCTAAATTGCCCTTGAAAGGTATCAACAACTACAGATTGATTCTTGGAACGGTAACTAGCCCATTCGTGATCAGCGGCTAGTTTATCTTTCTTGGAATTATCTTCTTTTATCACATCCGTTTCGTCACAATCACCCTCCATCTTCTCCGTGCATTTGGCATCGATCTTGCTTTCTTTGACATCTAGCTGGTTTTCAATCTTCATTCTATGAAAAACCCCAATCCCATTTCAATCTCCAATGACCAATGCAAAATGGTAAATTATTTAGGGCTGTACCTAGTTTCCCCCTGAGATATATTTATACTGTCGATCTAAAATTGGTTTACTAACTCTATAGTTTGCCCTTTTAAAATCATTGCACACAGCATGGCTTTGATTGTACAATGAAGTTGTCTGGTAAGCAAAAAAAAGTAGGCTTTGAGCTTAGGCCAGAGGGTGAACAGCCAAAAGAAAAATAAAGTCGTCTGTAAAATCTGTTGTAACTTTTAGGCTATTCATCAGGGAATTTGGTTCCTTCCAATCTATTTTAATTTGATTATAAACCTTACAACTATATACAATACAATAAACTGAGGTGCATATTTTTCAAAAATATTTTCTAAATTGTAGAAAAAATATTACAATTAACAAATTAAAACTCAAATTAGTTGCAGACAATGCTTGATAACCAATCAATATATTGCTCGGTTTTGTGTGCAAAAATAATTTGGTAAACGTTTTTCCAGCCAGAATGGATAATTCCATGACAAATCAGCACAGCTTGTCAACCCTCAATCAATTCCCTTACAAAAGTTAACCATATTTCGTTTCTAGTCGTAATTTATGTTTTTAATTGGTCAAGCTGTTTTTGAGATACAAAAAAGCTCGTTTTTTAGGACCTGGCTGTTGGCTTACCAATTTTTGAATTGGCTAAATCTCAATAAGATTACGGCCAATTTACTAGTTTTAAAGACGGATTTCAACCTTTAAACAGAACGATAAAGTGATATTTTTCAAAATTAGGGTTAAAATATATAATCTTTTAGTGGTGGCACTCTATTTTCAAGCTATAACATGCTTTTTTGTTTCGAATTCCCTGTGTGTGAATTAGTTGAAAATGAAGAAATTTCGAAGTATTATTTTTGGTTTCGAAGATATTTTATATTTTTCACAATCTAAATATTGAAAAGGTGGTTTCCATTTTAGCCATACCGATTGAATTTAAACCATATTTTAACGTTTGACGCTTCTCTGCGATTTGTTGATCAATTTTTAATATCGAGTTTTAATACTGCACCCAACATTGATAGTTCGTTTAAGGCCATCCATAAGCGACATAAAATAATCTCCGAATCCAACTGAATATTCTTTAATATTACCAAGGCATAATTGTTTTTTATATAAGCAAAATTTCAGGTTTGTTAGTTTCCATTAGATGTTAAAATGCACCCACCCCTGAAAAGATGTTTGATCATGGGGAGAATGTTTCAAATCGCAAATAAAGAATAAATAATATCACAAAAAATTACAGATTACTAAAATCCTAGATTAAATACTATTTTCATTAGTTGTCAAAAAAAAAAAAAAAAAAAAAAAAAGTTTTCCATTCTTAAGGGCTGTTCAAACGATAACTCTTTTACTCAACTAGATGAATCAAATCTAGTTGAGTCAATTACTTGGATTGTGTGAATAGAAGTTAGATGAGTTGGTCAAATCTCCAAGGATTTGCTACCTCCGTTTTGATTCCAATATTTTCTACCAATCAAAAAAGTTCCTGGAGCGATTAATTTTATCTGTTTATTTTCTTGGTAGGCCTAATTTGAAATTATCGCGTTTTTTATTGTTTCAGAGATTGCACTTATTGAAGCAGGTGGTAGACGGCGTTTTAAAGGTAATTAGCAAGTTGGGTTACGGATAGTCGATGCTCTGAGAATTCAGTTGCACCGTCGCAGTGACTTTTAAAATTAAGTCAAAAACTTTAATCTCTGTATCTCTCTAATAATCTAATTTATAGAATCATTTATTAAAAGCAAAATGAGTGGTAAGACTTAAAGGGTAATTAGATTTTCAATAGACGAATTAGGAATTGAAGAGGAACTTGCAGGGCAGCCTCCATTGGAGTACACTCTTTACGCGCCGATCTCTTAAAAGATGTCAGTATTGTAGTTCCCATTCTAATCCGCTATGACGAGAGAGACAAACTAGGCGATCGATAATTCCTCCCCTCTACGCGTTTCCCATAGCAGCGGGTGTAATGCGTGAATAGGTACGAGAGCGAGAGATAAAGTGAGGGGCAGGCGCGCCATCTATTGCGATAATTCATCATTATATTTGTACCTAGCCCCTAGAAGTTGGTTTATGAGTATGGACAGTCCGAATTCGTTAATTATATTTGACGAATGAAATTGTATGTTTAAATTAAATTGTAATTCCAACGAGCCAACCAAAGCTTAACCCAAAACTCTTCCCCTGGGTTTTGTATTTTCTCCTCCCTAGCTACCAAAACTGCTAGAATAATGGCACTGGCCCCTTTTCCTTTTAATGTCATTATTTTGAATTGTATATTTGTCTACCGTCTGCGTAAAAATTTAAAATAAGCAAGTTATTACTTGGTGCCAAACCCTAAATAGAGCTCATATTATTTCACTAGACAACAACAAGGGGTGTACTGTATATTTGGTTCCACAAAACCTTTTGTCGTGAAACATGAATGATTCGTTTCAAACTGTGGAGTCACTTGTTAAAAGTAGTTAAGAGCTATTTTTGAATGCATAGAAAACTAGCTTTAGGATGCATGAATGGTAGAAGTCTAAAAAGCAGGAAAGAAGGCTTACTATGCGCGGCTAGGGACCTTAAAGTAAAAAAGGTAAATGAAAACTGCTATATCACTTTCTTGATTTTACGGTTAGGCCTGTTAGCTGGGCACGTTCTTTATAATTATAGACTTAAAGACGGGCGTGGAAATAATTTAAATAATAAAAATATTAGAGGAAAAATACTAGCCTTATAAGGTAAGATTGTGTAAACCATCAGGTGTCTGGGTATAATAGGCTAAGGAAATCAGATGGAAGGGAAAGAAAATAAGCTGGGATAGAACACAGATCCCTATGCATGGGGGTGGGGCTTATTTCCAGCCTTGCATGGTACCTATATCCTAACAGATCTACCCCGAGAGGTTACGTGGAAGCCTAAGATAAAATAAATGTTCCAACCCAGACCCGAGGCAGTTTCCCAGACATCAGCCAGTATATCAGTTTCATTCTAAACCTTTGACTGAATAAGAGTTTCCTAATAAAGTGGCTTTATAACTAGTTAACCTTGCGAGATTAGTAAGATACAACCGTAAAGCAGTATACAATCATAGCCCATTAGTGAAATAGTAATTTAATAGTATAGTATGGGTTTTTGGTGGTTTTATGCACCAGTCACCCCTAGTGGTGGCTTGTGATTCCAGTGGGGAAGATAATTTGCTATTTGGACTATAACCTGATCTTTACAATGGACATCTCCAAACACCAGATAACATGGCCTTGCGTTGAGGCCATGGTAGCTCAAATAGTTCAGTGGCCACCAGGAAAGAGAAAAGTTATGGGTTGAAATATCACCCATGACCCAACACCTTTTTGATAGCTAGGTATATTTGTATCAACTAACTCCCATTAGATATTACAAATGTGTCAGCTTATAATTTTCTTATTTAAAAACATGTTTAACGTATAGCTAATTTTAATTTTTTTTTATTAAAATATGACTGCTTTTGAGCTAAAAACTCATGTGATAGTTTTATAGAAATGACTGAGAATGTGACCTAGTGATAACCAAGGAGTGGGTTAAAAATTTCCCCTTTCTTTGGGTGAAGTTTATGGACAGATCCCTAAGCTGCTTAAATGCCTATAGTTACAATAGTACATTTGAGGATGTTTTTGTAAGCGTGAAAAATCATTTGTCAAATCATTTTCACCCACAAAAACCAATCACTTTACAAATAAGTGTGCGAGCCACCGAGTTCAAAACATGGTTCAACTCACCGAGTTTAAGAATGTTTTAAGGAGGGTCCATGAGGCCATAGTGCAAAGGGCCACAATTAAATCATGCAAATACGAACCAGCCACCCCCCATTTGTGTCTATAGAAAATTTACCTTTTAGGCTCCACATCCGAATAATTAAGTTCCTTGAACGCTTCCTGTTGCAAAATGTTTGTATCTTTTACTCTCTTCAGTGAACCGCTTCCCAACTTAAAGGCCGGGTTACATTCAAGGTAACAGGTGCCATTGTCATCAACATTCTCTAGCCCCACAGTCGCTAAATTATCAAGCGTTTCTCTTGGACGAGAAAGAGGATCTTTCTTGGGAAATTTCTCACTATCAAATTTCAACGCATTGTTTATTTCTTCAGTCACCAACACATTTGTGTTCAACGTCTTGGTCTCTTTAGCAAAATCCTCCATGGTAGGGATTTTGCGTGGGCCAATCCCGCTGTTTATCAAGTGGATAGCTAACTCGTTTTTTTCTGGTTTCTTAATGCCAGAACTCTCGTTAATCGAATTTCTCGATAAGGACGTCACTCGGTTAGTTAGAGATTCTAGAGTTACAAGGTTACTGTTGCGCTCTTTCTCATCAAAATTGGATTTGATGTCATTCTTTGAAAAACTAATCTCGGATGAAGGTTTTTTAATCACATTTGGGTAAGACTGAACAGCCAGACCTTTAATATTCTTTATTAGAGACGTATTTAGCTGAGTATTAGTCGGAACACTCTGGGATAGCGGAACAGTTACATCTTGAAAAGGTTTGACATCCTCAGGCACAGGGTACATGCGAAAGGAAGGATTAGTGTCCCACGATCCAAAAGAATCAGTACTACGGGGTGATGTCGAAGTGCTGTTATCGGACGTTGCGTGTCCGCTAGCCAAACTACTGCTGTCTTTCGATTCCACCACTAATGGAAAAATCTTTTCAGCCTTCAAGTTTTCAGTCAATGAGCATTTAGAATCACATGCTCTTGATGCCTGAAAAGTAAGGTTGGAATAGAAAAAAAAATTATATCACCTTTAGTTGAGTAATTAATATATATATAACAAGGCTTAAGATTAACTTAGGAACGATTTTATTAATAAAAGTATAATCAGTATGAATTTGTATAAATACATGTGCTAAGTCAACTGCAATCAAACATTGCAGTACTGCTAGGGCTGAACGAGAGCTATTTGGGTGGGGAACTAGAACGGTAATGATATATATCAGGTTGTGTCAAAGGAAACTTAGGTTTGCAGGTGATCCATTACATTCAAGGTTGTTCAGTGTCTCGGTTCAGATCAATATTCTATGTTTATGGTAAAAATCCGATACAAAGAGTAAATATACAAACAATTCTCACCATATTTAGCATAAATAGTAAATCTTCATTAAATTACTTTTGCAATAGTTAAATTTCCCCTCATTTAAATACATTAGGGAGCATATGGATGAGATTTTAGTCATCCATAAATGAGTAATTATTTAAAACATTGAAAGTATAGAGAAAACTTTAATTTAATTGTCTTAGGAAAAATTTTGAAAAATCTTTGAGAGTGAATACAACCGGTACAACTCCAGAACCTCTCCAGATCCTGTATGTAGATGGATCAGAAAGGTCATTCTCCTAGGCATTCCACTATGGTTCGGCAGATTATTATAAAATTTTGCACACAAGTTGGTGTGCTTAAAAAGCTATGGTTTCCAGATTTTCACATAGTAAAAAATTAATGTTTGGCAAGGAGTAAACCCCCACTATTTCAAAATTGTCCTCAAAATACTTTTCAACCCTAACAAAAATAACAATAACTTCCTTTAATGTGTATTCTCATGAAATTTTCCCTTATTTATATATGCAGTGAAAGACAAGGAATCAGGCCATCATCTCGAAAAATATCTATCTCTTAAAGACTATTCGATATAAATTGAAATTTAATGCGGAGGAGGGGTCTCACACTATAAAGCGCAAAGTAGAGTTGCCCAACTTTGAATTTTTCATCATCCTAAGGGCATTTTTTTCATCTTCTTTATCATTTGGTTTGGTATTTGTTTCATCTTTTAACTGGTAACGAAAAAAACAAAATTTCAAATTTTGGGAATTTTCAAATTAAATTTCTTTGACAAAGTTACCTACATATTAGAAATAACTTATATTTTTTAAGCTTTGTAAAGTTTTTTACGTAGGATTTTTTACGCGTGATTGGACAAAATCCAAAGAATGTATTGTAGTGGTACAAAATAATTACCTTATTTCTTTGGCTATAGAAGAGAAAAAGGGTTTTCCAAATGTTTCACAAAGTTTAGTAGAAAATCTTCCGCTAGACTTGGGCCACATATCAAATTTCTTTATCATAAACTGCGGCAACATATTTTCTTGAAAAATAAGAAAAATCAAAGTTGGGCCAATTTACGTTACGCTACATATATTTTAATTTATTATCTGAAAAAAGTAGCCATTTTTCGAGATGATGGCTTAATTCAACGTCCTTTACTGCATAAATAAGAGATAATTTCTTGACAATATGACAGTACTCAGTATTGCTATTTTTGTCAGGGCTGAAAAATATTTTGAGGACAGTATTGAAATCGTAGGGGTTTACTCAAAACCCTATTTTATGTGAAAATCTGAAAAAAATCTTAGTTTTTTAAAACAAGTGTGCCAAATTTTCCAGTGATCAACAGACCCATGTGGCATGCCTAGGTGAAATCACATTGATTGACCCAGAAGCAACAGAGAAAGGGGGGGGGGGGTTCTTTTCCCTTGGGTAATGCTCAGTAGGGCTTATTTCATTTGATCAAAGACAAAGCTTATCCCAACAAAGTTAGTCTGATCACAAAAGGTCCTCAAGAACACTACAACTGGGCTTAAGTTTCACTGCTGTAAGACTTAAGTGACTGCTAAAGCTGAAGGTGTACAAGCTTTCTGGGTGATGAAAAAACTGCGCTGAGCATTAAAAATAAATCTCCAAATTTTGCTAGATATTTTTTCACTAGATATTAAAAAATATATATTCTTGTTTGATCATTTAACTGATTTTTTTCATGATAACAGTTATATTCCCGACTTTCATTCCAAAATAATCTAAAATGGTTATTTTTTATCAAAACTGAAGTACAATAGATTTTTATAAACTATGTATTTGCATCACCATAACAAATGGTAAAATATTGTCCAAACGCAGAGCCTATTTATAAGGTTGTGTCAAAGGAACCTAACTGACAATTATAAACATGTACATTAAATAGTTATTAAGGCCAGATACAAGGGAGCTATAAATATATCTTTGTAAAATACTAGTTTCTCATAAAATAAATTGAGGTTTTGACATCTTTCTCAAATGTTGCTTTGCTAGTTAAAGGTCACAAAATAATTTTAAGTTAAAAGTTCTCAAATACCTATATATAACTCTACCGGGGTGATGGTAATTATTCATGACACAAAACAAAAAACACATGCCTCAGGTGGACTTGAACCACCAAACTTTGGGTTACAGTTCAACACACTGAGCTAGAGGCGGATAGACATCAGCATTACCAATTTGAAGTTATACAATGTATGAATGGTTATAACAGCCGGTTATTTCTCCATAATAGATGGAAGGCTTAGGGTTAACTATGGTACAATAGTTAAGAACATATAACTCTACACGACGAAAAGATGAATCTGTATTATGGAGATATTCAATTATATAAGTCCTATTTGTATGGTGTGGGCTTTAAAGGATCTCAAGTTCACCTTCATGCCCCATTATAGACACTTTTCCTTAATGAGGCAAGATATTTTCTATCCACAAATAAAAAATTTATAAACTAATAATAAGCTAGAAGTCAATTTCTAACTTAACCATAATTCATGGATAGTTAGATATCTTGTAGGTAACTGGTCACTGCCAAATCTCTTGTGAGGCGTCGGCTTAATTCCCACAGTTAAATTGTAACAGGATTATGTTACTTTAGGGCGTAGTGTTCAAGTCCGATGAGGAACTTGGAACTATTAAGAACAAACTAAAAAGGGTCATTCCATCTCAAATCATCGAACCCATGCTGGTCGAATATTACGGATTTTCATTAAACATTTTTCTAGGGTCCATTACCATAAGTTATGAAGACTCCGGAAGTTTAGCGACTTTAAATTGAAAATTTTTAAAGTTATGATTTTTTAAAGTTTTTGGCCCATTTTCCAATCTTTGCTTACTTGGCTCACATTTAGTTATATATCTTGGCCGGTATTATTTTTAAGCATCTGAAATTGGTTAACCCTAGCTAAAAACGTGTCCCGAGTCTGAATTTGAAATCTGTTTAGCTCTACACACTCAAGTTTTTGAGTTAAGCGCTAATTAGGGGGTGGCAATTAGCAATTAATGCCGAAAAAGGACCACCTCCAATTTTAGTGAAATATTTAGAGAATCACCTACGTATACATATAGAATAAACCCCAAAATTTGGTTTCACAGGAACCACTATTTCTGTCGAAAAAATAAATAAATTATATTTTTGGGAGTGAATTTTGGTATTTCAATGCTAATTTCCTTTACAGAGTGGCTCTTAACAAAAACACAATAGCTTCTATGGAGGGATAAAAATAACATTGAGCGCGTGCTAATCGAATTGATTTTTTCAAAAGTCTCGCGCGCGAGTTCAAATAAAATGAAATAGCATAAAACGCACGCGCTCAATGTTAATATTATCCTTACATAGAACATTGAGTTTTTTTATAAGAACTGCCTTGTATAGGAAATTAGCATTCAAATACCAAAATTCACTCCCAAAAATATAATTTTTTTTTTTTTTTCGACAGAAATAGTGGTTTCTGTGAAACCAAATTTTGGGGTTTATACGTAGGTGATTCCCTAAAAATTTCACTAAAATTGTAGGTGGACCTTTTTCGGCATTAATTGTTAATTGCCACCCCCTTAATTAGCGCTTAACTCAAAAACTTGAGTGTATAGAGTGAAACAGATTTCAAATTCAGACTCGGAACACGTTTTTAGCTAGGGTTAACCAATTTCAGATGTTTAAAAATAATACCGGCCAAGATATATAACTAAATGCGAGCCAAGTAAGCAAAGATTGGAAAATGGGCCAAAAACTTTAAAAAATCATAACTTTAAAAATTTTCAATTTAAAGTCGCTAAACTTCCGGAGTCTTCATTACTTATGGTAATGGACCCTAGAAAAAAGTTGCAGCATGGGTTTGATGATTTGAGATGGAATGACCCAAAAGTAATATTGAACAATTCAAGGTTGATGATGTAAGAGTAGGACTTTGTTTTAACCGATAATTAAAACTAACCATCCTTAGCTACAGAGTAGACTAGCCATCTTCAAGGGGGGGTCTGATCTGTCCAGAGGCTCACAATCAACTGACCACTCCTCTTCCTGCTTGTAGCAGATGCCTTTCATATTATTAAATGAGCGATTGTGGCTCCCCTATCACAACTATTTGCAATCATAACATAGTGGCATCCATGCTGTTACAAAAAGATTCTAAGAGGTGTGTGGCCTTTGGCTCATTTACAGTGACCCATTTACAAAGATCAAAGAAAGTTAAACAATTAATTTTTAGACTATTAGACTAAAAGAAATTGATCAAAAAATATTTGCCAGGTTGCATTCTCTCTTTAAAGGAAAATTAAAGATGAGCAATGCAATTTTTTTAATCAATTAGAAGCATTAAAACTCAACCAAGGTTTCTAATTAATTTTGAAGTTAACAAAGATACGATTTCAAAATCTTCCTAATCCCTTTAACAAACGAAAATAAAAAAAAGCATTTTCCACAATACGTGAATAAATATAAAGTATAACTTACTTCAAGCTCTTCTTCTTCGGCATCCATTTGAGAAGCATGGGCTTCATCCATTTCGCAAATTCCTTTATCACTCGCTAGTACACTTTTGCAAGATGGAGTATTTTCATTCCCCGTGTTAAGTTGTTCATGCAAAGTGTCCAAAAGTAACGCCAGAAATTCTTGACAATCATGTTGACGATAGTCCCGAAATTGGGGATGGCATCTTCCCAAGGCTTCTTTAAAATCAACAGGCTTGATCGGAGCGCTCTGTCCATTCCAGACTTTAGCCATCAACTGAGCAAATCTTCCAGTTAAAGTTTCTTTGGATATCTCATCTGCATCATGAGACTCCGAAAAAAATTTAACAATTTTTGAATTATTCAAAAGGCACTGGAGCCCGGAATTCATGAAGCAAGTGTTTCCAAGGTTTCGAAGGCCGCATACACCAGGTTTATCTAGATTAAAATAATGTATATTCTGTCATAAATGCAGTCAATCCATATAGTGATCAAAAAAGATGGTTGTAAAACTGAATAATGAATGAAATTTTGAGGAAAATTATTGCTTTTGACAAAAAAAGTTTACTTTTGGGATATTGGATAATACAAAATAAACAAAATTGACGTATAAATGAATCAAAAGTTTTCTAAGAATATAAGATAAAAGCCTTATTTAGTATTTTCAGAAATTAATAATTATAACAAGAAGTGTACTACTTCATTGAATTTTCAACTTTCACCATGTATTCCATCAAATTTCTTGAGCAGACGAAAGCACTTTTTGCATTGACCAATGAGAGAGAGGAAATGTTGAAAATAGTTCTTTAAGATCACGTGGGGCACCCGTCATAGTCACGCGTCACAGTCTCACAGATGCGATAGTAAACAAGTAAAATGCCGCCCGCGCGTCGCCCAAGACTGAAGGTTTTACGATTACCGGATATAAACAATTATATTTTTGTAATCCTACATAAATAATCGAATTTTAGTCGCGAATTGCATTTTAACCTTTCTCAGTTTCACATTATAAGTTTTAAATTCAATTTAATACCACGTATTTGTTAGTCCAAAGTCTTTAAACTCGAATTGGTCTAAGCCTCGGTTAGTTCAGTTGGTGGAAACTTGGATATTAAACTATCGCTCTAGACTCCGACGCCACCCATTACGCCCGGCTCCCAGCCCGGCGCTACGTTCAACAATATTTTTGGCGCGGCCGCCGGTATGGAAAAATCTCGGCGAGGTGCGGCCGCCGGCATGGAAAAAACTCGGTGAGCCGCGGCCGCCGGTATGGAAAAAACTCGGTGAGCCGCAGCCGAAACATGGTCATGCCGCTGCCGGGGGTTTTTTATTTTCATAGCGTCTGAGTCTATATCGCTTGCAACTGGATCCATTAACGGTTACTTAAATAAACCGAGCTCAATTTTAAAATGCGGCTCACCTTCTGTCTCTGCCAAAACAACAGTGTGATCTTTATTTAAAACCTTTAGTAACAAAACAAATTCAGCGTACAACTGTGATTTTATGTTTAACGCATCGACTCAAACAAATGCGGTAATTATTAAAAATATAATTGACACTAATGATTCATCTCCGGATTTTATTTTTTCAAAAATAATCTACTTAATTAAATTTATCGAAAATATTATGCCTATGCCTAGTTTTGATTTGACATCCTCCATAATCTCCATAAAACAAGTTTTAGAGGAACTGGTTTTTTGGCGCAGTGCCACTCTTTCTCTATGTACCAATTGAAGCGGCCGTCCAAATCACGTGGGCTTCAAAACCGCGTTACATTAATATTCGCCTCCGCGCCTAGGGGGGGAGAGCAATGAAAATTTGATGGAGCGGGAAAATTCAAAGCAATACACTTCTTGTTATAATTATTAATTTCTGGTATTTTGTTGTAATGCGCAAATGATCAGCTCCTAAATCTAAGTACAACTGATCACATGACCCTACTATATAATGGTCATCTGCCTTGGGGTTGATATTCTACAGCTGCTAGTCATGTAGTGTAGATAGAGGAGCCACTGTTGAGTATGAAGGAAACTAAACCAGTTTTATTTTATTTTTTACTGCGAATTATAACCTAAACAGTTTTTGGTAGTGTTAGGGCTTGCCTAATACCATACGAGATAAGAGAATTGTCGGCATCGGCGTTCTTTAAAGTTAACGTGGTATAGGTCTTACCAGACAGAGATATACCTTGCATAGATAAAATTAGTAGCTGGCTACTTAGAGGTAAAAATAGGCTTATGATAATTACAATAAGGTTAGTTAATTTACAATGTTGTTACAAATTTACCCAAAGAAATTTCTTCAAAACCTTACTGGTTATGTAAGCAAGCCCCCCCCCCCCCCCCCAACGAAACGTTGCACCAAATGAGGTCTTCAAGACTTCTTCAGAAGCTCTAAGACATATTTAATACCTCTTAATGCTACTGGACTCTGTAAACATGTTATTAAATGATTTAGACCTTTAAAAAATGCCTTAAAACATTATCAAGTTTTTGTGGTAGTTTGCGATTAATTATTAAATTAGCCTCAAAGAAATCTCAGATTTAATTCTAAAGGAGTCAATTGCTTATGCCAATGAGAGCCTTCTTTGAAATGGCACGTGAACATTAAGATAAGTTAGATAGGAGCACCCTGCACTTCACAGTCAAGTTGGTTATTGCGCTATTTTGGTACAATACTTCAATTGTATAACAACAAGCTTTTCTCCACGATTTTTATGTTCTAAAATTTAAAAACAGTTTTAGGCTTGTCTAGTTTGCGACTTTAATAATTATCTGTAAATTGCTTTGAAACCTTTGGTGAAATTTGTCATTTTCTACGCATTTTTTAAACCATGTCGTTTAAATATAGCTTGTTATAAGAGTGTAGTATCCCTTAAAATGAAAATTATTTACTTCTATGGTCTTGATCAATTCTTGCTGTTTCACCTTCAGGGGAAAATATGGAGCCATGAAGAGGACTGTTGTTATGAACTATGGAAAAAGAAATAAAGTTAAGTATTAACCATCTATTAAAGCAACCAGCATCTCTAGAGTATCTCCTAAATGTCCGCTTTTCTGCTACACAATTTACCTTACCAAAGGCAGGAGGGAGGGATTTATAAGTGAATATGGGTCCCATTGGCTCCTGCCTTTGACAAGGCATATTTGGCGTGCATCTGGGAACAAGGTCTACTCCAGAGCAGCCAATTGCTTTAAAGGAAAGTAATGTTAGGGTCATTCCATATGGTTTCACCTAGGCATGCAACCATGGGTCTTCAGATCTTAATGAAATTTGGTACACTTGTTTCTATGCTTAAAAAACTAGGATTCCCAGATTTTAAGATGAAAATAAAAGTAATTGAAGTTTTGGCGATATTTAGAGTAAACCCCCAAGATTTTTAGAACCTCAGCGAAAAAAAATTATGCTCTTGCGAAAATACCAATATCTTACTGGAGCCTGGGTTGATTCTTTGGAATTTATTCATGTTTATTGAGTAAAAGGTGAGGAATCCGATGGTCATCTCGAAAATGGTCTACCTCTTTTAGTTTTTTTGTTTTTAATTTTTTTAAATTTCGCGGGGGGTCTTACACTGTGACGTGTGACGTCATGAGGGCCAACTTTAAAAAAAAAAATTTCACTATTTTTAAGACCCCGAGGTCACATCTTTCACCTAGTATATGTTTGGTTCTTGGTATTTGTTTCGTATCTAATTGGTAATCAAAAACAAAAGTTTCAAATTTTTGGATTTTTTATATTTATATTATGTACTGGGTGTTTCGAAGATGGTGGTAGGGTCGAGCACCAGTGGGTTCAATGAGCCATTTTAAGACGAAAATGTTCTATGACGTTTTGTCGTACTGGGCGCTGTTTAAGAGTTACGAATTGAAGCATGTGCGGATGACCCCTTAATGTACATTAATAAACGTATATCAATAATAAAATACGTTTAAAAGCACGTGCTTGATAAAAATTGATTTTACCATTGAGTATACAGGTTATCCTCACATGATAAATTTCGTAGCTCTTAAACGGCGCCCCGTACGACAAAACGTAATAGAACATTTTCGTCTTAAAATGGCTCATTGAATCCACTGGAGCTCGATCCTACCACCATTTTCGAAACACCCTGTACATAATATAAATATAAAAATTCCAAAAATTTGAAACTTTTGTTTTTGATTACCAGTTAGATACGAAACAAATACCAAGAACCAAACATATACTATGTGAAAGATGTGACCTCGGGGTCTTGAATAAAGTGAAGATAAAAATTTTAAAAGTTGGGCCTCATGACGTCACACGTCACAGTGTAGGATCCCCCGCGAAATTTAAAAAAATTAAAAACAAAAAACTCAAAGAGGTAGACCTTTTTGGAGATGACCATCGGATTACTCGCATTTTACTCTATAAACTTGGGTAAATTCCAAAGAATCAACCGTAGCGCCAGTAAGATATTGGTATTTTCGCAAGAGCATAATTATTTTTCTCTGACATTCTAAAAATCTTGGGGGTTTACTCTAAATTTCGCCAAAAATCAATTATTTTTATTTTCATCTTAAAATCTGGGAATCCTAGTTTTTTAAGCATAGAAACAAGTGTACCAGATTTCATTAAGATCTGCCGACCAATGGTGGCATGCCTAGGCGAAACCATATGGAGTGACCCAATAAATAAGAAGCCTTGAAATTTTCATAAAATTGTGGGTGGGAAATATGGGAAACTCAGATGCCATCCTTACCGAAAAAAAGTCTGATTTGAAGAGGTCCACAAGAATACA
Organism: Odiellus spinosus; assembly: GCA_963920705.1. Lineage (NCBI taxonomy): Eukaryota > Metazoa > Arthropoda > Arachnida > Opiliones > Phalangiidae > Odiellus > Odiellus spinosus. The sequence continues at coordinate 19,370,946 of OY987225.1, forward strand.
AAAGTCTTGGGGAAGTCTCTAAGACTTCACCAAGACTTCTTGACATAGTAAAAGACCTCCCCAAGACCTCTTAAGACTACATAAGACACCAGAAAGACTTCCCCAAGACCTCTTAAGACTAACCTTTTTTGGTAAAGGCAATTGTAGGAAAAAACACCAAAATTAAAGGAAAATATAAGAGAAATAACAGAAACATCGCTTTTAACATTCGAAAATATACCTCAAATAATTGGACATTTAAAACAATCGTACCAAATCAAAGCAACCATTAATAATCCTGCCATTGTAAAAATGGATTTGCAGTTTGAACCTGCAGTTTAATATTTTAAGGCTCATAACCTAGCTAAAACCACTCAACCACTCATCATAATTTTATGATTTCAAATTAATACCATTAGATTTTGAATCATCAATTTTTTTTACGAAAGGACTGCATGGAGAATTTATTTTGTTAAAACAAATTGAAATGGATGTAACATTGTTTACACGAAATTTCACTGAAAAATAAACAGCCTTTTAAGAAAGTTTCTATTGCTCTTAAGTAATATGGAAACTAGTTTTAATCAGATTTTATTGGGAGAAATACGAATTTTTAGAAAAAGGGGAGTAACTTTCTAACAGGGTTGAAATATGAGTGAAAGATCTAGGTTTACCTGATGAAAGATTTATGGAAACTAGCTAAGAGAATCGACTTTTGCAACATGATAGGGAACCTTTTAATATAGCGCGCACTACTTATAAAGTAGCCCCTAGTATAAATATAAGGGATTGAGAGCTCAGGATCTGGTATGATTATGAAACATGTGACATGTACACTTAAAGGGAGGCTGAAGATGAAAATAAGTTTTTTTATTGATTCTATTAAAAATATGACTTGTTTGCATACTAACAAATACAGAAAATGTCTCTGTGGGAAATTATGAAAAAAAAAAAAAAAAAAAAAAAAAAATCTAAACAAATTTTGGTAATCAATTAAAGACTTATCAAAGACTCTCCTCATTTAATTGGTTTAGCATAACATCGACAATGTTAAAAAAAATGATCTAGCATCATTCAAAGTGTGGCGCAGAACGTAAGAAACGATTCATGCGAAGTCCCTAAGGGAAGCAATCTTTCTACCTTCACGGCTATGATCCTGGATTTGTTGCTTTAATTCCCCACGGAACAAAAGAATGTTCCCCAGGAACCCTTCTTCACATGACTAGTCTATTAAGCTATACTAAACCTGTAGATAGTAATGATGTTGAGGCCTCTTTGTAAACTAGTTTGGCATGCTGGCATTAGGCCAAATAAAAAACAAACTGGTAAAAGTTCCATTGTGCCTACTGGACAACAAGATCGAAAGTTGTTATGTCGAACCCGCAAAAAGTTCAAAATTTCGAACACCCCAATTGGGTCGACTTTGCATCTTCTGCAAGAGTATCAAAGGAAGACTGCTCCAACGTGCTGCAGGGATTTTAACAAGATGGATCGTCTTGATTTGATGAGGGTTTTATTTGAATGCCAAAGTAAGAGGGTTTACTTTTTCGTACAATTCAGAGTCATTTCCAGCATATTTTACCAAACAAACATTTATAGAAGTGGGATCAATAAAAAAACATTTTGCTCTTCACCCTCCCTTGAAGTCATGTTGAGCTAATATTTATGAAGAGTAAACTAGCCAGTGTGATATAACTCATAATCATTAAGCTTATGTTTTTCTCCATGGTGTAATAGTACTATAAACGTTTTTTAAATAAAGAGAAACCGAATGGAAGGAATTCTATTTATTGGGTGTAAATGGCCCGCAGTAAAAACAGTCTGTTTATATTGCGGGCCATTTTCACTTAATAAACAGTATTCCTTCCATGCGGTTTCTTTTTATTTAAAAATTTTATATAACTTATAATCATTGCTTAATTTGTATACCTTTCCTTAATTGTAGCTCAAGGTTCGTACCAACATTTTTGACTAAAAGTTACAGGCTTTTGGAGTTTACACCCCTGACCAAATTTTAATATTAGGGTCAGTTCACCCTATTATAAGACACAGAGTATTATATTTACCAGCATCATGTTGAGAGTCCAAATCTGACATTTCCCAAAAGCAGCTTGATTGATCAGGTATAATGCAGTTATCTAAAACACTAGGCCCAGAGCCAGATGAAGGGAAAACTATGGGTTCTTCGTTGGTCCAAGTGTTTGGTAACATTGTGTCCAAGCCACTAAGGAGCTCGCCGCTGCTGGAACTGAGACTAGAATTGCCAACTAAGGCGGCGGAGGAACTGCGCTGATTAATAATACTATTCTGATGCTGTGAATGCAATAAATGACCACGGCTGGTGTTGATGTCTGGCATCGTAGTCTCAGTGACTACTGATTTACTCGATGAAGTGTTCCTGCAGCAATAAATTAGAATTTGACATTAATAACAGAAATGTATTAGTTTAGAGGATGAAAGAGTTGAAGGAAAGCTATAGGTCCTCATTTTGTTATTTTTCCCTCCCATTACCAGTTTGAGAGTAGCCTATATTATGACCCATATGGCAACATAATAGGAAAACTCCGGAAGCAAGAAACCAGCATACCCTTTAATTACTCTTCATCATAGTGGTTTTTCGCACTACACTGTGACAAAGTGAGTTGCATGCCCAGCCCCCACATGTGGCACTTACTGTTTGTGACCATACTTTAAAACTAGCAGCTAAAAAACCATACTACTAAGCCAGCAGGTTCAGGATCCCTTAAAACAAAATTACAATTTTCTACAGATAAAACCTTTGTGATGTTAAATAAAATTCACTATCTGACAATGTAGTTACAAATTCTCAAACACAACAAGTAGACTCAAATAACCAGAAGTATTCTAATATTTAACTTTGCGATGTCAAGCACTAAATTTTGGGAGTACAGCATAAATTTTATGCTCTTGGCACCCCTTTCAAACTAATTTGGGGCCCTTCAAAGATTTTTATTAGGTTACATTGTACCCCTTTCCTATGCCTCTGGTATGAGACTCTTGATGAAAAAGGGTTGATTTTCAATAAAAAATACCATAAATTAGCCAATTTCGACATTTCTATGTTTCAACAGTTTCTAGTGACAATAGCACAAGCATAGGTTTAAGCCACAAAAAAAAATGTGAACAAGACTAAGTGGTGCCACTGGCTGCTGGTGGTCTAAGAACCAATTTTAACGCCACTAAATGAGAGTAAAGGGAAAAATTAAGGGAGAAGGGAAAACCCCCAAACCAGGGTAGGAGAGAGGGAAATTTAAAAATTTAGGATTTATTTATAGCGGGCCCCTTATTCAAATTTGGTATATAATTTGCTTAAAAAATAATTTCTCTTTGACAGTTAAAAAAAATTATTAATAATAGAAACCACTTCAGATACTCAAACAACTACTGAATACTTTATTGGGGCTTAATATACACTGGCAGGACATTTCCTTTTCACAGCAAATTACGTGTGAAATGTTGACCTTAAAAGGCGAAACTTTCACCCTAATATGTGTCATCACTACCAAAAATACCCGGAGAAATTGTTGGGTTTGATAAAATCGAAATTCATTTAATTATTGCAAAATAACTAAATCCACCTTGTGTGTTTTTTTTTTTTTTTTTTTTTTTTTTTTCTTAACTTTCAGAATATGGGAATGGTGCTATTATCCTTTAACGATAAAAAAAGGGCATACTAAAACTAAATCCGATTGAAAAAAAACTTTCAAGCACCTCATTTCAGAATGGTATCTGGTTGGTTGCAGCAAGTACAGCTCTTTTTAAATTTTCTCAAAATGGAGTTAATTAAGCCTAATTTCGGAAATTTTATAATTAACTGTTAATTAACGCAAACTTTTGGTGATTTCTGATGATTTTATAATTATAATTTATTAAAAATATCACTATCTAGTATCCCTTTAGATCGAAGAATTATTCCCAAAATGTATCTCACAAAAGATATGGCACCAACCTGATGAAGAAAGCTACACCCTTAACGAGAAGCTACTAATTCTTGGTATTTCAACCATGTAGGTACGAGTAAAATAAGAGTAGCTTACAAAACTTGAAGAAGGTTAATATCACTCGCAGAGGAAATATCCGTATTAGAAAGATTGACAATCAATGAGGGTTCTAGCGCTGGGGAGCTTAAATCCATGTAATGCTGGTCTGAAATAACACGCAAATTAATATTTTAGAATAAAAATTAACATTTTTTAAGAATGCTTGTGTGGCTAGTTCTATTGTCTATATAAACTTCCAATGTATGTTAACACGACCATGTTCACAAATGTACGCAACTAAATATCAGATTTTTTCTAATCAAAGATAATAAATTGCACTTGAAGCATGAACTTATGAAACATTATATTCCCTTTATTTGTAAAGAGAAGCTATGAGAAGATTATATCAGTTAAGACATTTATCAGGACATCTTAGAAAGTCTTCAATTACTATAATTTACGTTGGACACAGATTTTAAGTGACATCAATTGTAACATCTATTTTGACCTGTTTTCTTTCAAAATAGTGACATGTTTTTTATCAAACTATAGGGCAGTCCCCCTTTTATTAGGCAAATTATGGAAAATCCCTTTTGAGCAAAAGCCATGGATGCTTGTTAAGACTACTAGTCTTTGTAGTAGTTTAAGATTGATTTCTAACGTTATATTTAGTTTTATATATATATATTTTTCTAATGGATTAGGACTAATTTACATAGAGGAAATGGACTGAAAATCACATGCTGTCCACTTGCATGTGCCCTTTCAAATGAAGCGAAGAAAGCAGTTTATACCCATACTTAATGTGACAATAGCAGTAGCTGGGAATAATAGTATAATAGTATATTAGTAATAAGTATACCTACAACTAGATTTTACATTATTTGCCATACTTATCTATCATGTTAACTGACCAAATCTATGTCTGCAGAAAATAAAGATAGGAGTTTGGCTTGAAAGGAGGTTAATTTGTTACCCTTCGCAGTGTTTTTTTTTTTTTACATATAATGTGTTTTACGATGGACCTCAGTCTATATTTTTAAAAGAGGACTATTTAATCCCTGTGCTAGAAAAGGGAACAACCTTGCGGAATAGATGAATGAAGGATTCACTCTACCTCTCGTTAAATCCAAGAGTGATAAATTAATAAAGATTTAATATCACTAAATCACTCACTAATGGCTGAACATGATGTTCTCGTTGTTTTTGTATTTTACCGTTAAGAATCATACACATACATTTTAATTAAGAGATTATACAATTGTTAAAAAAATGGAAGAAGGTGATGGAAACCGAGCTTGACATGATTAAAAGCGAGACTTTTGGGATTTAGTCAAGGATTTAGTACAAATGCCAGAAGGTATGTTGCAGAGCGATGATTTTGATTACTGCCTCAGGGTGATATTAAAATGCCAACTATGTATTTATGCATAAGTTTTTCTTATACATAGTCCTCAGTCAAATTTGGAGCCCATACTTGTCACGTGATGTTAAATTATTAGATGATATACAGCCACGGGCCTATCGTGTTCCTTATTCTCTTAGGAACCATCCCCGTTCTCTGCGTCTTAGTAGATTTAACTCGTACCCTCTTAGTTCAAGGCGTATGTACTTAGATTTGTCAATTCTATTCAAAATCTTATATGACCCTGATCAGCCATTTAATGCTTTTGTCAATAGCAGTGTTAATAGTCGTGGGCACTCTAGAAAATTATTTTTAAAGCCTTCAATCAAGGAGACTTTGCGAAACTCATTCTTCAGGAGGGTTATTCCACAGTGGAATGCTCTTCCTGAGGAATTGGTTTCTTTGAAAGCCCCTAATCTATTTAATTAATTTAATTTGTAAATTTAGTTTATTAATTATACCAATTTTCTATACATCACTTATTATCTGTATGTTAATATATCTCAAATATGTTTCCGTTTAATTGTAACCCTTAGTAGCGTATAGCTTTCATTAATTTGTAAACGCCGATCCAGACTTTGTCAACACTGAGCTGTTAAGGTTGTGCCCAACCCCAGCTCTACCCGACCAAGGAGCAAAAAAAATTATGTCATTGACAATTGCTTTTTTGAAACTTGACCTAAGACTTGCTTATTTAGTTTATCTTATGGAGCACTCTAAAATGCGTTGGGTCAATGGCTTTCAGAGTACTCCAGTTGGAGCAGCCCAAATAAAATACAAAACGCCATTAAATCATAACAATTTTCACTCACCCCTCATGGATTCATGTGGCAATTAACTTCCACCTTCTTAGAAACAGGATTAACCCCATGTTTTTATATTAATGCTGTATTTGATTTATGCCAGATTGTTTCCGTAATCTGTAATAAAAACAAGCCAAATCGTGCAAAAATTAATTATACTGACAAGAATATGACACAAATTACCCTAATCTTTGCATCATATGATATTTTTGAAGTTAATACTGACAATGACACATTAAGCCTTAGTTGGCATCAATTTTAATGCTTACTCATGAATGGCTTCATATGGTTAATCCAGTGGTAAGTTTAGACCAATAATGCTTTTAAAAGTTGCTTTATCAAAAAAAATATTTAAATCATAGACTATAAACATAAAAGCGTAATTAGTCTTATAAATTTTCCAACAACATTTCCGTTTCACTTCCCAGATATTTATTTTGGCTTGTTAAGTCTAGGCTAAGTGCTACAAGATAACAAGACCACTAAATTCAGTGCTGCCAGTCCAGTGCCAAAGTTCGATACTCGAAATCCCACAGTTATCTTGAGCCCTATCTGATACCATTTGAATTCTAGTTTTCGATCGAAACCTGCAGATTCCTTCTTAAAGATATTCTACAAATAAGGGACTGGCCGTATCTCTAGAAACTCCACCCTCCCTCACTCCTGGTACTAGGTATACTTAGAAAATATGGGGCGGTGGGAATATACGTATTAACGTCCTATTTCTAAAAAAGTCAAATATCGAGACGGAGCTCTGCTCTCTCCTGAGGTTGGCATACTCCTGCAGTGCGAAGTCAGGTGATGAGTCACGGGCGAAATTAGCGAAGCATGTACATATTACACTATAAAGTTTCCATTACAGGACCTTTATGCCCTTGGAGGCATCAGTCATCTGATTTTTCAAGATAAAAACCCATAAAATCCTGGAACCCTCTTCTGTAGCCATTATAAATCTAGTTTTCGATCGAAAACTTCAGATCAAAAACTTGAAGATATGTCATATAAAAATGCTCAATGAACTTTTAATTTAATACCGGTAATAAGAAAACTTAATTTAATTAGTTGTCACTAAGACCACTTAAAATTCCATACATAAAAGGAGAGATAAAAATGGTGCTTTTTCATCGTCTAGTTAAATCAAATAAACCCAAGGTTCGTAAAAATTCTTCGCACAGTAAACCCAGTTAAACTTAAACCTTATGGATGTTCATAGCCTCCTTAATCACGCGCTTCGGCAGCGGTCGTGCTATAGCGCGAGCGCCGCGCCGCCAACACAAAAAAATAAATAAAACACTTTGGCTCAGGAAATTCAGATAAATGTTCAATAACTTTTCGTTTTCCAGAGGGGAAACTTGAGTTACTAGGCATAGATGTTAGCCCAATAAGAGAATTACTTACTGGTACAGGAAATCAGGCAATGTCTCACAATGTTTTAAATATCAGATAACTTTGAATTTGGGAAAGAGAAAGAGGGCATTCACGTAAACTGTTTTTGCGTCACTCCCATAAGAATGCCATGAAACACTCATTTTTCAGAAGGGTCATTCCCATTTGGAACTCACTCCCATCTGGCCTGGTCTCTTTGAGGTCCATCTCTCAATTTCGTTCCCATCTCCGTAAATACCTCCAAATTTAATATTTATTTTGTTCCTACCAATGCTATAATGTACAAAGTGTAAATTTGTAAATAGCTATTTTAATTGTTGTGCTTTTTGGAACTGTAATGGCCATTAGGCCCTAGTTCGTCACTAAACGGAGCAAAAAAAAAAAAAAAAAACTTACAAGTTACCAAGGTTGCTAGAGATGTTTCTTATACAAGTTACAACACATCTGTCCAATAAGAAAAATCTTATTTCCCTCCCTGCTTATGCTTAAGGGCTAGTGGTAGTGCCTAGGAGTTTAGGACTCACAGACGCAGGTCAGTGGTCACAGTTGCTATTACAAGTAATTGTACAAATTATTAAATTAGGAAAATAAATTGGTTAAAAAGATTTCAATTTTTTTTATCGAGCATATCCTTAAATCAAGCACAAAATGAAAAGAAGCTCACCTAATAGAAACTATCACTCTGGAAGGTCTAAAGGGAATTCTCCACCAAGGGGTGAAAACAGATCATGGGAAAAGAATCGTGATGCTAGGACCTCTGGAAGTGGGCCTACAAGTAGATCACCACTTTCCAAGAAACGATATTCAATCAGCAGAAGTCGATCCAGAAGTAGATCACCTTTAAAAAGACTGAATCGTTTTGTCAGCAGATCCCCATCTTTTGACAAAAATGAACAATGCGGAAGTAGATCACCCATTTCAAGAAAAAATAACTATAGACGCGAGTCTTCTAAATATAGAGACTTTTGTAGTAAATCACCTACAAGCAAGTCAATCGTCTCTAAAATAACAACATCAAGGAACAAATCTCCCTTTGCCCAAAGGCCGTATTCTAGGAGCAACTCGCCAGTTAGACGACGTAATAGTTCACGAAGTGCTTCTCCATTTAATAGAAAGCAAAAAAGTCGTAAAAGGTCTGGGAGTCGATCTCCTGATCAGAAAAAAAGATACCCTATTAGTAACAGTCGAATATTTCAAAGAAATTCAAAATCAAAGTCTCCAGAGGCTCATTCATCAAGAAGATACTCAAAAAGCGTATCACCTGTTCATAGAAGAAATAGTCCCAAATTAAGGTCTCCAGTGAGAGTGAAGGGCCAATCAAAGAGTAAATCCCCTCCCAGGCGAAATCTGGATTCAAGAAGACTTTCTATTTCACCTAAAAACAACTATGTAAGAAATAGTTCAAGAACTAATTTAGATTTGAGAAGAAGAAAGTCTAGGAGTAAATCTCCTTTTGAAAATGGACGAAAGAGTGGATCACCCCATTCTGGACGAAAAAAATCTTTATCACCTTTCTCAAAAAGATACGAACAGCGATCGGCTAACCACCGTGAGGAAAGCGTACAAAGACATAAATTCATTCACAATAATGCAGAATCATTTGGTGCTGACACTGGAGGGGGACGAACTACTTGGAAACAAACTCAAGAACCTCCAGAGGAATTTATGACATGGTAAATTATCCTTATTTTAACTTTTACAACTTCTATTCTTATCGGCTATTTTGAACAATAGTCCCCGGACGCCATTTTGTTTTATTTATTTTTCTATTTTCCCCACAAAAAGTGAAGATTGGGTTAGGTTAGGTTACGTAAGGTTTAGGTAAGGTTAGGTTAGGTTAGGTTATATAGTGAATGGCGTCCGGGGACTGTTGTTCAAAATTGCCTTTTTATCAAGGGGACCTGTTAAACTTCTACTCGGGCTAGTTACAAGAGAAATTGTTTAGGGGGAACTGAAAATTTACGTTTAGGCTGGAAATTTATGATTGGTTAGGGCCAAACTCAATAATATATATTAGAATGAAAATAATAGCATCACGTGAGTAGTTTTCAAGGCTGGTGCCTTTTTCTAAAACAATTATGGATATACGCAGAAGAAATTAAGTCTCTAATCATTTAGCCCTTAATCAATTAGCCCGTAATCAATGGGGGATTAGTTAGCCAGGAAAGTGTTTATGTTCAGTGCGCAGATCAACCCAAATTTATAAGAAATATTTTTTTTTTGGTGTCTCAGCAGATTTAATTTTAAACAGAACTTACATTGGGAATTACTTCTAGATTGCTTGGGGGCTCTTTCACAGATGGATATGAACTTTATTTTTCTTAAAATGAATGTACAAGTCCAGACATTGTTTTAGCTTAGGTTATGTGAAATTCCCATATCTTCTGTCTCTGGCCACATTAATTCTAACCAAGGAGGGTTAGAAAACAGTTAAAAATATATATACATGTATATATTTATGACCTTGGATATAATGGGAATTCAACCTTGCGCATATTATACCTTTTCTGGTCTCGGAAAGCTGCCACAGAGAAGACTTAATAATGCAAATACCCAAATACATTCTTTTACCCACCTTCTTTGTCTGGCGTAAGTAAGAGATACACCTGACTTAAGTTGATCTCTGGTTCTAAAATGATTCTAACTGGGAAAGATAATGAAAATGGGTTTCAATGTAGTAAAAATGGGTTTAAATGTAAATAGAAGCGAGTTGTCTCACTCTCATATATCACAGGCTTTACTGCTTGTGTTCCTTAGCAGCCAAAACCTACAAAAATCCCATATAATTCCATTACACAATCATCAATTTTCTGTTTCTGCTTGCTCTATGGACTGACTTGACACTGTTTAATTTGAAACCAGACCCTGGATATTTCGTGCAGAGATATATAGGTGTATATCCCCCAGCCTTTTATTCTGGAGAATTGGCCGACTAAATATTCCTCTCAATGACTTTTTATTTTGATCTTTCTCAAAATTTACAGTACACTTTTCAATTTCACCTCTCTTTCATCCCAGGTATAAAACAACCAAAATGTTAGACCCTTGTGCAACCTACCTTTATACAATCGGTAGTATTATTAGTACTTATTTTGCTCTCATTAATTACGATTTTGGTCAACTACTGTTAGTTATTATCATACCTCGCTTTCACCTTTAGGATTTAACCCAGAACCAATTTGGTATGAGAATTCCAACGGAAATGTAGTCCTATAGGCGCTTATTAGGGTGAAATGGTTTGCCACATTGTGCGCATTATTTATCACATCTCTCGCTATAATTGCACTTGAAATAGCGTGTGCCACAAGCATTTTGTTCGCTGGAAGGCAAGGCGTTACACGATTGGTTGAAGGGATTTCAATTTGCAAAAAATTAAATCTGGATCTATTTGATTTTTAAATTCATTGGGATATATTTTCTGATTGATTAACTATACATCTTATAATTAGTAGAAGGTTCGATAAAAATCAATTGAGTTTCTTCTTCACTCTCCCTTTAAGAACTCTTAATTTGTTACAAAATAAAAAGAAATAAAAGTGGGGAGGGTGGCTACTCTTGAAAATGGTATCCTATTGTTATAATGAAAAGCTACCATTTCCCTTTTTTTTTTTTTATGGGAATGTTTATCCCAGGGTCTGTTAACTGGAGTTCCAACCAAAGGGTAAATTAAGCAATAGATTAAGAGGCATGGCTAACATCACCTGATGAAGCTATCCCCTTTCTCATCTCAGTTTTGAAGCTCGTGTAGTGGTAATCTGTTGTTGAAGTAGGTGGTATGTTTTTCAGTAATATGTAAGTGACCCTGGTTTAGCCATATAGTACTACTATTTGATGCGCGTGGCTGGATTTATCTGCCCCATATAGTGCACTAAACATGCCAAAATTGTGCCACAAAATATATTGAGATTTATACAGTTAACAAATGATTTTTCTTTTAGCAGACGACACGAAAGAGAGAAGATTGGAGCTAGTGGTTTACCTGAAGTATGGATTGGTTCTCCAGAAAGACAAGCGGAGTATGACACATTTGGATTACTTTTTTGTTGTTTTAAGTGTCAAATTTTTAAAATGGTGAAAAAAAAAAATACTTTCAGTTCTGATGATGAAGAATTAGAAGAAAGAAGACACCATATTGGGCCGATCTTTCGAGACAAAAATAAAGAGTCTGGAGCTATTTCTGACAGCAGTGCCATAAAAAGTATGTTAAAATGCCTGTTCTTAAAGGGATACCTAGAATATGTATCAAGTTATTTTTAACTTAGGACTATGAAAATAACGCGTGCTAACCTTTTAAAAAGTCAAATAGTTTCACAGGAATTGACAGATAATTATCAAAGTCGCAAAACTAAAAAAATGAAACAAACATTTTGGGCAGGAGCCCTCTTACCTTTGAAACTATTTTTTGAGTATATTTTAACACTGCAAATTGATTAAATATAGCTCGTTTCCAAAGTCTAGTATATCTTTAAAGAGTTTAAAAATTTTTTAACCAAATTTGAATTTAAAGGTTCAAAGAAACGCAAACTGAAAAAGAAAAAGAAGAAAAAGGCAGCCAAGAAGGAGAAAAAAGAGAAAAAAAAGAAGCGGGCTGAGAAGGTCTCTAACGATAGTTCAAATGATAGCGAAGATTCAAACAGTGACAGAGAAGTCAAAGAATTCGAAAAATGGGTTGAAGCCAGAAGTGAGTTATTGAGAATAATAGGAGCAAATGTGTCATTTAGTGGTGATATCTATGTTTGGAAATCTGACAGGGCTCCAACCAGGTCCCTAAAATACCTAAAAGTCCCTATAATAAATTTGGTTCCTATCTTCAAAATTTTTGGTCTATATTGACCGACATGGTGGGAGCTTGTCGGTCAACTAAAATGATTTATTTCCCATATTATTTCTAAGTAATTTTTTTATTAAAGTGGAGAAGGAGGACTGTAAACAATTGTGTAAAATATTGCTTTTGCAGAAAAAGAGAAAGGAGATGATGACAGTGAAACTGAATACATTGGTCCAGTGCCCAAAAGTCACGTTCAACTCACGGCTAAAGAGTAAGCTAATTTTGAACTGGATCTTATATAATATCTTAATCCATTATCCCCTACTTTAGCTTTGGCAAGGCTTTATTGCCTGGAGAAGGAGCGGCAATGGCGGCTTATGTGGCAGAAGGAAAACGTATTCCCAGAAGAGGTGAAATTGGTCTAACGAGTGACCAGATTGAAGCGTATGAGTGCGTAGGATATGTCATGAGCGGAAGTCGGCATCGCAGAATGGAGGCTGTACGTCTAAGAAAGGAAAACCAAATTTACAGTGCTGATGAAAAGAGAGCTTTAGCGATGTTTAACAGAGAGGAGCGGCAGAAAAGGGAGAGTAAGATTTTAACTCAGTTTAAAGAGATGATCAAAGTCAAGCTTCAAGATGGGAAATAAAATATTTTCAATCTTATATCCGTGTATTAAATAAATTGTCAATTAAAATAAAGTTTACGGTAATATTTTCTTAGATTATTATCCTTCGCAAACAAATACTATTTATTATATATTAAACTTATTAATTACCATGGTAAAGATGAAATTGAAATTTTAACTTTTTTACAGAGAAAACGCTAAGACCCTTCTTCAGTCGATCAACTGAAGAAGGGCCTCAGCTCGAAATGTCTCAAAGTTTTTCATTCAATACCATATCGTTTTCTGGTTTCGAATTCGCCTGGAAATTGGAGTCCCAGAACTAACTATCCCATTTTGGTCAGAGTGATGAGTTATCTTCGAATTACTTTGCTTTTGGAAGTTGGGCTGCACATCTGAACTGTAGTTGAGTGTGTTTCGAACTGTTTAGGTCATGGGAGTATAAGTAACAGGCTGGGAAATGAAGCGGTTTCACTGAACAAAAGTCCAGTTTAAACATTAAATGCTTGGGGGTCTACTGGCCTTATGGCCAGTTAATTCCAAAATTTTCTTAGTTTTTTTCATTGAGAATTTTCTTAAATAAAATAATATTGAGTTAGACTCTATACAATTCTTTTTTCTTTGCTTCTACGTTGCTTAATTGATCTAGTACCCTCTCCCCTCCCTTCTTGGTCGATTTGATTGTCCTAAAGAGGGAGTCTAGTACCACCACCTCCTTCTACAGTCCCAAAGACGCTACAGCCCTCTGTCGATTCTTGGTTTCGTAACATTAACCTTCTAAGCCTACGTCATAGTGACATCTTAGTCCTACGTCATAGTAACAGTTTGTCCAGTTTATTAATAAAACTGCTTGGGTTCTATTGGCCACAAGTCCAGTTCAAAAATAATTCTTATTTCCCAGCCTGATAAGTAACCCAAGGCCAAGGAAACTTTTCCTCGTGGAAGTCTGTCTCACTAGCTGCTTGCAAAGTATTAGGATGTCTTCTATGGTCTTACGACATCTTAGCTAGCAATAACTCAAAACTTTGAAGAAATATTAACCCAAGCCTAATATTTTGAATGAAATCTAAGCCTAAATTGAAAATTGTTTATGAATATTAAAAACTACATGCCACCAAACTCGCATGCCATTATAATACAGACAGTCAGTCATGTCAGAATATGTTGAAACCATTTTGGTTTATTACACTATCAGGAGTAGTATTATTCATCGAGGTTTCAGTTGAAGCAAAGAAAATCCAAATCAAATATTTTTACAATATTGTTTATATGAACAAGGTGTAATAAAGCTCTGGTGTTGATATGACCAGTTCTCCATCCTTAGTATTTCTTGTAGCATCAAACTTCCTGGCTCTCATCCTTCTCATTAGACATTATAATAGGAGCCTGTCACTAAAGGTCCTGGAAACTGTGTACTCTTATGGCCCGTTCAGATTATCCAACTTTTGTCAGCTGACAAAAAAACGTGCAATAATTGGCACGTGACAAATTCTCTATCTCGAGATTGGATAAAAACCCTCCGACTTTTGTCGGCCTGACCCAGATCGGCTAATGACCCGATTAAAAATCGGGTTTGAAGCTGACAAAACTCATGTCGGGGCTAACATTCACACTACCTGACAAGTCGGGCTGACTAGTCAATCTGACCTTGTCAGCTGACTAAAGTTGGATAGTCTGAACGCGCCTTTAAAGGAATTGGCCAATTATCGAAATTCAATATCTCTAATTTTAGATCACACTCGACCAGGTAAGACTTCTTTCATGCATGATTTAGGATATCACTAGGTTCAGTAAATGCACTAATAAATCCTTGATGGCTACACCTAAATCACAGTTTGATAAGTTAGAGATTCAAACCCTATATCTGTACCAGATGTCTTCCCTATTGCCTTGTTACTTAATGATAGGTAATGCAGTAAATACTTAGCCAGTTACTAGGCTTCAGATAAATCTTCCATGGGTGAAAAACTTCTATTGATAAGTTATTTAATAACACACATAATTAAGCTCTATAGGATTGAAGTTGGGCTTCAGATGTGTAAATACTCCCTATAAAATATTAATTTACAAGCGTCGAATCCTGCAAGTTGAAGATCTTTGGTTTGACATAGTTCCCTTTGAGTTAAATGGGCCCTGTATTTGTAGTTTGTAACTATGGAAATTGATTATAAATTGAAAAGAAATATATTTGTAGTGAGTTTTGGTTTTTTTCTCAATATTTTATCATTCTTAATTTTAATTGATAAAAAATAGGTTGTTTCACCCTTTCATTCTCCCTTCAATAACTAAATTGGGTACTATCCTTTCCAAGAAAAAATATAATGTACTGAAAATTAAATCAGTGCTTCTCTTAGGTAAAGGAGGTTTAATTTTATTGCCGTTTGTTTGGTTGCAATACAACTTTTTGTGAGGAATAAAGGGTACATGTAGATTGCCAAGAATGATGTAGTAGATCAGTTAAATAGCGAACCCTGGTCCAATGCATACCTTTACCAAAAAAAGTTAGTCTTAAGAGGTCTTGGGGAATTCTTTCAGGTGTCTTATGTAGTCTTAAGAGGTCTTGGGAAAGTCTTTCATTATGTCAAGAAGTCTTGGGGTAGTCTTAAAGACTTCCCAAGACGTTTGTAGTGTTCTTGAGGACCTCTGCAGATCAGACCAACTTTTTTCGGTAAGGGTCCTGGTTGAGTAATATATTTTTATTCTTTTTACAAACTGTTTCATTATATTAATAAGTGAAATAAGTCGCAAAAAGACTTCGTGCCTCACACAAATCTGTAGTGACATTTTTGAAAGTAAATTTGAAATTGATTAAACCAAAAAAAACTATGGTCTCGTGACTTATTTAGAATAAAATAAATTGCAGTTGATTTTCGCAGTTTCCCTCGTGAAAGTAATTAATCCAGAAAGTCTTACCTTTTTTCCCATCATCAAATGTCATCAAACAGGAAAATAAGAATTTCATATACTCTATACTGTCATTTCACTTTAGACACGCAACATTACTAGATTCGGGCCTCGTCAAATTAATCTTTAGAAATTGATCAAATTCACAAGGCTGTTTTTACCCATAGTGTGATGCCAGTTTTACTGACTCCCATAGAATAACTAAAATCAGCTTAACCAATGAAGAAAAATTTTGATCAAAAATGATCCATATTGAAAATATAGACCAAAGAAAAAAGAAAAAAAACAATTCTGATTTTATCATTTGGTCAGTTTCAATTTGGACCATTTTTGACCAAATTAGATTTTCCTCAATGGGTAAGCAAATTTATTTCGTTATTCTATGGGAACATATTTAAAATAAAAGTATAAGCTATGTCACACTTGGTAAAAACAGCTTCAAGCATTTTTTTCAATTTCTAAAAATTCAATTCGTGAGCTTAATGGCATGAGATTATTTTGTCAAGGCTCGAATAGAGTCAGGTTGCGTGTCTACTTTAAGTTTCATAAAAACACGTCCACCCAAAGGTGTAAAACTTTTAATAATATCAAGAATTAAATTAATTCAGAGAGAATTAAAAGTACATTTAGCAGGGTCTGAGCCTTTCTTCTATTCCCACTTTAAATCTGGTCGTATATTAATGGTTCTCCTTGCTTCTAGAGAAATAAGATCACCTATTTTTCGTTTCCCTCCAAGTAAGAGAGAAACAAGGCATAAGAGCACCTGGATGGTACAAATTATTACTACAAATAAATTAGTTCTTGGTAGTATGAAAAAGTTAAAAATATTATCCATAGACCTTGACAAAAAGTTAATATCCTAAAAAATTGGAAAGCACAAGCCAATTTTACTCAGTGATCTAAATATGGGCTACGTTCAGTATCTCTCACAATTGTCAGTGTGAAAATTCTAGTTTTTCTAACAAATACTGGCTTATAAATACTGGCGTTATAAATTTTACATTCTATAAAGGTGGTTTCAACCTCGTGGCAAAAGCTTAAGTAACTATATCTAATAGCGATCATATCTAATTAAAAAACCATAAATCAAGCTTTCAACATCACTAATTTACAGTAACTCACTCATCAAAACAATTCTCTAGGTACGTCTGTCAGTGGGAATGATAAAATGCACCAAGTTAAATTTTACTACAAATGCTGATTGAGTTTTTATTTCGAAACAAGTGGGAATTTATTTCATAAAAATGGCAAGTTTCTATTTCAGGAACACGAGGGGAGTTTGAGACTCAAGTTAGAGATTAGAAATTTGGAGAAAGAACTGGATCAAAAGTAAAAGAAATTTCAGTAATACACCACTTCGCTCTTCCACACGAAACGCTTACTAGTGGCTAAAAAAAAACGTTCACTTGGTGAGGCGCGCGTAGTATCCTGCGTATTACCCCATGCAGGTTTTTTCCCTGCCATTTTCACCAAGTGAAAGTTCGCCCTATGCCCGTATGGCGCCCCAAGTAATGGCTAAATGGTGTATTAAAACATATTAAATATATGATTACAGTACATAACTAATATAAAAAAGTCATTTATAATGTAAGCTTGAATATAATTTATCCCACTAAAATAAAGTTTATTAAATTTAAAGTTGAAGATCACAATTCCCCGCAATTCCTACCTTAACATTGGGGAACTCAACGAAAAAACTAGCTTGCATACTGACCGATCAATTAGAACCCTTACCAAAAAAAGTTAGTCTTAAGAGGTCTTGATGAAGTCTTTCAGGTGTCTTACATAGTCTTAAGAGGTCTTGGAGAGGACTTCCATTATGTCAAGAATTCTTGGGGAGGTCTTAAAGACTTCCCCAAGACCTTTTTAGTGTTCTTGAGGACCTCTTCGCATCAGACTATCTTTTTTCGGTAATGGAAACGATATGTAAAATTCTAATAACAAACATGTCTCCTTTGAGCTTAACGCTGAGACTGTTGAGGGTTAATGAACGCAGCCATAGTCTGATGAAGCTAGAGCCAAAACTATACAGATTAAAAAACCTATGGCTTTATGGATTTTTTAATATAAATATCAAATTAGATTTAAAAATTCTTTGGACTTTCATAGTCACTTTATAGTAGATACATATTATACATATATTTATAAACTGTCACAGACAGTTTATTTTTATTTTTTGTTAGATTGTTAGAATAAAGTAATATAATATTTTAGGCTTGAAACCGAGAAACACGCATGGCTTCTTCACAATGAAGATGGAAGCACCCAGTTAGCCATTTTAAAGGATCTTATACATAACCTTTTGGTTATATTCAGGTAAGCTTTTAAATAACAAGGCTTACAGCCTAAATATGATACGTTATATCTTCCATTTGCGAAGATCTGGTTCCAGTTGTTGCTTTAAAGGTATCTTACAGTAAAGACTGCTCTAACATGATTCGGTCAAAGCCGGTTGGAGGTTGCTGTTGAAAAGTCATGAAAGCGGCGTCAAGAATGGCACCATCATCAACTGAAAAAGGATTACAACTGCGATAAAATTTTGTTCAAAGTGATTTTTTATTAATTCTACTACTAAACAATGCTACTACTTTCTTACTGCGAATGATCGCCTATGGAGTCAAGTACCTTTTATGTCAGCTTCTAGATAAGTTCAACCATTTGTGTCTTTTCCAAATTAATCTACAGCCATGTGTATCAATTGGTCGAGAACTAATTTAATTGCAATATTTAATTTTCAATTGAGGATTAAAACACTTTAAACGCTGAAAGGTGTTATTCTAAAAATTTTATTTCAATGTTGATTAGTTTCAGAGAAATTAGCATTTTTTGCTGCTATGTTATAAGGAAAAAAAGCATTGACTGGCTTGTTTTCCTAGTCTCAGATTTGGCGAATGAGAGATTTTTCAGTACAAAACATTTTTGCTAAACTTGAGACTGTTATAAACCTTTGATTAAATTTAATACTTGTGTCGTCTGGCAAGTTTTAGTGATGACAATAATCTCTTTGTTTCATTTCTTTATGCTTCCAAAGAAATAAGTTTCACCCATCATAGCGAAAAGGAAAATTTTCCCAACTATAAAACCCTGTATATATGAACAAAACAAACCCGAAATTTGCAACGCATGAATCTAAGTTCTAACATAATTCTTAGAAAAACCCACTTAAAAGTTACTGCAATTACTTGATCCTTTTTTCAACATACTTAAATGACAAACACTTTCTGAAAACCTTTCTGAAAAATCGACATGGAAATCATCATTTGGATTAAAAGTATCTAAATGCAAAAGGTTCAGTTAAAAAATACATCAGATTCAACGGGGAATGTGTTTAGCCCCTTGTGGTTGCCTTGAAAATGGGTATAATTTTTTAATTCTTTGCATAGAGAGGAGAGAGTACATATATTTAGAATTCCAAGAATGCCTTTATTGCAAAGATTTACGCTATACATTTAAACTACACTCACGCAAGAGACTTTAGAAACGTTCTTAACATTTTGGAAAGATCAAACTATGAAGTTTGTGTCAATTGTAGATGTCTTTCGTCAAGAAACATGATTATTTGATTAATGTTGATTTGAACATCCTAAACTGCCCAAAAAAAAAAAAAAAAGGTTTCAAAGTGGCTAGCGTGAATGTAGCTTAAGTAACCTCGATCATCAATAACGTTCCTGAAGGAATTCATGAATAAAGAAGGAATGTTTGTCTGGATTTAGTGATTATAACATACTATACGAGTATACTATAGTCCCCCCAACTGTAAATTAACCAAGTTATTAAGATAAAAATTCTTACCATATAAAACAGGATAGAGTTCTCCACCTTTACAAGTAACATTTGTTAATGGGCATTGAAGATCTTTTCCATTTAGATAAAAATTTAATTCAACATGATCAAATGTAACACCCTGAAAAAATTCATTATTGTATTAGAATTATTTGCAAATAAGCTCTTTGGCATGATGGTTAAAGAAGGGTGAAGATGAAAATCAAGTGATTTTTTTTTTATTGATTCTATTATCATAAATTGATTAAAACATTCAGGAAACGACTCTGAATTGTGCAAAAACTTGGATTGTGGAAAAGACTCGGATTTTGGCATTCAATTGAAAGGAGAACCTACAACTAAGTCTCCCCACCTTTGGCTTCATAATATCTGCAAGACCCGCTGTTGTATGCGGGATTGTGTGTTCATGAAAAGAATCGAGAATGATTAGCGTGATCCGAAAAGAGTGTGCTGCAGCATGTGTCGCAGGAATTTTACTAAGCCAAAGGCAGGGTCTTTAGATTGGTCGGAGGTTCTACTTTTAATTGATTACCAAACTCTGAAGTTTTTTTGGATGATTGTCTTCATATTAGAGGCAGAATCGATAAACAAATCACTATATTTTGCTCTTCTCCTTCCCTTTAAAGGAATACTAGACAAAATAAATAGATTTAGACTTCAAATATGGGAAAAAGTACCATCAAAACTCGCCAAAGGTTTCGTGGTAATTCGGGGTTGGTTATAAAAGTGGAAAACCTAAGCTAGAATAAATTTCAGATTTATTTCAAAAGGACTCAATTGCTGAAATCAGTGAGAGTTCGAATGTCTCAAATGCTTGTTAGAAATGGCGCGCTCTAGAGTTAAATTGGTTCAGCCCCATTTTTAAGTGATCTTTAATTGATATCAGAAATAAGTTTCCTCGTGAATTTTCAGTTGCAACAAGGGTGGATTTATTTTCTCTATTGTCTAAATAAACTACGGAAAATCCAGAGTAAAAATTCTAAATGTAGCTGCAATTCCTCTTAAAGATTTATTATAATCTATCTATCCAGTAGGATATAGAACTCGGATTGGAACTCATTTACAAATTTAGAAAATATCTTTATTTAGATTTCCTACCAAGATATATCTCTTAAGGCGATATATCCTATTCATAAAAGGTAACAAAAGTATGTCTTTTAAAGAGAGGTTCCAAAATTCTACTAAATTGCAATAATTACAATTGAAGCATTATTCACATTGAGCTTCAAGGATATTAACGTTCTACGTAGTCCTAGGTCTAAGGTTGTCTAGTCCATTGTCCTTTCCTTAGACCATGTTTCGAATTATCTGGCATTTCGTAGAAAAAAGAAGAAAATCAGCAGCAGAAACAGAGGATTTTAGATGCGAAACTTTCGAATGGAATGAGGACTGGGTGGGAGAAATGTCTAGTTCTTCTCGAACTCAGAGAAAACGGCTTACTCACAGATCAACGGGACACATTTTTATAACAAATTTCTGGGTGAAATCTGACATGAGGTATGCACGTTGTTCGTGATCATGACATAATACAGAGGTGAAGTCGAAAATCTAGAAGATTCTACTAGGCACGAAAATTATGAAAGATCATCTGCAACAGTTTCTGACCTGTTGCACAGACTTATCTTTTTTGGAAACGGATTTAGGCATGGCGAGTCTAGTTAGCCACTTTGATAATTCAACTAGCTATTACTTGTCAAAAATCATGGAGAAAACATATGGCTAATATAGTTATTGGTTATGTGCCATAATCATATACGTAATATATAAAAATTACTGAAATTACTCTATTGTTCCAATTTGCTATTTGTTAAACATAGCAAAAATCTTTGTTCTCCAAATCTCTTAATGTCCAAAACATAATTAAATTAGGTATTGTGTTAATCTTAATCAATATTTGAAATATTTTGAAATAAAGCTCATTACTCAAGTCTCGCGCTAATATGATGAACAGCGCGAAAAAAAATGAACTCCATGTGTTTGCAAATAAAAACTCTAATTCAACTGTCAGTGTTTTTAACTAAGTTTGCCATAGAGCATCTTGCTTTCCGTACACATTTTAGATTAATTACCGTGAAACTTTGCGAGTTTTGTTAGGGATCTGTGCACATTTTATCAGTCCAAAATGATTAAGAAATAACTTGTTTTCAAAGTTTAGTACCCCTTTAATGCAATAACTGAAAACTTCCCAGATGTTTAGTTGGAGAAAATCTCAGGCAATTTAACTCAGTTTACTAAAGGTCAGTACTTTAATTTCAAAACAAATTTTGAAAGATTATGTATTAAATGAATTATAAATTTAATAGATTCTTTGAGAACTCTTTTTTTTTTTTTTTGTTTTAAATTTTATTCTGGCTCCAATAAAACATTATTGGTTTCGTGGTGTAACTAACAAACTGCATGTTAATTTAGTCCTTAATGAAAATAATTACTCTATTTATTAAAATGCATGCTTTACTATTTATTATCATTACCGAACTGACTCAGAGCTGAAGACTTTTCTACATTGAGTATATCTTTAAATATGTCACTTCCTACAGCAGCGCTCTTTTCTAGGGTTTCTGTCTGTCATACAGTCCATATCGTAAAATATAAGAACAGAAGTAGTCTCTATTAGAGGATTACATATCACAAATGTTTTGTTTTTGACTAGTGGTAGATACTAGCAGGGCCAGTGGCGCTGTGTTTTGGACTAGGCGACTTATGGAAATGCCTAGTGTTTGAAAGTGCCAGGAATCTGGAGTTCTGTTAGCGATTGCATAGTGCCTAAAATACAGTAAATACGGCCCAGAGAGCTACCCAATTACTCACCAACATGCAGGGTGGTTCAAAAATGGTGGTAGGACAGGGCTATAGTGGGTGCTATGGGTCATTTTAAAACTAAAATGTTCTATGACGTTTTGTCATATGGGGCGCCGTTTAAGAATTACGAAATTAATCATGTGCGGATGACCCCTTAACGTACATTAATAAATGTATACTCAATGATAAAATACACTTAATAATTTTGCTGGTATTTTTATAAAATTATTTTATGATTGCATATGCCTTTATTAATGTACATTAAGGGGTCATCCACATACGACAAAACGTCATAGAACATTTTCGACTTAAAATGATACACAGAAGCCACTGTAGCTCGGTCCTACCACCATTTTCGAAACACCCTGTATTTTTAATCCTCCATGTAGTTGTCCCACATTTCAAAAAACAGCAGGTTAGCCAACATTTTTCTAAAGGCTTTCATCCCTTCACCCAGTGGCCTAATCTTATTTTTTACAAAAGCGAGGTTATCTCAATTTCTTGCATCCTCCAAATGCTTTGCTTTGTTTCTAAGACCGATGGGTCTGACCTTTGCTTTCCCACAATTTTTTAAAAGTACCCAGTGATTCGCCCACGTTTATTCAAGGTGTAGCTCTTATACATTTTAATTCATTTTATATTTGACAGAGTGTAAGAATATTATTTGAACTCACAATTACATCTCCTTCCTGAGGCACATCGCTTATTTTGTTTAAAACTTCATCCTTGTGAACCAGAGTACCGTCGCTTCTTAAAACCCACGATTCCGCGTCTCTTCCCATAGGTGCTCGATTTAGGTCCGTTTTCAATGTTGCTAGACCCAACCCCCAGATACCTTGCAAAAAATGATATTAAAATAACAAGGAGGAAATAATTAAACAAATATCTTTTTTAGATGGTGAATACTAAGAAAATTAAGTCTCAAAGTCACGAATAAACTTAATAGAATGTTCGTTCACTCGCTGCGATTAGCTAAATTTATTTCATGTTTGCCCACGTGAATGGCGAGTGCTGGAACATTTGGTAAACTGTATATGGGAATTAAATACTTCTAAAATAAATTAAGTAGGATTTAACATTCTGCTAATTTTATTTATGACTTTGCTGGCCTCCTCTTAGCCACTATCATTTAAAACCAAGCTCTCTTTAATGCATACACAACATTGATATAATAAGTACCATACATCAACTTAAGGAAAACAGTATACCCAAGGGTTCGGACACTTGCCATGAGAGTTTTAGAAATTTGAAAGTTATTTTTGGAGCGAGATTTTGCTTGTTCATTAAATTCGTACAGTAAACATTTAGAAACATTTAGAAAATCCCAAAGTTTCTAAATTTTACTATAAGAATTTAATGAACAACCAAGATCTCGCCCAAAAATAGCTTTCAAATTTCTAAAATCATGTACACAAAAAAGTCAAGTGTAAGATACTGCTTGCTAAACACTTCCTTGTTGAAGTTGTTATTACATAATTTTCACTAAGGGGGCTAGTGAAAATTCCATCCGCCTTTCACTCTGCTTGATGATTGGCACACAACGTTCTTGGTCATAATGGGACAAAGTAACATCCCTTTCAGAGATGGATTAAGGTAGGGTGCAAGGCTAATGTTCTGGAGGCATTGATTTCTTTTTTTTTTTCCCTGAGCGAGGGCATAGTAAATGTTGCATCGAGTTAGATGTTGAAAATAAGGGTCACATTTCATTTTGGCCCCCCCGGCAAAAATCACTTATTTGGGCCCTGATCCACTAAGTGAAAAATTTGTTTAAGGTTAAACTGTTGATAACTATTTAATAGTAATCATTGAAATATAATTAAGGATCATTAATAGTTAAAGGGGAAAAATTGGTATGATTGTCACCAGGCTCATACATTCTTGGTTGGGGGGGGGAGTTACAGGATAGATAGAATGTTCCAGTGTAAAAATCTTCGAAGGTTGCTAAATTGGTTTGAAAGGGGCGCCAAGAGCCTATCAATACCATGGGGCTCCAAATCAAATTTATGCTTTACCACAAAATTCGAAAACGCTCCTACGCGCTTGTCTCATACTGATTAATATTGAAGTGGCAGTGCACCTCAAGTATAAATGTCATAAAAGTTTCATCTGTGAAAAATTATAATTTTGATTTAGCATGCACTGAACCAGAGGGCTTCAGGGCCGTATAAACTTTGATGGGGGAGGGCATCGTCCCCTCCAATATCAAACTTGCCCTTCCTATATTTTTATTAGTCACTTAAAGCTGAAATAACGCTCTTGATAATAAACATTTTAAGAATCATTCCTATATTTTACAGCAATAAGAGAGAAAACGATGCATTAGGTGCATGTTAGAGACTAAAAGTGCCCTGACATTTGTATGTATAGTATCTAATGTCACCTAATTCTCAGGGGGCAAAATATCTTTAGTAAATCTGCAAAACTATAAACGAACAGAGGTGGTTTTTTATGGTATACTTTAAATAATAGATGTTATCAAAACGTTCATTGGTAAACAAGTTAGCTCCTATTCATCAGTGTAATACGATATAGATAAAATATTTTAAAATTGTCCAAAAAACTGACTGATAATTGAAATGAAAATGATGGAAGGTAAATATTTATTCCCATTGAGGATTTAGATTATCGCTATATTATTACGAATGAAATTATTCTTACTTTTATATTTAAAGCTCTGTTAAAAATCTCTTCAACATTAGTTTTGAAGCCCCCTGACCCAATTTTTTCAATCATCCCAACTTTGCTCCATCCCAATCTCAAAAACACTAATACGCCCCTGTGGCAGGCTTAATACTATTTAAGGTTTTTGAGCCGCTACTTTAAAAGATGCTCACAAAACAATAAATGCCCCATTCCTACATCACTGATTGTTGCATTTGGGATATCAACTCCAAATTAAAGGACTGTAAAGGGCTTATCTAGTTGTTGACTGGATTCCAGGCGTCAATCAAAGGAATTTGTATAGTTCCTTAGTCAATTAAATGAAATTATAACCATTGTGTTAGAGGGTTTGATGCCAAGGACTTTCTTGATTTTAAATCTGTCGCTTTAACCAACTGAAAACGCAACTGATTCAGTATCATAGCGATGGGTCGGGAGCAGATATATGGCAAGTTTTGACAGGGGTGCAAAACTCAGTTTTTCCAAATTAAAACCAGGCTGGCAAAAACAGGCCAAAATAGTCTTATAACATAAAAGGTGCTATTTTGGTCTGATTTCTTAGAGGCCCAAAAAACAGGTATTCTATTTTGTCCTGTTAATTTCCAGGTCCAAAAAACAGGCCAAAGTGTCCAGAGTTGAGGTGGAGCTTCTTTGGTCGAACAATTTGTTGGATGTCCAAAAATTAAGCCAAAATAATGTTGACCCCCTTTTTTTTTTTTGAGCCAAAAGAAACACTTGCATTCAGCTATTTTGGCCTTAAAAACAGGCCAAAATAGCCATGACGTATATGATTACTCACTAACTTAATCATGCTTGGGAACATACCTGTTTGTTGAACTTTAACTTCAAAATACGCTTTATTCTGAACAATTGGCGCACTTGCTAATGCCGCACCAGTTCCACATATTCTATGTCCACTTTTTACAATCACAACATCTTGCCCTATGGTTATACATAAAAATACATACACATTCAAACCTTTCCTCGGAAATGAAGCCTACATTTATTTAATTACCCATATGTCTGGTGTCCAGTACAATTTCTGGTTGATCTTTGAGGTTAGTATAACCAACACCAAAACCTCTGATCTCGAAACACCGTTTGAAGCATCCCATGCACATCATTGTTAAGTGTTATGTAAATTACAATAAATGATTTCACTTTCTTTTCAAGTCAAAATAACAAGAGACTACACCTAGACAGATTGCCATAGGCTCTGGGGAATTGGAAAGTCAAGAGTCTATATGACAATAAAAAATGAAAACCTAGTTTTCTGAATCCTAATAGAACCTAATGACTCAAGAAAGTGTAAAGGCTCCTACGAAGACCAACAGTGAATTTACTTTGTGACTTGTGTATGAAATTATTTTCACCGTTTAATGGTGCTTTGAAGAAAGCAGAAAAGGCCATTTATTATCATCAACGGAAATAAGCAATAGATATCATTGGACATTTGTCGAGTGGCAGAGTCGGCCGTTGAAAGAGATTTTCGTTTCCCTCCACATTTTCCTTCCACTTCCTCCTTGCGATCTCTGGGAATGAGCTAAACGGTCTATAATATGACTCTTTTTCCGCACAGGCAGAAATAGTATTTTGTCTGTTTTGCTGTGCACTCCATTATTCCCGCGTTTCCCATTGTCTAATATAAAAATGTGGTTTTTCTTTGGGCAGCTGCGACTGCTCCAGGAGCAATCCAAATCACTTTGAGTCAATTGATTTCGGAGTGATCCAGGAGCAGTCGGAACAACCCAAAGAAAAAAGCCGTTAAGTGGTGGTCATAGCTGTCCTTTTGACTCTAGGTTCTTGATGTAATTGGTCACAAGAAGCATCTCTGGTGCAAATCAGTACTGGCTTCAATTCCCGCACCATGATCGAGTACCAATTCACGCCCACAGTAAAGCCCTCATACTTATGCTTCAGTGACTCCTCGAAATCCCCACCAAAATTATTTTCTCTGAGGATGAACCACAACCCCTCTCGCCACACATTATCGTACACCTCCAGTTCCTCTGTTAGCGTAGTCGCTAATAACTTACAACTTAGATTTTTCACATCACTGCCTCGCGTGATTACGGTGATTCCTCTACGAGTATAGTTATCCAGAGACTTCGTGTCTCCTCCCTTGCCTTCTTTCAAGACTTAGTGGTGGTCTTCGGAGGCAGGATGAAATAGGACTAACATGTATATTTGTAGAAAAATTTCACTTTAAAAAATACTAGTTACTAGTGAGTCCCCCGATTGGTGGAAAGTTTTTAGTAGTCAAATCCCATGACTAGTTCATTATGTACAGCCCTGATTAGAATTTTCGTCAACTTGTGCTTTCGAAATTAAAGGTCACGTGGTTTGTTTTAATCTCTTATAATCTTATTTTTCTTGGTTGAGACATTCTAGAGCCAATGGCCGTTAACAGCTGGGGATATATCCGTAGGCATTGTTTTACCCATAATGGGCTGAACTATGCATATATTGTCTAGTTAGAACCGATGCCTGATTAACCTGTCTCTTGAAACAGCTGTGCGCCCAAACTAAATGTACAATTTATAATATTTTGTAGTGCAATTGCATTTAAAAAAATGTGTCAAATGACTGAGTGTTTAAACCAAACGAGATTAGTACCATCTCAAAATTATTCAGAAAAGAATTACGCAGGAAATGTTAACAGTACTTTAGGGGAGAGTGAGTGGGATTCCTCCAAAGATAAACTCAGATTGGCATTTGATGTCATTATAATCATATGCATGCTTGCCATAATGTTTGCAATGGGATGTGAAGTAAAAATCAATGAGGTAAAGTTTTCAACTTTTTTTTTTATGAAAAAGTAAAATCTTATTGTAGGATATTGGGTGGGGGAGGCGACAGCCCAATCCCATACATTAGAGCGTAAACATTTAATCTAAAACGCTATTTAGTCTAGGGGGTAATTCCAGCACAGATTTGTCTACCCTACTTTTTCCAATTTGAATGAAAACTTGTACCTGGGGTTTTTTTGAACCGTAGAACTCGGATTTTCAATTTTGAAGAAGATCCACTCCGTAGTTCCGAAGATATGGAGATTTGACCTTGACCCCTTAACAGGAACCTCTGTTTTCCACAGCTACTAGTTGAGATAAAAACACTCGAAGGGTCTCATTTTAAAGGTAATGAGGAGCTCTTTTCAAAAAAAGATTTAGTTTTAAACTGTCCTAAAATTAACCTTGAAAATAGCTCATCATAGATTTTCAAAATTATATTTTTTTTCTGAATTCTCTGCCCACGGTTTACTAGTGTACCAAAAATTGCAAGGGTAAAATTTTTCGTTTTCGGGATAAAAAATGTTTTTCAACCCATCAGTGCAATAAAACCATATAAAAAATGTTACATGTTAATTGTTGGACAAAAAGATGGAATATACCCTTTAGGTTATTCCCATCTTTTAGATGGTATTTAGATCTACGAGCCAATTTTTTGGGCTTATATAAATTATCAGAACTGTTGGCAGGATTAAAAGGAGATATCCGCCTTTGGTAGATCTTCAAACTCCAAAGAATTATTCAATCCTTTTACAATGTAATACTCTCCTTCATAGATGGAAACCAAACTCTCGCCTCGCAAACCTCTCGTTATCTATTTCGTTTTCAATTTCAGCTCTATCCCAGTTTTGAGATATTGTTACCACTTTCTTGTCTTCCATTTCCGAAACTATAAGGCCACTTAAACATTTTTTATCTCGAAAACGAAAAATTTTACCCTCACAATTTTTGGTACGCTGCTAAACCGTGGGCAGAGAATTCAGGAAAAACTACAATTTTGAAAATCAATGATGAGCTATTTTCAAGGTCAAAGGTCAAGTGTTAAAAATCACTATATTTCATTGTTAATTTTGAGACCGTTTAAAACAATCTTTTTTGAAAAGAGCTCCCCATTACCTTTTAAATGAGACCCTTTGAGTTATTTTATCTCAACTAGTAGCTGTTGGGGGTCAAAGTCAAATCTCCAAAAAGTGACAATCCATATCTCTGAAACTACTGAACGGATCTTCTTCAAAATTGAAAATCCGATTTCTACGGTCCAAAAAACCCTAGGTACAAGTTTTCATTCAAATTGGAAAAAGTAGACCAGGTGGTAAAATCTGTGCTGGAATTACCCTAGGATAAAAATATATTTGCATTTGTAAGTTGGGCGAATGATTTTGGGTTTTGACCAAGAACTGTGGCGAACTTGGTTCAAATCAAATTTGGGCTACTATAATATAATGGTCTCGGAAAATTTTGATACACTACCTATATATAGTCCATTCTACCACTGCTATATGGCAAAGCTAGGCTAGGTACATGTTTTTCTATTATTTGTTGACCTTAAGATAAAGAGATAACCTACCTTTACACGTTCTTCCATTTCGATGTGAATTGGACTAAGTTTTTTCTACTACAGGACCCTGAGCACTGATAAAGCATCTCCAGATTTTGGGATGCTTATAAATTAATAGATAATTATAATTAGATATAGCAAATTATATTGTTGATTAAAGGGATTCATTATTGTTTAAATAGGCGTAAACCACCAATTAAAAGTTTACAAAACAAATATTAAACTAGAAATAAATCTAAAATTTACCCGCGAAATAGTCTTAGCGGGACTTATGGAGATCCTGAATTGCCTCCGTGTAAGGTCAGGATCTCCATGAATTCTGCTAAGACTATTTTCCGGGTAAGTTTTAAATTAAAAAAAAAAATTAAATTATATTAGGTTGCATTCTCCCTTTGAACTATTACTTTTATAGTTGTTAATTCTTAATGTTACGTGGTTATTTGTTTGAAATAAAACCTTTTTACTTTAAGTCAGTAGGTTTATTAATGTAATATAACATCTTATTAAAGACATGTTGACTTGGTGGAATCTGGGAGAGGCGTGACTAATCTGAGGCTAGTTCATACTGAGATCAGTTCACTAAAAACTAAATGGTGACGAGCCCTCTATTATGAGAAGATGCCTAAGCTAATATATTTTTATGCAATATCAATACTACCCCTCTTTGACATTATGATAAATATTTTAAGTTTAACACATTAGCACAGTTTTTAAATGGTTTCTTATTCAGTATTTTCGTAAACAAATCAGCAGGATTATTTCAGTTACACATCAAATTTCTCCAATATTTTATACCTAAATGTTTTGACCGATTATTCTCGACATTATATTTAACTAAATAAATGGCTGACTAATTATCACAATAATATCGATGGTGTTAATACATTTAATTTGAAGTATCTACTTTATTTAATATCAAGTTTAACCTTTACAGCTTATAAAGTGCGACGTATTTATCTTCCATGCTTGTTAGACACACTGATTTCAACTTGATGAACCTCCATTATCTCCCTAACAGTTAGGCAGGAGGGAATGACAGCGAAATGTATGGCATACCCTCTGTGGATATCGTAGTGTAACCAGCGGGGGGATGACACCAAGGCAATATTCTATAAAAAGAGTGTGCCTCGAAGCAGCCCTTCTGCGCAATGAGAAGTTCAACTCTCTCTCTCTCATTCCCAAAGTTCCTGCCCGAGAATTCCTTTGAAAGTGTGCAAGTTGGTCTGATCTAATCTATATTCTCTTCTTGGGTTTTCGGACAATATCCCAAAATTGTGTTTTTTAAATAGTTAATGATATATTAACTTAAGTGATATATTAAATTAAGTGATTTACAAGTTCAGTTTAACGTTTAACTGAAAATAATTGTCTACTTCACCAAGACCCAAAGCCAAGATGTAAAATGTGCTCTGATTGGATGAGATTCAGCAAAGATTTTAGTGTCACATATATTTCAAACATTTTGGTATGGTTTTTAAAATATCAATATCAGTATTTTAGAAGCCAATATCAATATATATTGGTAAAACCCCTATATCAGTACTGAAACCAATTCAGTATCGGTTTTTGACCAACACTAGTTAAACCAATTTTATCCTTATGAGGTTTAAGATGAATGGAAGTATTAGTTTTATTTCTTCTGATTTAGAATTATCTTTAATTTGTTAAAAATTATTTTCAGCTTATTAATCATCTCAGGAAGCCATTGCCAATTTGCATTGGAATGATAGCTCAGTTTACATTGATCCCTCTACTGGGCTTCGTTGCAGTGAAAATTTTCCAAATCAATGGCCTATACGCAACGAGTGTATTAATTATGTCTTGCTCACCTGGGGGAGGATACTCTAATTTAATAACTTATTTGTCAAGAGGTGACGTTTCACTTAGGTAACAATTGTCATTAACCATTACTATTAATTAACCTGACTTGATTCGGGCCTTTTCAAATTGATCTTGCTCCTTTGACAATTGATCCCACAACAAGCTCATGAATTTAATCTTTAAAATTAAAAATAATTTGCAAAGCTGATTTTACCTAAAGTCAGTTTGACTCTTCATTTCAGCATGCTCACGTAGAACAACGAAATAAGTAAAAATCTTATTTGTTAAAAAATATTCCAAATCGTAAAATTCCTTCTAAATTCGATTTCCTTTACTATTCTATGTGAGTCAATAAAAACTAAAAGTAAAACAGACTTCACTCTATAGGTAAAAATCAGCCTAGTGGATTTTTTCAAATTCTAAAGAATAATATTTTGAGTTTGCCACGATTTATCAAAGCCTGAATCAACTCATGTTGCGTGCGTCCTTTAAAGGGAGAATGCAACCTAACAACAAGTGATTTTTTTATCAATTCCTTATTGTTTAAATAGGCCTAATCCACTACTGAAAATATTTACAAACAAATATTAAACTAGAAATAAATTTAAAACTTACCCTGAAAATAGGTTTAGTGGGATTCATGGAGGTCCTGTTTTCCTCGCGTGTAAGGTCTAGCGACCAATCGCACGCGACGTAAGTCTCGTGGAGATCTCGCGTGAACGACGGGCCTTTGCTCATTGTTCGCTAGACCTTACACGGACGCAATTCAGGATCTCCATGAATCCCGCTAAGCCTATTTTCAGGGTAAGTTTTAATTTATTTCTAGTTTAATATTTGTATTGTAAACTTTTTATCCATGGATTAGGCCTATTTAAACGATAAGGAATCGATAAAAAATCACTTGTAATTAGGTTGCATTCTCCCTTTAAGTGATTTTCTTAATTTGGCAGGAAATGATTCTACCAATTTTGTTTTCAGTGTGGCTATGACTACAATATCCAATATACTCGCTCTTGGTGCTACACCGTTTAATGTTTGGTTATACAGCCATGGTGTGGAAACTGGGAGAATTAATATTCCATATAAGCAAATGGGGTTATCCATGTTGGGGTTAACTATCATTCTCTCTATTGGTATTGCACTAAGGTGGAGGCTTCCTAAAGTGGCGTCTATCATTACTAAGGTACAAACGTCTTTTCTGTCTTTTGTTTTGGTTCTTAATTAAAATGGGTTGTATTATGTTTTTTTTACGAGTGAGGAAAATCCATGACAAAGGTGTACATTGTTTACAGCTTCTTGTTTTACACTAATATTACAATAAGGTATATAGCCTCAAGGTTCTTTTTGTGTGGACCACTTTTTGCTAAAGATCCTGATTAATAATACCAAGTAAGACTAATAATGCTAGTTTAAGTGATAGACCTTATAGCAACATAAAGAAAAAAGCTGGAAAGCAGTCTGTAAAATGGAAGGGGTCACATAAGCAGTATTGGAAAAATTCTCAGAGCTCAATAGTGCCACCTTATATTAAAGAATGCAATCCTCAGCATTTTTGTATCATTGCGTAGTTTTCATCTTCAATTTTATGATTAATATACTTTTTTTTATTCATATACTACAAAAAATAATACTTGTTACTTATAGGCTGTTTAATTAAAAAAAAAAAAAGACTTGTAATGAACATAAATTTAAACCGGTCTTGGGAAAACTATTTCAGATGTGTAGATCAAATGGCTCTCGTCACGATGCTTGAGGGAATGTTTTCTCGATTGCCATGGTAAAGCGTGAGGGATTACTGTTTGCGCATGACAAAAACCAACCAACTTTCCTGAAAAGCTAGATGGACTTTTAGAATATTAGAGACAAGTTTCACTCCCTTATCCTTTGTATGTATATGCAATGGTCCTTAATGTGAGGCTGTTACGGATTTTTCATGAGCTCCAAATGGAAATGCGAAGCGACCAAAATCACTAAATATTCAACCCTTTTTAGAAGTTATATTTTAAAATTTCGTTTTGGTTATTGTCAAATATCATTCCAACAAACTATTGTGTGAGCGTTTTAGAAGAAAAATATTTTATCCCCTACCTTCTGGATAGTTACATGTGCTATAATTTTTACATGTTCTGTGTGCACAATATTTTTCCATTTTTAAACTAAATTTTCTAAATTATCTTAAATTCAGCCACTTTCATCATTCACATTTGTTTACAGATTTCTAAGCCTAACTCCACTAAGCAGTTACTTCCCCACTGTTTGCCAGCGCCAGCTAGCGTGGTATTTCAAATGATATAAGAAAAATTATTTTACCAATGTTGCGATTTCCCCTTATTAAAACCACCCCACTCTCCATTTATGGGCATCTCACATCACGGGCTTGGTAAAGGTAGAACATCTTCGTCCCCTCTTTACTTCCAAATATAAAAAAAACACCTAATGATAGGTGTTTCTATATCGAGAGTTAGGTTTGCATGATCCAATCATGGTCCAGATATTTATCATGTAATTTTGCGGGAAGATTTATATTTTTGGAAATACAGGATGTCTATTTTTCAAGTTTGTTAAGTTTCTCAAGAAAGGGGCAGCGTAAAGATATAAAATTTTACATGCTGGTTTGAAATAGTGCAAAGAAGCTTAAAAACCAACCATAGGTTTTTGAAAAATCTGTGTCAGCCTTACTTTATACTAATCCCAAGTGAGTGACACTAGAATGTTTCATTGTGAAGTGGAGAATTGTATAACTGCATGCAACAGTGATCTAATTTAGAATTTTTACCAATCCACTTTTGTCACATTTAATTAGATTATACTTCAAGAAAGGTTAGAAATTCTGAGTTTAATTTTCTTTCTTTTGTTTTCCAGGTTGGGGTTGTTAGTTCTGGTGTAATGGCGATAGCTTGTGGAATCTTGGCATTAGTCCTCTACCCCAAATTTTTCCAAAACATTCCTGGGTTTTTATTTTGCGCTATTGCCTTTGTTGGCCCCTTAGGACTGATCTTCGCATATTGTGGAGCATGGCTCATGAAACTTAGTGGGCCAATCAGAAGGACAATTGCTATAGAATCTGCTGTTCAAAATGTAGGAACAGCTATAACCATAGTGATAATTTCCTTCTCTAAATCTGTAAGAAATATACTTTTAAATTTTGTAGAAATGTGACTAGGCTTGGGTAATAATATTTTTATTTATATTTTCAGGCCTTGAAGGAAATGAGTGTGTACATAATTTTATATTCAGCCACTGTGACATGTGGGTTATTAGCAGTAGCTAGCGGGCTAGCCCTGCGGGACTACATAAACTCTAATGTCAAGAGTGAAACTAGAATTTTGGAACTCTCCGAAATAAAATTAGATGCTAAAAGTATGTAATATATTTTAAGAATTTTACTAAAGGAAGCGTTGTATGGAGATTATAGAGTTAAAAGTTTTGTATTTCACAGTTAATGTTTTGAAATATTCAAATATTACTATTTAACTCCATTACCTCTAGCCTTGCCATTCTTTAATAGGCCTATTTTCGCTCTGTATAACAGAAATGTCTGCTTACTTTACCTTAGTGGTTCCCAACCATACATTGCAAATGGTCCTGATTGGTTATTTTAACCTGAATATTTTCATTCCTGACATAATCTTTCAGCTGGCTAATAACATAAGCTCTCTTTACTACGCTTTTGTATTTACCCTCCAGACTTTTGTGTGAAAGGTGGTACTTCGTTAAATTATCATGCTAAATTTCGCACCATTTGACCTATTAAGGCAAAATTAATTAATATGGCCGATATCTAAATTTAGACTAAGACAAAATTTAGAAGAGTGCTGATGATAATTCAAGTGTAAGTTAATATGAATCTAATTAGTTATTGCAAGCTTAAAATTTCTATAAACTAAGGATGGATGCCCAAAGTATATTTGTAATTTTGGATTTGGTATGACCAATGATCATTTATGCCTAGCTCAGTGAATTTTTGAAATGTCCTCAGGACTTTTTGAATCACTTTTTACCTGTCTCCCTGAAAATGATACTTCAATTCCATTTGAATTTAATGAAAAATCTATGACAGCCTTAATTTAATTAGTCATATACTATCGTCCTTCAAAAATTAAGCTTTTTCCTAATTTATTCCAGGTTTGAATAATTTAATTTTTCGTGTGCTACACTACACCCAATATTTACAATTTACAGTCGCATAAACTTCCTAATAGAAGTTTCTTGTTCCTTTCAGATACTAAATGAATTGTGGAAGCCTAGAAGAATTTTTTTATTTATATACATATGCAATCTATATGAGAATGTTTTTACTATCAATATTTAATGTTATAAAATTTTTAATTATACCAGTTATGGTTAAGTTACCGCAATTGTAAACTCAAAGAATAGGTTTTCTGCATTTCATTGTAATGACCTAGGATAACCATAGCCCACAATCTGTCCCAACTCGCACCCTCTGCTGTTTTTCCCGCCTAACATAATTTTCTATAACGTCAGCTAGTTTTATCTTCTTGATGGAGAACAATCAGGAATCACATCGAAACTGTTACATCCAACACTGCCTCCCATACATTGTGCTACTCACTTTTAATGTCCGTCGAGGGTTTTTGAGGTTTTAAACCATGAAGTATCGATCTCTTAAATAAGTTATGTAAATTTCTATCAGAGATCATTTACAAACATGAACAAATTTTTACTCAAGAATATAACAGATAATTACACTAAGCAGCCAAAAGCGACCAGTCGAGGGTGTTGCCCAACTGCTTTTGTTAGCATAAGTTTGGGGAAACACAGAAACAGTGACCATTTCTCAAGGAAATTTCTGAAGGGAGATATCAAACTAACCAACGCAGCTAAATTAGATATTGTTTCTGAAGTATCTTAGCAATAAGTGTTACTCAAGCGGGATAAATAACTAGATAAACAGTAAATGTTAAGTTGCTTCTTCGTTTTAATAGCTGATTTGAGAAATTTACAGTCAGCTGCAGTTTTTGCAGATGAACAAGCATGCCAAAAAAAAAAAAAAAAAAAAGGCTTCAAAGATAAGCCTGCAAATTTAAGTAAGGAAGATTATTTAAATAAGAAAAAGGGGATGAGTGTGTACATGGTGGCAAGATGTTAAGCCTAAGGCGTCAAGCTAAAAGTGAGAAAGGCTGTGATACAACATCACACCATGTGCTATTCTTCAAAAGCTAATCAGGATGTGGCTGGAGGTGAACTCTAACCAGACACACAGCCTTTCGCTTCTTTTAGGGTTAGCTCTATGGAGAGCAGGGACTAGATTAAGCCATATAGAGGCCCCTCTCCCCTTAAATGGGTAGGTCTCTAGGCCCCAAGGCAGTGGCCTACATTGCCTGTATGGATAATCTGGTATGAATGGAAAGATGGACATTCGATCTAGTGTAGATTTTGAAAACATGATACCAATTATTTATGTTATAACTTGGTCGTTTAACAAATGCAAAGCCAACAGTTGATTATCATTGCTCCATGTTGTTACAGCCCCTCAAATGCTTGTGGGGACTCAGGGAGCAGGGGTATAGCAAAAATGCATGAAGATTGACAATTTTACTTTCTACTCCTGTTATTAAAAGTGCTCATCAGCTAAGACAGAGTGCTAAAGTTGTATTTAAAAGGGGTTGACGTACTGCCACTTAGGACTACTAACAATGGACAGCTATCTTAATAGATGAAAAACAAAACGTAGCATTTATAAGCATCCCCTAATGCCAAAGTGTCAAAATTAGTAACTGATTTTATCTTGCCTATTCTCATCATCCATTGTAGCCACGGTTTTGTTAGCTTATGCAAGTGCTAGCTGTCTCAGTTATATACTGAAAAACTAGGGGAGTGTAAGCCTTCTTATTCTTCGCCCCTTGAAGGTATCCTAGAATATTGTTTTTAAAACCCGATTTTTTACTCGTATGGTGGTGTTAATAAACTAATACTTTATAACCGAAGTTTCAGGCAACATCAAAATACAGTTTTTTTTTTTTTTGATGAGATAATATAGTACATCAATTGTTTACAAAAAATCCATTCATAGTAAAAAGGTCTTTCTTAAACCTATTTTAAAGAATGTTAAAACTTATACAATGTCACTCAGATTGCCCTGTTTGTTTTAAATTTTAAGTAGGCTTACAAACATTCGCTCAGCTCTGAACCTTAAAGGAATGAAAAAGTCATCAGGAAACCTATAATGGAGCTGATAGTTTGGCAATGAGAGCTAAGTGGCAGTGCTAATCCTAAATATAATTAGTATTGTCTAAATGGCAACCGCCCTGCCATAATTGGTTTACAAATTTACAAGGTATTAAATATTTTTAAAAAAACTGAATCAAGGAGCTTTTTAATCTGTTAGTAATAATTTGGAAAGTACATTAAACTAAAATCTATAAAAATAGCATTTCTTATGATATTAATAATGTTTTTAAAAGTGCGAGATTATTTTAGATATGTCTTTTACATTTGTATATTTGTATGATATTAAAAAACTTTTCAGAAAAGCCGTCTTGTTTTTAAACTGATTACTGACAAAAATTCATGCTGCCTCCTCCCCAGAGTTGTTCAGAGAAGCTCATTTTTATCAGTGTGGAGTGTAGCATATAATGTGGGTTGAATAAACTTAGTGTGTTTAGAGAATTAAAGTCTATTTTATTCCTCGACTTTCCTATGCCTGTAAGGATTTAAATTCAATCGGAGGTAATTATAGAACACACAGGCCTAACGTTGGTTGATAATTATAATAGGTTAGGATTGCAAAATAAGAGAAAGAGCTTGGAACCTAGCAAGATTCTACCCATTCATAATCTTAGGCGATTTTTGTGACTGAGGATATCGCAGGCCAGTTACTAACTGCTCTGTAAAATAATTTATAAAATCACTATCTCCTCTAATTTAAAATATATTTTTAATACCTACATACAGTCGTTAAAATCTTGACTAGGCTTCTTTTCTCGTGTAGGCAAGATAGGAAAGTTAAAGTGGATATCTCTTAAGTCTCATTGGGGAAAAAGACTTACTCTTGAACATGTGTATACCTGTTGAAATAATCACATAAGAATTTAAGCGCTTAAGATTCCAGGTCAACAATTTACCTGTGGAATTTTTATAGTATTTTTCGTTATTATCATTATTATAAAATTTCTATATATAAATAGGAGATTTAAGAAATTACCTTAGCAGAATATAATTAGTGAATGAGACTCCCTCCTCACTAGGTGATGTACAGACCTAACTTGAAAGCTCTAAACCAGTTTTTTTAGGTAGTTTCGATTTTAGCTATGCCCCAGAGTATTGAATGTCCACCTATGGATACGCTGGGAGTTCCACCCAAAGGATAATAAGAGCGTAGTTTTTAGGAGATAAGTAGGCAAAATGAAAAAATCATTTCCAATTTTAATGAGAAATACTTCAGATTATGTACATCTCCCATTAATAATGTAGAGCTTCTACTTATAATATACTTCTGCTAGAAATTTTCCTTTTTCTAAAATATCTTAAAAATTAAGTTAATTTTAAAGCATTATTGTAAAATGGATGACATTACGTTAACTTAATATTCTTTATAATAATTTAAATTAATTTTATGTTTAATTCGCTG
This sequence comes from Odiellus spinosus, assembly GCA_963920705.1. Lineage (NCBI taxonomy): Eukaryota > Metazoa > Arthropoda > Arachnida > Opiliones > Phalangiidae > Odiellus > Odiellus spinosus. Next base: position 19,409,819 of record OY987225.1, read on the forward strand.
AAAGAGCTGATCCCATGGGTTAAAATTTTATCATACCTTTAGTTCGCCACATAGGCCAGGCCTGCACTATATCCTGACAAAGGAGTCGCTTCAATTATGACTTCCACAACCAATCAAAGAAGTATTGCAGAGAACCCTACCAAAATTTAAATATTTGTTCAACCTCAGCCGCTGGAAATCTGGTTATAGAATTTTTAAGTTGTTCCAGAAGCATGGGTAACAATCACGCTCAACAAATTACTGTTACCGCATGGTAACAATTAATATCTGAATCTTCTCGCATTTGATATGAACTGTGAAATAATGAACATTTTAAATATGTGAAGCAAAACCTTTTTTTATATTAAACTATTAACCAATTAATAAAGCATCTATATCTATAATTGCTGAGCACTATTAGTAAGTCGGCCAATTTGAACATCTCTCACTTTTATCATCCCGGATCCTGAACAGTAATTCAATTAGACACAATTGTTTGCAGTGTTTTTCAATAATAGATAATTTTGTTTCCTAGTTTCCACAATATTACTGCTTTATGAACTGAGAGAATATATATAAAGTGAGAAATTTAAATTACACCCTTGAATGGTAACTTGGGCTAGCACAACATATTGAACTTCATTTTCAACTGAAAATCTGAGTTCTGGTTCCAAAAAAAACCTTTTATTTATTTAGATCATTAATGTACACTCCATTTCTAACCATTTATGTTAATTTAACTCATTCAATACACCATTTCAGCATTACCTATGGCGCCATAGTAGTGTGTAAACTTAGCTTTGAATGAGTTTGGCTGGAGAAAAAGCCAGATCAGGTAAAAGGCGTGCAGATTTTAACTATAATCTACTTGGTAAAAATTTCGAGCCCTACCAAGTTGTTTTTTTGCCAGTAGGTTAACACTTGAAATGCAGGCATGAAATACTAAAATCGTGTATTGGATGTTTTCTATATTTAGAAGTACTAATTAGCAACAATTCTATATATTGCAAGAGGAGCTGGAGCTCCTTTTTCATTAATGAGGATTTACACTGCTTGTCAATTCGCCCTAAATTTTCTCATTTCATCCAGGCTTCTTGATGCAAAGAATATGCCATGTATTTACATTAATAAATAATACTAATAATTTGCATATATGGCTACAAAATCCAAAAATCCTACCATTTGGTAAGGTGAAAATTAGCAGGATCATATGTTAGGTTCAAAATTTCCAGCACATCAAACACTTTCCCCCGTAATGTTTGGGGTTTTGGTATAAAATTGAAACAAAATCACAAATAGAGACAAATAATCATTCCTTTTATGCCTATAATTAATCCATTGCTACAGAAAATTTGTTATCTCTAACAGTCAGTCGATAACAAAGTATAAATTTTAAGTGGAATATTCTGTGCCTTAACCAGGGAGAATACTACATAAAGCAGTGGTTCCCAAGTGTTTTTTTGCGTGCTAGACCTTTGCAAATGACCTGAGGTCATACTTCAACTTCATATTTTGGTTATAAGACTGGACCTGCTCTTTGAATTTAATTTGGACTAAGCCAGATGTCGTTTATTCTAGTTGGGACACAAGTCTCTTCAAAAAGAGCAAGGACCCATAACAGAAATTTAGGTACCTCTACTTCTATCCAAACCTGAGTTCTGTGACTGAAGTATCAACCAGGAAGGCCTGAGCGAGTACTCGATACTCGACCAAAATTTTTATTACTCGAGAGGTACTAGAGTAGCGAAAGCCTTCCCTCCAATTCCTCGTGACAAGGCTCAAATTTCACTCGAGTACTTGCGTAAACGAGATTTTATTCCTTTCATTATTAATGCTTAGTGCTCACCTTTTATAGAATATCAATTAATCTTTGGGTCAAAAAAATATTTTAGTTATAAGACTGGACCCGCTCTTTGAATTTAATTTGGACTAATCCAGAGGTCGTTTATTCTAGTTGGGATAGAATATACCAGAGCAAACTTAGTCATAGTACTAGCAAAATACCGGGAAAAATAAACCTCCATCAGTCCTCTATCACCCCTAGTACTCCCATTTAATTTAAAATTAAAGTAACCGTCATGATTTTCACTACTCGATTGGTACTCGACTGATTTTTTTCCCCAAATCAAATTACTCGAGTACTCAACAGAAATTTAGGTACTCGCCTTGATACTCGTTGTTCTAAATATTACAAATGTGGGGTTTTCTTTTAAGTGGGAAGTGACGTGGTCCATAGTGAATCCAATTTTTTCCATTGACCTGAGGTCTCCAAAAGGTTGGGAACCACTGATATAGAATATCTACAGCTGTATCCACTTGGGGTCACTCATAGAAAAGAGAAAGTATATTCCTGATATAACTGTACCATAGATTTTGGGGACAGAAAGCACTTTAGGACCCCTTTTCACGATATGGTTATGTCTCTATTCAATTTGGAACTTTACAAGAGGGAGAAGGGGTACAGTGTTTTGGACTAATGGAAAATTTTGTTTAACTAGTCATATCATGCAATAAAAATTCAACATCACCTTGACTTTGTTCAAGTCTGTATATTTTCTCTTGGCTACTAGCTAAGCATCCAAATGGTATGGATAAAACAAACATTAAGAACAAACATTTTGGTTTTTTCTTCCTGATGTAAGAGTTTAATTTTGAAAACCACAAAACTTCCACTTTCTCTCCATTTTGGCACCCACTCCTGACACCTCTTGTTTGAAGACGCTGGGAAAAGAGCTTAGTAAATTCTCCACATCTCTTGTTTGAAGAGTAGCATCAAGGTTTTGTAAATAGGACCATATATAGTCTGTACTAGCGCCAAAATTATGCACATTGAGAAAAGCAGCTGTCAGTCCTAAAATGAAGGCTTTGAATAAATTAACAGTTAACATAAATTATAATGTATCAAGAAGTTACACTAGGAATTCTTATGATTTACGGGGTGGCAGCATTCAACTTAGAATCGTGCGAGTGGCTTTCAAACATCAATTAGAGAAGTCAACCATCAATAAGGTTCTGACGAGACCGGCCATAATCTCAAAATATAACAGCTCGTAGGGGCCAAGGGTTAAAGAATAATAACTAGATTGAGACGATTTAGTCTGGTTCACTTATGATTCCAGGGCAGACTCTGGGGTCTATTGCCAAACTGGAAAGTTTGGCTTTTACGAAAGCCTAGGTGTTTATTCTATCCGATAAAAAGAATTATTGTGGCAAGGTTATCCAGATATTGCCTCAAAACTGGTTTTTAGCTGTTTAGACTTGGTTTCATTGCTGCGTGCCCATCACAAGGTTCTACTTTATTGGGTGCCTGGACATTTAAGGTTATCGTGTCAAGGAGGGGGGCGCCGAGAGTATGTTCGTTGAACCCTAACCCGTGTCCCTATTAGGATTGGCCTGCTATGGAACCATCTTCATAAGGTCATGATTGACCGGATTTGAGATTGTCAAAGGCAAACAAAAGAGATTATCCTTGGTCTGTCTAAAAAGAGAGCGACTGACTTGCTCAATTTTACTGAACTAACACTACTGGCCTGCTACCAAGTCATTGCTAACTTTACAGGCATCTTCACTTAATTGGTATTGGTGTGGGATACCATCTGCAGAAGAAACCATTGCTGAAGAGGAAACTTTCTCTTGTAATCTTTGTAGCTTTGTACAAAGGTTTGGGTATCTTGGTATAACCCAAATAAAAACTTGTAAGTTTTTTGATATCCTGGTGAAGCAAATTCTTCGTTTCATCACTGAAACTGTACTTTTCAGGTCCTAAACTGTGTGGGATTGTACAATGGACTACAAGTCGAAATTTCTGACCCCCTCTCTTGATTAAGAAAAGATTGTGGCACGATATAAAATTTATTTTTTCCTTGTGATAGAAAACTATTCCAAGCCTAGGAATTAACACCACGTAAATTTTAGGAAATGTCTCAAGCCTCTTTGATGCTAGAGCACTTTCAGGGAAAACCATTAAAAGAGACATTTCATCACATCATTAATGTAATGTTTTGTTGCTGGGAAGGATTGTTATTTAGTTGAGTGGTCAGTTGTAGTAAACATATTTCTTTGAATTTAGTCTTAACAATTTTACAGTTCTTTTAGAATAAAAAATAGTCCTAGTTGTTTGTTTCAAATCTTTCAAGTGTTTGTGTTGTTTTAAATTTGAATTTATAGTAAAATTCGTTAGGTTACTATAGCAACTTGTTTAGAAAATGTTCCTAGAATGTGGTACGTCTCTATTGGCACAAGAATTCCCAGTGTAACTTCTATCATTTCTTGATTATATGCACAATTTGATTTGACTTCATTTATAGGAGAACCAATTTCACCACTTTGAAAGGCATATCTCCCAGATTTCAGATTTGAAAGGCCAATTTCAAGTCTCAGATTTCTGGATTTGAATGCTAATTTCTTAAGATTTCTGGATTTGAATGCTAATTTCTTAGATTTCTGGATTTGAATGCTAATTTCTTAGATTTCTGGATTTGAATGCTAATTTCTTAGATTTCTGGATTTGAATGCTAATTTCTTAGATTTCTGGATTTGAATGCTAATTTCTTAGATTTCTGGATTTGAATGCTAATTTCTTAGATTTCTGGATTTGAATGCTAATTTCTTAGATTTCTGGATTTGAATGCTAATTTCTTAGATTTCTAGCCTTTAAATGGCCACTTACCAGGCTACTGACCTTCAAGAGCTCTTTTTGTACAAGCCCAACTTTGAAGGCCATTTACCAGGTTATTGACCTTCAAGAGCTCTTTTCGCATAAGCCCGACTTTCAAGGGCTTTTGTTTTCCAAATTTTCATATATGAAGGGTCTTTTTCTTCCGATTCCCAACTGTTTTGCATGATTAATTTCCTATATTTTCCACTTTAACGGGCAAATTTTAAAGATTTCCAGATATGAGGGACAAATTTGAAATTTTTCAGGAATTTAAATAAAGATTTCAGGATTTCGGGTAACTATTATTTTGGTTTAGAGGGATAGTTTTCCCACATTCTAGAATATTTTCTAGGATTCCAATAATGCCAATAACTGGATCACATGTACCATTTCCCATCTCTAAGATTTATTTCCTAGATTTCCAACTTTTAAACAAAGCATAATCCAAAACGCATAGGTCTGCTAACAAGCGACGTTTTGTTTCCTAATGTAACTTTGTGCCATTTTTAGAAGTCATTTGTGCCACCTTGTGCCTGAGCTTTATACTCCCTTTAAGGGTTTAAGAGAAAATATCTGGATTAAAAGGGTAAAATTTTCTGTTTCCTAACCATTTCCCAGATTCTCAACTTTAATGACCCCTTTAAAGGATTTCCGATATATAACGGCCTATTTCTGGGTATGAAAGGGAATTTCCAAGACTTTTGGATTTTCTGTGACCTTTTCCCAGGCTTTTAACCAAGTTTAAAAGATTCCTAGAACTTAAATTCCATTTGGAGATTATGGAAAATAGTGACAGCCTCACTTTAATAGCTTAGAAAGTTTAAAACATAAGAACTACCTGGTCTAAGGTCTTAGATGATATACTGACTGAAACAATAGGTTTCAACTGATCTAAAATCAGTCACTTACCTATCAACTTGATATCTCTTTCAGTAACTTTTACATGAATGACTGACGTAGATGATATTTCAGAGAAAGCCGATAACTGTTGGTCAGTAGAAACATTGTTATTTGAAGATACTTCGGCGCTTTGAGACTCAGAATCACTTAGTTTTGCTTTATGGGGATCTTTATCGGGAGTCAGTATTTCTTTTAGCTAAGATAAAAAAAAATATCTGTAAATACGGTGAATTCAGGAATGAATTTTTAAAATTTTGCTAAAAATAACTTGTGCTATTTCTTCGTCATCTCTACTTTTCTGTTGACTAATAGACAATAGCTGATGTTGCATTCCCTGAAGCGCCTGCTGTAGAAGTTTGATCCTTTTGTCATACACTTCTTTTTCTTGCAAGGCTTCTGAGCGCAGAACTTCTACTTCATTTCGGTAAGCTTCTAATTGACATCGCAAAAGGTCATTATCTTCCTTTAGACGTGCCACTTCTTTGTCCGATGTGGAAAAATTCATAGAAGAATTGACTACAGTAATAATATCAAATTAAATTTTAGAGTATGTTCTCTTAACATCAGAACTAATTCCCAAATTCCTTTTCCTCTATGAATAAAAATAAAGTTCAATTCACTGATTAATATTTAAGAAAGAAATATGACCATATGTCACAGGTGTAAATAGCCCAGACTTGAAGAGCTTTCGGTTCTGAATAGCCTTCGTCAACCTAAATTTTAAAAATACAGTAGATATATACATTGAATAAAGTAAAGTTTTCCAACAAGGTAACATTTTTTTTTTTTTTTTAAATAATTTTATACAAAAGTAATTAATATAAACTAGTTGAAATGGACCAAAGGCTAGGTCGGTCCAGAATTCGTTTAAAATCCTTATAATACGTGTAGTGGTATCTATCCTTGCGTGGGATTTTATTATGTATAAGTAACATTACATTAATTCAGTTAATATCAATACTCATTGATATTAACTGGATTAATATAGTGTTATTTATGCATAATAAACAACCTCAGCTAATTGACAGCTTCAGAAAACAGGTCAAGACTATGCGGCGCTACCTTAGTTTTTTCAAGAATGGGTAAATTACACCGAGAGTTATGATGCACCATTATCTTAAATTATAATAGCTCACAGTGGCCAAGGGTCAACTATATTGAGACAAATAATGTGCATGTTTTTTTTTTCTCTACTTTAATTTTTTAACCTATCTAATAAAAATATTTACTTGCATGATAATGGATTTTTTCTTTACGATTTAAAAACCACTAAGCCTGGGAATTATCTCCACAAAAATTTAGCAAACTTCTTGAGTACCTTTTTTGTTAGCAAATGCTAATGGTGAGAAGGTTTCAACACTTTATATGGAAATAAAAGTAGTCGCTCCCAGTTTTGAAAATGTTCCTAGAATGGGGTCTGTGGGCGCATAATAATTCCCAGTGTAACTTCTATCCTTTCTTGACCTTGACATATAGAAGTTAAGTCAACATAGACGATTGACATCTGCAAAGTCTAATTTCATGCAGTTTCTTCCTTAAAATTAAATCAGTGATACCCGAAAAAGACACTCAAGATTTTCCGTATGAAACTATGCTTTCAAAAAACAAAATTGCTACCAAGTAGAAATTTGATGTAAAAAGGTAACCTCAACAGAAAACAGTTTGAAATGGTCTCATTCAAGCTAACCAGATTAGATTGGCTTGCTTTTCCCCATGACCATAGTGATTAAAAAACCAGCCATTATATTTTGGCAAAAATTAACCATATTTCACATTTGTATGTAAATAATGAGACCTGAGAAAGACTCCTTCCCAAATTGACTTCTTTAGTTCCCTTGCACTTAACCAAAAGGCTGAATCAAATGCCAACAGTCGCTGTTGATCATATCTAATAAATTGTGCACATTGAGCTCCCATCAATCCATTGTTTGATTTCACTTAATTTTCAAGGTTTCACTGGGCTTTGCTAGATTTATTGTTAACCAAAAATTACATTATCCTCTGATCTAACAGTATAAGCCCAGCTTCGATTTTGTGCAGTAAATACGTAGTTTTATAGCAAAGGCACCTAATATGAAAAATAAGACTTTATTGCGATTTACTCAATTGGCATGGTCTACCCAGTAAATTCTTTCCAATAAATAATACAGTCCAGATTGTTTGTTGCCTAGTCAGACTTAATTATGTACCTGACCCAGAAGTACTTTCGCCATCACTCATAGCCTTAGAGCCTTCGGCTGGTTTCAATCTTTTGGGTGCAGGAAGGGTGATGTCCCCATCAGGTACATCTTCATCACTCAGATCCATTTCAGATTCTTCGCGCTCATTCAAAATTTCTTCAAGTTGCGCATTTTTTATTTCCTTTATAAATAATGACCACTGTTACGCTCACTTACTGGAAAAGTTTACAGAATAAATCTTTGTAATTATAAACCCAACCCATTTTGGATTCTATGCGAAAAGGTTATAATGGATATCCTGTCACCTGCTAAAGGACCTAAAGGACCTAAAGACCACTAGAACCAATCCATGGCTTTGGAGATTAAGAAGTTGCTATAGTTCATCAATTACGACGTCAGTTGGAGTTACTTAGAGAAGGTAGGGTTAGTTTGATCTGGAGGATCAAGAAAAGAAGGATAGTTTGCTTATGATACAAACCCATTATTCTTAAAGTGTGACTGTTTAAACCCTGAATACACATTTTTACTGAAATAAAAATGGCTTAGGTTCATACTGTTGGGCGATTGTGAAAAATCAATATTTTGAACTTCATTATTATACACTCTAAAAAGCAATTTTCGAATATGTGGTCGTTCTCTTGCAACAATAATTCAAGCACTTCCCTATAAGTCGCTTAAAAATAATTGATTTTACCACAATGGCAACAAAAAAGGTTCAAAAACGAATGTAATCAACAAGAACTATCTTATGCTGCATTGAGACATGGAATAATATGCCAAAAAGTACTAAACAATCCCCAAACTTAAAATATCTTTAAAACTGATTCTAAAATGATGAAAATATTTAAATAATCAAATCTAATGGTTTTTATAAATTATTCCTGAAAGATATTTCATTTTTAATAAAAAATAATAATTTTGCTAAAAAGGATATCTGAATAAAACATTTATCATTATTAAATTATTAGTTACCTGTGCTTGTTTTCTCCAAGCGTCAATATTTTTTCTTTGAGCTTTAGTAAAATGATCCCATACTTTTTGATGGCTAGCTGCCATGAATACTTTCTCAATTTGATGAACTTTTGTAAAAATAAAACAAACTTTAGTTAAAAATATTAATACTAATATTTATAATTTAAAAGGTAGACAGTACTTTTCATTTTGGGCATGTAAAAAGCACGTATCAGTTTGATAAAATATCTATTTAATGCCATTTATTGTGTCACTCTTTAATTTACCCTTTCCTTCAGATACCTATTTAAACTACATAACTTTCCAATATACACCCCACCTTTGGTTTTAGATGATACATTCCATATAAACTACTAGTCTAAACATAAATCTAAGAATCAATTTAAGCCTGCAAATAATAATTTCAGTTAAAAAATTCCTAGGGTCAGTCCCCCTATTATTTTACAAAATCCGGAAAATCTTTTTTTAACAGAAGCCAAATTGCAAAGAGCCTTTGAAAACCTGGTAGTATGGCAAAAACCTAGTCCTAAATTAAAAATTAACTTGGCTGATAAGCTACCCTATTACTGGATGTTGAATCCCTTATCGAACATGCTACCCTTTATTCGGACACTAAGAGCTTAGAACTGTACAAAGGAACTTTAGAATTGCACACTCCTGTCTTGTGACTGGGCGAAGGTTTCTTAAATTCAGACACTGTTGAATTGTAACCGGACGAAGGCTTCTTGAATTTGGACAACCATACTTTCCAACGTTATTAAATAGCACATTTTCCCACTTTGTTAAACTTGTAGACTTTCACTTTATTTCTATTTTCACTATTTAACAGTAAAACATGTTTAAAAGCACCAAATAAGTAGTTACTTAAAACAACAAAGGACACTGGTAGCAAGCAGATATTGATTGAGAGATTAAAAGCCTTAGAAGAACCCAAAGTCACAAGAAACCGAAAGACAAAATCATTAGATACCATTAGTTGGATAAAATCATCGGACCATTTAGATTTAGACCAAGGATTGTTACACAAGGGTTTGGATCAATTATGATAATGCCTTCAATCCAATAAATTATTTGCTTGACTATTCATTTCTCTATTCGCCATATATTCGGATAGTTTCACAGCCACATCGACATTAATAAGTTTAAGATAACGTTTTCATGAATTTTAATCGAGAAAGTGTGCTATTTTACAATTTTACAAAAGATGACGAGGGGGAATAGTAACTGCATTAAAAATTTTGAAATGTACCTGCGGGCCCCAAAACTTTACTTTTTGTAAAATGTGACACTTAACTAAAGGGATATATGAGAGTACTTTCCACTTTAAAACTAGAATGTTAAGCCTTAGAGGAACCTCTGAGATTTAGGTTACTACTACAGGTGATTTATACTATAAACTTTTTTTAAGTTTAATAATTTTTCCATCACTCTGTTCAAGGCATCCTATATTTTATCGAAGCCAGTGCATGCGGAAAAAAAAAAAAAATTCAAAAGGGGGAAATTTAGTTCGCCAATTTTTTCCACTAATGTTACCGTGGCAGCCCGATGTAGTAACATCTACCTCGGGTTGCCACGGTAGCAGGAGAGATGCGTCCACAAAATCGTTGCTGATCCAGCCACCTATTGAGAAAAAAATTACAATACTATGCAAGCTAAAGTCCCCTCCTGCTTCAGGAGCATGCACTGGCTTTGATAAAATATAGGAGGCGTTGCTCTGTTCATTTAATTTACAATAGTCTTTAACTTGTTGACACATTCCAGAAGAAAAGCAGTCACAAAAAAGGAAAGAACCAAAACCAGTTTAGTAAATCCGTACAACTGGTATCCACCCTTAGCATAGGCATAACCTTTGTTCTACTCATCTTGGTAAATTCTCTACGCTTATAACTAGGTCTATTAATAATTGACATCTATCTTAACAGATAACAATGAGTAACAAAACCTGGCGTTCAAAACATTGAACAGTGGCAAAAGTAGTAACTAACATAACCTAGTGGGTGGCTGTTATGGATAATTTATAGGTTTTGTTAGATACTACTTTTGCCTCTGTTTGCCATTAGAGGTCTTTAATATACAGCTTATTAAGATAGGTGCAATCTGTTAATAGCCCTAGCTTAAAAAAAATTAATACATACACTGTAGAAAAATTCCTTGCATTCTCTGCTTCAAGAGTTCTTTAGCACGGTTCATCTCATCTTCATATTGTGTTTTTTCATTTGTGAGCCTACGGATGTGACTGTTTGTGCTCTGCAGCATCGAATAAAACTGTCCACCATTTTTCTTTGACAATTCTCCCCTGTCGAACCAAGTTATTAAAACTTGAGCAGCCTTTTGAAATGATTCTTCACCTGAATGTGAAGAGGTTAAGCGATCCTATCCATTATTGCTACAGTAAGTTTGAGTTGAGACTTACATTTAAGCTTTTCGGTAAGCAAAGAGGCCTCATGATCAGAATAGTGAACAACCACTGGCGGACTCGGTGGTCTTAAACGCTCTTGCTCTAATCTCTCCCTATGGCGTAGTTCTCTCTGAATAGCACGCTCGCGACATTCCCAGTCGTACTGGTCATCTCGAGCTTGTGCATAATCCACATGCATTCTCACATTACTTAGTCCGTCTTCCGAATCTCCAACCTTGAGACGGTATCCTGAAATTTTAACACCAGAATCGTGTTGTCAGGCAGTAAAATTACCTTATTTGACAGAGATAATAATTGTTGAAATACAAACCTGATAGGAAAATTGCACTATCTACGCAAGATTCTTTTTCAAAGCGTATGTGACAAAAGTTTTTCTTGCTCATTCTGATAGTTGATATATCTCCACAAGGTGAAAACACTTCTCTCACTATCTCCTCGGTACATTTTTCTGGTAAACCACCAACAAACACTGTCCGACATCCTGGGGGCCTTTCGCGAGTTGTTGGTGGTGGTTGACCTAAAATAAAATACTGTTGGTAGTATATACTAAGATGTTCAATAACCTAAGAATTTAGAAGCCATTAATCAGTCCTGTTTGTACTTGATAAGATATCCATAACCTAAGAAGCTAATTCTTGATTACTTCAAGCCAATGTACTCCTACCCTCAAAAGTCCATACACTCTTAGTCATGTATACTATTCCAGCATGGAACTAATTAACTAAGGGACAGTTAACAGACAAGAAAAATCAGAAAAAGTTTTTTGACAAGACCACTAGAGGAACTTCGCTGAACCCAGGAAATAGCCGGAATAAGCCATTTCCTAATCGTAGGTAGTGTTAAGAACATAATGGGTTTCAATTTTAAGTGAAGATTTGTCAATGAATGTTTTTTTATAGAGGCTAACACTTATTCTATAGCTCATACTGTCCATTAGTTAATTAGTTCCATGATTCCAGTTATGGTAAAAAGTCCTGATTATGTTTTCAACTCCAGTGTACAATGCATAATATTTCTAGTCGATTTTTGGTGGAGTGTGCTCTAGATTTTGGAAGAGTTTTTTGTTAGTAGATACCTTACAATGACATGAGGGTCAATACAAGACTGATGGACAACGGTCCCCACCATGATCATGAAATTTTAGGCAAGCTAAATTGTACACAAATAATGGACAACAATCCTAGTCTTTAACGATAATACGCCAGCTCAGTTTTAGTTCCAAAGGAAGAAATTCATTTTTTTGGCAAGGCACCATAAGCTATATGGTTTCCCTTTAAATCATTTTTTTTTTCTTTCTCTCTCTCTCTCTCTCTCTATTTGAAGGTGCTTAGAATTCCCACCAAACTGATTTTGTAGCTTAGCCGGTTCTCTTTAAGAAATTAGCAATGATTTGATACTAGCCTTTAACGATAACACACCAACTCAGTTTTAATTCCAAATGAAGAAAATAATTTTTTCAAGGCACACGAGGCTCTATAGCTTACATATAAATCAACTATTTCACTCTATTTGAAGATGCTTAGAATTTCCACCAAGCTGATTTTGTAGCTTAGACGGTTCTCTTTAAGAAATTAGCAATGATGCAACCTTAGCCTTTAACGATAAGCCGCCAGCTCAGTTTTAGTTCCAAATGAAGAAATTATTAATTTTTTTTTTTGGCAAGGCACACTAGGCTTTATGGTTTCCCTTTAAATCAATTTTTACTCTTTTTAAAGGTGCTTAGAATTTCCACCTAGCTGATTTTGTAGCTTAAATGGTTCTCTTGAAGAAATTAGCACTTATTCACTCCCAGACTTTAACGATTAGTCGCCAGCTTAGTTTTAGTTCCAAATGAAGAAATTAAATTTTTTAGGCAAGGCAAACTAGGCTCTATGGTTTCTTTTTAAATCAATTTTTTTATCTCAAATACCCAAGGTACAATTGAAATTTATGTTTAGGGATACGAATGACCGCAGAGGTCGAAAACATTTTCAAAATGCTATAATTGCACAACCAATCAATATTTATCGCTCAAAAGTTACAACTGTCCATCCACAATTTAAGATGCCTAAAATTTCATGATGATCGGCTGACTCATGGTGGGAACTGTTGTCTATCAGTCTTGGTAACTGTTTAATAGGCTTTAGGCCCTATCAATTTATTAATAATTATATTATACTAATTATTTGTAATAATTTTTATTAATAAAAATAAATCAAGTTTAACTAAAGCATTCTACTGTCGATTTGAATAGGTTGGTTAGAAATTCATAAAACAGCGTTGCCGGTTTTAAGGTGTGTCAGAACAGCGGTTGTTTCTCTGAACAGCAGCTTTTTCTATTAAAAACTTACCTAATCTAATCGGCTCTCATGATAATGCTGTTTTGTATAAACGACGCTGTTTTGAGAATCGCTTATACATGAAATCACCATTATACCTACATACAGGTATAAAACCAAGTATAAACGTTAACTACATTACATCTAAGATGAACTGCATGATCATATTAATGTCCCTAGTTTCCCATTGATGCTCGCTTTTTTTGGCCGTATTACCTTCAACGGAGATATACGATGGTGTGAAATGAGAGAGCACACTGAGGATAAGGATTTTACTGTGCTAAAGAGAATTGCCTCTCACCAGTCACTTTTTGAAGCCCTTTCTAGTTCTTTTTATGGTTTATTCACTAAAAATCATACATCAATATAATGATCCTTTAGTTTAAAATTCATAATGTCCACGGTTTTATAATATCTAAAATTTTTAAAAATAATAAACGAGTCGGATACTTCGTGAACAATAAAATGATTTTTGCAATTTTGCCTCCCAACTACACTTAAATATTAAGTAAAGTGTCTTTAGTTTAGCAAAAGCTTAAGCTCGTTCAAATTTAATGAAACAATAAATTGATAATATCCAGTGGCTAGAGTTTTTGAATTACATTAATAACAAGCTACCTTCTAGCTCTATCATACAAATGAGATGCGTGTTTTCACAGTAGCAGATTCCCGAGTTCTTGCCAACCTAAAGCGACAAATCCAAAAAGTCACCTATTTTTATTTTTAATTTTCGTGATTCAAAATGTGGTCCAGCAAGTCACACGCACTATTTCAAACGTTCATTTGGCCTAACTAGCCCCAATTTAATCCTTGAATTTCAAAAATTAATTTTAGACCCTTCTTCATAAATATTGAAATTTCAACATTACCAATACAATTAAAAATAGAAAAAAATTGCTTTCTCTTGTGTGAAAGTAATTGATTCTATAAGTCCTTATCGTATGATTAGTTTTAACAAGCTTTCTACAGCATTAAGTGGGAAAATTGAATATCTATATTTTTGGCGTTTTACTTTCTCAATAAATATGCTCACTCAAAAGCTTAAAATTTCAAAAAGGTGTACAACACCTTCTACAAAAATAGAAAATCTGAAACTTTAGAAGTTCAGGGAACAAAGGTCTTTCCAACCTGCATGTGGTCAACAAACTATAGAAAGGTGAAGGGTAGAAATTAAAAAGCATACTTGGTTTGGGTGGATAAAGGACGCAGTTACTCAATTGAATAACATCTTTTTGTGGTATCCCAATAGGATTTGCAGACCCACCAGCTCCTAGGACAGCGGCTGCAGCTATGGCATTGTCAACAGTTCTCATGAAGCCAAACTGTGCATTAAAATTTTAAAATTTATTACATGTATTATAATCAATTATATGCACTAACAAGATGGACCTATATACTTATATACATAAATAAAAATTTGATTGCTGTATTTCAAATCCCTCAAAATACTAAGATGTTGCAAATTGAGTTAAACCAAGTAGGAAAGATTTTATCTCTATTGTATTTTTTGGAAAGACTTTAAAAATCTTTTAATTAATATGTAAGACTACGAGAAGACTCCAGTAAACTGAAACGTCTGCACAACTGATTTTTTCGAATGTTGGTTCAATAATGATAGTAATAAAAAGATAATAACACATAACATTATAAAATATATATTACAGAAAAAAAACGACTTCCTCAAAGCCCGAATTAACTCAATCTGAATAACACCCATTATTTTAGTAACAGATTATATTGAAGACAAATATTGAAAGGTAAAAACAAGACTGTTCATTATGAGATGTAATCTTCTCTCACCATTATGAGATGGATTCCTATTTCTTTTGCAGGTATTATACAATATGATGAAATCTTTCTTCATGGAAACACCACTCATTTTAAGTAATAAAAACTTTTCTTTTTCCACACGACAATGTTTCAAAGATACAACTTCATCTGAGGTCTGCTAATACATCATTGTATTAGCAGATTGATGATGAAGTAACTTCAAAACTTTGTCACGCGGGAAAGTAAGATTTTATTACTTGAAGAGTGCAGTGTTTCCTTGTCGAAAGATTTATAGTTAAATTATGAGAAGTAATCATACCTCACCACTATGAGATGTAATCATATCTCACCGTTATGAGATGTAATCATATCTCACCGTTATGAGATGTAATCATATCTCACCGTTATGAGATGTAATCATATCTCACCGTTATGAGATGTAATCATATCTCACCGTTATGAGATGTAATCATATCTCACCGTTATGAGATGTAATCATATCTCACCGTTATGAGATGTAATCATATCTCACCGTTATGAGATGCAATCATATCTCACCGTTATGAGATGTAATCATATCTCACCGTTATGAGATGTAATCATATCTCACCGTTATGAGATGTAATCATATCTCACCGTTATGAGATGTAATCATATCTCACCGTTATGAGATGTAATCATATCTCACCGTTATGAGATGTAATCATATCTCACCGTTATGAGATGTAATCATATCTCACCGTTATGAGATGTAATCATATCTCACCGTTATGAGATGTAATCATATCTCACCGTTATGAGATGTAATCATATCTCACCGTTATGAGATGTAATCATATCTCACCGTTATGAGATGTAATCATATCTCACCGTTATGAGATGTAATCATATCTCACCGTTATGAGATGTAATCATATCTCACCGTTATGAGATGTAATCATATCTCACCGTTATGAGATGTAATCATATCTCACCGTTATGAGATGTAATCATACCTCACCGTTATGAGATGTAATCATACCTCACCGTTATGAGATGTAATCATACCTCACCGTTATGAGATGTAATCATATCTCACCGTTATGAGATGTAATCATATCTCACCGTTATGAGATGTAATCATATCTCACCGTTATGAGATGTAATCATATCTCACCGTTATGAGATGTAATCATATCTCACCGTTATGAGATGTAATCATATCTCACCATTATGAGATGTAATCATTTCTCACCATTATGAGATGTAATCATATCTCACCATTATGAGATGTAATCATATCTCACCATTATGAGATGTAATCATATCTCACCATTATGAGATGTAATCATATCTCACCATTATGAGATGTAATCATATCTCACCATGAGTTGTAATCATATCTCACCATGAGTTGTAATCATATCTCACCATGAGTTGTAATCATATCTCACCATGAGTTGTAATCATATCTCACCATGAGTTGTAATCATATCTCACCATGAGTTGTAATCATATCTCACCATGAGTTGTAATCATATCTCACCATGAGTTGTAATCATATCTCACCATGAGTTGTAATCATATCTCACCATGAGTTGTAATCATATCTCACCATGAGTTGTAATCATATCTCACCATGAGTTGTAATCATATCTCACCATGAGTTGTAATCATATCTCACCATGAGTTGTAATCATATCTCACCATGAGTTGTAATCATATCTCACCATGAGTTGTAATCATATCTCACCATGAGTTGTAATCATATCTCACCATGAGTTGTAATCATATCTCACCATGAGTTGTAATCATATCTCACCATGAGTTGTAATCATATCTCACCATGAGTTGTAATCATATCTCACCATGAGTTGTAATCATATCTCACCATGAGTTGTAATCATATCTCACCATGAGTTGTAATCATATCTCACCATGAGTTGTAATCATATCTCACCATGAGTTGTAATCATATCTCACCATGAGTTGTAATCATATCTCACCATGAGTTTTAATCATATCTCACCATTATGAGATGTAATCATATCAGTCCTTTAGGAGATATAATATCTGTTATATA
The DNA here is from genome assembly GCA_963920705.1 of Odiellus spinosus. Classification (NCBI taxonomy): domain Eukaryota; kingdom Metazoa; phylum Arthropoda; class Arachnida; order Opiliones; family Phalangiidae; genus Odiellus; species Odiellus spinosus. The sequence goes on from OY987225.1 coordinate 19,427,076, forward strand.
TGAGATGTAATATAATTCCATTACGAGTTAATACATGTCAATTAGTAGTTATAATCATATCTACTCATTACAAATGATAATCAGACTACAAATTACATTTCCTTCTTGGAATCAATTGGATTTAATTTTTTTTTTTTATGATTTACTGAAGAAGAAGAAGAAAAAAAATTAGTTACCTGTCCAAAACCAGCCATAGCACCAAGAAAGCTAGGATCTCCAACTCCAACAGCTGCGAAAGAAGGTGGGAGTGAAGAGCTAGAGTTCCCCAATAAAGCAGAGTTCAATGAGGTTGGGGAGTTTAATGGCCAATGTGCTGGTTCGACGCCAACAGCCTGCATTAAAGATGCACCAATAGCAGCCGGATTAGGTACACCTTGCGCGTATGATCCAGGTTTCAAATATGAAGGGTGAAACTGAGAACCAGAGCCAGAACGCAAGACACTCTGATCAGAATATTCTGTCAAGGGATCATACCATATGTTATGTTAATAATCCATAAAAAAGTCGATTTTGGAGTTACATAATCTTATTCCAAAGTGAAAAATCATAGTCAGAACGTGGCAGTGAATAAAAACGTCGCTGTCAACGTTATCAAAATGAATTTTTTTTTTACAAATAGCTAATTGAGCCTTGTCACGCGTACCCAGCGAAAAACAGAGTTGAGAAGAGAAGGTCAGAGAAAAGGGAGTTACAGCTGGAAATAGGCAATTACAGCAATTATTTTGAAACCGTACCTTCCTATAGTCTTGTTTGTCTTTGCCGAGTGTCTACTGGATTGTACTGCATTATGGCCTATATAATGGATATGGCCTACATCCCTTTTCTTCTGAACCTTCCATCCATGTTTCTTCATAAGTCTCTTTTTAATATCCACCGGTGTAAAATCTGTATCGTCTAGGTGGTAAATCTGTTGAACTAGTGGTTTGTAGTGCAAGCTTTCCGGAATTGAGGTTATGAATTATGTTTTTTCTCCTTACTAACAGTCATATAAGCATCTTCAATTTGATTCTTAATTTGGTATAACCTTCCTATATATGCTGGCATACTCTCCTCCAGTTGAAAAAAGATGGAGTAAAATTCCTAGCTCAGGACTTTGGCTCAAATATAGCTTTTAATGCTTCGTCAGCAGTTAATGTTCCTTCTATTACAATTCTCAAATCTTTACTATACTGAGGGCTATATGACTTAGAGTGGACGTATTTGTGCTATGCCTCTTCTGTTGCTCTTCAAATTACTATTTCCCAAAAAACTTTGCCCCTAAGAAGCATCGCGATTTCAAACTTCCAGGTCTTGAAGCTTTCATTATGTAGCTCGGGTTTAAGCGCCCCCATTTGGCTAGAGCCAGTAGGCATGTGCCCCCTCTGCCCCCCTTAATCCAGCCCTGCACCAACTTCATCTTCCGCCACGTGGAAAGCCCTGTTTAAGCATTGTTTCAAATGTTGAACTCATCCTATTGTAAAATCTAATTACATTTTTTGCTTTCCAGAGTTTTGTTATATAATTTTTTATTCTATGTCAAAGTATACCACAACACCTTAACTAAATGCATAGCAGTTTTCTAGATGTGTCTGTGGAGTTTTACACATTTTAAAACATATATATTTTAAGATTAAAGATTCATTACAGCATGGGGCTTCAATTCAAGTTTTTTTTTTTTTTTTTTATTCACTGGCAAATGGCATGACTGTTTCAAGTCGAAGGTGTTACTTTTGAATTAGTGACGTGCTGACCCAATTAGGTCTAAAATTGGGGTATATTTTAACTTTTTAAGAACTCCAAACATTTGCTGAATTTTGTACTATGTAAACATTTGTTTCTGATTTAGATACAGAATCTTGATAGTCCAATAATTGAAAATCATCTTCCCTTACACACATTCTAGCTTAATTTGCACATCGCAACTTAAGTTGTAAAACGGCATCTGCCAAGGCAGAAAAGAAGGTACTTTTAAATCTTAGGTAATCCCTTTAAATATTTGGTTGTATTTTTCGAGCACATGAACCTTTATACCTATCACTCTGTGTTACCAGTTAAGGATATTGCTAGAGTTAAATGCTATTTCGCTCAGTCAAAATGATCAAGTAAACAATTATAGCCACAATTTCAATTAATATGTACCAACGAAAAACTCTAATAGAAAGAAAGACGAGTGGCTATCAGTTCAATAAATGAGACTAGGAATTTGAAGGACTGTTTCTAGCCAGGAATGAAAATAAAATTGCAACTCTAGGTGTGACTCTTAATAGACCAGACTAACTTTGGTAGAATTTCTACGATAATATAACAGTGAACATTGAAAAATATTTAAGAGTTAAACATATACCTTTTCTATTCAGGATTGGAAAATCTCTACTCTTCCTATAGTCTCTATTCTGGTCTTGGGTGAATTTTCTTTGATTTTTTGAAAGAATATTAAATGAATCCTTTTCAGGTTTCTCTTTACATAAACCTATGTAGTTGTAATTCATTTCATTGGTCCATGAGTCTATCGAACTGGATACTGTAGGACCTAAATTATAGACAAAGTTCAAATTCTAATCAGTTTTATACTTCAGGGTGTACATAGTTTTCGATAAAATTGCAAAAGAAAATTCCACACCTCTTCCCAGTTAACATTCAAGGCAAGATTGCCAAGAGCTTCTGAGCACAGTTCAGAATATATCAGTTCTGAAATTGAATCGCTAACCTTTCCTTTTGCGTCAGTTTGCAATCATAAGTTGTTTCGCAAAACTGGGGATTTTCATTTACCCCCTTAGTGAAAACTATGTACATAAAACTAGACTTGACCTTCAATCGATCTATGAACAACGATTCTAACACTACAAACCGAGGCAATTATGAGACCCTAGCCCCCTTTGCAATAAAGAGTTCACCAAACAACAGCAGAGGGTATGAATGAGTTTGAAATAGGTTTCAGACATTTTATTCAAAGCATTGTCTAAACCACATTATTTTATAACTGTAATTTGTGTATGGTAATTATGTGTTCTAAGGAAAACTAAACCCTACATGTCCTAACAGAAAATCCAACTGGGTGTTCTAGAGCTAGGAAAATCACTATAGGAGAATGTTTTATAATCCACTAAGTGAGCTAGAGCATATTTTACATTCCACTTAGAAACCTTTATGCTCCTTCATTTTTAATAGAACAACTCCCGAAGAGTACTTTTTTACTTATATGATAGGATGAGTCAGAGCACACTGGGAGTGACCCAGTGGAATTCGCTTGAAAATTCCAGATGCATACTGGAAAAATATATACCTTCTAAATCAATAACATTAGTGGATTGATTTGTGTTGAAATTGAGTGGAGTATCATTTTGAGCTGGATCTAAACCAGACATGTTGGCGCCAAGTGAGAAGACTTTATAAGAATGATTACAACTTGAGCTTCTGTCAAAAGCATAGTAATTAAAAATTAAAAAAGTTTGTTAAACGGAAACTTACATGTTTTTGGGGTTAGTAAAAATACGTTCCATAAACTGCTGCAACGCAAAACATTGTATCCTGAAAGGTTTAATTAAAGAGCCAATTAAGTATAACTATACCCATGATTTGTATAGATTTATGCTATAGGTACAAGACTGAATGTGCAAATTTTTATGTTAGTGTGTTTGAGAACTACCAGCTGTCTAATTCCCTATCATGAAGCATCAAAGAAGCAATGCTGACCAAAGAATTCACTAGGGAATATGTAAGTTTTTGTCAAAACAAAAGCATGCTCATTTCATCATCCTGTGTCTCCAAATTATTTAACTTTAACTGTAATCTAGAAGAATGAAGATTAGATAAAATTAAGCAAGCACAGTATGTGATCTTTTTGGAATGTCTCAGGATAGCTCAAGGAATATTTTTCGCAATAAACAAAATTGTAACATTGCTTTTGGAAGTGCCTCAGTAGTGTAATGGTGAACTTCTCACATAGAGTTCTAATACGGTAACTTACCGCTTGCTCTGGTAAAATTTCCAAAATGGTAATTACCTTGGTAATTTACTGTTTCAAGAAAATAACGTTTTAACTCCCTTCAAGGCCACTTTCGTCTAAAACAAGTCTAGTGAAGGATTGAAATACATGTACATACCATGGGCATGCTCGTGTGGAGTTCTAAATAGGTAATTTACCATAGTTTTTTTACCATAGTTTAGAAATTTTTTATTTTAAAGTGAAAAAAATTCACAAGGTGGCTAAAAGAGGTCAAAGTTAAACCTATAATTGTCTTTTCAAAAGTTATTTGTCCTTGGCGTCAATACAAACTCAAATAATCAAGCTTATCATGAAAAACTGCATTTTTCAAGTGTAGGGTTTTTTTTAATCAGAAATAAAAATACTGAAGCGTATGAAATAGGAATTCCGCATCTAAAATAACAGAAATTGAAATACAAGTGATTTTGTGAACCGGTAAATTACCATGGCTCAGAACAAAAAATAAATAAATTTGTTTGATAACTAATAAAAGTTAGATTTTCAATACATTAACTAAATTATGTATGAAACACGTTTTTGATAGCAGTACCATTGGTAGTTTTCCCAAGTTCCCTTATACAAGCATATACATAAAACAAAATAATTCACCTAAGTCAAATACATACATTTGAAACTGTATCAGAAGCTTGATTGTCGGTATCTGAATCCCAAAGGCATGCACTTCCCATTCTAGAAGGTACAAATGGTAATATTTAATATTTTATTTTGTAACAAAATTATAACAAAAAGCTAAACTGTGAAAAGTCAATAAAAAGGAAAACCTTTAGCTCAAATGAAGTAATTTTGTACTAATTAATTATGATAAAATTGCATTTTAACTACCCCAGGACTTTGTCTACTTTTCCTTTATCCAAGTTGAGTTCACCTCACTCCGCCGTGTACGCCCTTTCTTTGAAAGTTCGTCGAAATCAGTTTTTGGGCTTTTCCCAGTCAATAGAATGTTCACCCTTGGAATTGCACAAGTGTTTCGCGATCCCATTGTGCATATTGGCTATCATCACATTTCTTGAGTTTGTTAATGCCCGTAGAGTCTGTTTTACCTCCCCCACAAAATTCTAACTGCACAAGCAACCTATCTAATAAACTACACCCATAGTAACTTTTGGCTCTCCTTTCACTTTATTAAGTAAAAAAGAAAGAAAGAAAGAAAGAAAGAAAGAAAGAAAAAAAACAATTAGATTGCATCATGCATGGACTAAGTTTAGTAAATGCTTACAAAGCTTCATTATCATACAAATTATGTAAGTCTCTTAGTCTCTTGATTGTTTTAATCTCTGGTGGTTTTTGAGCCTTTAAAGGGACCAGAAAACTGTTTTCAAAATAGCTAATTCTTCAATATTTAGACCTAGAAAGTTACACTGTACCCATACACCCAAAAAAGGGTGGGTACTTTTGCGTTACTAGCCATCAACCGTCTCACTGTTTCCTTATTGCAACCATTGAGACGAGCAATAAATTTGCCAAAATTTACGCGCTGTTAATTCTTTTGCCTTGGAGTGGTTTTTGGATCGTGAGGGAAAATAATGGCGTTATCCCAGTTGAGAAACTATTATTAGATTGAAGAATGAAATCTCTAAAAATAGTAAGTAGCGAAAAATAAGCTCATTGTATATTATGCCTGTATCGGCGGCAAAGACGTTTCAAAATGTTTGCAAGATACTGCCATATGTGGTAAGATAAACACGGCCAAATTGGGTCCCTTAACAATTCCCAGTGTAATTTCAATCCTTTCTTGGTTAGACCAGGTGATTTGTAACACATCTCCAATATTGATATATCAATATTCACTCATTAAAATAAATCAAAACAAACCTCAAAAAAAAATTTAAAATCTATTCAATGACCAATCACCATTAAAACTGAGTTTGAAGACAATTAACCTTCTCCAACAGCCTGTAACTATAGCCAAAAGCACGCGCCTAAGACTTTCTTAGATGAAATAAGTTTCAAATTCAGCTTAGTAAGACCTTTTAGTAAGACCTTTTCTAAGTGAAAAGTAAATCATTCTATCGATAATAGCTTGAATAATAATATTTTGCTTTTGGTCCCTTTAAGTTAAAAATGGCCAAATACTCTATTTTTAACTTCACTAGTTTTCTTTAATACTAATGGTTTAAGGATTTATTAAATCTTCTTTTAAGAGGATTAATTCTCAATTAGTCTGTTTATTAACAATATTGTAATGGTATTATAAATATATTTATAGGAAATGTGCTGACGATATAGGGCCAGCACTCTTTGTAACCCAACTACCTCTAAGTGTTCAAATGAAAAGCTAGTTGGCACTGAATATATGAATATCCCTTACAGAAAAAAGTTATAGTCTGATCTGAAGAGGTCTTCAAGAACGCTACAAAAGTCTTGGGGAAGTCTTTAAGACCTCTCCAAGACTTCTTGACGCAATGGAAGACTTCCCCAAGACCTCATAAGACTACATAAGACACCCGAAAGACTTCCCCAAGACCTCTTAAGACTAACTTTTTTTGGTAAGGGAGAGTAGTTTACTATAAGAAAAATGTGTGGAAAAATTTACTTAATTTTTCTGGCGTGTTTATCTATACCTCACAATTACAACAAATAATTCAATCATCATGAAAGGCATACACTTTTTTCCTCATAAAAATGTCTGCAAAACCAAAGTGTAAGTTTGACATTACAATTTATTAGTTGAAGAAAATTATTTTGTAACAGTTTCAGCATGAATTATCCTAAAAGGGTACCCCTAAATAAATTTTTAACTCAAAACCTTACACAAAGACATAAAAGAGAAATGTCAAAAAAGACAGATTAGGGTCACTACTAGTTTTAAGATCTAAAAATCATAAGAGGTGATTATTTAAAGAGACCAACATGCAATTATAACGAACGATAAAGTATTTTTAATTAAATATTGAGTTTGTCCATTTTCGAGTTTTTTTACACAATAACTAAATAACCGCCAATGAAACTATCTTGTTAAAAGTCACGTTGATACAGTATTTCTTCACATGAAATACTTTTATATCAAATAAAAGGCAGCCTTTCGCCATTGGGAATACAAACCCTCTTGAGATGAGTGATCAAATTTGTTAGAATTTGATAGAGCAGACAACGGGATATGTTAGAATTGTGGTAAGTTAAACTGTTAGAATGTTAAGTGGCTGCCATTTTAGCTTTAATCCCTCTCATTCTAGGGGTTATTTAGTTAAATATTGCCAATAACTTATATGGAAACGTAGTTTGTTCAAGGATCAATAAACAAAATTTTTTAGTTAATTATACACGGGCTAAACATTGCTTTTCACTAGTTGACAACAAAATATTATTACTTAAATAAAACACAACATACTTTGCGCCAGCACCTCTTTGCTCTCCAATCACAACTTGTACAATGAATTTGTAACGTTTGTAACCCAACTCTAAAAAGATAAAGAAAAGAAAAATTCTCAGAGAAATCAAGGGATTTTTTTACACAAAATAATATAATGCAACAGAGTCCATCAGACACTCTTGCAGTCAACCAGAAATCCCCAAATTAGGGCGATCAAACTTATGAACTGTCAACATTAAGGTGCATTCGAACTTGCCCACTTTTAAACTTTTCGTCGCCCATCCGATAACAATGGAACCTTTAATTTATTCGATTTTAGTTGGACTAGTGCCAGTAGACCAAGCAGCTTTTTATATGCGATATCATCCATTTCTAAACAAGCACGCTATCAAAGGATAGACCAGATCAGGTCCTTTGCGGTGCAAAATAATAATCCCCCGGATAAAATCCTCCATTTACGGACAAATTTGTGGTAACATTAGACCCTATTAGGTTCCTATATCATTTAAGTTCAGAATAGAAAAAACCAATTTTTATTATTTAAAATATTTTGACACAATTTAAATTCAATTTTGCTACTGGCCAATGGCTAAAACCACAAAATCCCGTTATCCGTACCTTAATGCTTTTAAGATCATTAGAGAATTTAAAACAATTAGTTGTTCAAGAGTATTTGTTTATTCCCTTACCAAAAAATGGTTAGTCTGGTCCGAAGAGGTCCTTAAGAACACTACAAAGGTGCTAAAGCTATCTTAAAGACTTCCCCAAGACTTCTTGACATTATGAAATACTTACCCAAGACCCCTTAATTAAGACTACATTAGAAACTTGAAAGACTTCCCAAGACCTTATGACTAAAGTTTTTTGGTAAGGGTTATTACCATACCTTTTACTCTATCCTTGAGGTTATTGGCAATTTCAGTCGTCCAAGAAGCTACCATTTCATGGTTATAAGACTTGTTAGCCAGCTCATCAAGTAAAACCGAATGAATGCACTCCTTTACAGTTGGGCTATGAAATCTAAGAATAAATAAAGCTATGTCATTGTTACACACAGGACTGATAAGTAAAGCCAGATCATACAGGTAAGTGCAGATCTACGATGAAATAACTATTTGGTTTTTACTGTGCAAAATACCCTATTCCATGTTATACACCTACTCAAGGGTTCATACAAGATTTCAAAAATGAATTTCCTTGATCTTTTACACCAAATTTACTGACCATGGTGCTTAACTTATTACGTTCTTAAAATAATTAACGAGACTGGCACTTCATGGTTAAGAAAAACTATTAGCTTTCGGATATACCAGTCTCTTTTCTATTCGCTTTTACTATCATACTTTCACTGAACAATTTTTTATGATTAATCTAAGCCTTTTCTAAAGATTTATTTTATTTTTATAAAAGGCTCCAGCATCACGCCAGAGAAAAACACACCTACTTTATAAAGCGTAACTTTTGTTCCAAAATTGTAATTATGTCATATTAATCCCGCATTATCAAACCTTAATTCTATAAGATTAACCCCGCTTTTTTTAAAGCGTAGTTGAGTCAAATTAATCCCGCTCTTATATATACTTAATTCTGCCAAGATCAAACGATCCTACTTTTTCAAAGCAGAAATCTGCCTTTGAAAAAAATTAGTTTCAGACTGTACCAATTGCAGTTTAGTAATTGAAATGAATTTAAAATCAAGAATTAGATAATCATCTCACTAGGAGAAAAGGAGATTCAACTACTTTAATAAAAGAGTAAATTATTATTAGATTATATTCTTCACAGGATCTCCTAGCTAATCCTCCAACAAGAATAAAACTACTAACCAATGGGAAAAAAGAATTTAGATATATATAGAATAAAAAGCAGCCCTTATATTCGCCTTCCCCCCTTGGTATTATTATTAGCAGATGGGTGGCCGAATAAATGCAGACATGCACGTTGACTAGTAGTCCACTGTACAGCCACAGACAGATCATGTCTTAAAAGTCTGATTTCTGTGATGAAGCAACAATTTGCTTCACCGAGATATCAGAAAAGTTATGGGGTCTCCATTGATGCATACCAAAATGCTCAAACCTTTGGCAGCCACACGGGGAGGAGGTTTCCTCCTCAGCAAGGCATGCCCTGCAACCAACCTAATACTAGGGCTAGAGAGAGCAAGCAAGTCCCTAGATCTCTGCTTAGACAGACCAAGGATAAACTTTTTGGTTTGTCTTTGACCATCCATCTCAAGCCAGAGCCTTTGTTGTAGGTCAGTCATGACTTTTCAAAGTTGGAACAGGGACAGTGGGTTAGGGTCCAAAGAACCTACGCTCCACCCCCTTCCTGGCAAGGATATCGGTCTCCTCATTACAATGATAGCCTTGATGTCCAGGTACCCAATAAAGGTGTACCTTATTATGGGTACCTGGCATCGAGAGCAGTTTTGAGGAAATATCAAACTTATTTACAGCCTTAAGAGCAGCCCAGTTGTCAGAAAAAATCTGATTAATCTTGCCACGATAGTTTGTTTTTATGACAGAAGTCAACACAAGCATATGGCAGATATTTCCGTCTGAAAGACACTAGAATAGACCCCTAGGCTTTCTTAAAAACCAAACTTTCCGGTTTGGCAGTAGAATCCAGCACCTAAGCTGGAGTCAGCCTTGGAACTTTCAGTGAACCAGACCAAAATCTCCTTCAGTTTCACTAACGGTTCCTAGAGAGCAATCGTTGTGGCTAGGAAAGCTCATGCATCAAAAGCCTTGTTAGAGTAAAAATTTGTGACCATATTGTCAGAACCCAGCAGCTGACTAGAGTATTGCCAGAATATCTAGATGTGGCTACATTTGCACCACCCACTATCGTATAACCTACCCATATACATAAATGTAGACTAAAAATATTCTGGAGAATTTCAAGAGAAGCACAGGCAAGTCTTTGTAATTTACGCATTCAGACTGCACTGAAGTAAGCTTGACTCTCAACCACCAGACCACAATTGCATACGAAAGCTAGGGCTTATTGATCAAGGTGTAAATTCAATTTACAACTCTTGGGCTAAGTCCCCAAGTTTTCCCAATTGTACTCGTAACTCTCCAAATAACATTTTAGCCTTAGCGATACTACGATTAAGATGAGGTTTAAAGTTCAAAGTCATGACTAAAATGTACCTATTCTCAGTAGACTTTGCTAAGATAGACCAAAGGAAGGATATATCATGACTCTTGGGGGACACTAGGTTACAACACTGATATGTCGCTTATTTTAGGGTACTGTGATGGTAATTATGATCTGTTCCCAAGATTAAGATGATCAGTACACAGATAGTGTAATTTTGAGCATAGGCCACATAATAAGAACCAGGAAGCATTTCAGTTCACGGCTAGGATAGTCGAGAAAGTTTTATTAGGATTTCTTGGCATTTCTGTGATGAGATACTACCCATAGATTAGTATTAGGGGCTAGATAAACCACTGACAGGGTAGAAAAACTAGAAATATATCATCTTACTGTTCATAAATTTGATACACGCTTGCCAACGATTTTTCTTTACAAAATTCCCAGACTTTTAACAGTTTTTCAAGTCTGTGGCAACACTGTTGTTAAAATATGATGTTCATTCTCAAGTTTCAAATATGAAATGGACTCAAAAAGCATTTGCTACGTAAAATAGAATGGCGTAATTTTATTTCAAAAATGCTGGATCATTAGAGTAAAAAAAGTTTATGCATTAATATCTTTGCTAATATATAATAGTAGGAGAAACCTTCACACCCTACTTGGCCTTATATTATGTTACTGAGCATATTCCTAGTTCAAAGTAACATTAATGCATGGGTAACAACCTTGTCGAGCACTCGAGCTTAACTATTTTCCAACAACCATGTCAAAAGCCCAGACCTTTTATTGCCTAGTCAACACAAGGCAGTATCATGTAAAGTATTTGGCAGAAGATGCCTTGCGTTCCTTAGTTTTGTGCCGTTGCACACTTCCCTCCTGAAGCAGTGGTGGGAATCTTCAGAAGAAACTTCCACAGGAGGGCGCGACTATACACTTCTTTACCTTCTTTTCTGCAGAAGGGAAAGAGAGACTTTAGGAGAGATTGAGAGGTTTCAATGAAGGGAAGCGCCAAAACGGGAAGATAGCTACTCCCTTCTCTCAATTTTTCTTCCTTCCCCTATGAAAAACACCCCTTGAAGTGAAATTTTTCTAGAGGGATTTCAAAGCCTAGAAACTGAAGGTAATATTATTGAAGGGAGTTCGAGCTTCTTTTTTGGTGAAGAAAATTCTCCTTCCCAAAAAAAGAAGGAGACTTGCCAAAGAAGGAGGATTTCCTTCTTTTCTCCCGATTTGAGAGAGCCAAGGAGAGAAATATTTTGGGGGGTGGGTGAAAGAGCACTGCCCCAGAAGGCAGGGTGGTTTCTAGAGAATGGAAAGAAGTAACATAGTGCACCTTCTTTATCTCTCGATAGTAAATAGAAACGAGTATTAGTTTAGTCTTAGTATTAACCTAACTAAAAATATTCGTGAATAACCTAACTACAAAAAGAATCGTAATTAATGTAATTAACCTAACTACAAAAAGAATCGTAATGAACGTAATTAACTACAAAAAGAATCGTAATTAACGTAATTAACCCAACTAAAAAAGAATCGTAATTAACCCAACTAAAAAAGAATCGTAATTAACCTAACTAAAGAAGAATCGTAATTAACCTAACTAAAGAAGAATCGTAATTAACCTAACTAAAGAAGAATCGTAATTAACCTAACTAAAAATAATCGTAATTAACCTAACTAAAAAATAATCATAATTAGCGTATTAACCTAACTAAAACTAATATTATCTATCCTAAATATTTAATTAAATTTAATTCAAATAACATTTTTACTAAATATTAAACGATCTGGCTACTTGATGGCAAACACTGAAACTATAATAATGTTATATTTAAATATTTTTCGTAAATCTATTAATTTGTATAATTTTGATCTTGTTAGAAGTTATCCAAATATTTTCTGAGCTAAATATTTAAATTTAATTCAATTAACGGCTATTCTCACTATCGAAAAATAAGGGTAATAAAATCATTATTTTCTCCATCTTCAAAAAGAAGTTAGGTAGTAGTCAAGCAGAACCCCCCTTCTTGAAAAAGAAGGACTACCCCCTTCTTTAGCAACCTCTCCTTTTTGCTAAGGAAGGAAAATATTAAAGAAGGTAAACTCTCCTTCTGAGCCAAGTTCCTTCTTTTCAAAGAAGAGAGGGAAAAAATTCTAAGAGGGGAAGGCCCAGAGCCCTCCTAGAGAAGCCCACTTTTTCTCCTTCTCATTTCTTTCCCTTCAGTTTTATTTTGGGGAAGGGAAGAGTGAGAATTTTTTCTTCTTATTCTGAGAAGAGGAAGCGTGAGTCGGCGGTGTCGCCGTCTGTGTCAAGGAAGTGGAAGTTTGTCTTTGGGAAGAAAACGCGAAATTCCCACCACTGTCCTGAAGGGACATTTATGTTATTGCTGACAAGGAGGATTAGACAAGGAGAGGAAATGTGGGGCTGCGTTGAGTTAGAGAGAGAAGAGCCAACCTCCCACTCGGGTGGAAAGGGGGGATAGGAAATTCTCGAGGTAAACTGTTGTCACGTGGTCGCTAGCTAGCGCGTCTCATAAAGGATTCGTTTTACCCACGCGACAACATTTTACCACGAAACGTCTCTACCCCCGTTCTCCCAGAGTGGGAGTTTAGGCCGACGCAGTAGGAACCGCGCCGTCCCCACATTTCTTCTCCTTGTCTAATTCTCCTTGTTGCTGATAACATTTATTTAGCAACATAGTTGCAGGTAAAACTATGGAGGTAAAAATAACCTATAGCGTATGGTTGCACTTGCCAGGACAATACAAAATAAACAAAAATTAAAAAATATAAATCAAGATTGTAATAAGTTGTAAGAATTCAAAAAATCAATGAGGCAAATTATGGCCTAGTCAATTTAGCTAATAACTCTTACTTTTCTTCTCTGGGTGGCCGTATTTGAAATTTACTTCGAGAGTCATAGTTCATACACATTTAAATATTCTTATTTCAATTAGAATTAGTAAGACCAAAAAAAAATATCAACTGAGATACATGCTAAAACGGATCGGCTATAAGTTTAAAGGCTAAGCCACAGCAGAGTAGCAGACGATGTTTTACATCTGAAAGTGAACTCAGAGACGGAAATAATCACCATAGATACTGGACATTGTTCCCTAAATTTTCTAAATGTCACATAACTTTTCATTTTCGAAAGGGATCACTGGACATAGCCGGGATAAAAAATAGAAGGGTGGACAGGATGGATACCCTGAAAATATTCAAAATCCAGTTTTCGGTAAGATTAAATGTGGAGTTTTCGATCGACAACTGCTTTTTGTCCGTTAATGGAGGTTTAAGTTACTTAACTATTACCAAGAAGGATCAGATAAGGAGAGGAAAAGTGGGAACGGCGCGGCTCCTACTGCGTCGACCTAAACTCCCACTCTGGGAGAACGGGGGACAGACGGGGGTAGAGATGCTTCGTGGTAAATTGTTGTCACGTGGGTAAAACGAATCCTTTATGAGACGCGCTAGCTAGCGACCACGTGACAACAGTTTACCTCGAGAATTTCCTATCCCCCTTTCCACCCGAGTGGGAGGTTGGCTCTTCTCTCTCTAACTCAACGCAGCCCCACTTTTCCTCTCCTTATCTGATCCTTCTTGCTATTACCCTATAAACTTATGTCTGCTGTTTTCATTGCTCCATGGTTGTAATAAAATTTGCCCAATAAAGAAACTGGCAATCATTTGATACACGTGTTTGATTTAATTTTAATTGTGTAAGTATGTTTGTAGTTTTTGGTTATTTTCAAATGTTATTTAATTAAAAAAGAAACACATAGTTTATAATAATATTTACGAGAGTGCTACAAAAAGCAGTTTAATTGAATTTTGGAAAGCTTTCGAACGTACTAGTCCCTTTTCAATACATAACTAGCAAACAACAAACTCCATGAGAAGCTTCGAAAAGATATACAATTTGTAATAAATTCCGCTTTTTCGTGATTCCATTGGGCACTTTGGCTGGCATGACTCATTTCTTGTGTTCTTTAATATGCATGTTTAGTTTTCCCCCTATTTTATAAATGGATCCGTCTATACACCCGTAGTAACCTTCTGCTCGCGTTTCGTTGTATTTTTAATAAGAGCCCTTACCAAAAAACTTTGCTCTTAAGAGGTCTTGGGGAAGTCTTTCGGGTGTCTTATATAGTCTTAAGAGGTCTTGGGGAAGTCTTTCGGGTGTCTTATATAGTCTTAAGAGGTCTTGGGGAAGTCTTTCGGGTGTCTTATATAGTCTTAAGAGGTCTTGGGGAAGTCTTTCGGGTGTCTTATATAGTCTTAAGAGGTCTTGGGGAAGTCTTTCCTTATGTCAAGAGGACCTCTTCAGATCAGATTAACTTTTTTCGGTAAGGGGCTCTATGACTGGGTCCTGCTCCTGCAGATAACAACTTTGACTCCCATTAGTTTTAACTGGCGTGTTGTCTTTTCAATATTTTTTTAAATTTTTAAACCAAAATCGTGGGGGTGTGACGACCTAACTTTAATGAACACTTTAGACAATGAATTAAAATTTACGTACGAAGCTGAAATTAATAAGGGCATACCCTTTTTAGAACTGTTTCTAACTAGAGATGAGACCATTTTAAATCTAAAATTTATCATGCTAAGTTACATTGATTTATACTCCGCACATGTGAAAATAGTAGTAATTAAGATGATTAAACATAAAATCGAATCCCTATCTGATTTTCATGACAAGGGCAGAGATATTCACGCAGCAATTAGTAACAAATGACAAAAGTACATCGATAATAAACTTCCTAATGTGGTAAAAGAAAAGGAAATATTCTGGGAGTAATATGTCAAATGGGATCTCAATTTTTTTTTTTTTTTTTTTTTGGCATTTGATGAATGAGTGTCCGAACACGTAAAAGAAACTGGTTTCAACGAACATTCAAAGAAGGTGTTTATTTAGGATGAATTCAACTTGGTAAAATACTGGACGGAGATAAAATGCTTCGAATGGGGGGGGGGGTGGAGAAATATATGAAAACAATGTGGCCAGTGTGACGTAGTATCTCTTTCAGCTTCTCACAGATGAGTTTTTGTTTGCTAGTTTAGAGATGGATTGAAAAGGGACTAGTATGCAAGAAAGCTCTCTGTAAAAACCTTGATTTAATAAACTGTAATCATGCAATTATAAAGTTCTATAATAATCGTGGATGATGCGGTGTCTGTTACTGTGCAGGTACATCTGCCATTAACTGATTCCCTGATATAAAGTATAATTCTAATCTGTAGCTGAACAACATTGTGTTCCTGAGATCTAACCCACACCTGCACCTTTAGCATTTAATTTATGCCAAACCATAGAGTTGTTAATTTTTCTACTAGAGTTCCTTTTTCATTTCCCAATAATTTAATGATAAAGTTTGGCGTTTGACAACCTGTCTTATCTCAGGATAAGAAATAAGAATTTTCAAGAAATGATTGAATCTAAATGTAACCTAAGACCATCTAACCCCTCGACAAATGAGATAGGTGAAGGTGTTTGGTTTGGCTTAAGAATATCCCAGCATCGCCACTGGCAAAAAGCAAATTCTAACCCCAAACAAATCTAAAAACCTCTGCTCTTCTCTGAAGCTTTTTTTCATGACTGTTAGCTGGTAGTATGTTAGCAGAGAGCAACTTAATATTGAACTACCGAAGCCAGCACTAAAATTACCCTCTATATGGCCAGGAGAGGTTTGGGGAGAGACGAGATAAAATCAGAGGAACCTAAATTACTAGACTGTAAAAAAAGGTATAGGGACAGGAAATGCTGATTTTATCCACTAATGTAACGGCCTTAATGCATTATATTTCTTGTTCAGGGGTTTAATGGTCTTCGATGTAACACATAATTGCTCTAAACAATATGAGAAATTCCCATTGTTATTGTTGAATGGGAGTAACAGAAGTGCTGCGATAGAAAACTCTAATCTTTAGTACTAAAGTGTGTCTCTAAAATTACCCTGTCGTTTTTTTCTATACATCTAATTCACTAAGGATAAATTTTAATTTTAGATTAAGGCCATATTCCGAAGAGAAAGATATCATCTTTTTCAACATGGGTAAAAAGAAAAAACAAAGAGTAATTAAGAAGCTTAAACCAGCCAAGGAAGGTTCCAACCCATTTGAAATGAGAATTAACAACCAAAAACACAACATACTTGGTCGCAAGACCAAAAACGATCGTGGAATGCCTGGGATATCTCGCAACAAGGCTCTCAAGAAACGAAAAGAAACTTTGCTACAAGAATATAAAATGAAAAATAAAAGTAATAGCTATGTCGATCGAAGATTCGGTGAACATGATGAAGGCAATCCAGAAGATAAAGCCGCAGTTAGATTCGCCATTGAAAGAAAGAAATCAAAAACCAACATGTACAACCTAAATGATGATGAAGACTTAACTCATCTGGGTAGGAGAATTGGAGAAATGGATAAATTTGATAATCCACTTAGTGATTCGGAAGAAGATGAACGTTTGGAAGGTGATGTTGTGAAAAAAGCCCATTTTGGGGGTGGGATTTTAACCAAAAAAGACGCTGAAGAATCTGAAAGATCTCACAAGGCCATAATGGAAGAAATCATTGCTGACCGAATTCAAAGAAAACACGAACGTCAAAAGGTTAAGGAAGATAACATGGACCTTACGGATAAATTGGATGGAACTTGGAAAGACATTCAGAAGTTGATGGTCAGTTTGAAACAATCTAAAACCAGAGACGAAAATGAAGAAAAACCCAAGCAAGATGATTACGATATCAAAGTTCAAGAATTAAAATTTGAAGCCAAGGGTAAAGCCTCTGATAAATTAAAAACTGATGAGGAGATAGCTTACGAAGAAAAGCAAAAATTGGAGAAACTTGAATTGGAAAGGCTCGAAAGAATGAGTGGGGGAAATTCTATATTTAAAACCAAAAGCAAACACATGTCTGCTGATGGGCTTGGCGATGATTTTGAATTGTACAGTGAAAGTAGAAACCAAAAGTCTGAATTTTTACCTAGTAAGAGACTACGTGATCCAATGGGACTTGATATTCGAAATGGGGATGATGATGAAGAAGAAAAATCTGAGGATGAAAGTATTGAATGTGATGGCAATGATGATAGTTCAAACGAAGACAGCGATGATAGCTTTGCTGACATACTCACGGATGATGAGGCTACAGAAAAAACTGAAGATAATGATGGAAATTGCAGTGAGAGAATTTCAATCTCGAAGAACGATCAATCTAATACTATCCCATATGTTATAGACTGTCCAATTTCGTTTGACGATTTTTTCAAATTGCTTTTTAATCGTTCAGTGATTGAAATTTCAACTATCATTGAAAGAATAATCAAATGCAATCACCCTAGTTTGTCATCGGATAATAAGGGCAAATTAGAAAATCTATTTGCATTCCTTTTACAGTATATCGATGAAATTAGTATCTCCAATGAAGTAGAATTTCAAGCAGTTGATATTTTATCTGTAAATATTCAAAATTTGTTAGAGCTATCTCCATTAGCAATGTCAAAATTACTACTCAATGTTATTGGGGAAAAGCGAGATGAGTTTTTAGTAAGAAGCAAAGGGAAAGCAAAAAACTTTCCCGGGTTAAGTACACTGATTTATTTAAAACTAGTATCAATGTTGTACCCTACATCCGATTACCAGCATCCTATTGTAACACCAGCGATGGTTTTTATGAGTGAAATAATGTTGGTTAGTAAAATTGGCACACCTATTGATATAGCTAAAGGTTTATACATGTGTTCCTTATTTTACGATTATGTTTCTGTATCAAAACGTTTGGTCCCTGAAGTAATTAATTTTTTAGATAAAGTTGTTTGTATCTTTGAAAAAAAGGAAAATCTTGGATCATTAAACGTTTCAAATTTGGACTATAATAATTTAAAACCAAACAACAGTAGGTTTTCTCTCAAGATGTTTAAATCTGAAGAATATATAAAAATTAATGATTTAGTTAGTCATATATTGACAATGACATTAAACCTAATAAAGGGCTTTTCAATTTTATATAAAGATGTACCGTCTTACGTGGAATTATTTAAATTGATGAAACACTCGCTTACTTCAATTTCAATGAAATATTTTCAACCTGAAATTAAATCTATTATTTCTCTACTGTCGGAATTAACTACCAAGACTTTTATCAAAAGTGAAAACCGAAGACCTCCTGCTCTTAAACTGTACGAGCCAAGAATACAAGAAAATTTTGATGGCAAGAAAAAACATCACGGTAGTCAAAAGAAGTTGGAGCAACAGAAAATAGTTCACAAATACAAAAGGGAGATGAAGGGGGCTATGCGAGAGATTAGGAGGGATAATCATTTTATTGCTAATGAAAAACTAAATGAAGAAATTTCTAAGGATGCTGAAAGAAAGGAAAAGCTGAAAAGATTGTATCACGATTTGGCCTCTCAAGAAGGAGACTTCAAAAAAATGAAGAAATCATCGTAATTTTAGAACTATTTTTTGGATGTATTTAATTTACATTAAAAAAGTTTGAAACAGAGGTAAATATAGTATTGTTAAATTAAAGATTTGTTAATTTTCAACGATTGATGTTCCTAAAAGGACTGCAGTTAAGGCGAGATTTTTGGGGTTTGCATAATTTCAAATTAGTCTTTGCTATAGTGATAGCTATTGGTTGCTATAATTTGTATTGATCTATGCTAACCATAGTCTAAGAACCACCTCACGATTATTAAGTGTATGTCGTTCTAACGAGGAAAAAGCTTCACATACTTAAGTGCATAGAGCAGGAAAAAAGGCGTTGCCCATCAACAAAATGAAAAAGCTGAAAATTCGTCATTGAATAGGTTTTTTGGTCTTCTTTTACCTTCTCCCACTACAGGCTTATCCACCAGACAGTGGCTAAATCAATAAAACTATTGTAACTCGAGTTCTAACCTGATTGGCATGAAGAAATGTGTCAAATGTTATTTAGATCCCCCCTGATAATATATCTTTTAGTATACTAGTACGTCACATAATGCACCAGACACTTGCAATTGAGACCAGAGGCCAAGAAAAAAAAAAAAAAAAAAAAAAAAATCAACCCCAATCAGTTACAGATAAGTTTGACCTTGGTGATAGATTTTGTATGTTGCTTGACAGTAGTGATGCTCGTTAAAAATTTCAACCTATATAAGAACGAGCCGTTGTCTCTTCGGGACTACAGAGTATTGATTTCAGCATCTCCAGAAAGATTCAACAGGAATGTTACACCAGCTACAGATATTTCTTCATGACTAGAGTAAGGTAAGTTGATCATTTTAAGAGTTAAAGGCCTAGGATTACTTCTGCCTGTCACCCTGGAAACAAACTCACCCTACAGGCTTTCTCTTGCCTTGCTACCCAAGGGGAAGCTCAGAAGGTGAGCCCACTTCCAGTGAAACAGGCAAATGACAGGCAGTAGAAATCCTAGGGCCTTTAAGTGATGTGGTAGAAGGAAGAGAAACATTTAAATCAAATGTCACAAAAGCTCTCGTAAGACCTTTTTTTACCCTTATTATTTCCATGTGTTAGTTTAACAAAATAAGCTTTTGGATTTACAAGGAAAAGTAAAATTAGAGGATTTATAACTTCAGCATCAGTGCAATTTTTGGTTTTTCCAGTTAGAGCAACTTCAAACAAGGCACTAGGAATGAATAGTGTCAGAGAAAGTTTCTGACCTAAGCTTGGGTATCAAAAGTTATACGAAGGACTGTTATGAAATAAAAAATATTGACCTCAACCTCTCAAAGAATCTTTCCTCAAATACCCTAAGTTCCAACAGTCCTTATAAGATCATTTGGAAACTGACTTAAGGTAAGAAGGATGCTTGGTCAACCAAAGCTAAAGTCGATTCCGACACTTAAAACTTCTACCGCTATGCAATATAACATAATTATATTTTTTAGTTAAAAACTAAAATGGCTTAAACAAAAGAGTTAAGCTAGACAATATGGAACTCACAAATTCCACTAAAGACATTTTAAATCCTTCTTTTGTTTAGCTAAGGTAACAAGTGTTATCTACGAAGAATAAATAACTTTAGTGATAAAAGAGTTTACAATATTACACTGCAACTAAGTTCTCTCTTCCGTATTTTCTGCTTATATTGTAACAGCTGCCAAAATGGTGCGAGGAATTGGAAATAGAATAAAAATGTTTGAGGTTCAAGGCTATTGAAAAAGCTATACGCATTTCAAAAATTTATTAAAGGTTATTTTTATCTAATGTAAGCATTGAATTTAATGATAGTTAACTAAAATATGATAATTGGCCTGTTTTTATGGTAGTATTATAATAGAGGTTGGAGAGCATAACAGAAGGTAGTGTATAGGCTAGGATGTGTTAGAAATAATAGGCTGTCAATAATAGTTGAGAAATTACTGCTTCTGCTACATGATGATATGCCATATTGATGAAAACAGCGATTTCCCTAAACAGCAGATTTTTAAGACATACATTCTCGAAACAAATCTTCATTGAGCAGCTATTGTTTTTGCCATAGACTCTCGGCCCGCCAAGGAAGACATTTTATTGGATACTTCAGGCTATTCCTTTTATTTACATGCTAATCTTAAATATTTTTAAGCTTAGGAAATATTTAGCTTCCTGTCTAATTATGGCAACTCGTCTATAACAGGAGTGTTAAGCATAAGACTGGCTTACAACGCAAAAAGGGGATAGAAAGTACTTCTATCCCCTATTGATACTGCTCTTGGCAGGTCTGCAAACATCAATAAGCCAGCTAATCTGTCACAATTTAATCGAAAAGCTTACGGACTTCTAGTTTTTCATACAGTTAAAGCCATATTCCAAATTTAAAAAAATTTAATTGCTTTTTTTTTTTCTGATTGGATATGTCATTTGATTCTAGAACATAATTAACGATAATTTTCTTATATGGATCAAAATACTTTCGTGAAAAGAATCCAAGGAAGCAACCATATCATGTGCCAGCATATGCAAGAAGTAAATGAAAGACATTGTAGCAACACGAAAATCTAGCGATGACATTTTTGCAAGGAATTGTTTAAAAACATTTTAAAAATGCGGATTATAAAATGCTTATTTTTATGTTGCTGTAATTTTTCTATGGCATATGTTTATAATGACGAATCATTTTTGGACGATCATAACAAAAATGCTACTCAAATTCTATTTGAAACTCATGAAAAATCTGTGACAGCCTCACTTTAAAAGGTTAATTTTTTATTCCTTATAAAACTAGAAACATATTAAAATACTTATTATTTACATATTTTCTTAATTGAAAAACGAATTATTAAACATTTAAACTGTTGGAGAACAAATAATTTGATCAGGTCGTAAAATATGAAATAATTTAGCAAAAGGTGGGTATAAATTTAGGGTGTCCATATCACCGACTAGTAGAAGTTTGTATTTAGCTCTTGTAATAGCAACGTTCAATCGTTTTGAATCGTGCAAAATTTCTCCTAACTGAAATCAGATAAAAAATAGAATAGGATTGAAAAATACACAGCCGACTATCTAATAGCAGAATTAGAAAATGCTAGTTTGCAAAACTAAAAGTTAATTTCTTGCAAAATAGCTAAGGTTATTACGAAAATCGCTTTGTTATATCAAAGTTTCATTTTTAGTAATATAATTTCTATCCTTAAAGTCTTTCGTATTAAAGCTGACCTGTATTTGATTTTGGGGAATTTATCAATTTTTCAGATGAACTCTACATGATTTTTGGTTTGATTTCAAGCATGATTTCGTTACTTGAAAATTGATTTCATGTTTTTTAAGCATGATTTCAAAATAAGATAAATAACGTTGTTTTTTCTTCATACATGTCATGAATAACTTTCCTCTTAGTAATAATTTATTTCATATTACTCTCAGCCATAGATACCCAAATCATTCAGTATTTATAATCACCTGTATTTCTTTTTTGCTGCTTCTAACTGCCGAAAAAATGATTATGTCTTTATCACGCCCTTGGTACTGGTCAACAGTGTTGATTTCTACATTGACAGATGACTCCTGTAACATTTCCGTAATTAATCTTACTTGGTCTCGATAAGGTGAGATAATTCCAAAGCATTCTGGATTAAGTTGGCTATCCTAAGATAAAAATAATGTAAACTGGTTCATCTTAATTGTTTTGGTTAAATATACTTTTATGAATTTTTTGGCTATGGACACAACAATTTTGGCCTCTTGTTCGTTAGAAATTGACCCATGACCATTATTAGTTTCTTCAGCGTTAATAGTACTAGTATTTATGAACAAAACTGAATCTTTTAAATCGACAGACAAAATTCTACACCATTCGTTTGATTGAGGAACTAGGCCAAGTGAGATTGTCAAAGTAGAATTCGCCACACTATCGTTACCAGCAACTAGTTTGTTGTCATACGTCAACTCATTGGCAATTCTCATGATTTCTTTGTTCATTCGATACTGCATTGTTAACTGTTGAACTTGTTGGCTCGATTCCAACCTTTGAAAGAGACTTTCGCAAAATCCTTTCTCCCTTTTAAAGTTATTTTGTAAGAAAATTAGTTCATCAAATCAGAACTTTAGGTTTCGGCTCTTATATATTCACTAATGGTAACTTAGCTAGTGTGTGGCAACTTCCAACCTGGGAAGGCATTATTTAAGTTTTACAGAAAAAAAAAGTACGCCCATATGAGAGCCGAGACCTCTAAGTCCAGCGAAGAGAAAAATTAAATGTTTTTGGTTGATTCTACTTCTAAATAAATCTTGTTTCCCTAGTAAAACATTCAGGAAGTGTGTCTGTATTGAACAAAACAAAAATAAATAAATAAATAAATAAATAAATAAAAAATAAAATAAAAAATTCAGAAACCTTTTTATGACATTCAATTAAAAGGATCGAGAACCTCTGACCAATGGAAATACGCCTCACCTTCGGCTTAGTAAAATCCCAGAAACACGTGCTGCTGCACTCTTTGAATCGAGCTAAATCACATACAACCATGCATGACACAGATGTTTTTTAAAGTGAAAGATGGGAAGTCTTTTAGCCAGTCAGAGGTTCTACTTTTAATACACCTGAAAAACAAATGCTTTGAAATATTCTAACGTCCTCAGTCCAGTTTGGCAGGAAATAGATGAGGAAGGGAACTCTGATTTTTACCACGCGCAAACACGCCAAACAGTAATCTCTCACGTTTTATCAAGGCGGCTGCAACGGCTTCCCCAAGGTCGGTTTTAATTTATGTTCATTAAAAGTTCATTTTTGTCTTAAACGGCAGATGAAACTTATTTTTGTAATACATGAATCGAAATTTTTATATTATATATAGTTTCGAAGGTATTAATAATCGAAAATAAAAATATATTCATCGAAACTGTATAAAATACCTCCTACATTCTCTAACACGCGATGGCGCTAGTGAGCACTAAGAATTTTTCCAAAACTCGTCATGTGACGCCGAGTCTATCCCTCCCATTTTACAAGCGACTACTGAGCGTATTTGTTTTTCAGGTGTATTGAATGGCAACGTGGTTAATTGAATTGCTGAATGTTATAATATGCAAACATTTTATTTTTAATAAAAGAAAAAAATATAAAAATCACTTGATTTTCCTCTTCACCGGGAAAAATATAATTTATTGATTTTACTACTAAAAATAAGACTTTCGCATAGTGAAAGAAACAATCACGAAATATCTCTGAATTTGCTGGGCACATTTTTAACATTGAATTCTGTAGGTCTAAGACTCCGCCTAGATGGCGGACAAAACTAGTGACGTCTAGTCACATGGTAAATGACACAACTTCATTAGCAAACATGAAATGTATCATGAGCCAAAAGGGAGATGTGACAAAATATAACCTTTTTTTAATTCTTGAAACGATTCGGAGACATTTCTTGCATGTTTTATCCTTTTTATTTTTTTTTTTTTTAGTAGTAAAATTTGACCAAATTCAGTCTCTTCTTAACACAAGGGGTAAACATACTTGGCAGTTTTGCTTTGGGCTAATGGAGGAAGTTGCTTTGAGTCTCCAACTAAAATAAATGAGCTAGCGGTAAACAACGGACCAAGACAAACCGGTTGAGGTATTTGAGCAGCTTCATCAACAATGCACACGCTAAATTTTCGTCTTTGAAATATGGCTTCATTTAAGCTTAGGCAGGTAGTTGCAATAACAGGCTACGGAAAAGCAAAAAGATTTTTTTGGGTAAAAAAATTGTCAAAACATTTTTGTATTTACAAATCGAAATTCAAAGCTTATAACAAAGGTGTGTTCAGACTATAATGGAAATAAACTGCATTTCGTTAAAAGGGGTGTTTGCTTTTCCCCAATATCTGATACCAAAATATATTTCTTAAAGCAAAATGTTTATGATATGTCTTATAAAGGTGATTAAAAGGGAGTATAAAGACACTAAACTTTAGATTGGATCACCTTAAAGGGTAGGTGAAGTGTTTTTTTTTTTTTTCATTTTTATACTATATTATTATAGATGACATGATTCAAAGGGTGTGCCTTTTGATTAGTTTGAGGTTTTCATTTTAACTAAATGCCAAAATCAAAATGTTTTTAGAGACAATTCATCCTGTTTTATTTCGCACTTAATACCTCTAGCGCTGGTTATATATGGAAAAAGCCATCGCAGGTGTTTAGCAGGTCATTTTCTATTTGGTTTTGCCCATTTAACGAGGTGTAGCGCAATTACGTTGGCACTACCAGTGACCTTTACTGTATGAATAATTGTACAGCAAAATTGTGATACCAAAGTTGAATACGCCTTAAATGGAGAATGCAATCGATATTCCTCATCATTTAAATAGGCCTAATAAACCAGTAGAAAATTTTACAAACAAATATTAAACTAGAAATAAATTTAAAACTTACCAACCAAATAGGCTTAGCTGGATTCATGGAGATCCTGCATTCCCCATATATGGGCCAGCGATCAATGTCATTGATCGTGGCCCATATATGGGGAATGCAGGATCTCCATGAATCCAGCTAAGCCTATTTGGTTTTAAATTTATTTCTAGTTTTATATTTGTTAGTAAATATTTTACCATTGGACTAGGTGATAAGGAATCAATAAAAAAACTCTTGTCGTTAGCTTGCATTCTCCCTTTAACCAAATTTATTAATTGAACAACTAATTGGCATTTTGTTAGCATAAACTAATTTTAAATTCCAGCTGTCAGTGCAGAAATGTAATTTGGAATACTGTATTTCACCAGTAAATTATAAGTAATATAAATGAACCTGATTCTTGATAGGTAGGGCTCCAATTGCCCAAATAGGCGAATCCCAATTTACAACTATAAATGCCTGGTAGTCAAAATTTTAAAATTAAGCAATTCACTGGCAATTGCTATTTACTGGGCATTTATTATTAAGCTTTGTTAAACCTTACAAGCCAATTTTTTGTTTTCTTTTTAAAAATATTTTACGTATTACAGGTCATCTTTGGCAGAGGTAAAATTTTAATTTAAAGGCATTTTCAAATAGGTTTTTTGGAGAGAAATTTTATGTGAAATACTTTTTTTCTCTTTCAATTGCTTAAAAATTGACGAAAGTGGAATTCGAAATTAGTTATGGCACATGCCACCTCGATTCGTGCGTTTTTTTTTATTGTTTTAGTCTTAAATGGGTGAAAGGATCGAGTATCTCAGCAATATATAACTACACAATAAATTTCATAACCTTCGTTAGAGTCACACGCTTTGTCTATTCAATCCTACTACACCCTTTCACATAAAAACAGACAGGCAGATGATTTCGGAAAAAATAATAGACCTTTCTAGCTTGTTTTGTAATCTGAGAAATAAAAAGAATATAAAACAAATCTAAAATAGTTATCTTTTAAACTACGCCTATTAGGAAGCTGGAAATATGCCTAAAGGGATATCTCACTCCTCCTTAAATTCTTACTACTAAACTTTGAGTTGAGGTTGAGTTTAACTAAAACCAGAATAATCTGATTTGAGAAACAATTAAAAAGTTAAAACTTTTCCTCCATTTACAGTATGATAGTTGTATTTGACATCTCTCAGTGTATGCTGGTAATTGAAAACAGCATTTTAAATGATTTCATATTCTGTTCTGGATGCCCAATTGAACCTTATTTTTTGTTAAAGAGATAATGAAGACAATCGAGCAACAAACTAATTTCAATCCATTAGGAGCGTTAAAATATGCATGAGGATGTTATTAAACTCACCTAGTTTCTTGATAATTACAAAGCTTGTACATGCTAAGCCTAATAGATAAAAACTTGCATGTTCATTATCTTCATTATCTCTTTATAATGAATGTCAATGCGAATATAAATAGAAAAATTAATTACAATAGAGTTATATAGTTCCTCAATCTGTGAGAGTTCCTTTAAATTGGCAGTTTTGGATTCACAAGTGAATGCTTTCAATTCTGGATGGACCTTAGAAGTTTTTCCCATGCGCATAAAATTAACTCCATTCGCTTTTAGCTTTAATAAAATATTATCAACAGCGGAATGCGTGTAACTAGTTAATAGAACCGAGCGTTTCAACGCAACTAGAGTTTTTACAAGGTTTACAATAGTTGTTGTTTTTCCTATATTTGACAAAGAGAAGAAAATAAATATTAAACTTAAATATTTATTGAAGAATATTTAGATTATTTTACTAAAGGAAGAAACTCATGGCGATAAAGGATAAATTTAACTGTAAAAAACAGTACTGTGCAAGAAAGCTTTCCACCTTGTAAGACCTTCTTCAGTTCGGGGTGTAAATTGTTGTGGTCGGGAGGCCGCCGGGCTAGTCCTGGCCCATTCTCTAAACTACGGTTTTATGTACAAGGCCGAAATTAAAGTAAAGTCTGATCAGCACAGGAGATTTTACAAGTTATATGGCTAAAAAAATCAAAATAAAAATCCACAAAAATAAGTGGTAAAAAGACTTCACATTTTAAATACATTCACATCACAATTGCCAGCGTGATACTAAGTCACTTTAAAATCCTACACCCAAAACTTGACATTAGGGGAACCTGAATCAAGATTACATTCTTTTTTATGTAGAAAGCCTCAAATTTCCTACGGTATCGATAAACTAGTTTCTTTGTCAAAAATACTGGTGCCATCCCAATCAATAATACTATCCATGTATTATAAAAGAAGGTTCGCTATGCCAGACTGAAGAAGACATTACGAGGTCGAACCTTTTTGCATAGCATGTTTCTTCTTTTAATAAAACTATGAAGATATACCATGAAGTCTAATTCTAGAAAATTCATTGTGAATAAGAGTATTTAGCTCAAGAAGAGGGATGTAATTAAATCTCACCAGTTCCAGGCATTCCCTGTATTAAAAAATACTTGTCAGCCAGTAATGATTTATAAATCGCTCTGCGTTGGATTTTATTCACTCCTTTTGCAGTTCTTTCCATGATAGAAATAATTTCATCATTTCTAATATGCACTGGCTTTGGCTCACATTTGTCGATTATTAAAGATCGAAGAGTCTTTGTTTCATCAGTGTCTATCATAAGTCTGGCAAGATTTCGAAAATTTGTTGCCAAAACTGATATTGAATTATAGACGTCCATCGTATAAGATTCATTTTTCCATTCAATTCGATTTGTGAGATTTCTGGAAACAGTTTTCTTAAATAAATACACTTATGTTTTTGCAAGGAATAACCACGACAAAGAACAAAATCATAACCATTTTAAATCATCAACACTCACAATACCCGTTAAGAACCACCTCTGTGGCTAATTAAAATGGTTCTTATATTTAACGCCAACCAAATTAATCCTAAACTTTTGCATCATTAAAGGCCCTATCTGCTCTGAAACTTTAAAATGCTCTTCCCTTACGCACACAGCCTAGCTTTGACTTTAAAATTTGTTTTGTACAAAGTCGTCTGCTAAGCTAGAAGGCGACTTTAAAGGGGATTTGAAAATAGCAGATAGTTCCTTTAAAGGGTGACACACAACTAAATAAAGAAAAAAAGAATGATACATCATAAAAAATAATAATAGAAATATACATGCAACTGGGGAAATTGGATTTCCACTTAATTATCTCATCTCCTCTTCCCCTGTGTTACTATATTGCTTTTGGAGGAATTGAGAGGAGATCACTTTAGGGATATTATAGAAGTATTATAATAACTACCCTTGCTGTTAGGAATATCTTAGGATCTTCTGACGATGAGATGATTAATTATATACCAAAATAATTACAACTTTACTCTAAGCGTTACCTCAATCTTATTTCTTATTTAGAATATCT
This sequence comes from Odiellus spinosus, assembly GCA_963920705.1. NCBI lineage: Eukaryota > Metazoa > Arthropoda > Arachnida > Opiliones > Phalangiidae > Odiellus > Odiellus spinosus. Next base: position 19,455,712 of record OY987225.1, read on the forward strand.
CTCTTTGAAATCAATTATCAATCCGTTATCTCCTTACAATCTCTTTTTATACAAAAAAAGGGGTGAAGCTTTGCAACAGGGAGGGCAGCTTGGAAAATTCCAAAAAATTATATTTTAAGTGTGGGTCATTCCATATGGTTTCACCTAGGCATGCAACCATGGGTCGGCAGATTTTAATGAAATTTGGTACATGTTTTTCTATGCTCAAAAAACTAGGATTCCCAGATTTTAAGATGAAAATAAAAATAATTGAATTTTTGGCGAAATTTAGAGTAAACCCCCAAGATTTTTAGAACGTCAGTGAAAAAAAATTATGCTCTTGGGAAAATACCAATATCTTACTGGCACTTCGGTTGATTCTTTGGAATTTACTCATGTTTAAAGAGTAAAAGGCGAGGAATCCGATGGTCATCTCGAAAATGGTCTAACTCTTAATTTTTTTTAGATTTCGTGGGGGCTCCTGTGACGCGTGACGTCATGTGGCTCAACTTTAAAAATTTTTATTTTCACTTTATTCAAGGTCACATCTTTCACCTAGAATATATTTGGTTCTTAATTGGTATTTGTTTCGTATCTAACTGGTAATCAAAAACAAAAGTTTAAAATTTTTATATTTATATTATGTACAGGATGTTTCGAAAATGGTGGTAGGATCGAGCTCTATCGGCCATTTTAAGACGATGATGTGGGGCGCCGTTTAAGAGTTACGAAATGAATCATGTGCGGATGACCCCTTAACGTACATTAATAAACGTATACTCAATGATAAAATATGTTTAAAAGCATGCGATTGATAAAAATTGGTTTTACCATTGAGTATACGGGTCATCCTCACATGATTAATTTCGTAACTCTTAAACGGCGCCCCGTACGACAAAATGTCATAGAACATTTTCTCCTTAAAATGGCCCATAGAACCCACTGTAATACATTATTCTGTAATATAAATATAAAAATTCCAAAAATTTGAAACTTTTGTTTTTGATTACCAGTTAAATACTAAACAAATACCAAGAACCAAACATATACTAGGTGAATGATGTGACCTCGGGGTCTTGAATAAAGTGAAAATAAAATTTTTAAAAGTTGGGCCACATGACGTCACACGTCACAGTGTAGGACCCCCGCGAAATTTAAAAAAATTAAAAACCAAAAAACTAAAAGAGTTAGACCATTTTCGAAATGACCTTCGGATTCCTTGTTTTTACTCTATAAACATGAGTAAATTCCAAAGAATCAACCGAAGCGCCAGTAAGATATAGGTTTTTTCGCAAGAGCATATCTTTTTTTTTTTCTCTGACGCTCTAAAATCTTGGGGGGTCTACTCTAAATTCCGCCAAAAATTCAATTATTTTTATTTTCATCTAAAAATCTGGGAATCCTAGTTTTTTAAGCATAGAAACAAATGTAACAAATTTCATTAAAGGGAGAATAAAAGGCCAAAACAACCTATTTTTAATCGATTAAGAATGCTAAAATAATGAGAAAAACAATAATATAACTCACCAAAAATATTTCGTTATTTTATAATCAATTTCCAAAGTTCCGAAACTTGCAAATGCTAAGCCTTGGCTGCCTAGCTCGGCGAACTAGGCGAGCACGAGCCGTATTTTTTTTTAATATTCCCGTCTGATCTAGTCGCCAATCACGAGCAAGTATTAGCGATTTCCACTGGGACGTTTCGAGCGCTCCGAACTCGATTTTGACGTCACAGATCGGTCGAGAATTCGCTTGAGAGTGGTCGAGCGAATCTCCCAGTGAAACACGACTAAATAATAAGAGCGACTCTCAAGGCAAGCTTTTCGCGGCCAGCCATGGCTGATTCGAATCATGTTGTGTTCGAGAAACTTTTTGTTAACGAAGATGGTACATTTTTACGAAATAATAAATAACACTTGAATAAATTATTTTAAACAAATTATTTTAAACGATAAGCCTATGCGTAAAGGACTTCATTTTCGGAGTAGGAATGAACAACATCCTCAATATAACCATTTATTTTAGTCCTTTTTACTATCCTTGATGTTTGCTGTAAAAGATTAGCTACAATTTCCTCGTCGGAACTATCCGAAGACAATTCCAAAAATAAATACGCAGCCCGAATTTTGCTATTCCTATCTAGTTCCACCATTTTTAATCGGAGCCCTCTCGGAGCTTCCCAGTGGAAATCGCTATAAAAAAATCACGAAAACCGCTCGAGATCCGTCGATCTGTCGAATATCTCGGAGCGATATTTTTGCTCTCAGAGCGCTCTCCGCGAGAGCGAAATCGCCAGTGGAACACGCGGATCTCGCCACGAGCCGCTCTAAGGTCACCAGTGGAACACGAAATCTCATCGCGAGCGCTCTCGGAGCGCTCCAAACGTCCCAGTGGAATTCGCCATATGCGTATTTTTAAAATACGCTTACTCGCTCGTGATTGGCGACAAGAACAGCCGCGAATATTTAAAAAAATACAGGTCGTGCTAGACTAGTTCACCGAGCTAGGCAGCCTAGGCTTAGCATCGGAATTTTGGAAATTGATTATAAAATAACGAAATATTTTTGGTGAGTTATATTATTGTTTTTCTCATTATTCTTAATCGATTAAAAATAGGTTGTTTCGGCCTTTCATTCTCTCTTTAAGATCTGCCGACCCATGGTTGCATGCCTAGGTGAAACCATATGGACTGACCCTGTCACCACCTAATTGGCAGAAGCAGCCTTCCAGCAGGACCCCCGTTGCATATATAGTTTTAATACTATTTTTCTACAAAAACATTAATGGGTCTGCAGAAAAACCTGTTAAAAATGTAATCAAGATTGGCACCTGCAGAAATTTATGCGCTTTCCTTGAAAGATAGCTAGAATTCCGACGGAATCTAGCCACTTCTTTTATTAAAATTTTAACAGGGTTAAACTCGAATTTCAAATCCTTCTTCCAAGATAATGGTTTAATATTTTTGTTTTAAATTTTTCAACAGCGCTTTTTTAGACTTCATTTTACCCATTTCCATTGGTTTCGACAAACATTATTTAGCTGCACGACACCCTTTAAGAATTATTAACATTTTCAACAGACTCAAATTGCAACCGTATTCATTAAACATAAATCTTTGGTGAATTTTATGTTTTATTAATTTTAAATAACCCATTCCTCATCTTCTTTAACCCATAAGCACTTACTTGTCAAGATGTAAATGAATTTCACTCCCTGATAATTGAACGATAGATCCAATTGCAATAGCAATTTCAGGGGGTGCCTTTAGGCAAGAAACGACTACGGTGTCATTTACTTTGAAAATCCCAGTACCCCTAGTACAGAGTTTGATCTTTTCTAGACATCTCGCAAATTTATGGTAGAATCCTAAACCGTTGGTAACAGGGTCCACACTTGAAATCTTTAAATTAGAGATGCATACGCCTTTCAATTCTCTGTAATATAATTAATTTAAACATTGAATACTGTAAAGGCCAGACATTAAAATTTGGTAGTACTGTAAAAAGTTGGTAATAGTATGAGGAACTCTTGAGCTATCAGTCTTTTGTCCCCAAATTTATCGCTGGGCATTTCATTAGAGTTTATATAGGGACCAGAGTTTATATAGGGACCAGAGTTTATATAGGGACCAGAGTTTATATAGGGACCAGAGTTTATATAGGGACCAGAGTTTATATAGGGACCAGAGTTTATATAGGGACCAGAGTTTATATAGGGACCAGAGTTTATATAGGGACCAGAGTTTATATAGGGACCAGAGTTTATATAAGGACCAGAGTTTATATAGGGACCAGAGTTTATATAGGGACCAGAATTTATATAGGGACCAGAGTTTATATAGGGACCAGAATTTATATAGGGACCAAAGTTTTCAAAGGGCTAGTTTTTAAATAGTTTTAAATTGACATTTATCCCCAATACTTGAAAAATACAGTGACTTAGATATCAAATGCTGATTTAAGATCGTTTATGCACCTAATAACAAAATAGGAACGTGGGGAATTCTAGGGCCAGATAGAAGCACTGCGATATGATGAAAAATCGAGTCAAGCGTTAAAGGTCATATATTTTAGCCCTAATTTTTAACATATGTTTAAGGTCAAGAAATCATATTCTAACATGAGGTTATTGTTCAGTTCAAATAAATCTTTAAACTAGTTTACTAGCAGTAAACCTATCGAGATACGGCCAATTTAAAAATGGGTTCAATGGCCTGGTCTTAAAAAAATGACCCATTAACGAATTCGAAATTGAAGTAGAACTTCCAGGGGCAGCCTCATTGGGGTACAGCTCTTTACGAGCCGATCTATTAAGAGATGTCGCTATGATAGTTACTATTCTGATCCTATTCTGATTGGCTAAGCTATGATGAGAGAGACAAACTAGGCGGTAGGCCTTCCCTTCACGCTGTGAAACTTGACGCGTTTCCAATACCAACGGGTGTAATACATGGGTAGGTATGAGAGCGACCAATAGTGAGGCGCAGGCACGTCATCTATTGTGATAACTCATCATTATATTTGTACCCCAATGGCGTAGCCACTGGAAATTGGTTTAGGAGTATGGAAATTTCGAATCCGTCAATTGCAATTCGAAAACTGCTTGACCAATTAAAAAAATAAATAGATGTTCAGTTTCAGCAATGCAATTTAGCCCTGGAAACGAAATTTGGTTCAATTCCGAGAGGGGAGGGTTGACAAGCTGTGCCTATTTGTCATGGAATTACAAATAAGTGAGAGAGTAGAGAAATGAGCAATAATGAAGGAAGTTATTGGTGGTTGATCCATCCCCCCTTTTTTTTTGTACGCAGCCTCTTAGTATTTGATGATAAGTAAAATTAACTATTAAAGCATAGATATGATTAGAGTATTCCTAGAAGATGAAATGAATAGTAATTCTACTAAACAAAATTTGTTCGATAGCAATATTGTTAAATTATTTTTACAATATTATTAAAGGACGAAACGTTTAGAGATAAAGGAGTTAGAATAAAAAAAAAGGAAAAAAAAAATTACAGTTATTCGTCTTAAAAAAAGGAAAAAAATAAAATAAAATAAAAGGGTCATTCCATCTCAAATCATCAAACCCATGCTGGTCGAAAATTACGGATTTTTATGCAACTTTTTTCTAGGGTCCATTACCATAAGTAATGAAGACTCCGGAAGTTTAGCGACTGTAAATTGAAAATTTTTAAAGTTTTTGGCCCATTTTCCAATCTTTGCTTATTTGGCTCATATTTAGTTATATATCTTGGCCGGTATTATTTTTAAACATCTGAAATTGGTTAACCCTAGCAAAAAACGTGTCCCGAGTCTGAATTTGAAATCCGTTTAGCTCTATACACTCGAGTTTTTGAGTTAAGCGCTAATTAGGGGGGGGGGGGGTGGCAATTAACAATTAATGCCGAAATAGGTCCAACTCCAATTTTAGTTAAATTTTTAGGGAATCACCTACTTTTACATATAGAATAAACCCCAAAATTAGTTTCACAGAAACCACTATTTCTGTTAAAAAAAAAATATATATTTTTGGGACTGAATTTTGGTATTTCAATGTTAATTTCCTATATAGGGTGGTTCTTATCAAAAAACTCAATATTCTATGTAAGGATAATATTAACATTGAGCGCGTGCGTTTTATGCTATTTCATTTTATTCGAACTTGCGCGCGAGACGTTTGAAAAAATCAATTCTATTAGCACGCGCTCAATGTAATTTTTATCCCTCCATAGAAGCTATTGTGTTTTTGTTAAGAGCCACCCAGTATAGGAAATTAGCATTGAAATACCAAAATTCACTCCCAAAAATATTATTTATTTTTTTCGACAGAAATAGTGGTTTCTCTGAAACCACATTTTGGGGTTTATTCTATATGTATACGTAGGTGATTCCCTAAAAATTTCACTAAAATTGGAGGTGGACCTTTTTCGGCATTAATTGTTAATTGCCACCCCCTAATTAGCGCTTAATTCAAAAACTCGAGTTTATAGTGCTAAATGGATTTCAAATTCAGACTCGGGACACGTTTTTAGCTAGGGTTAGCCAATTTCAGATGTTTAAAAATAATACCGGCCAAGATAAATACTTTTCGGAGATCGGGAAAAACATGGCTGAGGCGCTTAAGAAGGATAATGATGATGCTGTATCAAATAATGATCGCACTCTCCCACATTCCATATACTTGTCACCAGTGAATATATCTGAATTAACTACAATAATAAATTCGTTGAATAGTAATTCCTCGGTTGGCCATGACGGAATAACGACGACACTATTAAAAAATTTGACTAATTACATTGTCGCCCCATTGGTATATATAATTAATTTAAGTATTGAAACTGGTATTTTTCCCACAACACTTAAAACTGCCGTAATTATCCCAATATTCAAAGCGGGAAGTCGTATAGATCCAACGAATTATAGACCAATTTCTATCCTGAGCCACATTTCTAAAATACTGGAGACATGTATCAAAAATCGTCTGTTAAATTTTCTGATTAAGCATAAATTTATATCAAAAAACCAATTTGGGTTTCAAAAAAACTTGTCAACTAGTGACGCAATTTACAATTTAACTAAAAAAATAACGTCTGATTTAGACAAAAGAAAGAAGGTTCTGGCCATTTTTTTAGATCTGGCCAAGGCCTTCGATACAATCTCGCATGATTTAATGTTAGCTAAGCTTGACAAAATCGGGATAAGAGGAATGGCTCAGAGCTGGTTTAAATCTTATTTGTTAAATAGACCAACTATGGTAAAGATTAATAATCAATTAGGTGACAAAGAAATAGTTAATTATGGAGTCCCACAAGGGACTATTTTGGGGCCTCTCCTCTTCCTTATTTATATCAATGATTTTTGTAACTCAGGAATATCAGATATGTTGATCTCTTTTGCCGATGACACTGTTTTAATTTTCTCAGACGGGGATTGGCAAACTGTCTATGCTAAGGCAAATCTGGGCGTAACTAGAGCCAAAAAATTACTTAATAAAAGCTTATTGAGCTTAAATGTCTCCAAAACGAAATATATCTCTTTTAGTATAAGAAAATCCAATAAACCTACAAATGTGGAATTAAAGATTCATAACTGTAAAAATGCTGATAATCATACATGTCAGTGTCCCCAAATTGATCAAGTTGATCATATTAAATATTTAGGAGTCCATATAGATGCACAATTAAAATGGGACGTTCATGTATCTTATCTTACTAAATCATTGAGATATATTTCCCATAATGTGTACACTCTCTCTAAATTTTTGGATATCAACTTATTACGAATGATATATTTTGCTTTGGTGCAATCACAGCTTTCATATGGTATAACAGCTTGGGGCAATGCCTTTAGGTTTATATTGAAACCAATAAAAGTGTTACAAAATAGAATTTTACGGGCATGCTTAAAGAAATCATTTGACTATCCAACTAGAAACTTATATAGACTTTAAAGTTTATACGCTGAATCAACTTTACATAGATAATGTCCTAGTAAAAGGATATAAAGGTAGATTTTTAGACAAAATACAGCACAAAACCATTACTAGATCCCTCACAGAGGGTAACATAAATATTCCTAAAATGCATACTAGCTTGGGTCAAAGGCATGCTTCGTATATTGGCCCCAAACTTTATAACAAACTTGATGTTGACATAAAAAAAATTAATAACTTCAAATTTTTTAAAAAATTACTTAAAAATTGGATACTTAAAAATGAATTTGAAAATTAACCATGGTTTCATTATAATTATCCTCATATTTCTGTTTTTCCTTTAAAATTATTTTCATATTATTTGTTCCTTTATTGCTTTATGTTAATAGGCTAAAAAGTCACAAAGTTTTGATTAACTAATCTCACGACTGCTCGCGCATATTGATAATTAATTTGTAAAGACACCCACCTACAAGACGAGTTCTTACATGGGTGTCTCTAAAGTCACAATTAATCAAAAGCTGTACTCTGTAAAACCATGACTTAAATTAATAATAAATAAAATAATAAATAATAATAAAAAAAATATATATATAACTAAATATGAGCCAAGTAAGCAAAGATTGTAAAATGGGCCAAAAACTTTAAAAATCCTAACTTTAAAATTTTCAATATAAAGTCGCTAAACTTCCGGAGTCTTCATTACTTATGATAATGGACCCTAGAAAAAAGTTTCATGAAAATCCGTAATTTTCGACCAGCATGGGTTTGATGATTTGAGATGGAATGACCCAAAAGTGATAAGAGATAACATCACAGTTGCTGGCCGGGGGATGAATTTAAAAAAAAAAACATATGCTACCATTTATTTTGGTAAAAATAAATAGTTTTCAACAAAGAAACACTGCACTTTTGGTAATAAAATTTAAATTTATGAAGAATGGCAATGTTTCAAAGTTAGAACTTCATCATGAAGCGTTATAGACTGGATGATGAAGTTCAAAATGTTGACTTGCTTAGTAAAGTTTATTACCTAAGTGCAGTGCATCCTTGTTCAAAATTATTGCGAAAAATAATAGCGCGAAATGACTTCCCTTTTGAACCAATTAACCTTTTTGTGTGGAATCCAAGCTAATTCCCTATCAATAGTATATGTATATGATTTTTCCCAAAATGGTTTGCTTTGCCATTAGTGAAATTTCTATCTCGTACACAGTTTTGATGTTCTTTTATGCGAACGCTTCAAGTTGGCGTTTATGTTTCACCAACATAAGTCTTACCACAGCTACATCCAAATTGGTAAATCAAAACTTAACTCTGTTATTTCCATGTGCTTCTTTCTTTTGTAGAATTATCAAAATATATATCAACCATTCTATAAAATTCATCATTAATAATGACGTTAAAATCCAAAAGTCTGGATATCCTTATATTTCCTCCATTTTGATGCTGGAAAATTTACCTTTTCTCAATTTCCACATTCCAAAAGTATTTATTAGAATTTCGCTCTGAATTGGCCTTAAACTCCAAATGAATCAATTCAAACCAATGCAAAAAATACTGCAAATCTGAATCATTCAAATGTTTTGTGCTACTTGCAACCAGTTCTTGTCGACCACTAGGCCGTTCAGAGGTCTTCAATTTTTCCATGGTTCTATGACATTGAAAAGTTTAAAGTTTTAAAGATTCTAAAATTGTATAAGTGTATTTTAATATTACATACCTTTCAGCCAGCGTGCAGGGTAATAACATGGGACAATTCTTGCAAAAATCATATCTTGTAGCTGGTTCCGGATATTCCAGTTCTCCTTTTGAAAATGTTGAGAAGTATCTGGCCAGATCGTTTCGCAAAGCCAAGAGTCCAGTTTGATTGTTACGTTTGGCTTCTATAAATTTCATTTGGTGCTTGTTTTGTAAATAAAGAAGTAAACCTCCTTGTGGATCCGGGTATCTTTCACTCATCATCATCGAATAAAGAATAATTTGACCCTGATGTTCTACTGAGAAACTTGGTTTTCCCGTTTTTAGCTCAATGGGCAAAAGCTAATGTATTTTGTAGCATTTATAGTTAATTTCATTCTTATATTTAAAGATTATTGATGAATATTGAATTTACTTTGGTTTGTGTTCCCCGGCCTTTATGTATTTTAACTTCCGCAGTGACATCAATTTTTCCTTTGAGACCCAATGTTGGTGACCAAAAGTTTTCTTCAATATCGCGAACACTGACCAGCTCAGCTGTATCTTTAGATTCTGTAAGAGAGCTTGGTTTTTGAGATGCAAATTTTTCAACCCACAAGAGAATTTGAGTTGCATAGCCAGCAACTGCATTTTTTATTTCGCCAATAGAGAGGTCCATGCTATACCTAAATTGATTTCAAATTAGATTCAAGGTTTTTATTAGTGTGGCATATCGATTTACTTTTAAAATCACCAATATTTACTGATAGCATTATTTTAAAAATTGATACCAAATTTTTTTGAAAGATAGACGGCGTTTAAAAAGCGCAAATCTTCCCAAAACTCATCCAATGAGAGCGTGTTTTAAGTCAACTTCGTTCTTGGTGAAGCAGACAGAACTTTAACAAAAGGAGACAGAAAGCTCTGACTTGGAAATAAGATGAAGGCCTGTTCAGACGATACTTTTTGACTCAACTAGATGAATCAAAAAGTTTATTCCACTCGTTCAACTAAACTAGTCAAAAAGAAAAGAAATCTCATCCTTTTTTACACAACCAAACTTTGCCACCAACTTTTTAAATCCATCTTTTCAAGAGCCAACTTTTTATATCCATCTTTTCAAGAGCCTATAAGAATGCTGCAATGATCATGTGACCCACAAATGCGACTGATTTATGTTTCCGAAGCAAAACAAAGCTTCTATTTTTTTAATCGTGTTGGTTTTGAATTTTCACGCGGAAAGTAGGCAAATATTATTGGAAATAATGGCATTAAAAATAAAAGCCGCCAGTGCCTTAATTCTAGCAGTTCAATACACAAAGAAATCAACTGTAAGACTTTCAAAGATTTTTGACAATGCAGTTTGAACTGAAATCAAGCAAAAGATCAACCTAATTAAATATCAGCAGCTGGTTCTAATTTTTGGCTAAACCAACTGGATAACCATACATTTCTAAGACCCTCAAAGTTTTTCTCATACATTAAAATTGTAAAATAATTAGTGTTATGCTATACTTTTAATAAAACTACATTATTGTTTATTTATTTCATCACTCTCCTATAAAAATCCCTGCAGTTAATTAAATGATATAAAGATGTTTACTCTAGTTTTATCTATAAGTTAATAATTTTTGTTGAAATTAGTTTATAAAATTTGGTTATTTCGAAGACACTGTCTTTAAATGCTACATTTACAAACTATTCTAAATAGTCTAAATGAAATTGGTTTCATGCTCTTTGACTTCTACTTTCAAAAGCTATTCATAGCATTTATGGAATCAAGCAACCACGTTACACTCTTTTCGTCAAAAGTGGAGTTATTGTTTGGGGTTCAAACCTCAACCTTATAAACGAATAAAAATTAAGCTCGCTAATAGTTGATAAACTAAACAGGCCTTCACAATAATAACCACATTTGCTCATCAATGGAAGAGTTTTAAGATAAAATTATGAAAGTTTAAATTTGACTTACAAGTCCTGTAATATTTTTGGACTTTCAAAAATTTCAGTCAATACCCCAGTGATCTGTTCTTTAGTTGTCATTTTTTTATCCAAAGTCTAAAAATTAGATTATGTGTTGGTTATTAATACAGGGGTAACACAATGAAAGATTCACCTTTGGTGTCCAACCCTATCTCCAAGGAATTTGCTCAAAACTTAATATTTTTTTTTTTTTTTTTTTTTAGGGAAACGTCAAATAGACGACAATTTTTTTTAGTTTTATACATAAAAAGGTTCTGTGTGTGTCTATACAATGGCCTGAGCTTATAATTTAATGTAAATGTGAAAATCTGATTCTTGCAATGACTACCCAAGTAAAAAGGACCCAGAATCCCAGATAAAGAAAAAATAAAGGAAATGTTATGAAGTAGTGTTAACTGTGGGCTAGCTCAGATAGACAATTTGGGTTTGACCAGAAGCGCATTGTAAACTTCATTCATTATTAAATTATGAGACTTCTACTTCATGGTTAAGAAAAACAGTTTAATTGGTTAAAGAATAACAAGGACCCTAACCTTGACTAACAAAGTTACCCTCAACAAAGAGGATCCAAGATTTAATTGAACTTCTTAAGTTGCCAGGCAGAAGAAAAGGAAAGGCCTTACTGAATTTAAAGCAACTATATATGCCGCCAGGGAACCGCCTACATTTTGTTATTGTTATTTACATCGCATTTCCTACAGGTTTGACATGGAACTCCCAGCCATAGATACTTGATTTTCTTACCCCCTAGGGAGTGTGATGTCAATGACCATAATACGAAGTATTTTTCAAAAATGTAAGGATAGGGGCTCCACCAGGGGATTTACAGTTCGTTTTAAGGTCTTAGCAGGCGATTTTGGTCATAATATGCACAGTCAAAGCTAGGCTGTGTGCATATGGGAAGATGATTTTCAAGTGGAAGTAGAAGTTCTGAAGTGTACGTGACTGTTGTATTTATTGTTTTTTTTTTCTTTTTTTTTTTTTTGGATTTTCATAAAGACATAAGCAGCAATAAACAGTGTTTCTCGATACTTTTTTCATTAGAAAACGATGTAAAAACATTTCATGATTTAGAAAAATATTTAATAAACCCAGTCCAGACCAGACCAAAACTTTGGTGGCTTTTTTCTCTGACCTGGACCCCGACTAAAATCTCATCTAGCAGGATATAGTGTAAAGGAGAGATGGACTGCCTGTTCTTAGATCTCAATTTCCAGGCTAGGAGAAGCGCTCACACACATCTAGTTGCCTTTAGAGGAAGATCCTGAGTACCCTTTACTATTAAGCTATCGTTTAAGTTAACATAATTTAATTGTTAATCGAGGAAGGGAATTGAGACTTAATATGTCTCCAGTAAACTAAACCAACATTGGAAGGGTCTGCTTTCGCGGCTGCTGCGAGTGACCAAGTTGACTCTCAACTGTCTTCGGAAAGATGTCTTTTGGGGTGTCTTATTTGGGCATAAAATTTGTCTACCCTCTTTGTTTTTGACTGATGAACGAAAAGGGGCACACCAAGGCTTGTTTCTTTAAACCACCGAGAAGCCACTCGCATCATAAGAGGAAAAGAAACTACTGAACCAGCTTTCCCCATCAAATTTATCGTTTTACAAACCACCTTTGTAAGCGAACCTTATAAAACGAAATTTTTTAGGAACCTTGCACCTGGGGTTCATCATATTTTACTATTAGAGGCTGCACTGTAGACATAACACTGAGCTGTACCATAAAAAATAAATTTCTTCACATTTATTTGGTAAAAGTTCAGAAACAAGTTCAGAAACAAGTTTAGAGCAAACACCGATTTGATATAGGATTTAGAATCTGGGTTAATCTTTCAGGATCATAGATTATAAATATTCAATTACAGTTTGAAACAACTGATGTACAATGGATCCAATCAACATGGCTTTATTTCCACCATCCCAACTTTTGAAAACTTCCGTCAAGAAAGTTTTTCGAATGCAAAATAATACTGATGATATTGCTGTAATCGAGATCAGTACATCCGGATTGACAACAATGATTCCAATCTCGCTGTTTATCACAGCTGAATCGCTCTTGAATTCAACTCCCAATACGTGTACAATGTCGTTTTCATTCACGTAAGTGTCGGACCAAAAATCTTTTAATATGACTGAGCGACGTAGTTTAGTTTCCTTGTTCTTGATATCCGGTGCCAGAGTTAGTGCTTTTTCCATATGAGATACAGAATGAACAGATTTGACTATATATCTATATTGGCCAACTGGAAATTCCTCCCTTTTGGAATATATACATTTTTGTCAAAATTAGGATTTTTTTTAAATATATGAAACCTAAAATAACTATAAAATCCTCATAATTAAGTTCAACCATTTCTCTGATCGATATAGCACACATTGGCTTAAAAGTCGCTAGACTTGGTTAGAGTAGAAAATGGTATACTCATTTTTCCTACTACTTTTTGCAATACAGGGTGGTTCAGATCAAACAAGTCAATAGCTTCTAGGGAACGATAAAATTAACATTGTGTGTGTTAATCTAAATCGTTTGAAGAAAAGTAATTTTAACATGGGCCAAATGCACGCGCCATGAATTAATTCATACCCCATGAATATCTAACTGCATTAGATAGTCGAACTACATATTCAGGGATGGGAGGGGCTTCGTTGGTCACGTGCCGAAAGTTTTTTTTTTTTTTTTTTTTAAACATAGGCTCCTCGATCACGCGCTTCGGCGGCGTTGGCGGCCGCTCGCCCGCTCTAGTTGATTGCATTTGTTGCACAAGAAAATGGAATTTACATCTTAGCCAACACTTTTCCAAGAAAAACATTTCAAGCATTAATTGTGATAAGTAAAAAAATTGTGGGTGATTTTCTAGTGTGTTAAAATGATGGCATCATGCCGAATTCACCTTGTAACACTAAGCCTTGGACAATTGATACTGAAACTGAGGCGTTTTAACGTTTAATTGGTAAAAACATTGCATGCGCTAGCTAGAATTTTCATTGGCAATTCTGGTTCGGCTTCCGACATATTAATTCACATAACTGGGAAGATCATTTAAACTGAAATATTACGATCCAAACCGAGTTAACTCAACCGACGGTGACGACCCTAAAAAAAAAAAAAAAAAAAAATAACTATTTTATCTCCAACTCATTGTCTGTTGTTTACACTTCCGAGTGACTCGATCCTGATTGGCTTTGGTGACTACGTAACACGCGTAACTCTGTAGAAGGATACCGCGCATCCCTGACCCACATGGTAGAAAAGCTAATGATACTGTTCGACATTCATGGGGTATGAATCAATTCATGACGCGCTAAATGTTAATTTTATTCCTCCTTAGAAGCTATTAAGCTATTTGATCAGAACCACCATGTATATCCAGAATACTAAAGGGAGTATTGCCTCAAGTTTCCCACTTATAGGCACGTTATTCAAAAGTCCAAAACCTTCTGAAATAGAATCCCTCCATAAAAATGGTATTGAAAGGCTTTTTTCTCTAAACCATCAAAATACCGCTATTACTATTCTCCATTTAAAAGTCCCAAAAAAAATTTTAATTCTTAAAGGCTTCTCAAATATATATTCCAGAAGTCTCATTACTTAGTTTTTATGGCAATAGTTTGCTGGCAAACGATGGTGTGGCGTAGGAGGTAGGCCTACTCCTTTAAATTGAATGCCAAAAAGGCTTCAACTGGTGAAACAGTTAAAAAAACATCATGCTGCTTAAACAAGCAACCTAGGCATAGGCAATACTTATAAGCTATAATAACAGTTTCAATCATACTAACTTATTTTGTTTCATAAATGGTAAAAATGGTGTTAAGCTATATCTGAATATAGTCTCCTCATTTGATATTTAGTACGAATTAAGAAATGCCGAAAGTTTAGAGGGCTCATAGATGTTTTAAGACTTTTTAATGTCACGCAACAAAGTGACGAACTTTGGAACTGGCCACCTATAGTTAGTCCAAAAAAAGGTGAAACTTTATCTTTCCTACAAACTTAGCATTCTTTTGAACATAATATCCTCATTCAACCAATTAGCTAATTAGGCCCAAATTGTAAGAGCTATTTAATCTAACAGAATATTGCGCCGAAATAGGATAGTCCATCCTGGGATGTTTGTCATGACAAATTGGTGAAACAGATTGGATATTTAACATCATCAGCAACCAAGAATACAGGTAAAGCCAGCAGTTCTAAACTTGTTAAGAATTTCTTAACCATAATAAACCATAGTTTTATCATAATCTCCAATTATGGAGAAATCATCGATTGCTTGACGACATTCAATTATAACTTGGCTACTATGATGTTAAAACAGCCTCAGTAGCTTAGTTGGTAATGCGAGTGTGGGATGGTTAGCCAAGAGGTCGGTTGTTCAAGCCCACCTCAAGGCGATCGTCATCTTTTTGTCTTGGGGTAGCACAGATGGATAATTAACATCATTCGCAACCTGGAATACAGGTCAAGGAGTTCTTAACCTTTTAAAAATGTCTTGACCATAATAAACCAGAGAAATGACTATTTTAGACTAAATTGCTGGTAAATATTCGGGCTCTATTAGCTGTTAAGTTGAGAGAGACTATCCTCGGCTTTTTTTGTAGGACCAAAGTTTGGGCCTATATAGCCACTTCGTTTAGTGCTAAACCATGAAAGAAAAATAATACTAACTTTTCTTGGCTCATTTTGAAAGGTGATAAGTTATCAAAGTCAAAACTCAAATCATCTATGCTTTGAACATTTTTTTCCAAAATCATTGGACTCTCTTCAGAGGTTGAATCCTCCCTTTCTTTTAAGTTTGTAAATTTGTTGCCTTGAAGTAATGAAGGGCTGTCAATCATATTATCATCTTGGGTTGAGCTTTTATCCTCCAGTTTTATGAAGTTATCAAAATCCTCATCCATATTCTCGTACGTTAATTTTGTCACTGATAGCGACGTAACTCCACAATGATCTTCGAGTTTTTTAACATATGGAGAACTGTGACAGTTTCTTTTACTTAATCCTTTTGGAGATACATTTTCTCTTGTTCGTTTTTTATTTGAAAATAGTTTCAGAGTTTTATCCTCAATCGGAGTTGGAGGAATTATATCACCCGATAATTCCACGTCACTGTCTGTCTCGTCTTTCATATCATTTTCAGCAAATTGGGGAAATTTAAAGACTTCGTTTTGCAACGGTGTTGACAATACGTGATCAAAATCAAACTCATCATCACTGTCACTTAAATTAATTTCAATTTTACTTTTTTTCGATGATATCGTTGTAGAATTTTGTTTGATAGATACATAGCATTTTTTAATAAAATTGCTTTCACTTTTAGGTGTTTTTGGCACAATATCGATTAAATTAAAATCATCACTGTTGTTGCTAGTGGACTTTTTTGGGAGTTTGGTTGTGTCATTGGAAGCTTCATTTTTCAAGGTTGTATACTGAGGTTTCTTGCTCTATAATATAATCAAATGAATATGAAAATCGAGCATTCATAAGATCGTAATGAAGATTTCATCTAGAGCATTCCTCTTTCATCCGCTGATTTGAATAACTTCACAATGTAAATGTCATATTAGTTAGGGTTAAAAAATTTAGAAGCATAACTTTGATTTACATGGTTATTAAAATTAATATTGTTTTGTAATGACTGTCATATTAATGACCATTGCCCTTAGCATTAGCAATTACAGATAGAGGAAGTTACATCACTCTATATCTATATAAGATGATATTACATGTATCTTTGTTCACTTCGTTCAATTCGATTACATCTCTCACAGTGCTCAGACAATATTCATTTGATAACTAGTTTACTTAACTATAAAGTTATTGTTTTGCATAAAGTCTCGTTACTTCACTACCTAAATTAAAAGCATTCCCCCAACACAATGCATAAACCAGTCTAGATAGCAGACCGTACTGAAAACCTCTCTTTGTACCATGAGCAACACTCATTTAGTATTCAATCGCTAGAGTGGTTGCAAACAGGTCTGCCTTTAATGCGGTCATTACCCTTACTAAAAAAGTCTGATCTTCAAGACTTCCACAAGACTTCTTGACATAATGAAAGGCTTCCCACAAGATCTCTTACGAGTAACTTTTTTCGGTAATCTGGGTAGAACCTCTCATACATAGTTTTCACAAAAGGGGCCAGAAAAAGTTCCCCACCTGCCTTTATTACAATGTGTTCGAGTTCTGTTTGGATCTAATCAGAAGTGCCTGCATTTCTCACTGTTCATGCTTGAATCACAAAGAAACTGGTAACACTGGTGGAATGTAAATATCCCCCTTTAGTGGAAACTATGAACTGTGTTTGTTTCAGAATCTCTCTCATCCACACTGGAAAGAAAATAGCTTCATTGGCAAAGGTAACAGGGCATATGAAGGCTCGTTTTCACTGTTGCGGATCTGCGACAGATTCGTTTCGCAATTTGCGTTGGGTTTGCGGTGTGTCCGATAAACAGGCATGTATTCATGCCAACCTATTTTCACTGCCAAGTGAACAGTTCAAACTCATCACAATATTTGTAAAGAAGAGTATAAAATAATTTCAGCTTTAAAAAATTAAATTAAGTCTTCTTAATCCTAATCGATGTTAGAAAGGTGCAACTTCGAATACCGCAGTTTAGAATATCTTAGGGATAGAATGAAGCTTCGACTTCGGTAATATTCAGCAATTTAGCCGAAGCTTCGCTTCGACCAAAGTTTAAGTCATCTTCGGCCGAATAATGTTTTCCTTTTTCGTGTGCTTTTTGAAAGAAGAAACCAAAAATATTATGTATATAAGCAACAAATAAAACGAATTTCTGACTTTTGTTTATAACTAGTTTTTCCTCTAGGAGACTGACCGAAAATGTTTACGAAGAAAGAAGTTTTTACTTTTAGTTTTACTCTTCCAGTCTCCCTTACTAGTTTTTTCTTCGAGGAGACCGAAAAATCGAAAATATTAACAAAGAAAGAAGTTTTTACATTTAGTTTTAATTTGTTATGGAGTATGGACTGGTCCAGATGACTCTCCGTGTCGAGGTAAAAAGAAAGCATACCATAAGTAGTATTCACTTATTTAAGTACCTTGAAGACAATTATAAATTTATCAATCGAGTAAGTTTAATTAGGGTTTCCGAACTAAGTCCTTCATCGAAAAGAATTTGAACACCATAAAAGTCCAAACGCTTCGAACTATTTGAATTTGGATGCTTTAATTTAAATTATTGTGGAAGAAATAGCTTGTCGGAAGGTTTCGCGAGTGAGGAAGAGAAGGTAAGAAGTTAAAAAGACCTTATACAAAGGAAAGTAAAGAAATGCGACATTCACAAGCAAATTACAAATAATTTAATATTCGGCCGTAGTGGAGATTACCTGCTTCGTTCCATCTCTAGAATATCTAAACTGCACTTTATGAAATTGAAATACAAAATAGAAGGCGATAATAATCACCTTATGCGTGGATTTGAATTTTTTTAATTAACTCCATGAATGGTGCTACCTGATAACCTAACCCTAATAAGTTTGATAACTTCGAAAATATTTGTATATATCTATCATAATACATATCAAAATAAACATAGAAAAATCAAAATTGCATCCAGGAGCTATTCTTGGATATACATAGTTTTCACTAAAGTGATTAACTGCCATTCCCCAGTGTTTGTGAGCGCAAACTGAAGCAGAGAGAAAGGCTAGCAGATCTTTTCTGAACTGCGCTCACAAACCTGCAATGAAAGGCGAGCTGGGTAAGAGGGACATAATTTTCTTTTGCCCCTTTATTGAAACCTATGTACAGGCAAAAAGGGTTCCATTTTATATATATTTACCAAATAGCCCGTTATTGAACTATGACCACTGGGCTTAATTGGTTTAGTCTTGCCCCCATTCTAACCAAGAAATACAAAATAGTTAAGTATCACTTCAATTAAATGAGGTTACTTTCACCTTGGATAAATAATAGTACCCTACTATTATTTATCCAAGCTTTCACTATTTACCATGAAGCTCAGTAAGCTTGTCTGTTTTAGGGGTTTTGACATTTCCTTTGCCACCTAGTAATAAAAAAAAATAAAAATGGGTTGAAACTGAAAGCGTGCATCAAAGATACGTACAGATAATCCAGTGCTTTTCTTCATGATTTACTTTAAAGTATAAAATTATTCATAAGATACTTGGGAAAAGCCAAGTAGTTTTTAAAAAAATTCAACCAGAACTTCGTTCGTCATTTCCCGCGTAAAGAGAAAAGCGCAGAAGAGAAGTTGGCTGCACTGCACAACACTGTAGTGTTGCCAGATTTTTTAAATATTATGGGGCCTTTTGAACATTAAATCCTGGAGGCTCGTCAGTTCGAGACAGAAACGTTTTTGGCGCATCACTTTGGTAGGGTAGTGGATCTAGTTCATTTTTATAAATCTATGGATTGGTTAGATAATGAACAAGAAAGCCGTACAGTACAGGGCTGGAAACGTTGGTAGGGTAGTGGATCTAGTTCATTTTTATAAATCTATGGATTGGTTAGATAATGAACAAGAAAGCCGTACAGTACAGGGCTGGAAACGTACACGGGACCAGTGACTCCTGTAGTCTTTTATTCAAGAGTGGTAAAGTAGTCATTAGCTTCGATGTACATTGATAAAACAGTAATCGGAAAAAAATTGAGCCATGCAATAAACCGTAGTGGGCAATCGCTTGAACATTATTCTAAGAAATTAACGAATTCTGTTCCTGACCGAAACGTCGTCTGCTAAAGTCTATGTTATTATAGAGAGCAGAGAAGGAAATATCCACAGGTCTCTGGACACTGTCCATTTTTTTTTTTCTTTTTTTTTTTTTTCAGTGTTTTGTGAAATATGGACAATATTGAGAGTGGTTGAATCACAACGGAACAGTACAGTCCTTACGCAAGCTCCGCTGATTTGAAATGAGTTTGCTTTCTGTTATTAGTTGTCAAAGATAGCCTTTTCTTTTTCTTCCCACCACTCCTATATTTTATCATATAAAATATAGGAGGCGTTGTTCCCGCAGACCTGCGTAGCGCAATAACTGCTGAACCTATAGGAGGATGAAGGAAGGGGCAAGGCACGACACGAGTATTAAAGTATTCAAAAGTATTCAAAGATAGCCTTAATTCATCAAAATAGTAGAAATACACATGGAGTCAATGGATCATTTATTGGGGTGTAATTCAAAGGGATAATGAAATTTACCAATAGTTTGAAGTCAGATATAGCCTTAATTCACCAAATAGTACAAATATGCAAAGGGTAAATGGTCCAATGGATCATGTATATGGGTGTATTAACTGGTCATTTTTTCTGCAGGTACTGTACATCTTTATTAATAAATTTCCACAAGGATTCACTGCAATTTTAACTTTGACCTTTTTCAGCAAGTTTTGATTTTTAATCCAAAAAGTTTTACATTATAAATGACTAAATTACAGTAATTTTTCAGAGAAAACGAAAAATTAACATTACCGTGTTAAGTACCAGGGCAAATTAATGATTTAGAGTTCAATTTTTATAGCGGGCTTTAAATAATGTATCGTGCCTATTTTAATGCTCCCGAACAATTTGAAATAATATATGAATCTCTCCAAAATTAATTTTAGATAAACCATTTTTGAAAATGCAAATTATTTCAAAAGAAAAGCTATCTACAAGAATTCGAATTCAAAATCTTTGTAAAACTGAAGGAGATTAACAAATTTTGTTTTAGTTCTTGGATCTATTCGTCAGTTCTAATGAATGAGCTTGTGTATAAAAACATTGCTAATAAACAGTTTTTCATTTATTGATTATTTAATTTAATACGTAGTTACTAATGAATACAAACTAGGCTACATTGATCTCAAATGACAGTATTAAGTTCCTAGTTTTATTAAATCTGATATATGGTTGTCGATTATACGTCTAGTTTGATGCTCCAGTCTTTTTCGGTTAAAAATAAATGCTGTATCAAAAGTGGCAATAGCGTGTTCTGAAACACGCATTCCTTTTGTCTGAATCGATTTCCAACCACGCTGCTATTGTGCGCCAAAACGAGGTATTCTTCACCTTTCGAGGTGTATTCCGGCCACAAAATGTTTTCCATCTCACCACTAGCAGAAATGCTTGGATTCCTGCAGTCAAAATTAAATACGAAGTAGATCAAAGCCCTTATTCTTCGTAAATTTCAAATTCCAATAATAAAAAAAAATCTTTTTTTGGATAAAGAAAAGGTAGTTTCTACGTTTGCCACTATTTGTCTTTAGAGGAAGCTTATGAACATCAGGTTTTGTTATCTTTATTTATTAAAATAGGTATCCATTTTTATTAGTCCTATAGAACTAATAACAATGGACCAAATGACCAACATACCCTTATGGAAAAAAGTTAGTCCGCTCTGAAGAGGTCTTCGAGAACACTACAAAAGTCTCGGGGAAGTCTTAAAGACAACTTCTTGACATAATGAAAGACTTCCCCAAGACCTCTTAAGACTAACTTTTTTTGGTTAGGGTATGACTTGAATATAACTTAACATCATTTTATACATCATATGATGGAATTCATGATCAAAATTTTTGTACTGGTAGGTACAACTGTTTCGACTCTGTAACGATGATACTTTTCTATTATTTTGACACCGAATATGCTGAGAGATCAACAATAATGGATCTTATGATTCTGGGTCTGTTGTAAATTAGCTGGCCCCATTTTATTCTCATTGACAAGAGCACCTGAAACCTCAGAGATCGATTTGTTTCATCAGTGTTGGATTAAGTTTCCCCAAAGACATGGTTTAACTATTATCTGTTTATTATGAGTTTTAATTATGCTTGTCCGTTAGAAATGACATAGCCATGGCTCAAAATGTTTGATGGAAAAACCTGCTACAGAAACCTTTCCTGTTAAACTACCATGAAATAGCTAAAGTATGCCTACAATTGTATTTAACAGTGTAATAGAGTCAACATTATCAATCAAAAAATGTAATTAACATACAACACTATTACGTGTTTTAAATTTTACTTACCCAGTACGTGCGAAATTGGCCCAGAAACGCATATACTGCTTTGTGAAAGCCACATCATCTTCAGTCACACCAGTACTAAATTGGACATTCCTAATTTTAGCCAACGGATGGCCAAATACTAATGGCATGTCGAAACCGTGACCGATCCCATACCAAGTTTTGGGAATAACTGAGAGTTTGTACGAATATAAGTAAGTAAAAATTTTCAATTTCTTCTCGTTTGCTTTTTTCGTGTAAGGTTCTAAGAGTCGCTTCATCTTGCAATTAAAGAAAATATCAGAGGCCAAGTTACTCAATATTTCTATTATGATTTGAGGATCCTCAAGGTCTTTGAAAGAACTGGTGTAAAATTGTTCAATCATATCAGCCAATAAAGGGCTCTGCTGAACGCTGGCTTCATTATTGATAAGTTTAGCAATGGCTTGATAAGAAGGTTTGGGTTGTTTGGTGAATATTGGTATTTCGTCAGGTATAATTAAAGAAAGAAATAAAGTTCCTTCATTTTTCGTAACACCCGTTAATATATTGCATTCTTTTATGGTGCCTTGAGAGTAAGACTGATAAGGATGTTCTTTCAAAAACACTCCATCCACCACAGGGTAGAAAACCGCCAAACTGTAACCTAACACAGGCTCATTGTTCAGAATATCTTCTCCGTTGTACTTTTGTAAACAGAGTAGAGTTTCGTTTACCGTGGCCCTCTTGCACTCTAAATAACCAGCCAGAGTCCATCCGAATTCGTCGTTTCTCTCCTTTGGCGCTAAAGCCCAATAGGGGTTAGCAAAACCGCTCATCAATATAGCCCCTGAAATAAGAATGAGTAAGTCAGAGTCAGTCTACAATTCTACAGTACATGTATGAAATTTCATAAAGTTATGCTTTCACCATACTTATGTATTGTATTTTTAGTTTTTTTCTTAATATCAATTTTTTTTACTCATACTCTTACGCTTCATGGTTGGCCAAATCTTAAGAAACTTTAATTAAAAGGCAAAGAGTATCATTCGATTCTTTTCTCTACCCATCCATTTAAAATCTCACCCCGTATACGCTATAATAATAAATTAAGATCTATAATTAGATCTTAAAGAAGTATATATTGCTTCTTCATTGAAGGATGAAGTCGCCAATTTTACAACACTACAATAAACGTCAATTTAACTGATGAAACAAATCCCTTGGATGGTTATTGCATTATTCTTCTGGGCCAGCTAATAAACCTAATCTGGCAAAAAAACTCGTTTCTGTAATGAATAATATTGGTACACTTCTATTAATATAACACCTCTGCCAGAGGTTGCAAATCTTTATCAGAAATCATAATATTAATAATAATAATATTTATTTTGTAACCAAAGTTACTGGCAACCACATAAGGTCAAAGTTTGTGAAGTGTGGTTTGGTTACCGGACGAACAAAAATACACAGATACAATTAAGATAAAAAAGTTCACATTAGGTATAAAAATATATAAAAATCATTAAAACAATTTAGGTATCAAGGTTAAAGGTCCAACTGTTCACAAAGAATTTTCTAGCTTAAATCCCATATACCCGCAGCACTTTTTGTTTAGGGTGATAACTGAAATATGTCTCATTTCTATCATTGCAGTCTGACAGTTAACTGAATTCTAGTTAATACAGAGAATGGTATCAATAGTACACAGTCTCGAATGAACAATTTGACTAAATCCCAGCGAAAACTTGAATCTTTAAAAACCGATGTATTAACTAGGGATGAGCTAGTTCGAGTCATTAACTAACCTAACCTTACCCAAAATATTTCAAGAGGGACGGAACAGACTAGCCCGACGAATTTACTACTTGAAGTTTAAATGATTAACTAGTTGGAGGGATGGGCTTGTTTGAGGAATTAACTAACCAAACGAACTATACCTAAAATATTACAAGAGTTGGAGGGATTAACTAGTTTGAGTAATTACTCTATCCTAACTTAAACAATTTTAATAAGTTTAAATTAGTTTAACGGTGACTAAAAATGTTTAAAATAAATTTATTCAAAACATGAATTAAATCAGGATAAAATAATTTTTTCGAAACACAATTATATCAGGATAAAATATTTTTCGAAACACAATTATATCAGGATAATCGTGAATTTTAAAAACCATTGTGTCCACGGAAATTTACTACAAATTTTAAATAAATAGAGACAGATACTTCGTGGGTAATTTTATTTGAGAATGTTAATATTTTTAAAAGCTTAAACGATTTTAAAAAATTTTTACATTGCAAGCTTTCGGGCCGAAGCCCCTTCTCAAGCGATACTGGTGACCAATTCCGAAAAACATTCTACAATTCACCTCGGTGGGCGTTAACAAAGATGACAGCGTTTTACCGATTACGGTAAAACGCTGTCATCTTTGTTAACGCCCACCGAAAGGTGAAAGCTTGCAATGTAAAAAATTTTTAAAATCGTTTAAGCTTTTAAAAATATTAACATTCTCAAATAAAATTACCCACGAAGTATCCGTCTCTATTTAAAATTTATATCAGGATAAAATATTTTTCGAAACACAATTATATCAGGATAAAATATTTTTCGAAACATAATTAAATCAGGGTTAAATCCTTTTATTCCAAACACAAAATAAATTATGATTGTGTAATTTTTTACTATGATTTAACCATACAAGAGTGTACTCCTAACAGTATGGCAGATAATTTCTCTCTTCAGATAATTGCCAAAACGAGAAAAAAGTTGCGAGAACACTCGCACCTTGCCTTAATTTAGTTTGAAATAAAAACTGCATCAAGGAAACGCTAATTGCAAGTGAGAAGTGAGATAATTTCTCGCTTAAATGAAATAGGGCCTTTAAATTCTAAAAGTTTCAAATATTAAAATGAATCTCACCTTGAAAATAATCCCAACTGGATGGCGCCACAAGGTGAAAATTGACACTAGCCGATCCAGCGCTTTGCCCAAAAAGAGTGACCCTTTCTGGATTTCCTCCGAAGTTCTCGATGTTTTCGTGAACCCATCTCATGGCCATCTGCTGGTCGAGCAATCCAGCATTGCCAGGAACGTCTTTGTCATCCAGAGACATGAATCCCAAGGCGCCAACTCGATAGTTGCTTGTCACCACTATAACATTTTCCTCAGTGGCCATGACTCCACCATCATATCCACTACAAGAGATGCTCCCGAAGAAGAAGGCTCCCCCGTACAAGAAGAACATGACAGGTAGCTTTTCCAAAATGCAATCCTCACACGTTGGGACCCATATGTTTAAATACAGGCAGTCTTCACTGAGTAACGTTTGACTGATATACGGTTGAAAGGTTTTAAGGTTTTTCAGAATAGTTGGAACTTTTTGGAAACAAGAATTTGGATATTCCGTAGCGTTCAGAACGTCAGTCCATTTCTCGGGTAATTGCGGTGCCCTAAATCGCAGTTCCTCAAGAGGTGGTTTAGCAAAAGGTATCCCCAAGAACTCTTTCACATTTTTTCCATTCGGGGCTTGGTTTAATCTCCCCCTTACTTGCCCGTAATTCGTATTTACTATATTTGCATTAACATAGTTTTGTAGGATTACCAAGAAAGTTGTTACGTTGAAAAAAGTTAATACATTCATCCCTGTAAATAATAAAAATGTAGTTTAATCAAAATTGAATGTTTCTAAACTTTTGCCTACATCACCAGCTAAAATTTAATTTATAGATTAATAATTGTATGACCTTAAAATATGGCCCGTAAGCCAAACATCTTCAGTTTATAGCAGAGTAGATGGTGCCTTAAAAGTATATTTTTCCTAAATCCCCAAACCAAAATCCCAACAAATAATGTTAAGTATACAAAATCCATCCAATCACAAACTTCTCGGACATAATTCACCATCTGCTTCTTGTCTTGACTGTATTTAGTATGTTGGGGTAACATGGGATGATACTACTACTCCTAATTAAGTATTACTAATTAAGATTCTCTTAATAGAAAGGAAAAAAAAAAAATTATAAAGCATTACGCCTGACGATAGCTCATAGGATAGTTTATCATTAATTCCTTGGGTATCTTCCTTAAAGAAAAAGTTATAGATAATATTTTCTTCGGCTTAAAGCAATTCAAATACTTTCAGAAAGGGCCTAGCCGGATAAGATAGTGAAAACTGCCTTTGAACGAATCGAAACAAAAAAAATAGTCCCATAATGAGCATGACTAATGGTGGTCATGTGCAAATTTTCAGCTCAAAAGATGCGCACATAACCTCAAAAACACATATGTGTTTTTTCGTTTTTTGGCGATATATACATAACTAGCTTTAACCTATACTCATAGAGATTACAATTCAGATTTGTACTTACTGAAATTTCAGCCTGATTCAGTTGGGAAAGAGGAACCGCGGAATAAGGACCAATTTTTCATTGGGGAAATGTAACCTACACTGACCAATGAGAGTTTTGGCAAAGGCTAAATACACGAGTGTTCGTAATTTCGCTGTCAATAGTTTTTTTCCATATTTAATCCATTTCTTTGGAAGTGTAAATAAACTTGTACCACACTTTTGGTGCAATTTACACCCTTCTACATAAAACTATTTATGGTTTTATTGCTCTAGGGGTAGAAAAACTTTTTTTTTTTTTTTTTTTTTCGAAAACGCTAAATTTTACCTTCACAATTTTTGGTATACTTCTAAACCATGGGCAGAGAATTCAGAAAAAAATAATTTTGAAAATCGATGATGAGCTATTTTCAAGGTCAAGGGTCGTGTTTAAAATCACTATTTTTCAATGTCAATTCCGAGACAGTTTAAAACGAAGTTTTTTTTCGAAAAGAGCTCCCCATTACCTTTAAAATGAGACCATTTGAGTCTTTTTATCTCAACTAGTAGCTGAGAAAAACAAGGTTCCGTAGGGGGTCAAGGTCATATCTCCAAAAAGTGGCCAACTCATAACTCCAAAATTATTGAACGGATCTTCTTCAAAATTGAGGTCTATGGTTCAAGTTTTCATTAAAATTTTAAAAAGTAGGGTAGACCAGGTAGTAAAATATGTGCTGGAATTACCCAATTAATCTGTCATGGGAAACATTTGATTTGATTCAAATATTCAAACACTAAACCCAACAAATTCCCATACAGAGTACCGACTACATAATACACCCGAAAGACTTCCCCTTTAACCCAAAAGCAGTTTCAATAAGGAATTTTATCCTACAAATATTTTTACTAGATAAGTATTTATAAGTAAGTATCCTATTTCTTGGGAGTTATATCGTAGGCTGTATAAGGTTAGGTTAGGTTTTCAGTGAAATATGAATTGGGTGGAGTTGGCTAAAACGTGATTAGAGAAATGGTGATTGGGTTACAGGTTTTGGGTGGAATGGAGGTTAACCACTCACATACCCCAACTGATTATATCAAAAAATTATCTGGTTTCGGTGAAGAGGATTTGGGTGCGAGGAACATCCGAAGTGGTGAAGATTGACTGCCGAATATTTTTAACAAACATTTTAAGGTTAGAAAATCTAGTTTTATATTTCGTCGCTAACAAGCTTAACCTAACCCTATAACAAAAAACGTCGTGAAATGGGTGTGGTGTTAATAGAGTGCAGGCAATGATTAGTTAAATGCTCTCTTTATTATTTTTGCACTCGCCAGGAGTTGCTCCTTTTACTTAATGGAGACTTTTTAGAGTGCTCCAGGCGCAACCTGATCTGAATTAGCATGTTTTAGTTCAACTTATTATGCCTTCTAAGATAAAATTTCGTTACATGGTTTTGCTTATTACTTTTAAGCTGAACTTTTAGGAATAAATAATATAAGTTTTACTGAAAAATCCGATTTATATAAAGTTTTCTAAAACTTTTCTAAAACCGATAAAACAATGTTTCTTGTTGTTCTTAATCCAGCAAAAAATTTAAATATGAATAATAACTCACTTGGTTCCTCTCAGCAGTACTTGACAAACTAACAAAGGTTTTCAATAAGACAAATCTTATGAACCTTTTATATTTCTAAAGGTCGTTTCCTCTAAGAAAACCAATTAACAATCAATTTGCATTCGAAACAAAGCGTAATTATCACAAATTATTTTATGGTTGAAAATAATTGCACAAAATTTACCTGTTAAGTAAATTCGTTGTATTCACATAGAATGTTAAGTTTTATGGACACTAAAGAATGTCTTATTCAATGAAGTACCTTAAAGGGAAACTTGGAGCTAATAATGGAACAGCTTTGAGTTTATTTTCGGAACCACCATGCCAAAAAACATATTCGAGAATTGTTTCAGAATTTTTAGACACATTTTTGGTGTTTAAATTAATTTCCGAAGTTTGGTAAAATTTAAAAAAAAGTAAATATAAATTCGGGCATCATACTATTTGAGTCTTCATTAGCGCTTGTAATGTCCTAACATTAAAAGAATAGGCTGGCATTTGATGCCTAAGACCTTGGGAGGCAAGCGCCTGTCTATTCTTTTAATGTTAGGATATTACAAGCAGGGTAATTCCATATGGTTTCACCTAGGCATGCAACCATGGGTCGGCAGATCCTAATGAAATTTGGTACACTTGTTCTATGCTTAAAAAACTAGGATTCCCACATCTTAAGATGAAAATAAGAATAATTGAATTTTTGGCGAAATTTAGAGTAAACCCCCAAGATTTATAGAACGTCAGGGAAAAAAAATTATACTCTTGCGAAAATACCATATCTTACTGGCGCTTCAGTTGATTCTTTGGAATTCACTCATGTTTATACAGTAAAATGCGAGGAATTCGATGGTTAATTATCTCGAAAATGGTCTACCTCTTTTAGTTTTTTGGTTTTTATTTTTTTTTTTTTAATTTCGCAGGGGGTCCTACACTGTGATCTGTGACGTCATGTGGCCCAACTTTAAAAATTTTTATTTTCGCTTTAATCAAGACCCCGAAGTCACATCTTTCACCTAGTATATGTTTTGGTTCTTGGTATTTGTTTCGTATTTAACTGGTAATCAAAAACAAAAGTTTCAAATTTTTGAAATTTTTATGTTTTTTTACATTTTATTATACATACAAGGTGTTTCGAAAATGGTGGTAGGACTGAGTTACAGAGGGGTCTATGGGCCATTTTAAGACGAAAATGTTCTATGACGTTTTGTCGTACGGAGCGCCGTTTAAAAGTTACGAAATGAATCATGCACCGATGACCCCTTAACGTACATTATTAAACGTATACGGAACACCCTGTATGTATAATAAAATATAAAATAAATATAAAAATTCCAAAAATTTTAAACTTTTGTTTTTGATTACCAGTTAAATACGAAACAAATACCAAGAACCAAACATATACTAGGTGAAAGATGTGCCCTTGAGGTCTTGAATAAAGCCAAGATAAAATTTTAAAAAGTTAGGCCAAATGACGCTACACATTGTAGGACCCCCTGCGAAATTTTAAAAAATTGAAAACGAAAAAACTAAAAGAGGTAGACCATTTTCGAGATGATCATCAGATTCCTCGCATTTTACTCTATAAACATGAGTAAATTCCAAAGAATCAACCGAAGCACCAGTAAGATATTGGTATTTTCGCAAGAGCATAATTTTTAAATTTTAGCCAACTTCAGAAATTAATTTATACACCAAAAAAAAGCGTAAAAAAACTATGAAAAAATTCTCGAATAAGTTTTTTTGGCATGGTGATTCCGAAAATAAATTCAATTGCTGTCCCATTTTAGCTCCAGGCCTTCCTTTAAAGGTACACTTTTCTAAAACTAAAATGCTATTTATTTTTCTACAACCAGAAATGTTTTTCTAAAACCGGAAATATTTTTTTTCGAAAACCGGAAATGTTTTTCTAAAACCGGAAATATTTTTTTTCGAAAACCGGAAATATTTTTTCTAAAAGCGGAAATATTTTTTCTAAAAGCGGAAATATTACCCCATGCTCAAAATGTCAATAAAATAACCATTATTGAATTCCAATTAAAAATTTGAATTTAGATAATGTAATAGTACTTATGTTACAATTACAAATGACTTATCGACAAATTCTCTGTACGGCTTTCAGCCAAAAACACTCAATGATAGAAAAATGAGGAAAGATAAAAAAAAAAACATATTCTTATGGTTTACAAATTATGATCATAAGATAGTAATATTCACGTGTTTCTTCCCTTAACAAAACCTTTTCAGATGTTTATACCTATAATAATGAACATTAACAGTGTAATCGGTTTTTGCATAGGACAGAGCCTCAAGCCAATGATAGAAAATTTTAACAGGAAAAATAGAGGATTCCTCTACCAAAATTATATATCACTAGTTTTAGACTGCAATAAAAGGAAAAATGGTAGTACTAGTAAACCTTGAAAGGGAGTTTTGCTTCCTAATATACTAAAGATTGCTGAAACCATTTTACAGAGTTCAATCATGAATTAATGAAGTACTGGAGGGTTTAACATTAACATGGGATGTAATGGACTGATCTCTGACAAAAAATAGGCCAGAAAAAAGGCTTAAATTTTTTAAAAGTGCTTGTGGAAATTTACTGATCATGTCCAAAAACATAGGGTTTTATGGGACCATTTGTGAAATTAGAGGATTAAAAAATTTAAGGAATTGTAGGACCTCTTGCAGCCCTGTTTTTGGTGCAGTCTGAATTGCTGTAAATTACAAAAGCTTGCCGGTGTATGCATTACAGGAGCCATGAGAACTGCCCCCAGGCTTCTCTTGAAATTCTCATGAATATTCTTCCTCTACATTTATAATAGAGGAAATGGCTTTTATGGGTGACTATAGGTTATTGCATAATGGGTGGTAGCAGTCTACAAATTGGGAATGTAGCCACGCCAAGTTATACCGACAATATTCTAATCATTTATCCATTTTATCAATAGATTCTGACAAAATGGTCACATAATTTTACTTTAATAAGACCTTCAATGTGAGCTTTCCTTCCTGCACTGATTGGTCTCTTGGAAAGATTTGTGTAATAAAAGGCGATTTAGTCTGGTTCACTGATTAGTCCAGGTCAATCTTTGGCGTCTGTGCTTAGGTCTATTTCCAAACTGAAAGTGTTTAATCTAGTATCTTTCAGTGTGAGATATTTATCATATGCTTCTGTGTTGACTAGAGTTTCAAGAACTATTGCTGCAAGGTTATTCAGATTTTCTCAGATAGCCAAGCTGCTCTTAAGGCTATAAATCTAATATGGTCAGACTGGTGAGAACATTAGTCTTGGACCCATCTTTTTCTGCCAACATGTCGTTGTAATATAGGAATATTTTGAGATAAAGTTTTTCACAATACCTTTCTATACTGTATCCACCTATATTGTAAATATATGGCTCTATCTATGCTGTGAATGTCCGTCTATATAATGCGTATTTGGGTGATATCTTGGTGAAAAACCTTTGTCCTATGTGGAATTAAAAAACTTCTTTTACTCGCCACAATGGTCAACTCTTTTGAAGCTATGTACTGTTTTCATATAAATTTAGTCAGTAGTTTTTGCACTAGAGGGGTCTGCAAGAAAAAGAGAAAATATTTTATTACTACGATTATAAGTAAACTAATTCATGCGCCATATATCTGTAGGATGAATATAAATTTAGCGAGTGTGGGCGTGAGTTAGACCTCAGTGGCACGATTTTATAATCGACGATTAAGACTTTGAGGGACATATTAGCGCCAAAAATGCGGCATGTATAATAAACAAGACAATTGGGTAGTTTTACCCTTTGTTTCAATAAATGTTTATGCTTTCATTGTTTATCTGGTTGCCTGTACAAGCAAAGCTCTTCAGAAACAATTTTGAATGGCTAAGTACTTAGAATTCTGGACGCCAGAGGACTATGCCTGGTTTCTCTGACGTCACACTGCCTTCACCTTTCTGACAAGGTCTCATTAGGAAAATTAGCTAATTGTCATACTTATAGAAAATAAGTTAAAAACTTATGATATAAATATACAGATCAATAAATGAAAAAAAAAAATAAATAAAAAAAAGCCATGAACCTTACAAGTTTAAGGAAATTTTCATACACTGCAAACTCACTTGTATTCCAAGGCATGAGCCTTCATTGTATTTCCCAGACCAAATTTGTCAGCAAGGTTTGAATAAAGATTTTCACAATGTTGATCAGGTGTAATTTTTGAAAAAAATCTTTATTTTAGAAAAATTGGGGTGACGATTTTGGGTGTTTTAAAATGAGGACTTGAACATTCTTTGCTGACAATTAATTTCAGCAACGATCAACTATGAAGAGTTCAGCCTTTGATTTTATATAGTATGAGTATATACAGTGTAATCAACAGTTTAAAATGCATAACGTGTACGAATGTCTTCTAGTTTCTTTGAAACCTAAAAATATTTCATAGTAAAGTTAAGACTAAACTTAACTCGTACGGAATTTTTTAAATATGTTATTAAAATGTCCAGAGCTACTGAAAAAAAACCTCTTTAGATTTAGATTTTTTTGGTAAGTTATATATTCTCTGAACATAATAATCCAAATTTAAATTATTATAGGCACTTACTTCGCTTGGATTTCTGTCAAGGTCTTCCGCTATACTCTTTTGCTTCATTGGCTCCAGAGAATTAAACTGTTCGCACAAATCTCCGTCAATAACGTTCTAGAAATAGTTTCATCGTTAACAGCAAATAAAAATTTCCTTCGTTACATTTTAACTTACTTTTACTGGAAAATAGTATGACCTATAAGACAAGTGTTCTCTACCGCATAATGGTGGGTTTTCCGATCTAACATGCATTTCCAGGTGTTGAAAGAAGTCATGATCCTAAAAAATGGAATTTTAAAGGTTAAACGGGAGTTAGAATTTCATTCGCGGCTTCCTCTCAATCTTACTTCGTGGGAAGTAAATGGTACCATAACTCCTACTGAACCAGAGACGGTAGTATAAACTAGGGACTCCGAACCACCGGGTATCAGAGTAGCTTTTTGTAAAGACAAAATCACCTCTCCAATGTGAAAGTTAGCCACGACTTCAGCTTTCTGGGAGGAGCCTCCTAACCATCCTCTATCCCACAAAGCTTTGACACCAGTTGGGTCTTCATCAACTTCGTCATTTATCATTGATGGTAAACGAATCTACCAAGATTGGATTTTAATAAAGTTTATCTCGAATGATTTGTTAGCCCAAGGTTTGCACTTACAACAGAAATGTTTCCAAATTTATCAGCACCGGCGATAGTGTCAAAGTCAAGAAGGCAAGCTGCCGTTATCCATCTGGGATTGCTATCA
Organism: Odiellus spinosus; assembly: GCA_963920705.1. NCBI lineage: Eukaryota > Metazoa > Arthropoda > Arachnida > Opiliones > Phalangiidae > Odiellus > Odiellus spinosus. The sequence continues at coordinate 19,488,986 of OY987225.1, forward strand.
TCGGCAAATATCAGAAGATGATTTTCTTGGCGTTTGTAACGCAAGAAGAAAAAGCTTTCTTGGACATCGCTGACCATCACCCTATTTCCAATGGCATGAATCGTAACAATGTAGTTTGCTAAATGCTACGAATAAAAAATAATAAATTCAAGATTGGCGATTAAAAGCAGCCATCATTCAAATATTAATGGACTAGGGTTTGTGTTTGGCTTTTACAATTCAGTTTATATCCAGCACTCTACTATAAAATCCTCACTCGTGGTCCACATCCAATATCTAGGAGCATGTGGACAACACTTATCTTATTGATCAATAAAAATTATGGTTTAAGTAGTGAATTTTGGGGTGTATAGTAGAACAAGAATAAATCATTAACCAAGCCTTATCCTAGCCAGTGGCGTTTTGCGAAACTTAAAAGTATAGGCGTGTTCGGGATTCATGTATCGCCCTCTCTGAAGAGAGTAGGAATCTCTCATTGAATTAAAATTGGGCTTGAACAAGATGAAAGCTGGAATTATATTTTTATTACAGCTTATATTTATGCCTTAACATTAATAGTGGTCCTAATTTCATTTCCTCGCACTTTCCGAAACGTTTTCATGCTAGGCACAAACCTTGACGAGTATGCTGGTCTCCACCAGTCTTCATTTGACACGAAAACAAGACGAAGCTCAATGGAGTTGACGCTGTGATGTAGCCTTATAGGGAGTCTCTTATTTTGACAAAGCGTTAGGGCTATTCGTAACTTACAATAACTTTAAATGTGTTTCATAGTTTTAATTACAGCTTCCAATGTTCAGACTCTTAATTGAAGCGCAGCAGAAGTTTTATTGTAGGTTTGTGCAAGATTGATAATATTAAATGTAACTATTAGCAACAGTAAATAGAAGAGTCTGTTTCTTCCCTAAAATGCCAGGATGCCTGGGGATATGGAAAAGCGCTAGACTTGCTTCAAACCCCCCTCCTAGAATAACCGAATCATCACGGAGCGAAACTTAGTTCGAATGAGAGTTTATTTATCCCAGCGTCGTCTGCTTATTTCTCGTTTTATTATGGAGGGGACGCAACGTGCTAATATTGACGGGTATTCCTCAGGGATTACATGACCAAATATCTCAATTTAGCTTCCAGAGCGTGTTAACTGACCAAGGCTTAGAGTTGATACGCTTATGACATCATCAGTTTGTACGGGTTTAAAGTTAAATATTTAATAAAAAAATTTACTTGGGTGCCCTGATTTGTCCGCTTAAGTTTAGAATCAAGCATCACGTCGCGTTTTTCAGCCATAATTATTTAACACGATAGTTCGTTTTTGGCGGTTCGAAGTTTCCGACTCCCGATATATTACCATCGCTTTTATATAACCGGAAACGCAAGCCGTCGGCGGAGGATTTTTTTTTCTCTCTCGCTCTCTAGTCTCTACTCATGATCCTTTGCAGCGGAAGTATGAAACGTACAATCTCAAGAAAAGATTACTCATTTCTTTCAGCTACGCTTGGTTACTCCATTTTAAGGGGGGAAAGAAGCATCAAACAATGCGCGATGCATTAGCAACGCTTAAATTCAAGGGAAGAAACAGACTCTCCTATTTACTGTTGCTATTAGTTAATCCCTACTAAACGATACAAGTAATAATTAGTGATTATAATATGAGAATTATATTAAAGTAATAAAATAGTATAGTTCATTCCTATTAGTGGTCGGGAGTGAAGCGAAAAAAATATCAACTATTAGGTGGAGGGTCATTCCATATGGTTTCACCTAGGCATGCAACCATGGATCGGCAGATCTTAATGAAATTTGGTACACTTGTTTCTATGCTTAAAAAACTAAGATTCCCAGATTTTAAGATGAAAATAAAAATAATTGAATTTTTGGTGAAATTTAAAGTAAACCCCCAAGATTTATAGAACGTCTGCGAAAAAAAATTATGCTCTTGCGAAAATACCAATATCTTTCTAGCGCCTCGGTTGATTCTTTGGAATTTACTCATAATTATAGAGTAAAAGGCGAGGAATCCGATTGTCATCTCGAAAATGGTCTACCTCTTTTAGTTTTTTGTTTTTAATTTTTTTAAATTACACTGTGACGTGTGACGTCATGAGGGCCAACTTTTAAAATTTTTATTTTCACTTTTTTTAAGACCCCGAGGTCACATCTTTCACGTAGTATATGTTTGGTTCTTGGTATTTGTTTCGTAACTAATTGGTTATCAAAAACAAAAGTTTCAAATTTTTGGGATTTTTATATTTGTATTATGTACAGGGTGTTTCGAAAATGGTGATAGGATCGAGCTCCATTGGGTTCTATCGGCCATTTTAAGACGAAAATGTTCTATGACGTTTTGTCGTACGGCGCGCCGTTTAAGAGTTACGAAATGATTCATGTGCGGATGACCCGTATACTCAATGCTAAAATCAATTTTTATGAAGCGCGTGCTTTTAAACGTATTTTATCATTCAGTAAACGTTTATTAATATACGTTAAGGGGTCATCCGCGCATGAATCATTTCGTTACTCTTAAACGGCTTCCCGTACCACAAAACGTCACAGAACATTTTCGTCTTAAAATGGCCGATAGAACACAATGGAGCTCGATCCTATCACCATTTTCGTAAGATCCTGTACATAATACAAATATAAAAGTCCCAAAAATTTGAAACTTTTGTTTTTGATAACCAATTAGATACGAAACAAATACCAAGAACCAAACATATACTAGGTGAAAGATGTGACCTCGGGGGTCTTAAAAAAAGTGAAAATAAAAATTTTAAAAGTTGGCCCTCATGACGTCACACGTCACAGTGTAGGACCCTCGCGAAATTTAAACAAATAAAAAACAAAAAAACTAAAAGAGGTAGACCATTTTCGAGATGACCATCGGATTCCTCGCCTTTTACTCTACAATCATAAGTAAATTCCAAAAAATCAACCAAGGCGCTAGAAAGATATTGGTATTTTCACAACAGCATAATTTTTTTTCGCTGACGTTCTAAAAATCTTGGGGGTTTACTCTAAATATCGCCAAAACTTCAATTATTTTTATTTTCATCTTAAAATCTGGGAATCCTAGTTTTTTAAGCATAGAAACAAGTGTACCAAATTTCATTAAGATCTGCCAATCCATGGTTGCATGCCAAGGTGAAACCATATGGAATGACCCTGGAAACCTTCAATGGGTTATTGGGAGAGGTGGGAGGGGGGTTGGTATCATACTTCATTTTGATGCCTCAACGAGGTTTGGCCAATTTACCTACAGCTGGCGCAAGTATTTTTGGAATTGATTAACAATCTATCAGTTTCAACAATTGGTTTGGGGATTGGTTACAATTAACTTGGTTCCATCCCTTTAAGAACTGAACCAAATATCACAATTTCAGTAATAAGGAATTATATCACATATTTTATATTACATTTTAATATGAAATTATCAAGCAGAAATATCATTAACTGCGCTTCTAGATCTTGGGTCATACTCAGTTTCAAAATCATATGTAGTGTTAAATGAAGAATTGAAGACCGCCTATTTTAACTTCTAAGGAAGATAACCCACTGCTTTTGAATTAACATCTTAATTTATCTTAAAATAGCTCCAAATCTTTCTCCTAACCCTAAACTAAAAGTCTGTCTGATATCTTTCAAATTTACAGAAACAATTTATTTTGTTTCTGACTCTCATTGAATAGAGTTTTGGCGTCCCCTCAAAATTTGGGTATTGATTTTAAAATATATTCGAAGCCAATACGGATATGTGGGTCAAATCTGTTAATAACCAATCTGTTATCATTAAGGCTAAAACTTTACAATACAGTGAATATAGAAGCAACTCACTTTGTTTTCACATTTTCTTAGTAATTTTTTCTTTCCAAAGTCATATATCCTCAATATTCGACCAACGCTGATAAGAACTCTTCCTTGAAATGGACAAAGGGCACCAGGGACGTCTTCGGTAGGTGTTACGTGTACTAATTCAAGTTCACGACCTTCATTAATAAATCTATACGTATGCACTGCTCCACCAGTTACTTGTCTTGGACAGAGAATCAGATCTTTGCCAACACCAACTAACAAAAACCATTCGTCCGAATGAGCCATGAACTTAACCATACAAATACTGTAAATTACAATAAAAAATTATCAAAAACAGCCAGATGACAATTTCAAACGAAATGATTTACCTGAAAGCGCCTTCATTTTGCTCCAAAGGAAGTTTGAAGATGGTTTTTCCATCAATAGGATCCATGACTCTTATTATGGAAGCCCACATTCCAGTTCCAGCTTTGGGGGCTCCAAACGCATTTTCAGGTAGATTTTCACTTAAAAACGCAGCCGCCATTTCAGCCGCAAGCTCTTGTTCATCTTCACCAGCCGCTTCAACCATTTCCTGAGAGAGTATGATTAAATTACTTCCCCTTTAAAAGAATCTAACCGTCAACAAAAATATACCTCAGCCATCTGCTGCTTTCTTTGTTGTTTAATTTTTTCAGTGTAAGCATTATGATCAGTTTCAATAATTATTAAGTATCCAGTTTCAGGATGAATTACAAATTTTCTGGGTGTATATTCCAACGGAGTGGATATTTGATTAAAAACAGCTCCTAACTTTTCCAGAGCCAAAATTCTTAGGGTATTGGCGGAAATGGCTACAATTCCTTCGGGACATTGTTCTGATGAGAATCCGGACGCATATTCCAGAGTTTCGTAGGATAAGGGAGTCAAATGAAATCGATTCTGATAGTAGTAACTGAGCCACGATCGACTAGACATGGCCAAAACCTATACCGAAATAAAATGTATTAAATATTCTCGCATTTAAGAGGTATCTAAATGAAATACAAAATTACTTACAGCGTCATTGCCTTGCATTTTGACTTTAAACAATTTCACAGCACGAGACCCTAAATAACGCGTTCTAGTGTCAGACAAATCTCCAGTAACTTGATCCAATACGGTCCTCAGAAGTACACCATTCTGTAGACCAATATTTAAATATAGAATTCCTTGACTTCTTCCATCACCTACTTCCTGACCACCCATTTCAACAATGGATAGTGATTCAGGTGTGGCCGGGAGGGCTTGCATACTCAAGGGTGAGAGACAATCCTATAATAAAATGAAACTAGTTTAGGATAAAGATAGTTTAAGGTACATTAATAGGGTTCATACACATTTGGAAAACCAATTTTGGTTTAGCTTTTTCCTACAGATTTTCCCTAATATTTCCAGGTATGAAAATCTATGAATTTTGCCGATTAAAATCGTATGAACTTTATAATGTTCATAGTTCAGAAATGATCCTGATTAATGCCAGATTTATGCAAGTTTGCTATTGATTTATATCTCTTTAACCCTACGGGTTTAAGAAATAGGCCTAGAGTGGCATAAAAAAGTGGTAGGGAAGAAGGATAAAATTTGTGAGTGGGAATAGGAGTATGGTAGTACCCCTATAGATGGCCTGCATGGACATTACTATGGACTAACGTAGAAGGCTAGCATCTCATCATCTGACTGAATATAATCATCTTGCTGGTAAACCACGACCATCACCTCGTCAGCAGTATCCTTACTTATCTGTAGTATAATTCATCCTTTGAATATACCAGAGTGCAAGTCAGGTACCCTCAAACCTAGACTTGTAAATTGTCAGGAAGCTGCCTGATCTTTATATGAATGTTAAAATATATTGATAGTACTGTCATACTTATTATGGACTTCAAAAATTATCTTTGCTTTAGAGATGTTTTTATATTTCAATGTAAAACCTTCTTGGTAATCCAATACCTAAACTGGGGGATCCTGGCTAATTATTCAATTTTTAGTGCATTCGGCAAGTAGGGGTACCTAATTTAAATAATCTCTGTAAAATAGCTACAAGTTTCAGTGATATTTTGACAACATTCAAATTCCCTGATTTTACCTAGCCTTCCAGGTTTGTATGAACCATGAATAAATACTTACAGATGGATCCAAAGAAATGACCCTGACAGTATTGTCAGAAAGACCAACAGCCAAGAAACGAGACCTTTGCTCTCCACTTGGAACGCTTGCTAAAGCCATGCAAATCACATCAGAGGACATTTCTTTACGATCAGTGTATTCATTTAATTGACCAGTCTGAAACACAAATAAAATGATTTTGAATTAGAGAGTATGACTCAATCTACTCCCATCAATACTAAGGTTGCCAAATAATTTTCGTCTGTTTGAATTTCTTAAACTTACCGGATCCATTTCAAAATAGACAAGTTCTCCACCAGTCAGAGCGATAACAACTTGACGTTGATTAACTGCACATTTCACGATAGTTTTCTTCCCAGGCGTTCTCCATTCATTTACTCTCTTATCAGCTCTAATATGGCGAATACCCTCCGGATATACCTGAAGATAGCCTCAAAACTTAGCTAGATTTCTAATATAAATTATATTTCTTCATTAAAAATCTTACTTGCACAAGAGCCTCGTCTCCAATTTGTGCGCAGGACAAGGTTGGTGTTGTTCCCAAGAAACCTGAATCCGTAACTTCTTCAACAGTTTCACCGATGGAAAGTACCAAAGTGGCATTAACGAACGATACGATAATGTATGCGTCAAAGTCATCTAGTAAATAGAAATCAATATAAGATTGATAAACAATGAAATCACTATAATATACCGTACCATCACACTTTTTTTTGACAGTCCATACTGCATTTGGATTACCAGGAAGTTCTGACACGGCCATTTCAGAAACTTCCAGACCATGCCTCAGAACTCTCATAGACGAACGAGGTCCTCTACCACAAGCTACGTATAGTTGAGGGGTATCCTCATTCGCTAAGTCAGCAATCTGACAGTGCATGATGGGGGAAAGGGATTCCAGCTCATCAACCAAAACCAGATTCTTCAAAGGTCGGGGAGCGAAAAAGAATGTATCACCTTCCTCCAGTGGCATGGCACTGCTGAACTCTGGTTCATCATCATCATCACCCAGATGAGCAATTTGATAAAGACAGCTATTAGAAAATAAATTTTAATGATTGCTTAATACTGAGCTATGTTTTATTTCTTGCGATGGGAGAAAATAGTGACTGGTACCAAAATTTTCAGGAATATTCTAATAAATAATCAATGATATGGAACGCGCACAGAGCAATGTAACTTTTGCGCTCAAATGTTTTCCTCATCACCACGTAAATGCGTTTAAAACATCCACACCCATTTCCAGAAACAACGGAGCCAATTTAATACAATTCCCGCCAAAGAATTTCTTCTGTCTTATTCCCAAATACGCCCTTGCAGTTTCCCCTCAAACTCTTCACTCGAGATAAACAATTTTAAAAAAGTTGTCAATTGGAGAATTGTATCTTGATGAAGGCTGTAAATTTTTTCACCATTTCTATTTCATTTAGGGTATTGCAGTGAAGGAAAAGATTTGCAAATCATCAATTAGTAAATGATAAGAAAATATTAGAATAAAGAAGTAAAATAAAAATAGAAGGCTCTTTTCTTGATATCCATAAAGAAGATGGAATGCTATCAAAATGGCACCAAAGAGCAAATTCAAAAACATTTAAATTTAGGATAAATTATCCTTAACAGGTTCTCCCTCTTCAATATCCTACCACATAATAAGAATAAATAAATACACGAGAATTCCCAAGTTATAATCATAAACTGGAACCAAAAACTATGAATTTAGAAGAATGAACTGTATACAAGTATATGGTCTAACGAATTTTTTGACATTTATTTGAAAATGAACTAAATTTAAATAATAAAAAAGTTTAGCCGGTTACAAATAACATTTTCATTTTCCCACGGTCCAACCAGTCACATAAAGGTCTGACAGTGGTCCTCATGAATTGTAAACATTTATATTGCAGATTGCTTCAACACAAGTCAAAGAAATATAATCAAGTATATAGTTACTCGACTGCCTGAATGATAAAGATCATACGGCGACCCCAACCCGGAAAGTCAAGAGTCTGTGCGCGTTTTCATCCCCGACTGGGTATCTAAGAAATGCTGGGTTTTAAAAACAAAAAGAGTACCAAAGAGAAATGTCACATGATTCAGCCCAGAGTGTTAGTGACAAAAAATTAGTTATGTACACCGAATATAGGAGTGACGACTTATCTTTCTTATCTCGTTTTTTTGGTAAACTAGAAGTTAATCTAAAGTATAAAATTGTAACTGTAGTTCTATTCTTTATTAAATTTTCATAAAGAGAACCACAATAAAGTGTTTCTCTATACTTTCGACATTTTAAAGTTTTTTCATTAAAAAAGGTTGTAAAAATATTTGAAATTATTGATGTGTAAAATATTTAATAAAACCCAGTGCTAGACCAGTCGTTTTCTTTTTTTTTTTTTTTTTCTCCCCGACCCAGACTTTAATCACGTCCGTACGATCCCTACTGAGTGACAATATTGCATATATAAATGTTGAGAGTGTGGTATATATCATGCCACTATTACGATGGAACACTCCAATTGGACAACTTTTTTAGAAGATAATCAGAGTTCCTATTGTAAAGATGCTATTTTTCAACAACTTTCTCAAAATCTGAATGTTATCAAGGTCAAACATTTGAAGCAGTTTGATTAGTGGTGACTTTGCAAATAGATAGCAAACTGCCATGTGGAAAATAAATATCATCTCTTTGATTGTGAGAAGATTAGGATCATAGTGTCTAGAACACACGCTTGAATATATCTTAGTGCGAACTAGTCAAAACGTTTTTCTGAGAGGGGACAAAAGTTAAAAGAAAAACTACCTTCATTGATACATTTTGCTAAACATGTTTGACAGCGGTATTTATAACCCAAGTTAATTCCGCTCGCGAAATGAAATGTAGACACTCGGCTGAAATGAATATATTTTGCACCTCTCTCTTCTACACTCGCATGATGTCACCAAACTGATACTTACTGATTTCCAAATTCTGATGCCACGAAGAGAAAACCAGTCTTTAAGACACACATAGAAGAAGAAACTGGCACGGTGTCAAAGTACTTTAGTTTTATTTCAGTGACCTAAATTTTTGAAAATATATATATAATTAAATAATCCATCTACACTACAGGCAAACATCAGTATTATTTTTACCATATCTTCATCAGTCTCTAAAGTTATCTTAAAAATATCCCCTTGCTCAGTTTGGGTCAAAAAGAAAAACATTGACTGAGGAAAGAAAACAAGGTATCAAATTAGCTTCAGTGAATTAACAGTCAAGAGAGTTGTAGCTAAAAACTAAACTCACCTTAGTTTTGTGCGTAGCGCTACAAACAAATATCATTCCTCTTTCAGGGTCATCCAAGTCATTCTGAACACATTGTATAATTATAAACATCTTAGAATATTGTAAAGTATTTTAGAATGGCTTACCCTTCTTCTGGGGATTGGGCAACGAATATCAGGTTGGTCACCAAAATTTTTATATGTAATGTAATTTTCTGAACAAATTAAAACTCCACTTGGTCCATCACTACCACCAGGCACTATAATATGTAAAGATATCAAAATATGAATTGCAAAACAGTGTATATAAAGCTATTGAGTGCTTAAGGGAAGTATAAATTAAAAATTACAACTCCACACAAAAAGTGTTTTAAGTTCAAGTAAAGGTTTACCAAAACCCATGGACAATCTCAGTGAACTAATAAAGCTGGCATATGAAAACGAAATTTCAATAAAATTAAATTATGTGGTCAGTGAAACCAACTAAGAGCGAGTGAAGTCAGAGAGAAAACATGGTAGACTTGTAAGAAGAAAAAATAATCCCAGGGTTTTAAAATTTCTAATAGAACTGTTAAAAAATTTCAACTAGACTCTGATAATATGTTATATTTAATAAATTAGGGCTAAGAAATTACCTAAGAATTTTGAAGTCAACCCAGAGGTATAAAATTTTGAATGTAGTGTTCTAATAGTATGATAAAATTTAAAATATCCATAGGCATTTGAAAAAAGTGATAAGCCTCACTTCACAAAAAATTCTGACATCTTCACAGATGTAGGCAAATTTTACGTGTTACAAACATTAACAGTATAGCAAATTTTGAGACTTGAGGGATTTATTTAAAAGGTTAAGATCAGATATTTTGACTAAGAAGATGGAAATATAAAGCAAGATAGAAAATTTCATAAAACAAAGATAATTACCTGAAATGAGAAAGTTTCCATGTTCTTCAAGTGGTTCACTATATTTTCTTACAACATGGTTCAACCCCAAGTCCAACTCGTAGAATGTCAATGTCTGCTGAGTACTTTGAACTGCTTCGCCAGTTGGGTCGGTATCAGCTTCCTAACAAAAGAAAAATCTTTTGAGTCACAAATCAAATGCTAATCTAAAAATATGAAAACTCACTTCATAGTCCATTTCAAGGCAAGCAAACATGGGGTTTTCAAACCCCACATCCACTCCAACCATGTGATAGACCAGAGTATTAGACTTATGGGCTTCTAAAGGTGAGGAGATTGTTAATCTGGCTGCAGCATCTCTGTTCAAAATGTAGACCAGCTTTTGTTTCTCTACCGCACCTGTTGAAAAAAAATGTTACACTAATTTTATAAAGAGAAGCTGCTGATTCATTAGGCCAAAGTACATGGGAGATATAATTGCAAACACTTCACAAAAAATTTATTTAAAATTTTAATTTAAAATAATATCAAATAAATTAATAATGCAAGTAAAGTTGTAAATTAATTAGGCCATTACAACTACATTTACGAGGAATTAATGAAAAATTCTTGTTGCCAGACATAATACTTTATTTTACTATTACTTATAGTGCCATATCAGTTTTTGGGCTGGGGGAAACAGACTAATGCGGAACAGATTTTCTGTTCATATGTTCATGTGAAGTTTCACAGAGAGAAGGGACAGATATCTTATAAGGTTGAAATTTCCAAAAATCTAAGTTTTTCTTAAAGGCAGTAGCTATGCCCTGAGCATTACCACACTGGAATACTAAAATAAAGTATCTGACTTTAACAAGATTAAAAACTTACCAACCATAACGGCTCTACCCTTAGGATCAATCGCCAGATATTGGCCAGGCACAATTCTTCTACATCCGCTTTTTCCAAAGGTTTCTTGATGTATCTGAATAGATTTTAGAAAAAAATGCAGGAATGCGTAACATAAAGTTAAAATCTAGTGATTGGTCCACTTTTTTAAAAGAATAATGAAGAGGAGTGCTTAGTAAATATACAAAATAAGCTAAGTTCTATTAATAATAATTAATTAAAAATTAGACATCACCACTAGGGGGTAGTAGTGGAATTATGGGCATCTGCAAGTAACACAAGATGAATAGGCAGTCAGTTCTCTCCATAGAATTCACTTCATTCCCAGCAATGACATAGTTCCCCAAACTAAAACTGTTGTATACTTAGACTTTTACTAATGAGTTTATTTATGAATGCAAGATTACATAAAGCTTTCTAAGCTCCGTTAGTGAAAGAGAATTTTATGAAGTCGACCTAATAATAATAGTCAATGTTCCAGATGCAGCAACGATAATTCAAAGGCTCAGGTACATAATGGACGCTAAAGGAATCGAAGATTTGAAAATCTAGCATTACTGTCTCAGTCATTTAAACGAAAAGCAACTCTGTATATAGCATCACACGAGATTAAAAAAGGCTTTCAACCATTAACAGGACCATTAGAAGATTGCAGAACATGACAATCAAGCAAATGTTTGGGGGCCAGTGAAGTTAGCCCTGGTAGTGGGAGCCCAGTATATTGTGACTTTTAAGGAAGGCAAGAGCCTGTAACGGGGATGGTAAAGGGATTTCCAGGCAAGGGGATAGGGGCTTATTTCCAGCTTGGTACCTGCATCTACCCTAGGAGCTCAACCCTGAGATATCACGTGGCAACCTAGGATAAAGATAAGGTTTCAACCCAGCCTCAGGGCAGTTTCAGGCCTCATATAAATTGATCTAGTGCCAAACAAGTGAATTTCATTTCCAAGAATGGAAACTATCCCAAGGCTGTTTTTAAACGCGCATAAAGTCAGAGTTGCTTTTTATTTCAGCGTGCTTCTACAGAGTAACCAAAAAAAATCAGCTTTCCAATGAGGAAAAATTGTCTATTTTAATCAAAAATGGCCCAAATTGGAAAATTCTAACAAAATTCTATCAAAGAGACCAAATGAAAAGAGACTCAAAATTTTAAATGCCTATGGTCCACAAAGCAATTATGATCTCACGCGCATGTAAAAACAGCCTTGGAACTCTTGAAAATGAAATTAATGTGTTTGGCGCAAGATCAATTTGACTAGGCCTGAGTTGAGTCAGGTTGTGTGTCTACTTTAAATCACCAGACTTTTTGCAATGGCGATAGAATAAAGTTTTTAATTTTCCCCATGATAAATTTGAAACAAATTTTTCTTGCGTACGACTTAAATATTCATTTTAGTCTTTTCTGACCTTTTTTTTCTATAGATTTTAAAACATTTTTACACCTCCACTTAGCTAACAGAAGTATTTTTACATGAATGGAGTCTAAGGTTATGCTGTCTATTCAAGGATCTTAGAAATAATCCTTGCCTTGCATTTTACCACCAAAATAATAAACATTAATTTTATGCATAAAATCCGATACCCTTTCACATAAGACTTTGGAAAGCTCGAGATCCACCATTCGACAACCCCAGCCTCAAACAGATGTGAGCGACCAGGGAGTAAGTGTCCCAATTTTAAAATTGGAGAAGAGGTCCTCAAGAACACCACACAGGTCTTGGGGAAGTCTTACTTCTTTACATAATGAAAGACTTCCCCAAGACCTCTTAAGACTACATAAGACACCCGAAAGACTTCCCCAAGGCCTCTTAAGACTAACTTTTTTCAGTAAGGGTAAGAGAAAAATCTTGGTATATTCACCTTCTCAAAATAATTCTTGGCTGGATTATACTCAAGAATAACAATTCTGCCAGAGTCGGATCCTACTACCAAATAATCTGAAAAATAAAAAAGTATATATAGAATACTCAGAGCATACAATTGAATTTTAAATTTACCTTTTGAGCCTCCAGTCAACCTGAAACCCATCATGGAACGTATGACGCCAAATATCTCTACAGTCAGTAAAGTTTGAATTTTGCCAGTGTTTGGGTCAGGACGTAATAGTTCCAAAATTTTGCCTCTGGAAACTGCCATTTCTTGTTGCTTGGTTCCAGAAAAGTTTCCATGGACCGCGTGAGTGATACCCGTGGCCCTCTGAAGGGTTAAGTTGTATAAAAACATGACTTCTGAAATGAATAAATTTTAAACAAATTAAGCAATCTCTCGAAGCAATGCTCTTGAAAGCACAGCTAAATTAGAAGTTTGATGCACATCAAATAAAGGGGAAGTATAAGCTAAAGCTTTGAGCAGGAATATCGCAACGCACCATTTTGATCAACTTTAACTACACTAGAATTACACCAACAGAGACACGCCATTTTTTCTGCTTTACAATCTCACTTTCCCACCACACACACTTCTTGGCACACACTTCTTTCTTCCCTTTGAGATTTGGTCAGCCTCATGTTTTCCAATTATGCCAACCAAAGCAGCTCGCCATTTTATTCTGACATGAGGCAAAAGTTACGAAATCTGCTTAACATTTGTAGGATATTATTTTCTCTAGCTAATTATCAGCCTGGTTCCGGCACTCATATTGTTAATTTGAATCTTATAGAGGTTATTAATGATATTTATAGTTAAATTTAGTAGCTATACTAAAGCAACTAACGCATGAAAGTAGAACATAGGTGCACGCAGAATATGACTAAAAGGCTAATGAGGGCCAAGACTTAAGATTAATGCCATGAAAGAACAAGTTCAAATTGAAATGTATAATCCCACTGGGTGTACATTTTAAGTATAAATATTCAAGGCAGAATATAGAGTTTAAGCAAGCTCGAAAAATTGTAGGTAAAAAATTACCCCTATCTTAGTCAAGATCATCAACAACTCATGTATTGTGCCTCGTCTAGATTTTGCTTCCACCCACCTCAAAGTTAGACAACTATCTTTCACAAACAGATCACAGGGATATGAAGCAGTTGAAAGCATATACACTTTTCCTGGTGCCACTGAGCCTTGAGTCAACAAATCCACTTAGAGAGTGGCAAAAACCAGTAATTGCAACATATTCCTCCCAACAAAGGTCGGAGTTATCAAAAATTAAATATTACAACAGGGTTGCCATAGTTTTTTCTGATTAAAATTCGCTGACCTTTTCCAACGATTTTCCCTGACCGTTTCAGCTAATACTAGCTAATTTTTAACCTTTTTTTTTTTTTTCCAATTGCGTTCGCGTAGCTTTTTGCCTGCATATCTTTGTTGTAATCTATACAACATTATAATTAACATGGTCAGCTTCAAATCTTTTCTGCAGATAATGATTGTAATTTCCTGACTTCTTGAAAGATCTTGAAATTCCCCGATTTTTTAAAATATCTTAAAATTCCCTGACTTTTCCCTTTTTTCCCTGACCTGTGGCAACCTTGTACAAGGTGGCTGTCAGGTTTATAAGAACTATAAACTTTATAATATTATCAGCCCTGTTCATAGCCACTGAGAGCACAAGACTCCAGAAAAAGTAATTGCGCAGTATCTAGAACTGGGTCGTGCATAACGTTTCCCAATAAACATTGTTATTAATAGATGGCAGTGCTACTGAAGGCATTTAACAGATTAACCAAGGCATTAGTCTGGGCTAATGCCTACAACACTCTAGGAAGGTTGGTTTAGACATGTTTAAGCCAACTTTTCGCACTAAAAAACCAAGCAATATGATTGACTAACAAGCATATAAACAATTTTTTATGAAAATGACGAATATTGTCGTAGACGTATTGTCTGATGTACGAATACGATTTTTGAAGGTTGCCTAAAGGCGAAACCCACTATTAAATAGTATTAATGGCGAAAACAGCTCACGAATTTCTGTGTAAGTACAGCCATGGATGTATAAAGAACTAACGTTAGTTTATACATCCACGATAGTGACGATACAGCCCTACACATAGGCAAGGCCTAAAATAAGAGCACATGCCGGCAAAATGAAAATGTTAAAAGAGAAATTCTAAAACATTTGCGTAAATAACCTAAGCAATAATTAGAAGTTGTAAAATACTTACCAAGCTAAATTTGTCTGTTTTTTTTTTTTTTTTTTTTATTTTTAAAATTATTTATATTCTAGAAACTTCATTAAACATCCGAAATTCCGAATGAAAGTTCCAAATATATTATTTTTATGTGCTCGTACTTCGTAGAATCAGGGACGGAAATAAGGACAAGTCACTCTTGTCACTGGACATTGTCCGATAAATTTTCCAAATGTCCGATAATTTCTTATTTTAGAGAGCGGTCACTGGACAATTGTTCGATAAGAAAAAGTACTTATTAATACAGGAAATCTAGCAATGTCTCATAATTTTTTAAATGTCCGATAACTTTGAATTTTTAAGGGGGTTACTGGACATTTATCCAATAAGAAAATTTTCTTATTTCCGTTTCTGCATAGAATCACAAGAGGCTGGTGTTAATCAACGAAACGCCGTCTGCTAAGGCGTTATACCTTAATTGCTATGGATTGACTCGTTCCTGTGTGGCAATTATTTGTTGATTTATTATTAAGTCATTAAATTGAGTATATGGTTAGAAATGGCGGTAAGTTTTTTATTTATGGTTTTTAAGTAGATGTGCATGAACAGTAAACTAATCAAACTTTCAATTACGAAGGGAATAGTTTATCATGCACACAGACCTGAGGAGTTTACGAATAACTTTTGTACAGCCAAGCAATTTGTGCATTTTGCATGTACATGAGTTCTCACGCTCTCAGTTCAACAGTTGTATAGCAAACTCGACTGGGCTAAGCTAATTACTCTAGCAGAAAATGTAGTATATCAATTTTTCAGAATACTGGGTAGAAACCAGTGTAGGCAAGCAAACGGCAGACTTACCCTCGTATATTTGTAGGGGGTCACTCTCCCCAATGGGTCCCTCCTTCTACGCATGTTTTTTAAAAGGCGATGCTGAATATGCTTTGATAGAAGGCTATGACGTTACAATAACTAGTGATTAAATTACTCTTGATTTTGATCTCGAACATTGAGTCTACAAAAAGTCTGGTTCTCGAGCTGATTTCAAAAATTACAGACCAATAAGCCTTACCTCAGCCATCTGTAAGGCTCTGGAACAATACCTTAAGTCCACTATTTATAATCATGTAAAGAATTTTCTTCACGACTCCCAACACGGCTTTCTACGGGGAAAGTCTACAGGCTCAAATCTCCTCTCCACTCTTAATACTTGGATGGAGGCTTTCAATGGAGGGCTTCCCATTGATGTCCTATACCTTGACATTTCTAAGGCCTTTGACACGGTGCCTCATGATCGACTTCTTTCTAAACTGGCGTGTTATGGCATTGGTGGGGCGCTTCTCCATTGGCTTACAGCTTACCTCCACGGTCGTACTCAGAGTGTTTCCCTTTCTGGAGAGCTTAGTGCCCCTTTAGATGTAGTCAGTGGGGTTCCTCAGGGAAGTGTATTGGGCCCACTACTGTTCCTAATCTACATTAATGATATGCCAGCTGAGGTAGCTAGTCTTATAGCTCTTTACGCGGATGATGTAAAGTTATACCGGGTTATTCATTCCTACAGAGATGTTAATTTACTCCAGCAAGACCTCACTCGCCTTCATAATTGGGCTGTCCGCAATGGAATGACTTTCAATTGCACTAAGTCTTTTCATCTGAAACTATCTTCTCATCATTCCGCTGCGCACAGCCCCCTCTCCCCATATTTCCTTAATGGCTCTCGACTAACTCGGGTGTCTGACCATCGCGATCTTGGCGTTATTATTTCCTCTAACCTTTCGTCAACTAAACACTGTGCGGCTATCGCCTCCAGAGCTAGTGCGGTAGTTGGCGCTATTAGCCGCAATTTCGCCTTTTTAGATTATAAATCTCTCACCCTCTTATACAATCAGTATGTGCGACCAATAATGGAATATTGCTCTTTCATTTGGCGGCCCCATTTCGTCAAGGACATTTCTTCCCTTGAAAGCATCCAGTATCGTGCTAGTAAAGTTCTTCCTACCCTTAAGCGTGTGCCCCGTGAGGGGAGGCTTGACCTCTTGGGTTGGCCTACTATTAAGCATCGCTGGGATATGGTTGACCTAGTCTTACTACATAAGACCCTCACTAACCCCGATCAGAAATTTTTTGTCCCCAACCCCTCCATAGCGCGTGGCCATTCCCGTAAGCTTTTTGTAAAACGGGCCAGATTGAATACAGTTAAACACTCCTTCTTTCATAGAGTTGTTCCCTTATGGAACTCCCTTCCTCCTGACATTGTAACTCTAAAATCCACCTCCAATTTCAAAATGAAACTCAAAGAATACTTTGGTAGGACTGTATCAACTCCCGTAAACTTAACACAATATACATAACAATTTATTTTAATTCTTATACCCCTCTATTATTGGTTAATTTAAAATAATTTTGTAACTACAAGGAGCTGTTAAGGCACTACGCCCTAGTTCCTCCCTAACAAAGAAAAAGAAAAAAAAAAAAAAGAAAAAGAGCATTGGATCATAAAATTGTAAAGCTATTGCATTGTAGAGTTTACAGAAAGCCCCAAAAACTGAGGATTATCCTTTGTAAGGGTGAATACCCCCACTAGGGAATGCCACTGATCTTGCAGGTTTAGGATCGCCTATCCCAATACTTCTGTTCAGGATATGATTTATTGGGAAAAACTTTGGCAGATTGATGAACAATGATTTTGCTAAGATTGTGATTACTCCTCAAAATAGTGTGCAATTATGCAGCTTTAACTAAGTGGTTACGTAGCTGAGCACATATTTAACATTAAAAAAGGCTCTAATCACTTTTGTAATCAAAATCAGTTTCATAGAAAATTTAGACTTGCACAATATAGTAATAGTGTGTAACGTCACAGGTGTTCTGGCCAATGACCATGGCCTCCCCCTCCTTAACTGCCCACCGGCTGTTATAGAGCCGACTAAATCTTGCCTGCAAAATGCCAGCTTAGTGAAACTCCTCCTGAAACGATACTACTCTATTCTTTAGAATAGTCAGTTGCTGATACCAATGAAATATCGTATAAAATAGGCGCGTCACATTATTTATAACAAACATCTTTTCCAGTTCACCCTACATTTCAAAGCCAAACTCCAAGTCGCTTCAGTAATCGAGTCTTTTTGAAACAGATCAAAAATTTCTTTCAGTCAAATTTCCCAACTTAGATAATTAACCACAAATTACCATGAAAACTTTGACAAGTTTGACTGATGTTTTAAGGCATATTTTAACTTCGTAAGTCGATTAAAAGTAACTAGTTTTCAGACCCCTTTTAACTAGGGATTGAATGTGTTTCAAATTTTAACAAATATACATTCAAGCCATGTGTTACTATAACTTTTCTTAAATGTTTGGAATTATTATCAAATTTCCCATGGAGCCAGGTTCGTTAAGGGCATGGTTAGTAAAGAGACACAGGTTAAGCAGACTCTGCCAAGGCAAGTGACTGTTCGGAATCTGGACTTGATTTCCAGAGTGTGGCCATTTTAATTTCTACTGACAACTCAATAGATGGCAATCACATTCAATACGGCACATCATACTTCTACTAGCTCCATCCATTCGGTTGTCAGTAGAAATTAAAATGGCTGCTCTCTGGAAATCAAGCCTAGATTCCGAACAGTCGCGATGCTTGACTGAGTCTGCTTAACCTGTCATTTTACTCACTTTGTTAGAGAACAGGTGATTAATGAGTGAAGAAAATCTTGATAATATCTAGTAGTACTGTTGTTCATAATCAACCCTCCTGGTGAGAAAATTCAGAAGAGGCACTTAGCTCTTGTGCTCATTCATTCTCTACCATCAATGTACTTAAAAATTAATTTTCTTACCTTCATTTACAGTCAGAAGTAGAAGACACACTCAGAAGGATTCAGAGCCACAAAGGTGTCATTGGAATTATTGTCATCAATAATGAAGGTAAATAGAAGGCAGTATCTATTGTCTATTATTTTACATTTATCCGGTTTAAAATAGGATTTGTTGTGAAAATCAATTCAAAATTGTAAGCTGTTATATTTCCTGTCAGTCATCCCCTTTTCTCGAAAGAGGCGAGTTTATCTTCCTCACAATTAGACATTGACGTAAAATTATTAAGACGCAAGCTGCAATTTGTCACAGATCAGCGTCATTAGGATGTTCTAATAAATATTCCTAAAATCACTGGAAAACATTTGGGCTTTCCTCATTAAACCCCCTATTTTTATGACGACCAAAGCTTAGGTAGGATAAATTTTTAGTGAAAACTATATAAATCATTACTATTCTTAGTGGTTACAAAAGTAAATACTACTAACTCCACAACACTACTCTACATGAATATCAACCAAAGAAGCTATACCCAGAGGGTCATGGGATCAGCTAAACTTTGATTCATATGCATTATTACACACATACTATAACCAGTGTTATAGGAAAAGTAAAACGTGGATAAATAAAAAACCATGAAGTTAGCTTTGAATCAATAAATTTTCAATTTTTGTTAGAAAATTAAATTGTAAATCCTAGAACATTAGAAATTAGTTTGACTTTACACTTCGAATTTAATTGAAACTAATTAGCTATCAAATTTAATTTTAACTTCTGTTATATAACATTACAGTAAGACTGTTGCTTAGATAGATTTCATGGAACTTTATGCTGAAAAAGGCACACTTGTCGTTTCCTTTCCCACGATCTAGTTACTGTAACTGTAGCCTAAAGTTGAAGTAAAGATAGGTCCTTTTGAATGAGAAGAGTGAACCAAACGAAGGTCGTTCTTCGGAATTCACTCTGCCCACGACCCCCGTCCCTCACTTTTACTGTGATTTTGAATGGGCTTGACCCTAAGAGACATACAAGCGTGTTGGAGACCACTCGTTACGGCTTGCCATATTTTCCATCCAGCAATGAATAAAAAATGCAAAGTCTATTTATTCTTTACTGTTTTTATCGACGGTTCTGTCTGCTTGGTCTCTTGGCGCCGGAAGTTGTTTGTGCTAGACAAAACAGTCCCCTAAAAATTGTAAAGGCAAGGCTGTTCCTTTTACTCAATTGTTTACTGTAGTTGGTGATAGACCATTAGATTTCCCCTTTTCTGATTGATTTTTATAAAGGTGAAGCTATAAAACCACTTCTGATTTCTTGTCTTGATAGTTCGATTAAAAGTATTGTTTTTTACCAGATGACTTCTAAACCATTTAAAACCTTACAGGTATACCAATCAAAACGACAATGGATAATGCCACGACTGTACATTATGCCAGCCTTATTAGTCAGTTGACAGACAAAGCAAGATCCACAGTGCGAGATGTGGATCCTACTGACGACCTAACTTTTTTTCGAGTAAGGTCTAAAAAACACGAAATAATGATTGCACCAGGTATTAATTCATTCTTTCAAGCATAAATTAAAGTAATAACAATTTTATAATTTTTTTCAGACAAAGATTTTACCCTCATTGTGATACAAAATCCCAGCGAAGTTTAACCGTGGTTTATAAAATTTATTTATAAAATATAAATGCATTAAAAATATATAACAATAGAAAGAGTAAAATATAAGTAACCTTTTTTGCTTTAATGCAGTTATTTTGCCAGTTAATTTTATACACTTAATATTTGACTAGTTAAGTATAACGGAGCTTTGTACCAATGGTAACATTATTTTATTCAGCCCATAACCATTCCCTAATGAATAAAAAATTGGCGTAACACTAAAACCTTTTTTTACTCGTCCAGTGATTTGAGAAATTTATTGTAAGCTTCTTCATCTAATAATGCATCCACTTCTTCTGGTTTTGTCAGCTCAGCTTTGAACAACCAACCTAAAAAATTCGTACTTTTAAATTTGTAATGGTTAAAGGGATAAAAAACTGAAGAGAAGGCTTATCTTTCAAAATCTATTTTTGTTTAGCTAAAATCTGTGAATGAAGGATGCCAATGTTTGACAAAAAGTGCAGGTGGAAAAGTAATAAGAGAGGGACAATTTGCCTGGAAGGGTGACACTCGGTTTAATAAATAAAAGTTTTTAAGCTCTAAAGATAACGCAGAAAAATTTTAGTACATTTCACATCTGTTTTCTACCTGTAAAATGCCAAAAAAAATATTGCAAATCAAAACCTCTTAAATTCTGTTAAGGGTCTATTTCAAATAGACTCACACAAATGGCACTGTTGTGCATGGAAAGAAAAATCTGAAATATCGCGGCTTTGCTTGAAAGATTCAAGTGCAAAAATTTGGCTACTTATCTTTTCCGAAAATATTTTGAGTGAAATAGACCCTTTTTAGATTATGCTACACCCGTTTCCACAAGTTTGAAAGGAATTTATTTTGCTGCGTGTCTCGCTTAAAGGTCTTATGCCTAACTCTTGACCAAAGACTTTCATAAGCAATTAAGGTTGATAAGGTGCAAGAAAAATGCAAACACTACTGATTGACTGAATTGCAATTAGGAAATGTTGACAAATAGAAGACTAGAGATTACCGCCAAAAACTATATTTCCCGTTTCATTTGTGTAACGACGAAGCTGGATTGTTCGAGATTGTTAACCTTTGTCTACTTCTTATTAGGCTCAAGCTAATTACTACTGGGAAAACTTCCTTTAGTAAAAATCAAGTGTATTTGAGAAAGGTTACGTGACAATAACTACAATAGAAGCTGTTGGTGGCCCGAATCCTTTTATCACCAACAATGTATATAAAATACTACGAGTGCTATTATACAAAAACTGCACCATTAGCCCACTAAAAAAGTTTATCTGTATCAACAATGGAGCATCTTTTATGGGTTACAAAATTCTTCCGTTAGGAGGATATAATCTACCAAACTAATCAGTTACTCTGACTCAATCCTCACCAGGTGGAGTCAGCGTAACCTTTCATATGTTTTTGCTGAAAACTATGCATTTCTTGACTTACCAAGTCAAACTCAACATTGTACTAACAACAAAATAATACCTTTATCATAACAAGACTTGTTAACCAGGCCTGGTTCATCTTCTAAAGCCAAATTTACTTCTATAACTTTTCCAGAAACGGGGGTGTATATTTCACTAGCTGCTTTGACACTTTCTACCGCTCCACATTCATCTGAAAAAAATGGATAGTTTTCTTCAAATGGAAAATACAGTATCCAAGCCCCCTCATTCAACTACTACTCTTGCAGATTGCGAGGAGTCTGGTTTTGGTTTTTGTCATGGTGTTTCTGTATATGTGATTGTTTCGAAGGTTTTCGCCAACCATTATGGGACCAGGAGTAGTTAATTGTATATTTGCAACAACTGCTCAATAGGAGTTTAAAATTTTACGAGATGCAGTTACTGGGTAAAGACTTAGTTCAAGCAGCAGAGTTTTGTACAACACATAAGTTCTTGTAAATGTAAATCAAGATATTTTCTAAATTTATCAATAAGTTCTGATCTGAGTTCTTTACTGAGGATCCTGCACATAGTTTTATTAGTTTTAGTCCTTTCTTAAGTTTTTTGTTATTAGGGGTTTATTGGCAAGGTAATTTGATCTGGTAAATAAGTACACTAATTTAATTAGCAAACCATGGGAAAGTTAATCTGGATGAATAGATCAGTTCTATAACATGGTTTTAGCATGAACGCAGCTGGATAAAATTTGGAATCCTTAAAACAATATTCTACTTATTTCTAATTGATATAGACTTGAAATATGCCTAAAAACATTAAAACTCAACAAATGTTTCGTGGTAAAAATTGTAAAATTAGGCCCTAAGAAATTTGATTTATTTCAAAGGGACTTAATTGCTGAAGCTAGTGAGAGTCCCTCTTTGAAATAACAAATGAGATATTTTTTTAGAATGGCTCGCACTTTGAGACCAATTGGTTCACATTCCATTTTTATATGATATTTCATTGACATCAGCAAGACAGCAACTCGGTTTTCTCAAGAACAGCCAACTTAAATCAGCTCCATTACCTGAAAGGCCAGACACATTCAGAGGAGCTAATGTTAAAAATCATATATATGCTATAGTAAAATCCACCCTTAGAAAGAGTAACTTTTTATGCCTCCATAGAGTAAGTCTACTAGACGCAGAATGACACAATAACATTAAGACAAGTAGCGTCTTTACAACTTGTACAATTTAAAAGAACTAGGGAACCTCGAGCCACAAAGGAATAAGTCTACTGGAGAGGGGTGGGAAGCCTCTTGCAGCGCAGTTGAAAAAGATGAAACTGAGCCAAAAAAGCTGTTACTCCACTAAAGAAAATAGAGTTAAAGAATTAAAACGTGAACACGAGACGTGTGTTTGGTTTTACACATTGAAAACTCAACCCTTACGGAAAAAAGTTAGTCTGATCTGAAGAGGTCTTCAAGAACGCTACAAAAGTCTTGGGGAAGTCTTTAAAACTTCCTTGACGTAATGGAAGACTTCCCCAAGACCTCTAAAGACTGCATAAGACACCCGAAAGACTTCCTCAAGATCTCTTAAGACTAACCTTTTTTGGTAAGGGAATCCATTGCTATGCTACTTCAACCGAGCCTAAGTCTCTAGAAAGGAAAGACGAGCGTCACTTAGACTTTGGTAGTGATGTCAAGTGACAATGATGCCCTAGTATAGGTTTGTTTGTACTGTTCTGCACAGAGTAGACTAACAACTCCAGCAGAGGCGTAAAAAATTCTACTATAGTCTTTAAGAAGAGTAAGCAACAACTACTTTCTTCTCCATATGGTTTAACATTGTGTATCATTCCTCTGGGAAACCATCTAATGCTCTAACCAATGTTTAAATGGGACGGTTTCTGAGAGGTCTCTGGTTCAAAACCAACCCAACATGATGGTTTTATCTTTTTGCCTAGGAGTCTGCCCTTAATGTTCATCAACTTTAATGATTTATTTCAGTGATTCTTAATTCTCTCCTAAATTCCTAAACATGGGCACATATGCTGATTCACATGACTGACTACTAAAAAATATCCTTACGTAATACTTTGGCTGAAACACAAAAACCTCGAGATGGAAAGGGCAAAATGAGCAAGAACAACAATAATGCCTTATTAAAGTCTGTCTTCTAGTCCTCTTTCAGTTATTGTCTATGGCTTGGCTGTGATAAGGTAAATTTATTGTGTAGCAGAGAAGAGATTTAAGGGGTTGTGTAGACCCTTCTTAAAATGGTAGAAAATAAGTTACCGTGTTGATTGAATTCAGTTCCAATTTCAGGTAATTGGACATATACTACATCACCTAAAGCTTCCTGTAAAACACAACACTATGAGCATTGCTTAAATGCACTTTTGGTTAGACTAAAATTCCTCCACACCTGTGCATACTGGGAAATTCCTATGGTAGCCGTTTTTCCCATCGTTACTACCCACTCATGTTTTTCGGTAAACCTTCTACCTGTAAGTATAATGTGAAATTTAATTTCTAGCATAAATATGGCTTAAATTCAATGACCTTGGCTTCCTACCTGCACGTGTTTGAGCTGAGATAGAAAAAAACCTTGGCCTAATGAAAGATTTACATAATGTCCTATTTGATTTAGAATAAACTGTGCCAATTGAGTAGATACTTCTTCGAACGGCTGTTCCTATTCCTTGCATTTTTAAATATTATATTAAGTAACCGCGCAAAGTTAGAAACTTTATAACTTGTAATTCTTCGTAACGTGCGCTATTTTGTAGAGGCCAATAACACTTAAGCAGACAGCCTTTCGGTAATGGTTGAATGGTTCCAGCAGAGAACCAGAGACTATCGAAAACAAATATAGACTAATATGGCGTTCTCTTTTTGGCTGGTCCGCAAGCAGTCAGAGCATGAGCCAAATAACGTGTTATTTGGTACATGGTCAGAGCAATCTAAAGAACAACGCCATTAATAATTTTAAGATTTTATTGGACAGTATCTAATGATCAGAATTTATTTCCGACTCTGCAGTGGACTTCCAATTTTAGATCTATCGTCTGCTTGTCATTCTTCAAATCAAGGTTAAGACCAGCTTTAAAACAAGGTGTTCTGCACCACTTGGGGTCTCCGCTTTCAACCAGCCAAATGCTCTCAAATGCTCATCCGCGCCCCGCACCAACGCCCTGACCAGATAGTCCTCACGCTTGGGGATGAAGTCCTTCAGCCCGTCTCCTCCATGCGCTACCTTGGTGTGGTTCTCGACGAACTGCTCACCTGGCGCCCGCATCTCACCTACTTGCGCGACTCCTCCCTCAAACGTTTCAACCTTCTTAAGGCGGTGACGGGCAGCACCTGGGGTGCCTCACAGCGTTCCCTCCTGACGCTCTACTGCCAATTCATACGTAGCCGATTAGATTACTCCTCCCTGGCCTACGCTTCGGCCGCCCCGTCTGTCCTCCGACTCCTCGACACCGTCCAACACACGGGCCTCCGCATTATCCTGGGCGTCCCTCCCTCGACCCCTATCTCCGCCATGCATGCTGCTGCTGCGCTCTTGCCTCTCTCCCTACGTCGGCAACAATTGGATATGAATTATCTGGCCTCTTGTTTCGTCGCCCCCGCCGACAACTTTCGCCACCACGTCTTCTGGAGGGGTCTACAACGTCATCTGCGAGACCCACCCCGTCGGGTTCGTCCCCGACTTCCCCATGCCGCTCGCTCCTGGACCCACATCCTCTTTCACAACTTAGATTGGATGTTTACGCCTAACGCCCCTACCCCGCCACCGGCTGCCTCCTGGAAACCACTTCCCTTCACCTTGCGTGAACGCTGGCTCCCGGGCCCCAAGGCTCAATATTCTGACGCTGCTCTCCGTGCCGTATTTCACCATGAACTCTCGTCCATCATACCGGGCGCCCTCCACATCTACTGCGATGCTTCGCTCCGCGACGGCGTGGCCGGCGGCGCCCTTGCCTGCAACATCCCCAGCTTGGCCTTGTCCCGGGTGGACTGTACCTTCCCAGGCCATTCCATTGGGCGCCTCGAACTACTGGCTATTCGCTTAAGCCTGGAAGATGCTACTCTTCACTCACCCCGCGCCATAGTGATTTGTACCGACTCCACGGTGGCTATCCGCAAACTACGCTCCACCATGACGACGGACTCCACGGTTCACGCCATTCGCTCACTCGCCTCTCTTCATCCCTGGCCCGTGGCTATCCTCTGGTGCCCCTCCCATGTGGGCATCCCAGCCCACGATTTTGCCGACCGCCTCGCTCACACTGCTCTAGCCCAGCCTCCGATCCCGCCGACTTACACTCTTCCGTTTCTGATATCGGACCTCAAGCGCCTCGTTGCCTCCGGCATCCGTCGCCACTGGGCCTCTCTTTGGGCTTCCGACCCTTTCGGCCGCCCACTTTATGCAGCCAAACCTCACCCGCACGACACACGTCTCTCTCGCCTACCCCTCCCGCGCCGCGCCCATCGCTTGGTTAACCTGCTGGTCTGCGGCCGGCTCCCAACTCGCACACTTCTGCACCGCTTCAATCTATCCCCCACTCCGTATTGCTCCTGCGGAGCTGAGGATGACGCCGACCATCGGCTCTTTGTCTGTCCTTTACACGCCACTCACCGGCTACCGCTGCTGCGTCTGCTTTCGTCGCTCCGACTCCCCGCCACCCTCGCTTCCCTCTTCTCTTGTCTCGCCGCCGGCAATCTCTCCGTCGCTACCACATTCGCCCAGCTGGCCGTTCTTACGGGCCTCTAACCTCCCGCTCCGTAAACTTAGCCTCGCGGTGACCACGGTGTACAACACCACTGTTACCCGCCCAAACAAATAGTATAAAAAAAAAAAAAAAAGCCTTAAAACAAACTTTCAAATTACTTGCAAGTTTATAATTTTTTGAGAATATTTTGGAAGTAAAATTTTTCATACAATGGAGCATTACATTAAATTACCATTAAGCATAGATAATTTTGAAAAATTTGTAAATAATGCCAAGGAATACGCTATGTCAAATGGTAAGGATCATAACTTTATTTTTTATAGCCATGAATTTATAACTGTAATTTATAAAGTTACCAAGCGACCCCACCTTCCTGTCGTAACGATTTACTATTTACGTATAATTACAATTTTTACAAAAACATATGACCCTCTTTTCACTCCTATCTTTTCGCACTGGTGATTAAGGCAAGGTAGGTACAATTTCCCCAACCCACCCTGCTCTCTCAGCACTTCCACCCTGTAATAGAAAATTGCCTAGCTCCGTGCGTTCCATCTCCCCAAATCCTGTGCTTCCACATAAGTCGGTCATTCATGCTCGACATGTTCCAGCATCTCTTCCCCTGTCCACACCAGTCATATCCTTGATTCAACCTCATATCAATCCGCTGCCAAAGTCTTCGACAGTCTTTAAAAATCAATACCCATCCCTCCCCAGATGGTTGGAAAACCATGCCCTCTTTATCCTCTGTTTATTCCTATAGAACTCACCGATTCAAAAACTTTGCTTAACACCTTGAATTTAAGGTGGGAGTTGAAAGGCCAAAGGCGATGTGAAGGCAGTGGTGGTTTTTTCAGGTTTTCTTCCCAAATACAAACTTCCCCTTTCTTGACACAGACTCACA
The DNA here is from genome assembly GCA_963920705.1 of Odiellus spinosus. Lineage (NCBI taxonomy): Eukaryota > Metazoa > Arthropoda > Arachnida > Opiliones > Phalangiidae > Odiellus > Odiellus spinosus. The sequence continues at coordinate 19,516,557 of OY987225.1, forward strand.
CTACTTCTTCTCTGGAGGAGAATAAAAATTTCTCTCTCTTCCCTTCCCCAAAATGAAACTTTAAATGAGAAAAATTGGGCTATAGGCCATCCTTTTTTTGCGGTTTATTCCTATAAATGAGGCTGTTAATGATGTCATATTTTTTTGGTACCATAGTAGTTGTATATTAGTAGAAATAGATTTTTTGGGAGGTGCCAAAAATCCCCCCCCCCCTGGACATAATCCCCCAAAATTATTTGTCAATGAAATCCCCCCCCCCCCCAGTAAAAATATTTAAAAGAAAAAGGTTAGATTAAAGGAGATAAAGGTTTTTTTTGAGTAAGCTGCCGTTATCCGGTAGCAGAATGGTTAGCACAGACGGCTGTTAACCAGAAGATAGTGAGTCCGAGCCTACTTTTGGTTAAATTAAATTTAATGATTCAGTTAAGATTTTTTATACTAAATTAACAGCCTCTTAAATAGGAGTGTATAGATTCCTAGTTAAGAGGCCGGTGTTAAATTAAATTTAGAAACATCACTGTAAATGGTTAGGTTAGTAAAATAAAAACTATTTCCTTATAACAATATCAGATATCACTGTGTATTATTCTAAATCTGTACCATTATTTTCATCATTGGTTTTCTTTAAATTTCGCTGGGAAAAAAACTACTATTCTGACTAATTCTACTATCCAACCAAAAAATCTAGGAAATTTTTTTTCCCCCCTCTTTTGAAAAGAAGGCACTTGGCTCTGAAGGAGAGTTCACCTTTAATATTTTTCTTCCTTAGCCAAGAGCATAAGATTGCTATGCAAGGGGGTATTCATTTTTCAAGAAGGGGAGTTCCGAGTGATTATTATTCACCTTCTTTTAAAAATTAAGTAAGAAGGCTGGGAAAATGACAATTTTATCACCATATTTTTCATTAACGAAATGTTCAATAGAAAAGCATAAATAGTCATAAAATATTGGATAAAATTTCACATAAATTAAGCATGGTTTAATGAGTCACGAATCACGATAGAGCATAGCCTTAAATTAGTAAATTGGCTTTAAACAATTTATATTCTTATAATTAATTAATCAGTCCGATTGTCATACTCAGAGTTTTAAATTTATTAAATTATACTCGTTCAAACCATATGATTAAATAACTTAAATTGATCATTGTTTAATAAAATAAAAAGTCTTGTAGAAAAGCCCGCCCCCAGGTTTAATTCCACTTAAAAATGATTGTTTTAAGATGTGATTGAGAAATAAAATTGGTAAAAAAAGTATATTTCAACAAGTCTGTGTAATGTACTTCATTTAGATGTAGTCTTTCATAGATATCGCAGAATTACTAGTTTGAATTTACAATCGAGAAAAGAAAAAATTACTTATTTCCATTCTTTAGAAACTATGACTTGTGGGGCAGTGATCTTTCACCCACCTCCAAAAATATTTCTCTCCTGGCCCTCTCCAATATGGAGAAAATAAGTTTATCTTCCTTCTTTTACATGCATTATGGAATTCTATTGGAGGAATAAGCAAAAACCACGTTGACAAATCCATCTTCGTCTTTTTAATCGCTGCACATTCTCCAGTGCAGAAAACATGTAATTTGTTCGTGTCATTGTCCAAGGAAGAAGCTGCATTGGAAGTCAAAGCCTACTGTAGCCTGGCGGTACAACAGATATAGTTATTTTCGTTTCTGGGAAATGGTCATCAGTTCTGGACATAACTTTTTTAACTTGCACTATGGATTCTTCTTTGGAAAAGTAGATGATCTGGTTGAAGGGTCATCATAACTCTTCTTGTTGACGGTTCTTTACTGTGGTTCATTTTGAAGGACGTCTTTGGCGTGAATGTTGTTGTTTCTGCTATACTTTGTGATACATGATTGTCCTAGAAACATGACTGTAAGTATTCAGAATAGTGACCATTCATTGTACTATTACATGTAGTTCGGTCTTGTTCTCTTGGCGATGGATAAACATGTGAAACGTGACCATCTCCATGGCAGTTGAAGCGGATTACTTCCGGTCTAAAGACCTTGCTTGGTGTCTGCTCATTCTCGATGGCTATCGTTTCGTCGATTTTGGCACAAAGATAATTGTTTTATGCAATATTAATAATATTTATTTCACATCCAAAGCTGTATGTGTGAAACCATGAATTTGATTTATTCCGTGATGTGTCAGTAGTTGAGGGCATTGAATTCTTCCGTTTTCTCTTTCATGCTGCTGTTTAAATTCATCCAGTAGTCAGATCATATGATGTAGTTCTTGGTTACTAGGATTTGATTTTGTAACCTGTGGATCAGTTCGAAATTTAGCGTTGATGATGGTAGTTGGTTCGCTGAAATTTTGACTAAAAAATACTGGTGGGTCGTCCTGATGGAGTAACCATCATGGATGTCATGGACAATAAAGTTTGAGCATTATTAGTTTGCAAAATGAGACGATCTAACTCCATGTAATTTTCTAGGTGGAGTTTTTTACTTATAATCACTAGAGGACTCCAACATTGATACATACTACCCTTACCGAAAAAAGTTAGTCTGATGTGAAGAGGTCCTCAAGTACTCTGCAAAGGTCTTGGGGAAGTCTTTAAGACCTCACCAAGAATTCTTGACATAATGGAAGACTTCCCCAAGACCTCTTAAGACTACGTAAGACACCCGAAAGACTTCCCCAAGACCTCTTAAGACTAACTTTTTTTGGTAAGGGTAATAAGCACTGCCACCCTGAAACGAAAAGATGACAATTGCCTAGGGGTGAACTTGAACTTCCGACCTCTTGGGTAACAGTTCCACCCTCTTACCAACTGAGCTACCTAGGCTGTTAAACCTCTGAGTAACTCAGGTATTAGAGCTAAAGGTGACTTTAATCCGTATTTGATGGATAGCATAGGGTGAAATATGGAAATTTTATTAGTACAGAAGTATTTCAATTCAATACACTGTGGAAATGCACATTTTCACAAATCTAACCACCTAGAGTTTGTGGATTAAACGCTATGAAATATTTTTAGGTATTATCATGGGATCAAGAAACTATGATGAAGAAATGGTATCTTTCAGTCCATTATGCTTGTTGCCCTCTCCATTTTCAGAACAATGGTTTAACTATGCAGTCAAAATTCAGCCAATTTTAAGCCAACTGATACATAAAGTTGCGAACAACTATGAATTTTTGAAAGTGTGCCTGAAAAGGTAAAGCCATACAGGTGTTCAGTTCTATATTAATGTTGTGAAACCACTTTAAATTTATGGTCTCAAAATTTATATATCCAGAACCATAGAGAGTGATGAATTCACAAAAAGACTATTTGAAATATATGAAACAGTTCGTGAAGAGGGTATTTCACAAGTATAAACCTTTCCATTGTATCATTTACTTAATGAGATATATATTTGGGTATTTCATATTTAAATTCGGGTATTTAATATTTAAATTTGGGTATTTAATATTTAAATTTGGGTATTTAATATTTAAATTTGGGTATTTAATATTTAAATTTGGCTATTTAATATTTAAATTTGGGTATTTAATATTTAAATTTGGTAATATTTAAATTTAGGTATTTAATACTTAAATTTTGGTATTTAATATTTAAATTTTGGTATTTAATATTTAAATTTTGGTAATTAATATTTAAATTTGGGTATGTAATATTTAAATTTGGCTATTTAATATTTAAATTTGGCTATTTAATATTTAAATTTGGCTATTTAATATTTAAATTTGGCTATTTAATATTTAAATTTGGCTATTTAATATTTAAATTTGGCTATTTAATATTTAAATTTGGCTATTTAATATTTAAATTTGGCTATTTAATATTTAAATTTGGCTATTTAATATTTAAATTTGGCTATTTAATATTTAAATTTGGCTATTTAATATTTAAATTTGGCTATTTAATATTTAAATTTGGCTATTTAATATTTAAATTTGGCTATTTAATATTTAAATTTGGCTATTTAATATTTAAATTTGGCTATTTAATATTTAAATTTGGCTATTACATATTTAAATTTGGCTATTTAATATTTAAATTTGGCTATTTAATATTTAAATTTGGCTATTTAATATTTAAATTTGGCTATTTAATATTTAAATTTGGCTATTTAATATTTAAATTTGGCTATTTAATATTTAAATTTGGCTATTTAATATTTAAATTTGGCTATTTAATATTTAAATTTGGCTATTTAATATTTAAATTTGGCTATTTAATATTTAAATTTGGCTATTTAATATTTAAATTTGGCTATTTAATATTTAAATTTGGAAGTTTACTATTTAGAATAATTTCAACTTTTCTTGTAGGACATAAGTTTGGGTTTGCTAAGAGCGGATTATATGTTAGACACTGATGATTCTGGAGCAGTGTCAGGACTGAAACAAGTGGAAATTAACACCTTTGCCTCCAGTTTTGGGGGTTTGATAACAAGATTGCATTCCTTACACGCGTAAGATGTTTTTTGAGAAAAATTTCAAACTCTTGAATTTTGCTAGTGATTTACTTGCAGTTATTTATCTGTTTTTACAATGCCATGACTTGGGTCTAGTTCATTTCAATTAGACCATACTAGTAGCTATTAGTTCACTCACAGTCAGCAAATCATAATTAATGCCAAAAATGAAAGGATGGAGAAAACCTCCAGAATTTTAATAACTTAATCTAACCATTTTTCGACCGTGTGTACATAACAATAACTTGCACGCTCTTCTGGCAATTCTTTTGAAATATTTCGTATTCATTTGCATGATATTTACGTGTTTCAGATATTTACTAGCTCAGCTCAAAATTGACTTGTCTAAGGTAGGTGTAACCCAGCTGGCCCAAAAAAAACTATACTTAAGAGGTTTATGAAGGGACTCTTAAATCTTCTCATTGACCTCTTGAGAATATTTTTTTCAGCCATGGAACAATGATCAATCTGTCGCAAGCAGTTCTGAAATAATGTTTTTGCTTAAAACTAACTTTCCCATCCCGTAAAGTTTCCGGTACCAAATGTAGCACCACAATTAGCCCTAGGAATGGTAGCAGCGTGGGACCTTTATGGTGAAAAGAGGTAAGAAATATGATGATAAACAAAAATAGTACTTTAGTGAGACCCACGGATAGGTGGGTTTTATGAAGAACTTAATCCACCACTTAAGGCCGTTCAATCTAACTTTAGTCATCTCAGACTGATTAGTCAGTCAAATTTGTGAGGTAGTGTGAACGTTACATTTTACTAGTTTTATGTCGCACCATGGCTCTGATTTTAATCGGGTAGGTTGAGGATTGGAATCTAGAGTCTGGAAAACGATAGATCAAAATAAAGTTAATTATGATGTAATAGGCCGTGTGGCAAAGAAGATATTTTTGGTCGTCTTATCATTTAAAGTTCCTTATCGCAATGTATATTTCCTATAAAATTGTTTTACAATTGAAAAAATTCAATAGACTTCACCCTAAAAAGTAAACTTCGTATATACTTCTACTGATTATATTTTTAGTTTTATCTTAAGACACTTAAAAATGTCAAAAATACAGTTATTTTTTTTCCCGATATATGACAAAATTTATTTCTCTAACATAATAAATTTTCATATGAAAGGTAGCCGGCCACGCTATTATAATGATGATTTACGTGAGGATCATAAAATTTATATTCAGTATTGCATTAATTTTTTCTATGCATACATGCATAAAATTTTAATAGTTTTTTAAAGATCTTTACTAAAATGATTATTTCCATTTGTAAAAATCTGTGACAGTATCACTTTAAAACGTTGTCTATACTCCCTCTTGTGGTTAAAGTAAAGAGGTATGTTATAAAAAAAGGTGGACTGACAAGTTAGGTAATGTGAATGCTTCACATCACCTGATTCATAGAACTGACATTTAGTCGAGTTTTGTCAAATGTCTAAAGTTAGATAGTCTAAATAAATGTGATAAAATTGTGCTCTCATTTCCAGGGCAGCAATATTATTTCTAGTTGAAGACGTCACATACAATTTTAGTGACCAGAGAATTTTAGAGTACGCTGTACTCAGTCACAATTCTGGAATTAACGTTATCAGATGTACTTTTGCTGACATTGAAAGTCAGGGAAGGCTCGAAAATAGAAAGCTATTTGTGTATGTTTCCAGGAAAGATAATTTTGAATCACTTTTTAAGCCATGTTATTGTAAATTATTAATTACAGAGGTGCTATAGAGATAGCTGTGATATACTTTCGAACTGGCTATGTTCCCAATCAGTACAAAAGTGAAAAGGCATGAATGAATGTTTTGATTCAGTCATAATCCCATTTAACTTTTTTATTATAATTTTTAGACTTGGGAAGCTAGACTTATGATTGAAAAGTCACTTGCCATAAAGTGTCCATCAATTCATTACCATCTGGCAGGAACTAAAAAAGTACAGCAAGAATTAGCCCAACCAAATGTGCTAGAAAAATTCTTAACCAACTCTGACGATGTAAAAAAAGTGAGGGCAGTCTTTGCTGCGCAGTACCCTCTTGATTTGGTAAGAAGAAATAAAAGTTTTGAAACCATCTGCAATAGCAAGAAAGTATAGAAATTACACTGGGAATTCTAATGTGACCATAGACCCTATTCTAGTAACATTTTCGAAGCGGGGGTGAGAAGTGATGAGAACGTTAACGGTTTTCCCTGATAGGTTGCTAGCTGCATCAAAGACTCTCAAGAAATTTGGAAAAATTTTAGATTTAAAGTTATTTTTCAATCCAAGGAAAAATATATTTATTATAAATATATTTACTATCTATTAGATAGATTAAAGAAAAAAATCTAGTTATTTTTTTAACCCTTGGCCACTATGAGCCGTTATAATTTGATATTACAGTGGGTCGACATGAAAAGTGGTCTTGAAGAGTGCCTATACCACCAAGATTCATTTTTATAAGGCACTTATTCTTTGCTCAGTGAAATGTAACTTTTGGAGGTTTTCCCTTTTTATTAACATATTATTGAAATAAATGAGAAATGATTTGAAATAAGTCTTATTTTTTACACCCTATATAAAAGATAGCATTTTCTATTGCTGCATTATTAAGTGTTGTCCACAATGTGAATGTTCGTCTGATCTTGACCATGCACCCTGTATTTTCGTGGTTACCAAGCCATTTTACTTGGAATGGATGTTTTTTATAACATAAGCGGTATTTAAAAAACAAAATCCTTTAAATTTCTCTGTGTGACTAATATATAATTAGATAAGGTGAAATAGATGTTAAACTGAAAATTAAAAGATGGTCTGTTATTAATTTTTTACAGACTGAAGATGGTGACAAAGCTAGTAAATTGGCCGAGACGCAACCAGAAAAGTATGTCATGAAGCCTCAACGTGAAGGTGGAGGTATTTAATAATTTTGTTTACTTTGTCACTAATTTTGTTTCTTAAGTCTTTAAAATATTAATCATGTGCTTAGGTAACAATATTTACGGGGATGATATCATTAATTTGTTGTCTAAAATGGGTAAAACGAAAGAGCGAGAAGGTTATATATTGATGGAACTTATAAAACCCCCTCCGATGCTTAATTATTTGCTGAGACCGCAGCAAGATGTTGTGTTAGCCAATGTCTTTGGTGAATTGGGAATATTTGGAGTTATTATAGGGTAATTGAATTTAAAATACTTATACCCTTAACACGTGGATTAACAAAATAACATTTATAGAAATACTGAAAAGATCCATCACAACTTTATAGCCGGGCACATGCTGCGTTCCAAAGTGCAAGGCACAAATGAAGGGGGTGTGGCTGCTGGATACGGTTCTTTAGATTTACCTTATTTAATATAATAGTTTGTTAATGTGGTAAGAATTAATTTAAAAATCGAAATTATATTTTGTCAAAAATTTATAAAATAAAATTCATTATAGTTAACCTGTCACTATTTTTTTGAAGGCCTATACGTATGCCATTAAAAATCAATATTAAAAAATTTTAACTTTAAAATTAAAATGAGATAAATATATATATAAATTTTTTTCCCCTGGAAAACTTGAGATATTAAACGACCTAAACATGATGGGTGTCATATTGCCTACTTTCAAGTATTCATAAATAGGGAAAATCTAGCCTTCTACTCCACATATGGAAAGGATTGGTGTCAGCTGACTTAAAAATGTACTGATCATGAACAAAGTGGCATCTACTTCCCTAAACCACCGTTTACTCACTAAAAAGTGTCCCAAAAGCACAAATTAGATAAAAACCGTCAAATACGGTCAGCAGATGGGAGAAACATAATGAAGATGGAATTTTTGCTATGTAAAAATATAATTTAATGCATGTAGATTTGTGGTAAATAGTGCAATTCTATTTTTGTGTTCATAATTCAGTAAGGCAGAATGAAATTGCTGAGATGAAAAATATAAAGGCTATACAATAAACTCGGACTGCAAACATAGTTTTGTTGGATTTATTGTAAAAGATAGATGGAGAGTTTAAACAGACACCTTATAAGCAGCAAAAATTGCCAGGCTCTTTTTTCGAAAAGGGTTTATATTTTGCCCAAAATTTGTATTTGAATAAAAAATACTTCAATATATTTTATATAAGGTGTTTATCACATAAATACAGGTTGGTTCACGATATTATAACTTAAGTCTCTTGATATCTTCCATCTTAAAATCAATCCTAAAACAACATTAATTCATTAAATCGTAAATATTGAAATTATTTGCCATGATATACTTCTTATTGAAAGACTTATATTATTGCAGTTGACTTTATTAAGTATAATTTTTTTTTTTTTTTTAATATTTCACATGTTGGAAACACAAAATTACTTACTTTTGTAATTATGAGGGTACATTTTATTCTTCTACAAAATACACCTCTAACACTCATTTCCCTGCAAATAGGTAGTATTACTGTACCCTAATGCCATACTACATAGTTAAAACCGAATAAAGTAAACTGCCATGAAGTAAGACTTTCATTCAAAATTTACCATTCATTCATTTAATTTCACTAATGCCTTGTAGATGATTTATGCCCAAATGATTTCAACTGAAACTATCAGATCCTTTTAGATTTAGGATTTGAATATCGAAATTCACAAGAACTACCCACACCAGTTTTAACCACAAAAGCCATGCCATGGTTGAAATGCTTTATTTAAATAATTTATTTTATAATAATTAAATAAAGCTAATTTTATTTCCAATTCATTAATTAAAATACTACTCAGTCTCAAACATCCACTTCAACTAAATTTTCACTAATTATTCTAATTTTGTTGCTGGCTAGTAAAAAGCTACTGTGGGAAACGTTTATTCTGAACAATAACGAGGAAATATTATTTATGAAACACCTTGATTACCACCTTAGCAAACAATGTTTTTCAACAGGTTAAAACTAACTGCGTTTTCATAATTAGAAAAAGCTGACATTTTGTTAACCCTGCACTATTATTATCAATGAGTTCAAAATATAATTCCACATTTATTCACGTGATCTAGCCCTAGCCAATTATAATCTACGGCTTTGTTATTCCAGCTAAGATAGAGCAATGGATAGATGGCCATGAGCAAACCAAGTTAGTAAAGGTACACAATGTTTACATTCACCAAAAAAATTCTACCTTAAGAGGTCTTAAGTCCAAAAAGTGTTTTTTGGGCGGTCTTTATACCTGTTGGAGATCTCTCATAGATCTCTTTGAACAACTTGTTTTTTTCCTTTGGTAAGGGTCCTAACTCATTGAAAAGTAATGTCTCAGTTTGGAATGGCCATTCTAATTATGCAGCAAACACCAATATCTTAGGAATGATCATTCTAATTATGCTGCACCAACCAATATGATTGGAATGATCATTCAAATTATGCGGCACTCACCAATATGATTGGAATGGCAATTGAAATTATATTTGTGTATTTTGCTTAATTAGGATGCCCATTCCATTGGGATATGCCACAAAATTGGAATAGGCATTAAAATCACACCAATTATAGTGTACGCAGATGAAATTTGTAATCTTTCATAAATGCCAAATAGTTTTCCATATATCTAAACCTAAAGAAAACTTGATTTTTTTTGGTCATGTTCCACGTTTAAGTCCACTCATATTGCATGCCTAGTCCTTATGAATAAGTTGAAATATAGGGACTAGGCCTTAGCATATGGTCTTTAATAACATTTGGTACCCCACTATTCTCTTTTTCAAGAGTAGTCGTAGTGACATTTTTTTCTTTGTGAAGTTAAACATTTTGCATCAATTATCCTCAGCTTTTTCTGCCTCCTCAACTACTATTAAAGAGAAATACATCTTCTTACACGTTTATAGGTCCAAATCACCTACAAGGCAACATTTGGTAGCGATACAATGATTTGGTCAGAAAAAAAAAATTTGAAATAACCTCAGTTTTAAGACTTCACGAACTTCTGTTGGTGTTAACCTCCAAGTTAAAGATCCCGAATTTGGTCCCCAGAAGTCCAAGATCTCAGATACCTAAAAATATTCACCATAAACCTATACAAACTATGCGTACCATATTCCTTGAAAGGGAGATCAATTCCCTTTGGGAAAGTTATGATTATATTACAATTAATAAAACCAAAAGGGGATAGAAAGTAAAAAGGGCGCTACTGGGCTTTGAGTCTAGAACCTGTAATATGGAGAACTACTGATCTCCCCTCTGAATTCCCCGCCCCCCTTATTGGCGTAAGATCTTTTTGTGCCGTAGCACTAAAATATGAGCGAAGAGGCCGAAAAATAGTTCTAATGCCAACCAAGAAGTACAGCGTCAAGAAGTAGTTTCTCTAGGGAATATATTTTAATAATCTGCAGTTTTAAAGAAATAAATATAATAATCTTAATAACATTAAATATAATTGTAATATTTTTGTCCCAAAAATAAATATCCTTATGGTAAATCCACTTGGACCACGAATGCGAAAAGCTAGAATAGCCATCAGGCGCATCATCTTCATGTTTTCTAAAGTATATTATACTGGCCATTCGTATTAATAATTAAGTTTTTCAAAGTAACCTTAGCCTCCATATGATTTAATATATTTTTCCTTAGACCAGATTTATCAATCACGCAATTATCACAATTCCTAACCACATCCGCGAGGTCGGGACTTCCATGTTTAACTAAGCCTATGCAAAATGCTTCTCTTTAAACTAGCAGACGATATTAATCTTTCCGGCCGATAGGCTCGCTACAATCGGAGAACTACTTACGGGAGAGGAAAAAAAAAAAAAAAAAAAAAAAAAAAAAAAAAAAAAAAAAAATCGATATTGTAGTGAGGTTAGAGTCATCGTGATTGGCCAAAATATAGGGGGAAGGGGGGTAAGTATTTCGTTCTCCATATTTCAAGATCTCTGCAGCTAAAGGCTTGTAGTTTAGGGAGAGGCGCCCTTTTTACTTTCTATCCCCTTTTGATAAAACTAAGTATTATAAGGTTGGCTTTTGGCGCCGGTTCTGAAAATAGGACATCTGCCAGCAAAAAAAATTGGGAGGCACGACAGTACCTTTTATTCTTTGTGAACTTCTTGCAGCCCAAACCAAAGCAAACAACACAATCCTACTCTCGTCTAGAACCCAACTCTGCTCTGTCGTTTTAGTGTAAGAGAAATTTTATCAAGAAAGGATAGAAGTTACACTGGGAATTCTAGGGGGCCGCATGATGGCTGTGGCTTCCTAACATTTAGAAATGTCATTTATTGACGTCAATCATCAATAATGTTCCAGTTATGACGTTTTTCACAAAGCCACAGTAAATTCAAATTATAATGGTGCATAGTGTCCAAGGGTTAACAAAAAATAACTAGATTTAGACAATTACTTTGTATTTCAAGAATTCCCAGTGTAACTTCTACCCATTCTTGATTTTAAGCAGCTACTTAACACATTTTCAATTCTTTCACAAAAATAGGCTGGGCTCCAACTACATCATTCGATCATTCGCGCCTCTTCTATTTTTCTTTTAAAGGGACAATATTTTTTGTAGAATTCTCCCTTGGGCCAATGCGAGGTAGTTATTGGGAATGCATGCGACAGAAGTATATTACCATTTCTAAATTTAAAATAGTGGCAATCTGGGTTAGCCTAGCAAATTTGTCTCTTATGGTCCAAGTTGTGACTGATGTGAGATACGTGATGATTGATCGCAGCTCTTTGTCAAATTGCAAACCTCCTAACTAAAGATAATGTGTATTTCATTTCATCACTTTTCTCAAAAAAAAAAAAAAAAAAAGATTTTTCAAGGCATTACTCTATTTAAACAGCATTTTAGAATAGCTTGCTCCAATTGCATGGTCAAATCCGACACTAGTAAGCCAATTAGCATGTCACAATTGTTTGGGGTTAGGCTAGCCTGTAAATATTATATTAGTGGACAATTTATTTGGTAATTGAAGATAGGACTGTAAAAAATGGCCACATATCTTTATATATAAAGATAAATAACAAAATCTGGAGTTCATATGCATCCTTTAATCACAAACAGTGGGCAAAGTAGTAACGAACAAAACCAGAAAAAACTATTCATTATCCATAGCAGCGACTCACTTGGTTTTGTTAGTGTTTGACGTTAGAGGGCGCTTTTGAACGCCAGGTTTTGTTTTTCATCTTTTCTATCAAGATAGGGGTCCACTGTTTATAGTCCTAGATTGAAGGGCAGATCTTATAAATACATTTTTTGATTACCAAGATAGCTTAAAATATACAAGATCTCGAAAATCTGCCGATAAATAACAGATAAGTTGAGAATTTTAACAGATTATTAGATTCTAGATGTTTTAGCGAATTAAAAACCATCTGATTTGTAAGCTGATTTTAGAATTAGAATTTTCTTTATTACCCAGTTAAATAAAACAAATTTGTAACAGGCCAAGTCATTGTCTATTTTAACTTTCAAACTTTGAGCTGGTCTCATATGAAAGCTCTCTTCGAAGTCTACTGAAATCTGGTGCTACCCAGACCTAAATTCATACAAGTACTGCCCTTCACTCGTACATTATACATGTACATGTATATATAACACCCACCTTGAGCGATTTTAAAAGTAAATCCAAATTCAACAAAAATGTTTGGACGAAGGGTCTCATTCCATCATTGCTCTCATACTGACAAAACTCATCCTAAGAGTTGAAATGTTTACTTATAAGGTATTAGTACTGTTAAAAGGCGAAGTTATATAAGTAAAACACAGTATACGTCAGTAATTTCATGATTGGCAGCTAAAAAGGCATCAATCCATGTTTTGATTCTAGGCTCCACCACTGTCTTGCATAACTGCTTTAGACCTGGCTCCAATAGCTTCTTAAAATTTGTTGTTACGCTAGTCAGGCTTGAAAGACAACTCTATAAAATTTGCATTGCTATAAAGGCCGATGATAATTATTTTGACCTTTGTCATTATACCTCCAGCTTTGCTTGTTGTTGGGGTGGAAGCTGGCCAAGATTCTTCTGAATTTCATCCTATAATGACAGTTATTGGTCAAATTTAAAATTTACAGCCCTCCATTTACAATTTTGAACAATAGACCTTACTTCCAAATTCTTCCTTAAGGTTACAGTGTACTCGCAAGCTACTTCAACATTATTCAATGAGGACTGAATTGATTAAAACAGCGTTCTAGTATAATCTTCACTACACATTTATGCATTCAAAAAAAGTTAATTGTAACTCACTAAAAACAAAGCCTTCGATTTTTCCGAGCTTTCAGTTGATACGTGGTAGATTCCATGTTGAAATGTTGTTTGCAACATGTTATAGGCTTGTGTCAAATCTATCATTCCCGAAGGACCTTGTTGAAGTCTTTCATCAAGAATTTCATAGAAAACAGTGTCTAAGAGGGTGGCCGCGTGGTTAACCATAGCGCAAATACCATCAACACTAGAGCTGGCCAATGACCGCCTAACGCATTTTTTAAGAATGTAATAAACGTCATCCAGCATACTGGATGTCAAGCTGTTGTCTTCAATCTGATCCATGTTAACAGCCTAAGGGAGAAAATTTTACAACAATTTTTTAATTTTTATGCTAAAAATAGCACATATCCTGCTATTTTGAGCATGTTCAAAATGGCATGTATTGTTTACAGGTGAAACTAAATTTCGGATGATTGGAATGCATCAGACAACTGTGGCTCTTCGTAAAATCAGGTGGAATGACAAGAATACGAGAGAAAAAAAAGCATTGTTTTCCCCATTCTTAGCATACAGCCAGACCTAAGTATGGCCCACTGCTGCCTGACAGATTCACTGAGCGATACACATCCTACCCAAATTGTCCTTGATTTGATGTAATCTTAAGTCTAGACTAGCTAATGACGTTTGGCTTCCCGGATCAAATAAAGTAGAATTATCTATAAATGGGCAACAACATAGTGGCAACTCTAGTTTACCCCAAGCAAGTTTTAACTTTTATTTAAAATTAATATGCTGTTTAAAGTTTTGAATTATTTTTCCACAAGTGGTAGCAGTGCAACATTGTTATTATTATTACAATGGAAGGTAGATTAAGTACTTTGACTAGTAAGCAATGTACTGTTGTAATGGCTCATGCTGTCTAAATACTATATCCCTCCAAAGTGTCGTCTACTCAATACACGTGGGAAACCTAACCCAAAACCCCTTGCTTTCTACCGTGTAAAATGGACTTGTTCTAGATCTGCCTGTTTTTCCTTTTTATCTAGTCAGTCAAACCTGGACAAAGGCACAATCAAATTTGTCACAACATTCATGAATATCACGCTAAATTATTTATAATCCGTATTCATCATCTCACATTGTATTTTAAATATGACTGTCTACTTCAATTATTATTTTAGAACATATAGTAAATAAATATTCAACTAATTATTTCAACTTTATTTACAATCTCTGGAGGATTTTGATACCTTATAACCAAACGAACACCTTAGTTATTTTAAATTCATTTCTACAGGGTCACCCATAGAAAAATTAAAGTTTCTTCAGGATACGACTGTACAAATGCAGAGGGTGGTTAGATATGATAGCTATAGTACAACTAAGTAAACAAAGCAATCTAAGGCTTTCTAAGAAAACTAAGTTTTTGGCTGAATACTAGTGCTCTGAACTTGTTCAAGTTCATTAAACATCTCGAATGGAGGAACACATGTGTATGGGCAATCAGATTTTGAAATTAGCAATGGACAAGTACACAAATTAACTGGAGTTTTAAATAGGATTACAACCCAAAAGGAAATGGACTATAGGAAATACTGGATCTAATAGAGTAGATGCTGCCAAGATATACCTATCCACAGATGAGGCAGAAATTCAAAATAGCGAGGCTAAATCAATAAATTTAATGGCTTAGCAAAATATATTTTGCCATCCATATTTTTCAAAAAGTGTGTAAATGTAAATGCTTTAAGTACATATATGGAAATTAATCACGTCTGAAAACACATTAAATTATATAACCAATCATTTCTTTTGCAGGTATTATACATTTAATTAAAAAAAATTTCACAAGGAGTCACTGCAGTAGTGGACCTGATGATGGAGTTATAGCTCCGAAACGTTGTCTTAGTCAGTAAAATTATTAATAAATAAAACTGCAGTGACTCCTTTTAAAAAAATTTTTAATTAAACATGTACTATACTTAGTAATATATATTTTAGACTTGAGCCAGCACGTATTCACCTTCAGGAATAGCCAACTATACTAAGATGTCAACAAAGTACCCATAAATTTCTCTCTAAGATAGGAATATGAAGTGGCATATCAAAGGGTACCGAGATATATAGGTTCTCAGGTAAAATTAAATTGACAAATTCAGGATGAAAAACTTACCTTGTGCACTGATTCTCTTAGGAAATATTCTTCCATCATAATATATTGCCCTAAAAGCTCTTGCATTGATTTACTCAATTCGCAGTCTTTTATCATTTTTTCAAGCTGTGTGATTCCTTCTAAAAATATAAAGATAAATATCTTGGAATTTATCAATTAAACTAAGAACATAATCCATTTTTCTCCTCCCTGGTGGAAAAATGGATTGATGAAAAATATTTAACAAAGTGAAGCATTAATCTGTTCACTCCAATCAATTATTCCATCTGTTTCTTGGGTGATTCCACGACAAATGGTCACAGCTTGTCAACCCGACCCCCACCGATTTGGCTGAAATTTGGTGTAGGGGGTTTTTACCATCGTAAAAACCGAATTTCCAATTATTTTTGCAATCGGCCCAGTAGTTTCGGAGATACAGAATATGGCCATTTCCCGAAATGGCCTTCACCCCGAAAACTGACCATGGCGTAACTTTCGTAATTCTTGACCGATTTTCATCATTCAAATTTCATTTTAAAGCCCATGAAGAATACTATTCGAGTGTATCAACAGCATTTTAAATAGCCTTTTCAATATAGCGCATATTAGGGATCAAACACGTTGACCTTTGACCTTTGCTTTAGACCAATAATTTAAATGGAATTTAACCATTTTTTTCGAATTCCCCGCCTGTGATTTACCCGAAAATGATGAAATCCCAAAGTATTATTTCTAGTTCTCGAGATATTCATGTTTTAGTTTAACCCCCAAAAAAGTTTATTTCATTTTCTATCATGTTTTTAATGAAAAATCAATCAGTTTTTGGTTTTTTTAAATTCCAACTCAACTTTCACCTTTAAACAAATATTTTGACTTAGTGCAACATTAAGATTTTCTATTTCACAGAGGATGTTTTCCCGTATAACCCAGCATTCGTCTTTAATTTGTTTCCAATAATTAAATAATTGAATGGAGGATACATAAATGAAATCCAATACAAACTCTTTCTATGAAAATAGTTGAACTTACTCGTCATCATTTAAAACGGTTCTGCAGTAAGCAAAGAATGGGTGCAAGGATGCGTGTGAATTTTCACAATGAAAACCTTGCACCTCGTCCTGAACTACAAAGGAGTCATTTTCAGCAAAATCACCAATAACTTAAAATTTTTATTTAATGATTTCAAATAATCTGACTGGGCTTTAGATTTAAAGAGTTTGTATTGGATTTCACTTATGTATCCTCCATTCAATTCCGCTAATTATTATTGGAAACAAATTAAAGACGAATGTT
This sequence comes from Odiellus spinosus, assembly GCA_963920705.1. Lineage (NCBI taxonomy): Eukaryota > Metazoa > Arthropoda > Arachnida > Opiliones > Phalangiidae > Odiellus > Odiellus spinosus. The sequence goes on from OY987225.1 coordinate 19,533,599, forward strand.
GGGTTATACGGGAAAACATCCTCTGTGAAATAGAAAATCTTGATGTTGCACTAAGTCAAAATATTTACCCGAAAATGATGAAATCGCAAAGTATTATTTCTAGTTCTCGAGATATTCACGTTTCAGTTTAACCCCCAAAAGAGTTTATTTCATATTCTATCATGTTTTTAATAAAAAATCAATCAGTATTGAGTTTTTTTAAATTCCAACTCCACTTTCACCTTTTAACAAATATTTTGACATAGTGCAACATCAAGATTTTCTATTTCACAGAGGATGTTTTCCCGTATAACCCAACATTCGTCTTTAATTTGTTTCCAATAATAATTAGCGGAATTGAATGGAGGATACATAAATGAAATCCAATACAAACTCTTTAAATCTAAAGCCCAGTCAGATTATTTGAAATCATTAAATAAAAATTTTAAGTTATTGGTGATTTTGCTGAAAATGACTCCTTTGTAGTTCAGGACGAGGTGCAAGGTTTTCATTGTGAAAATTCACACGCATCCTTGCACCCATTCATTGCTTACTGCAGAACCGTTTTAAATGATGACGAGTAAGTTCAACTATTTTCATAGAAAGAGTTTGTATTGGATTTCATTTATGTATCCTCCATTCAATTATTTAATTATTGGAAACAAATTAAAGACGAATGCTGGGTTATACGGGAAAACATCCTCTGTGAAATAGAAAATCTTAATGTTGCACTAAGTCAAAATATTTGTTTAAAGGTGAAAGTTGAGTTGGAATTTAAAAAAACCAAAAACTGATTGATTTTTCATTAAAAACATGATAGAAAATGAAATAAACTTTTTTGGGGGTTAAACTAAAACATGAATATCTCGAGAACTAGAAATAATACTTTGGGATTTCATCATTTTCGGGTAAATCACAGGCGGGGAATTCGAAAAAAATGGTTAAATTCCATTTAAATTATTGGTCTAAAGCAAAGGTCAAAGGTCAACGTGTTTGATCCCTAATATGCGCTATATAGAAAAGGCTATTTAAAATGCTGTTGATACACTCGAATAGTATTCTTCATGGGCTTTAAAATGAAATTTGAATGATGAAAATCGGTCAAGAATTACGAAAGTTACGCCATGGTCAGTTTTCGGGGTGAAGGCCATTTCGGGAAATGGCCATATTCTGTATCTCCGAAACTACTGTGCCGATTGCAAAAATAATCGGAAATTCGGTTTTTACGATGGTAAAAACCCCCTACACCAAATTTCAGCCAAATCGGTGGGGGTCGGGTTGACAAGCTGTGACCATTTGTCGTGGAATCACCCGTATTTTGAGATAATAATACGTTTTTAACATACAGAACTATCCACTCTCCCTTACCGAAAAAGTTAGTCATAAGAGGTCTTGGGGTAGACTTTCAGATGCCTTATGTAGTCTTAAGAGTTCTTGTGGAAGTCTTTCATTATGTTAAGAAGTCTTGGGGAAGTCTTAAAGATGTCTTCAGCACCTTTGTAGTGTGCTTGAGGACATCATCTTATCAGACAAAAATTTTTCGGTAAGGGCTTTTACTCATTATCACTTAGATAATAATGGGGAAGCAGTAACTTGCCAAGACTGTGGTCAAGTTCGTGAAGCTTTCTACTTATTAAGTCCAAATTTTCAACATTCTTTTTTCATTCCTTATTTTTGTAAAGTTATCAGTAAAGTTACTATGTTAGATAAAAGCTGCACAACTCGTAGCATAAGAAAAATATATATGCTTATAAGTAAGACTTAGTCCAAAGATACTGAAAAGTGAATGTCATTATCTTCCATTTGACTATATTAAGTGATTGAGAATATGAGGGCTAAAAGCTCACGAGTAATGTTACTTCTCTGTAATTTTTAAATTGTAGAGATGATTAAAGCTATAATATTTTAAATGTATTGAAAACAACCCTTACTGAAAAAAGTTTGTCTAATCTGAAGAGGTCCTCAAGAACACTACGAAAGTCTTGGGGAAATCTTTAAGACTTCTCCAAGACTTCTTGACATAATGAAAGACCTCTTAAGACTACAGAAGACACCCAAAAGACTTCCCCAAGACCTCTTAAGACTAACTTTTTTGGGTAAGTGAAGCTTCAATAAAAAAAATTTTGTAAAAAAAAGATCCTTTTCAAATATATAAAAATCAAGTGTGTTTTTCTTTTAACTGCAGTTTTGGATTTTACTACCTTTAACTTGGATGTTAAAGAGATCTTTGAATATCACCGCCAGCACCCTATAAAAATATCTACTACAAAACCCTGCAGATTCATTTTCAGTGACTTTTTGCATAACAGTTGAGCTTCAACAACATCTCTTCTTAATATCGGCTGAAAAAGGGGCTCATTGTAGCCAGGCGAACAGCATTGATACTTGCCTTGACTTATTTCCCAAATTTTACAAAATAATATATACAAATATTGTATTTAATGGGAGAGAGAAGAATGAAAATGAAGTGATTTTTTTAAAGATTCTGCTTCTAAAAATTAAATTTTTGGAGGTAAAACATTCAGGAATTGTCTCTGAATTGGCATATAATTAAAAGGAGATACAGTGATTAATCAAAAGCTGAACTTTAGCTTAACAATAGCATAATTTGTTACTAAACGTACCTTGCCTCTTGTCCTCTTCTTGATTAGCAGTTTCAATGTCACCCTAATTAAAAGCTTAAATTTTTAACCATATTACAAATAGAAATTGGGGAACCAACTACACACCATAACTCTTCTACGAATGAATCTTATATAGAGTTCAGTTCTGGTATTTAAGAGAGTCATTTCACCCAAAAGTATATCCAACTCTCTCGGATCAATCCTATTAGTTACAAAAATTAGTCCTAATTCACTTTAAATTCACTTTATATCAAAATTGTCAATAAATATAACAAAAATTACCTTTCAGGGTTTTTGTTAGGATTTATCATAACTTGTTGAACTAATTTGACCTGTAAAAGACACTTTTAATAAAATATGTCAGTGTATTCCTAATGAGAATGCTTATACCTTTTCATCAAGTTTCCGACAAGATTTAAATTCATCTAATATTTTCTTTGATTGTCGGTCACACACCTTTTGCAACAAATCAATGACTATCTGCAGTTTTCCAGGCCCTGTAAAACAATTTTATCATTTAAAACTAAGCATTTATTCGCAAGAATAAAATTCTGCAGGCAAATCAGGAAATTTAAATTTATTCTAAAATGGTAGATTTTTCAAGCAATAACGCTTGATATGGCGTTTAAAGGGAGGATGCAACCTAACAACAAGTGATTTTTTATCGATTCCTTATTGTTTAAATAGGCCTAATCCACTAGTGAAGAAATTTACAAACGAATATTAAACTAGAAATAAATTTTAAACTTACCCGGAAAATAGGCTTAGCGGAATTCATGGAGATCCTGACTTCCTCGCGTGATTTTAGGTCTCGCGCGACCGACGGGCCTTGGCTCATTGGTTGCTAGACCTTACACGGAGGCAGAGGTATATAATAACCCCCTTCGGGGGGAAGTATGAAAGGTAGGCAAAATCGACGAACAAAAAGTGCCCGGCGTAAATCGCGGCGGATCGACACACCGCTTTACTCCCAAAAAATAGTTACACCATTTTGAGCCTCACTAAATTTTCCCTACGTACACTTCCGGAACTTGCGAGCTGAAGTCAACCTTCGACTCCATTTTAACAGACAGCCTGACTCCTGAGACAGGAAGTTCTAAACACAAATCGAGCCGTCTTGTTTATACAAAGACCATTTACTAGAGTAGCGACATTGAGAAGTCCAGCGCGAGCTAGTGGCCTAGATAGTCAGCAGCGGGCTCTTGTTGTTCGTGATTTTTAGCATTGGTAGTATAGGGGCTTTCATACTTCCATAAGCCTATTTTGATGGTAAGTTTTAAATTTATTTCTAGTTTAATATTTGTTTTGTAAACTTTTTACTGGTGGATTAGTCCTTTTTAAACGATAAAGAATCGATAAAAAAATCACTTATTAGGTTGCATTCTCCCTTTAAATAACAACATTATATACATGGTTGTAGATTTAAATATTTAGCGACTCCTAATTTAAATTCAAATGTAATTGTAATTAATCAATTTCCTCAGAAAAGTGACTTGAAATTTCCAGGTATTACATATAACAAAATATAGTGAAGCGAGAGCCAGGAACTCTTTTCTAAATATTCGCCTTTTGGAGTATTTTCAATGTAAACCCTCATTAAAAAGAGGTTTATACATGGAAGTCTTTCAGTAGCCCAAATATATAGGCTTAAAAGTGCATCTAAACAAAGACTTAAAGGGAGGATGCAACCTAACAACAAGTGATTTTTTATCGGTTCCTTATTGTTTAAATAGGCCTAATCCACTATTTTAAAAATTTAGAAACAAATATTAAACTAGAAATAAATTTAAAACTTACCCGGAAAATAGGCTTAGTGGGATTCATGGAGATCCTTGACTTACACGGAGGCAATTCAGGATCCCCATGAATCCCACTAAGCCTATTTTGATGGTAAGTTTTAAATTTATTTCTAGTTTAATAATACTGGTGGATTAGGCATATTTAAACGATAAGGAACCGATAAAAAAATCACTTGTTATTAGGTTGCATTCTCCCTTCAATTGAGAGGGCATGTTACATGTAGCAGTCTAGAATATTGACCTCACCGCAAAATTACTTCACTCCCAAATCTGTATATAGATATTACTACGAAATCTTAATATAAACAACTAAATCTAAATATAGATTTTTTGAGGTAGTCTCAAAAGGGACCCCATTGTGACGTCTAAACTGTAGAGATTATTAAGCTGTTTTCATACAGTCATCATTATATAGTTTAACTGATCCAGGGTGCCTAGAAGTCCTACAATTTCTCTAAAATCATCATTTTCAAAAGTGTCTTATAATATCCTATAATTTCACAAATTGCCTAATAGAAATCTATATTTTTTAACTTCTTTAATCCTCCACAAAAAAAATATAAAAGAAAGTCTAGGTCAAGACCGGCTAATCTGCTGCCACCCATATAAAATAGCTTAAAGACACATACCAGTAAAAATGCATTTCAATAAGGTAATTTATAAAGACATAGTCAATTAAAGGTGTTGTTTAGGGTGCTTCTTGACTCTCATGCCCACAACTCTGGTCCATTCAAACTTTTATTCCCATAGTGTTATGTAAATTAATTTTAATAAATGATGAAACAGCAAAGAGTTACCATAATAGGTTTCCACCAAAGGTTGATGAATTTCAACAACCCTCGCTATCCCTTCAAACAAGAGTGTCATGGTATCAGCATAGATTATATTGTTTCTCTTGTCACCCACTGGAATGCTTTGCGCCATCTTTAGATTCTTCTGCGCAGTGTCTGCAATTTGTGAAGACAGATAGATGGAGAATTTTTTCAAGCCTTCTGCATGCTGATTCAAGAGTGGAAATATCTTGAAGAATCTCTCGACCGAAGCAATGTCCTCATCCCTAACAGCCTCGTCAAATCTTTGCATGACAATCAGTTTCAATTTATTTTCTGCGTCATGAAGCTGGGCAAAGGCCTCATCAAGGCTGCTACCTAAATGCATATATTTATATTGGTTTATAAGACAACTAAACAGTAACTAGTTGATAGTTTAATACCTTCCTTGCTATCAGCAGCTGACCTTCTAAGAACACTTTGATCAAGACCCAAAAATCTGTGTATATGAGCTGCAGCCTGCAAGAAAATTTCACAATTTTGCTATTCAAGAAAATACTACTCAAGATGATACTAAAATTGACAAATCAGTCAAAAGTTATTAAAGGGCAGTTATGTTAGCCCATAAAGAACGTGTCCCCTAAGTTATGAATAAGTAGCAATTATATAACTTGCCTGTTCATAATCTTCATTTTGCAAGGCTGTTTGTACTCCATCTGTACAGAACTTTAAATCTAGTATATCCTCTACCCTCTGCAAACATTCACTCACGTGGCTCTGTTGTAAAATGAAATCATGTCAGGGCAAAACAATGAAAGGAGAGAAGTTACACTGGGAATTCTCAAGAGGCGTGGGGTGGTCGGGTTTGAATTCCAATTGTGTTCAAGTTGTATTCCACGTGATCAGCGTAAAATCTTAGTATTTTCGGAGATTTTCTAAGCAGGGGTGCCAATTTACAACAAGGCACGTTCAAAACTTACCCTATCCATTATCCTTACGAATTTTTTATTTATAGGGATATTGAGGGCCTCGTTTTACGTTTGGAGACCATTTTCCCGCAGCTGGTTCACTCTCTTTAGTTCAACTTAATTTGGCAGCGTGTATAAACCTACTCTTTCCTTAATCTCTAAGAATTGTTTACTTAGACATGTGGGGAGCGTTACTATGAAAGAGGGTCCCCAATCCCCCGTTGTTACTAAAAAAATACACCGACGACTCGGGCGATTTTCAAGTTGAAGTTGACTGTTCTAAAATATGTCCAGCCTGATTTATTTAAGTTATCTGGCAGTTCTGAAAACACAAACAAGTGACCTCGATCTTTTTTACAATCCCCTATTTAAAATCTCCTGAATTTTTATAATTTGAAAGAGTTGTAATAAACAGAAATAGCTTGGCCTCAAAACATCTCTCCTTAATTTTTTTTTTTTTTTTTTTTTTTTTTTTACTAAATTCTTTAAAAAATTTACACTTCAATTATTTTAATCTTATATCAAAACCATGGTAAACAAAATACTTTAAATAAAAAATAATCATTTTTCAATTCATATTTTATCAGGAATTCACATAAACATATTGGACATATTCCCCTAACTGTATTCCGACTCCTAGTTCCATCGAGGGTCCCAACCATCAATGTCTATCAAAACTTGTTGGCTCTCTTGAATTTACTTTTTGGTGGCGTAGCTGACAGGATGTAGCTGCCAAGGGGGGCGATTTTGAAGGAGAATTTTTGCCATGTTACAGGGGGAAGAGAAAAAAATGATTCCTTGGGGGGGGCGCCTTCAACAAAGCCGCTGCCAGCGAGAGTCTCGAGACCACAATGGGAAGAGTTTTGATTCGGAGAATAGAGCTATTTAAATATTTTCTCAACCTTCAAGTTAACTTCAAGTTTTATTTTGAGGTAAATTAAATATATTTTTGATCATAAACAAATCAAAAGTTAATTTTAGGTACCAAAATCCCTTGAGGTAGGCCAGCTCAATAGCAAGACTAAATGTTGGGCAGACTGCTGGAACTACGCAGGAGTTTGGTGATGATCCTGCCACTATGCTGCCAAAGTTTTGTCCACTAGTGTTAGTTTGCAAAACTCTTGAGGAATATAAAAACTGCCTCCGCTTTCCCACCCTCCTCCCATAGAAGGAGGTCTGGGGACTAGGGTGTGCATTCACTAATGCTGCCCAATGTTCATTCTTCAGTTATCTATGAATTCCTGATTTTCTCAAGTTTTGTGGAAAATATTCTTCTGACAACCACACATAGGCTTTGCCTCGCATGATAAATATTATTATTGTTATTGACGCTATAATTCATCCGCATCCATCATTCGAGTTAATTATAGCGTACACAAAAATATATTAAAAATCTTTTCTCAATGAGAAATCTCAATCAATTCAGAAATAAATTGGATACCAATAGATCAATTTAAGATGTTTCAAAAAAGTTGTTACATAGGCATAGATTTGAAAAGAGAAACAACAAAATTTTTCTAGAAAATTTTCAAGGCATAATTATGAAAGATATGAACGAAAATGATATAAGTGGAGCATTATTAGTTCTACCTTAATAAAAAACAATGTTTAGATTCAAGAAGGATAAAAATAAGGATTTGGAGTCATTTTGCAACACGCCATAATATTATTATTATTATTCTGTTTCAACTCAACTTTAAGACATCGGCTTAGACTAGTGCTCTCGAAATTAGTGTGTCTAGCGACCCTAGCAATGCATAAACCAATCAGTATTACCAATTTTTCCAATATCAACTAGGAACACGCTCAGTAAACAAAAAAAAAAAAAACTCTTATTTCTTTCGAATTATCCATAAATTACAACATGAAAGTTAGGCTTTTCTGTCCAAGAATGATTTTCATGTAGACTATTAAAACACTAGTAGCGCATTATTTAAAAATGATACGAGTCATTTTCAAAGGAAATTTGGATGAAAAAATATAAGCAATTTGGCAAAAATATAGCAGGGTTTCCTGGCTCAAAATCACGTAGTGGCTCACCTACTTATGGGATGGTACTAAAAAAATTAAAAGGCCAATTGGTGGTTAGGTTTCTACTCCCGTGACAAATTCAAACCCGATACGACGTAAAAAAAAGCTTACTTTTGCTACATCTAATCGTTTGACTTTACTGCTGATGTTTTCCGCTAAGGTTGAGGTAAATGTTATCATACTTGAAAGCTGTTCAGCATCTGTACCAACCAATTGCAAATTGGGTCTGCACATAAATAAAAAATGATAGTATATATTTTTGGGATATATACTTTCATTACGTACAGCATTTTATGTAAAGATATGATCTTGGCTTCCAAGTGCACATGTTGGCTCATGAGAGCATCCATCTGTTTCGCAGTTTTAGCCTGTAAATAATTTCCATAAATTTAAGCCACCCTTAAACTCGAACATCCTAACCACATTGGGTTTGGGTGTATTTTGTAACAGATTCTTTGAAAAGTGAGCTAAGAAAATATTCAAAAGACTAGTTTTCAACTCGAATAATCTTTCATTTAATGAAAAATATAATAACATTTCACAGATACATAATCACTTTACTACATGCATTCAACCATAGGGATAGAAGACAGCAAACCGACCTCCACTCATTTTTACCTAACATAACCTATATTTTTTTCCGTATGACACAGTGTTGCTATAGTCCCTCTTCCAAAATGACCTTACATCTCTCAAGTCAAAAGAGGGCTCGACTCTCCTTACTTCCTCCTTGCTACAGCTTACGACTCAAAGGGGATGGCCTTAAAAATTTAAATTCAGGGCCTCCACTTTTTTGCAGTTCTAGATACTTAAAAGTGCCATGCACCCTCTTTATTTTTGAATGAACTTAGTCAATGCTTAGTACTTAGATAAAATAATATAGAATTTAAGCAACCACTAAAAATCGAACATTATACAAGAACGTCTATGACAATCACCAGTCTTTGTCACTGGTGCTTTGAAGAGGTGAATAGTAATAGGTAGACAATATGGAGTCGCCACGGCTGTGAAGAACTCCTTTAACGTCAGTGACAGTTATAGACGTTCATGTATGAATCCTTTCAAGGTTGCTTTATCCACGTTTTCACTCTTGAGCATCAGGGTTGACATTCATGGTGTGGGGATAAAAATATTTTGGTCTATACATTCGCGTTTGCCGCTGACATTCAATTTTTAGTGGGCGCTTAAACTCTCTATTATACATCATCAAAAAACCAGTTGCATTAGAAAGAATTTATAAACTATTGATAAGGCTAATAGCCTACCTCTTCTTGTTGAATATCATGGCAAGCCTTCTCAATATCTTCGAGAGATTTCAGTTCAGAGAAATTAATAATATAACAATCTGTGGTGGCTTTAGTATTTGCCATTTTTCATATTAAGTGAAATTGAATCTTTTCAGAGCTTTATATCCACAATAATGTTTCAGACAAAACTATCCACGTTATCCATACGAAGCTAATACAAAAGTGAACTTTATTCTGAACCTTTATAACAGACCAACTAGCAGACAGCTTTTTTTTTTCCATGGTAACTTGTCTTTCGGTTGGTCGGGATCACTTGGTCCAACTGCTCCTAAGGATTATCTGGATATCCTCGGAGCATAGCCTCCTCGATCACATGCTAAGGCCAGCGCGCCACCCGAAACGAGTGATTGATTAGGCCATTGCTTATTATTCCATGATTAGGCTATGCAGTTTCGCTTTGCCTGCACCTATGCCTAGATAGTGTACGTCAGGTTATGTAGCCATTCGATATCTAGTTTAAATCGAAAACTAGATTGCGAATAGTTACAGAATAGGGTCCAGTCCCAAGGATTAGAGAGAGTTCTCTTTGGCCAATTTAGTTTTTGAAGCTAAACACTTGTTTTGGAAGGTGGATGGACAGTAACAGAGAGTAATCAGCGTTGACAGATGTACCATAATTACATACATTTCAATATTTCGAATCTAGAGACCCTTCTAATTCCCCAATTTTGAAGAGAGACTCTGAAATCAATTATAGATATAAGTACTGTCGCGAGTCCAGCGGAATGAATCAGGTACCGTAGTGGCCGTCACTTTACTAGAGACGGCAATGAGTCAATGACTGGCTTTGGTAGAGCCTCTATTTCCGTAGTATTTTTATTTTAACTTTCGAAGACCTAATTGCGAAGATAAATTAGAGTAATTATCACGCGTAGGATATCGTAATGTGTATAAAACTTTAATTTATCCTTGGTAGAAGATACGGTAATCCATAAAATCAAAGTCTCCTTTGTAACGGAATGATTTATTTTGAGGATTGCGTTTGCTATATAGTGATAATGATTCCTTCCACAAGACTAAAAGGTAATTTTGAGCATTTGTTAATCTAATCCTTATAAATAATCCCAAAAATATTTTCCGAGTGTGTCGTGTGAGAGAAAGACATTCGTTTGTTTTTCACCAAGGCCTAAAACAAATACAAAAGACAAATATAGGCATAGGTCAGTTTGTCCGCGGGCGTAACGTGTATTTTATTGGTATGAAGTTCGATACCCATGTTTTAGCTGTGGTTTAGCTTATGGGACAAGGTTTAACGCTTCCTTAATGTAGGTTAATAGGTCTCTAGTTTATGTAGGACTGTTATCACGTGGACACTAATCACAAAAGGGAGGAAGAATCAACCAAAAATACAATTTAATACCTTAATTATCTCAGAAAACCAATTGTTCGTATTCGTATTACCAGAAATATCGCTAAATATGTATTACAAAGTACAAAATTGTATTTGGCACAACTTCGTTGTCAAATAGTTTAAAAGGCACTAATCTTAAATATTTCTTAGGTAAACGAACGTTGAAATAATTCCAAGTCATCCAACATTGACGTGAAAGAATCCGCGAGTAGTTGACGTTGATGGAACTAGTTCAAACGCGTCTGAAAGACCATTCGCGTAAACAATTCAGCCCTACACTGTTCTGAAAGTAGGGCAAAGGTTGCCAACAAGCCCTAGTACCTTCAAGAACTAACGAGTGTGTGTTGATTCGCTTGAAGTGTGAACATTCCTGAACTATATACGCGTTATTTTGGATATAATGAACTCAACAGCATTCATCGTAGAACTTCAAACTGGTAAGTTTGTAATTTGTATGTTTTTTTTTTGTATTCTTTTATTGTGAGGATATTAGTTTTATCGTGATTATTTACGACATTGAGATTTAATAATTTAATACCCACGTTTGAGAATTGAGTGTGATATGATATAATTTGTGGCCTTATAGCGTAAATTTGTCCACTTTATAATTAATCCGAATATATAATATTACCAAGTGAGGCAACTATTATTTGAATCTGAAATTTCTAGCGTAATATCTCAATTACCGGGAGACCTTTGGCGAGTTTGACCCAGTGGCAGCAACGTAATTTTTTCATAGGCTGATAACGTTCAGATGCCTCCTTTTTCGTTATATCTGATCTCTTTGCTCGACAGTAATTAGAGGCCCATTTTGAGGCCTCTTCCTTTTGTTTTCGAAGCACCTTTGAATGTTCATTCGGGCCCCTTTGAAATTTACACGTAGGCTATAGCCTCCTCAGCTTAACACTGTCACCCCCACGATGTGTAGAGCCAAATTTCTGGGAAAAAGGTATTTTGTTGCTTTTTCGGAATGGAGTGCAAGCCTAATCGAAAGAAAGGTCAGATAATATAGCTCGAATTATATAAAAGAGAATAATATCAACGTCGTGGATTAATTGCATCGTATTAATACGATAACCCTATCTTATATATAACTTCTGACTCATAATCAGACTTAAAGAAAGGATAAAATATGCACTGGGAATAGATGGTTCTATAAAGTAACATATACACTAATATAGAAACATATAAAAGAGCCGTTAAAAAGCACCCGTTCGTATTGCTAATGTTGCTTTTTCCAAGGTTGGTTTAAAATATAGGATTATCTATACTTTTGCCAGACCCTAAACTAACAAAAAGAGTCGTTAAAGGAGTCCTTCACTGCCTTGGCGGCTCCCTCATGTCTACTGCTTCCCCCCTCAGTTTTTAGCGACCCTCCCTTCTATACTAATTTTGGTTTGAAAAGTAACTCTTTTTCTGGGGCGCCAAAGACATGCAGTGGGCAATTTTTGGAAGACCGACTTTTGAAAAAACAGGGGGGGGGGGGGGGGACGCCACGGCCGTGAAGGACTCCTTTAAATAGAACCCGTTTCTACGGCAGATGTTGCCTTTTTTCAAGGGTGGGAGACTTTGGTACTCTTCTGGTTATTAAAACCCAGTTTTTCTTGGAAAACCCTTCTTTTAAATCAGCCAACTCGAGTCGGTTCCGGTCCAGAATGAAAACCCGGGGATCCCCGACTTACCGTGCCCCCAGACTATTTCTACTGGGAATTCTTAAGGGGCGCGATTTGGCCGCTTAACCGCGTTTAACAATGAAACAAGGGAGTGCATGGCTTCCAAAAAAAAAACGTCGCCAATCATCAATAACGTCATAAAAAGTCTTTCCTTCCCCTAGTCCTCGACCCCCGGAATCACAAATTATAACGGCTCGTAGTGTCCAAGAGTTAACGAAAAATAACTAGATTGAGGGAAATAATGCGCTTTTTCGCTGATTTTTAGACATTTCAATCTTTAATATGTCTAATAATAAATAGTTCAGGCCTTTATTTTTTCCAATCGAACGAAACACTACTGACGAAAGAATTCTAGTTAGTTTTATTTTCTTTATTTTTAATAAAAAGTATACTGCCATAGTCCTGGTCGATTTGCCGGAAATGGGCCCTTGTCTCATAGCCGCGCCGCCATCTTTTTGTAGTAACAGGTTGCCAGACTATTTCTAATTTTATTTCCCACAAACCAAATTCAAGTTGTTAGTCCAACGCTTCCTATATGATAAAGTATAGGAGGCGTTGGTTAGTCTGTAGCTATTTTCACACTACAAAAAGATGGCGGACGATCACGTGACAAAAAGTTTTCCCCGCCAAAATTTTCGCGAGGTTCTCTAGACTTCCGGTTTTAGAAATCGACCAGGACTATTAGCTTATTATTTGCACCAGTTCACCAAAAGCGGGTTACGATATGTAAGAAGGCTGTTGACAGAGGCATTCTGGGATTAAATCTTAACCTTTTTTGAAGTTCCTTATACCTATATTCTTGATAACCTGTGGTCCGCGAGACTTTTGTAAATGGTTCGCGTTGACCTGCCTGAATCATACTTCAAATTTTACTTGTCCAATTGCTCTGTATGATGGCACCAGCTCCTTGAATTTATTCGGACTAAATGAAAGCCAGAGATTGTTTATTCGGTGGCTTCAGAAAGAGCTAATGTCCATCAACTTATAATAATTTACAATGTCCGTACGTACGTGCATATGTCCGTAGCTTTTTTTCCAGAAAGGTGTAATAGGTGATTTTTTCACGGGTTTTTGCTAGTAATGTATATTTTCGTAGCTTTTCCTTCCGTTCCATCCATAAGCTGTAAACATACCCTTCAATTACTATTTTTTCCCACGCCTGTAGACTCAAACCGAAAGTAAAATTTCATCGGCTATTGTACTATTAAGTAATGCTATTGTTCTTTTGAGTGGTGCCTTCGAAAAAGATTTCGAGGCGTGTTAAATCTTTTTTTAAACATTGCAAATTTATTTTATTTTATTTATTTTATATTTTTGCAACAGGGGTGGGGGTAATTGAATCCATTTATTTTTCATTTTTCCACGGTCTCCAAAAGGTTGGCAACCACTGCTCTTGACCGAACTGTTTGATTCCATGATAGATGAGACACAATACTATGCCCGTTGATATCATAGACACTGCGTACAGTGCCGGATACAGCATAACTGATCTTACGATCTGCAATAAAATATGTGTAACACATTTTAAGCTTTATACACTTACTTAAATCATAAAACCTTTTTGTAATGCAAGGAAACGGCTAGCATCACCATATGTTTTACTGGGAAAAAAAAAATCACTTAAAAATTGTTCAGTGTAGGATAAACTAATTGTCAACCTCAATTCTATGATGGTTGCACTACAGAACAATTAACATTAAGGTCCATTCTATAATGAGAGAAATCTGCCCTGAAATTTTCCCCTTATGCAGGCAGCTTAGCTTTGATTGTACAATTTGTTATGACCAACGACTTCAACGTTGTCTGCTAAGCTAGCAAAGAAGCCGATTTTAAAGGGCTCTAAAAGTCGAAGATTGTCTCTTTAAACACCAGCTATTTGTAGTTGGTCTTTGACTGAGCTTGACATTTAACATTTAGGGGGCTAAACCATTTTGAACAATAAATCATTGTATAATGCAAGATCCACCTGGATCATTAGTATTCTTACGCGAATGGACAGAGGGATATCCGAAATATTTTAAATACTATTAGAGAGGAACAAGGGGAAAATATAAGACTTCACACGAAAAAGACCCTATAGAGCTGGAAAATGCTATGCGAATTATGCCTATTCTCATTAAGCTTTCACTTATGAAAATAATGAAACTCCGATTATCTCCATGCAATTTAACTATTTTACCTTATTGAAAAACCCAAATTAGCCCAATTTGCGCTTTACCTACAAGATTGATGATTGCGTTAATACATTTGTCAATACATTTTTATTTTTTATCTGAATTTTAATACCATCTCTTAATTTCCCGGTTAAGTGTGAAAGCATGGCCAAGAAATCTAGTTTTCAATAATAATCCAGGGTTCTCTTTTGACGCATAGTTGGATTTCTTTGTGCCTTGTTTTCCGGTAACTTTTCGTGTCCCAAACAATACGCATGCGAATGCTTTTTAGTTAACCAAATATAAGCTTCTTATCCCTAATAAAGTATTGGTGCCGAACCAATCTTCAAAGCTTTGAACATACTTTTGGAGGAGACGATATTCTGTCAATAACAATACAATGGAAGCTATTTTTATTAGCTCAACCACATATTTAAAAACAGGAGGACATTTCGGCACTTGCATAAAGCTCGCAAACTGCGTTCTCCTTAAAAACAGCTCTTCTCTAAGTTAGGGGAACTCCGCAGGGAAAATATTTAGTATAAAATGTTTTAAAAGTTGCTTACATCATGTGGGAAAGAAAGACTAGCTACGGCCAAGGCCAAACCAACGTTCTGTATACTAGCCTCGATGGCCACTGTTCTTCTTACGATAGGCGGTCTCTGAAAGACCCAACTGACCAAGTAGGCAACGGATAACCCAAAAGGAGGCAGCACAAAGACGGCTCCATATAGTTCTGGTGGAGCGTGAAGGTAAATTTCCGGTTTATCATAGCAGCCAAGCACATTGTAAATCACAATTCCTATCATTCCTGTTATAGAACCGTACTGTAAAAAAATTAAATATTCAGGGTATCACAATCATCACGGCAACTCGCACTGAATTCACGGAGGCACGATTATGAATTAGCTGAATTCATAAAAACTCACGCAATACAAGCTAAATTCACAAGAATTCAAGGAATAAATTCACAAGAATTCAACGAATAAATTCACAAGAATTCAACGAATAAATTCACCAGAATTCAACGAATAAATTCACCTGAATTCAACAAATAAATTCACAAGAATACAAGAATTCGACGAATAAATTAACAAGAATTCGACGAATAAATTAACAAGAATTCGACGAATAAATTAACAAGAATTCGATGAATAAATTAACAAGAATTCGATGAATAAATTAACAAGAATTCGATGAATAAATTCACGTGAATTCGAAGAATAAATTCACATGAATTTGACGAATACATTAACAAGAATACAACGAATACATTAACAAGAATACAACGAATACATTAACAAGAATTCAACGAATAAATTCACTAGAATTCAACGAATAAATTCACTAGAATTCAACGAATAAATGCACAAGAATTCAAGGAATAAATTGACAAGAGTTCAACGAATAAATTCACTAGAATTCAACGAATAAATTCACTAGAATTCAACGAATAAATTCACAAGAATTCAACGAATAAATTCACAAGAATTCAACGAATAAATTCACAAGAATTCAACGAATAAATTCACAAGAATTCAACGAATAAATTCACAAGAATTCAACGAATAAATTCACAAGAATTCAACGAATAAATTCACAAGAATTCAACGAATAAATTCACAAGAATTCAACGAATAAATTCACAAGAATTCAACGAATAAATTCACAAGAATTCAACGAATAAATTCACAAGAATTCAACGAATAAATTCACAAGAATTCAACGAATAAATTCACAAGAATTCAACGAATAAATTCACAAGAATTCAACGAATAAATTCACAAGAATGCAACGAATAAATTCACAAGAATGCAACGAATAAATTCACAAGAATGCAACGAATAAATTCACAAGAATGCAACGAATAAATTCACAAGAATTCAACGAATAAATTCACAAGAATTCAACGAATAAATTCACAAGAATTCAACGAATAAATTCACAAGAATTCAACGAATAAATTCACAAGAATTCAACGAATAAATTCACAAGAATTCAACGAATAAATTCACAAGAATTCAACGAATAAATTCACAAGAATTCAACGAATAAATTCACAAGAATTCAACGAATAAATTCACAAGAATTCAACGAATAAATTCACAAGAATTCAACGAATAAATTCACAAGAATTCAACGAATAAATTCACAAGAATTCAACGAATAAATTCACAAGAATTCAACGAATAAATTCACAAGAATTCAACGAATAAATTCACAAGAATTCAACGAATAAATTCACAAGAATTCAACGAATAAATTCACAAGAATTCAACGAATAAATTCACAAGAATTCAACGAATAAATTCACAAGAATGCAACGAATAAATTCACAAGAATGCAACGAATAAATTCACAAGAATGCAACGAATAAATTCACAAGAATGCAACGAATAAATTCACAAGAATGCAACGAATAAATTCACAAGAATTCAACGAATAAATTCACAAGAATTCAACGAATAAATTCACAAGAATTCAACGAATAAATTCACAAGAATTCAACGAATAAATTCACAAGAATTCAACGAATAAATTCACAAGAATTCAACGAATAAATTCACAAGAATTCAACGAATAAATTCACAAGAATTCAACGAATAAATTCACAAGAATTCAACGAATAAATTCACAAGAATTCAACGAATAAATTCACAAGAATTCAACGAATAAATTCACAATAATTCAACGAATAAATTCACAAGAATTCAACGAATAAATTCACAAGAATTCAACGAATAAATAGACAAAAATTCAACGAATAAATTCATCCAGCGATGTATACCGAATTAAACCAGTGATTAACCATATCTCTTCATTTCTAGAGCCCATAAATTAGCGGAAGAAATTTTTAACGTGTAAAAATTGATGGATTTATTATAACGAGTTTAAAGTACTGTATAAGTCGCTCGTTGATTTAGCTTCGACTAATTCCTAAGTGTAATTCCAAAACTAATAAAGAAATTAAAGAAGAATTATATTTTGGCATGATTTCGTTTTAATAATTTACATAATTCCCAAACCAATGTTTTATACCCATTTAAACCCTGATTTTGAAATTGTAATTGTAACTTCTAGGATGTCATATCAAATCATAATCGTTTGATCTCCTCTATCTGACAATAGAAATAATTCATTATAGATTTTACCTTTGTGATATTAGGTGCTAATAAAGGCCATTTGTATTTGAACAAGTAGCCTATAAATGCTGGTAGTATTGTGATGAAAGTTGAAAATATAATCGTTTCGTAAGGTACTTTAGCTTCACCAGTTTCCACGAATTTGCTGTAAATCCATAAGTTTGATGGCATGGCAAGCAGAGCCACTATCCCGGATATTGAAGTCATAGCAACGCTGATGGTTGAAATAAAATAGACTTCATCTATTAATGATTTTCAAACGTGTACAACATTAAGCCTTTATATTACCTGAGCGATATATCTCCTTCGGTGAAATACGTAAATACATTAGAAAGTGTGCCACCTGGGCAACTAGACGTTAACAGTATTCCCGTGGCGAGTAAGCCTTCAATTCTGAATATTTTAATTATGCAGAGACCTGATATGGGCATCAATATAAATTGACAAGCCATTCCAATTGAGATGCCATAGGGTTTTCTTAAATGTTTTTTCAACTGCAAGACAAATTATTTCAAGGTACACATTAATAAATATAGAATTTGAGAGTAATATGAAGTTAATTATTATCGGTTTACGGAAGAAAATAATTTAAATAAATGGCTGCGACGTTTTAAATTCTAAAGAAATGAGATTTTCGGAGAACTGAAAGAGGCACTTGTGTTTTGTTACTTGAGTAAAAGCAATTATCGCGTTCACCTTGTAAAGTATTCCTCAGTAGGTCAAAAGTCGCCCCGACGAATCGAGTTCTTGTTTTCATTATTATAGTGCATTTCAAAAATCAGAGTATTCTATTATAACTGATTGTATTAGATTTTATATTTATTTCAAATCCTCGCCAAAATTCTGTCACTTGTGGTCAATTTAACTCGTGTGTTATGTTCTTTATATGTAAGAGTCATGACCATATAGCCAAGATAATTTTAAAGAACCTCCATAGTACAGATACGTTTGGGTTGCATTCCGTTATCGAGATGGTACCGATTTGTTTCATTTAAGATAGCATAACCAAATTAACGGGGTGGTTAGGATCCAATAAATTGTTATGATGTGCCACCTTTGTAGATTCAAACTCCCCACCGTGACCCAGCATCTTTTTCGCGGGGCGGTACATAGTATTAATAAGCTTGGCAATTTCAATGGAGGCATTTTAAGGGCACTCTTTAAATGAGCATTTGAGTGATCATTCAGTAAAGTTTTTTTTTTTTTTTTTTTTTTTTTTTCCAGTGTTTTTGAAGAGCTAGGGATTTACTGACATTACAGCTCTTGTTAACCATTAGTTAGGTAGGTTATACAATGTTATATTGTATTATACAATGGTATATACAATGGTAATCAGAAAATTGACTAGGTAATACATATAAATTTAAATAAAACAAAGTAAAAAAAAACTAGTGAAATATGGGCAATAATTTTAGAGTATTTTTATTACTTTATTTTTATTATTTTAGAGTCACCGTTTTATAGGAGGAAAATACAATTAAAAACATTTGTTGGGCTCTCCATCTTTGTTAAGGAGCATGGGTAAATGTGGGGGCAATCTAAAATGTTATTTGAGACACCATCAGTGGCTATGACCCGATTTTGTCTAAAAGTGTCCAAGAATAAGGTCTAAAATTGTAAGCACAGTAATTTTTATCAGATCTTCATAAACTTACCTCTAGCAAACAAACACTACATCCCATGGAAAACATGACGATCACTAGAATTGAATAAATCAAAAGGTCCAATATGATTTGTGTAACGTCATAACCGTTATAATTTTCATTAAAAAAATTAGATCCGTTAATCGTTTCGTTCGTGATATTATTGAGAAAAGATTCATCGTTGACAGCGTAAAAATTCATCTCAAATTCATTTAAAGGAAAACGTATTTTTTAATTCTACCGACTCATGAACTATGGTGGGTAAATAAACTGGAGCTTTGACTAAATATAAATAGTTTTTGGCACAGGCGAATAAAATGATAGTAAAAACCTATCGATTTGTATAAATGTTCGTAATTCGAATCCTAAAACAGAGAGTATATAATTTCCAATCTTGTCCTTAATCAAATTCTCAAATTACTTACAAAGATAAGCTATAGAGAACGATAAGGTTTTTGCTTAACTTGATTCAGAAGGTTCAGACCAAGAAGCGAATTATCTCCCCTGCATATTTTAAAGGATGGTGAATAGTAAAATGAAGTTGATTTTATAAGACATGATTTTGTCTCTGAAATTGGAAAAAAATCGAAAACCCTGTGATACTTAACATAGTATTGAAAGTGGAACCTTCGCCCAATCATAATACGCCAGATCTTTCGCTTAGTAAAATTCCCGCTATGCTCTTATTAGAATCGCGCTAAATCTCGTTCTTGATTATTTTCACGCGCCAAAATCGTGCGTACAGCAGCGCGTGTCGCAGATATTTTATTAAGCCACGCCCAACTTAGATCCCTTTCACCCTCCCTTTAGCGATTTTCATTGATCACTACATTTCACGCGATATTTTGATTGCGCGATGACAGTATACAATCGTAGCCCGTATAAGAAGTGGAAATATTGTTAATTAAGCTACGTTCACACTAGACACTTCGTAACCGTTTTCAACCCGTTTCGAATTTTCAAATCTAGATATTTATTGTATTTCTTGATTAAAGCAAGGGCTCTGAATCTAATAGTTACAGTGTCCTTCATTAAAGATCTACACGATTGACCCCAAAATCTTTCAATTTGACCTTTCCGAAACGCTTTCAACTTTAGTCTCTAGGATGAACGCAGCTCTAGTGAAATAATTCAGGCTTTTGCTTGTTAATAGTCCTTGTATTATCCCAGTGGTAATACGTCAGTGGTAGAAATAATTATACTAAAGTCTCTATCAATTCCGACTTTATTTACCCTTTTTAATAAGAAAGGCCATTTCAAGTATTTCAAATGTGACGAAATTATACAGGAAAGGGGAAAGGCATATTTCTGAACGGCGTTTGGTAACACTTTATGGAATTGTATTTTTAGTCAATTCAATTACTTTAAATTGGATTTAAAAATTGTTTACCTTTCCCAGCGATCTATTTTTATGGAGCGTTTTATTGCTATAATCATGTTTGTATGTATTTCTGTATTGTTGTACGTAGAGTTCAGAATTGGCAAATGGCGGCAAATGTCTTCTCAGTTTTTGGAAATGACGGGATTTCACAATACCCTTTTTTTGAACAAAAAGTTGCGCGGTTTTACAGATCATTTGTACGGCGTAGTGGCAGGAATATCAAGCTGAACTATGCACCTTGGGCCCTTTTAAAGGCCCTATCTGCCCCTATAAAATGCTCTTCTCTTATGCACACAGCAGGTTTGACTGTACAATTTGTTATGGTCAACGTCGCCTGCTAAGAAAGAAAAGAAGGCGACTTTAAAGGGGCTTTAAAAATCGCAGAGAGTCCCTTTAAAATTGAGTTTCTAGAATATGCTTTATTCCAATAAGGAGTTTTTAAATTCCTTTCAGACAAGAGTATAATTAGATAAAATCAAAAAAAAAATCAAGAAGAATATAGTCAAAAGAGTGATTAAATCAACCTATTTGAAAACAAGTTGGGAAACCAAAATCTACCTCCCCGACGACGTTAACCTAACCTAACCCTAATTCCCGTTAAACGGAATTGAACGATAAGCTGGCATGATTACGTCTCTAGACCTTTGGCTCCACGAGCTCGGTCACGTGATATCCGCGAAGTGACACACACATTCACACAGACAAGACCAGTGTAAAACCTCCCCCTGGACTAAAGTTCAGTCGGGGAGGTAAAAATCAACACTAACTTACAAGAAGGACTGGAACCATTGCTGGTTTCTAAATTTCCTTTGTTTGAAGAGAATGCATATAAATATATAAAATGTCTTGGCGCCCTACGCCCGTCGCTGCTTAATTTACAACTTGCGTTTTTAATTCTTTAATTCCATATTTATGTAAAAAAAATTATCTCTAGGTGTATTTTAGTATCAGTATTTTAGACAGTGGCCCAAAAATGGCCACTTGTTCGTTTTTATAGAGCGGCAATGGTTGGATCTCAGATAACCTTTTTGCTTTTGTACGTGGACATTGCACCTTTTACATATCTAATACATTTACAATATTTGTTGATGAAAGCCTAATATACTTTGACACGAAAACATATACATTAAACTTTGAATTATTAATTGAACCTTTGATTCTAAAGCACCGCGTAACCCGTTTCAAATCAATTAGGAGTAGCTTTGATGACGAGTTAAAATGTGTTTTATGTTCCGGTTTCTATTATTTGTATTTGGTAAGTATTTATATTATAATAATTAAGACGAATTGGTATATTGTTGAAGAATCGTTTTAACAGGGTTTTACATCTGCGATGCGCAGTTCAAGGCAATCAGAAGACCTGTTATACCCTATTCCGAGCGATTGATTGCACCCGATACCGAGAGATCATATGACGAACGATTAAGTGAACCATGCCCTGAAACTTTCGTTGTCGTAAATCCGGAGCGATCTGTTGCGCCAAATTCGAATCGACCAAAACCTTTAGTAGTGCGCGTTGACACTCGCATTGACATATACGATGAATATGCTCCAAAGACCGAAAGAAACAGGTGTGACGGTAATAACGAAGTTTGGTATCCCGATGGGCACTGCGGGGAAGATTGTGATAATGGGTTCCGGTGCTACGTCAATTCATTATGCTTTTGCAAGGCTGGCTTCAAGCGGAAGGGGGGAATATGTGTCTCTGAATGTCCCTCGGACACCGGTAATTACATTCCACTATATATTCAATTTAAGATAAACAACTTAAAAGTTTTAAAATGTTAAATCAGCCTGTCCGAAATCCATGTTGTTGTCTTACTGTCCTCGTTGCGTTGAATACTGTGACCCTCGGGACACAACGGAGCAACCTCGCTGCGATCGTAACTCCAGGAAACCAAACGTTTTATGTGAGGAAGGTCGTCAATATTGTACTTGTCCCACTGGCTGGAAATGGTTCAACGGATCTTGCGTATTTCAGTGTCCTCGTAAGACCTTTACTCTTACAAAAATTACGCATTGTTCATAATTTTTCATTTGGACAGAGGAAAGGTGTACTGAAGACGGTTTAGTGTACCGTAATTGCTACAACCATAACTGGCAAAAATGTCCATACTATGCAGAGCCCACAGGAATTATGAGAGAGCGCCATTGTTATCCTGGGTGTTTCTGTCCAGAAGGAACTTATTATTTTCAAGGAAGATGTATTGAACAACTATTTTGCCCTATTGGAGGTGTGGGTGTTCCACTCTAGAATAATTAAGTTTCTAGTATCAAATCTAATACTTATTATATAATTAAATTAGTTAACAAGACTCCCATTCATCGTTGAGAAAAGCAGTTTTTTAAATGAACATTTATGGAGAGATTTCGTACGTAGTAGTCACTTTTCAATGTATTGTCTGTTTAGAAATGGATTGAAAAGGGACTAGTATGTCCGAAACATGTCAAACATGTCAGTCTTTAATCCATTTTCTGTTTAGAAATGGATTGGAAAGAGATTAGTACGTCCGAAAGTTTTCCAAAAACGTTTATTTAAGAAACCGTTTTTCTCAACCATGAAGTAACAGTCTCGTTAATTATTTTAATATAGTATAAGTTAATCACCATCATCAATTTTTGTTTAGATGATGAAGTCTAATACTAAATCAATTTTAATTGTAGAGAAAAAATGCAATCATTTCATGGAATATAGAGTATACGCTAACCCCTGTTCCAGGAGTTGCTCCAGATTTTTATGCTCAACCCCTTGCCCTCCATTAGCGCAAGAAGGTTGCTTTTGCGCCCAGGGAACATATTGGAATGATAGGAGTAAAGAGTGCGTAAACAGACTGCAGTGTTTTTCTGATATTGTTCGAAAACCATTAGTTTCTCAACCAACATCAGTGGTTGGTTTTTGCGCGAGTTCTACCGAAGAGTTCAAATGTGGATATTCTAATATGAATTACTGTCCAGAAGGCGACTTCGCTAGTGAATCAAAAGTGCGTGATTGTATTCCAGGATGTTTTTGCATTGAAAACCATTGGTACAGTAAACGCGACGAAAATTGCGTTCCTAAATCTGATTGTCCTCGCGGTATGTAATATTAATTATGGTTATGGTATTTAGTATAAATAAATTGTTTTATGCAGTAAGGTGCCCACCAAATAGTCTTTTGCAAACCAAATGCATTGGTTTTGATATATGCTACATCGATTTGAAACCGGATTGCCAACCCGTACCGTCTTGTTTCTGCAAACCTGGCTACAAAAGGCAATCAATCGATGGCACAGAATGTCTAGAAGAAAATAAATGTAAAGCCAGCCCATAGTTAAATAATAAATGGGTTCTACGTTGTTCGTTTTTGTCAAATTTATTATACGCATATAATAAATTTTTAAATTTAAAAGGCGCCTCCTTGTGACATCACGGTAACTTTCCCCTCATGAAAGATCACAAAGAGCTATGTGTCACCGGTTTAATGTTAATTAAGATATTAAATTAACAAAAATTAAGTAACCATAATAAAATTCAATGGCTTTTCCGCCCTTTCGTAAGGAAATTCCTGGGCCTTTTGAAATTGTGTACCCTAGGCAACTGCCTTGACTATAGCTAAATAAGCACTATCCACTATTTTGAGCCTTTAAACAAACCTTACGGGAAGTGAGACAGTCTTGAGGCTCTATTCCGACACTCTGTAATGACATTATTTCCTCTGTCGTAAGAGTAGAGACATTAATAGGCGATAATATAAATTCTGACTTCGTCCCAACCTTGAAAAAAAAGGCAACATCTTCCGTAGAAACAGGTTCTATTTAACAGCTCTTTTAGTTAGTTTCAAGATTGGAAAAAGTACAGAAAATCCTATACTTTGAACCAACCTTGAAAAAAGGCAACATCTTCAATACAAACGGGTGCTTTTTAACGGGTATTTGATCCGTTTCCAAGATTATTTTATAAAAAGGCCTATTGGTGTCCCCGAATATTTTGTTACATTTATATTAAATTATTATAGAGCATAAGATAAATTTTATAAAAAGAAGAAACTCATGAAGATGAAGGAGTTTCTTCCTTTTTTTATTAACTTTAAGAAGTGAAATTAAATGTAGAATACTGAGATTTGGCGAATCACGTTAATCATCACTTAATAAAGCTAGCAATATTAATTCTTAACTTCAAATTTTCGAAAATTTGACTATATGGTATTGATATAAAAAATATATAACTCTATTTGTAACAATGTCGATCACACTGTCTGTCTGCCTATATGACTGTCTGTTGGTCGGACACTAATAGAACGCTGAACTTTAAACCTGAAGCTAAAGAGAACTGATATAAAATGTTAAACTTAAAGAGAAATGCAAACTAAATAAAAGCGCCAGTTTTTATTTCAAACACGCGATTTTAAATTAAGTTCGAAGCGCGAAAAAAACGACTTTAATACCTATAGGGAAATTACAATGAGTGCCTAGTATAGATCAGCATCACCTCGTCTGTATTAATTCAAGAAGGATCAGACAAGGAGAGGAAAAGTGGGGCTGCGTTGAGTTAGAGAGAGCAGAGCCAACCTCCCACTCGGGTGGAAAGGGGGGGGATAGGAAATTCTCTAGGTAAACTGTTGTCACGTGGTCGCTAGCGTCGTCGGTTACTACGTGTCTCATAAAGGATCCGTTTTATCCACGTGACAACAATTTACCAAGAAACATCTCTACCCCCGACTGTCCCCCGTTCTCCCAGAGTGGGAGTTTAGGCCGACGCAGTTGGAACCGCGCCGTTCTCACTTTTCCTCTCCTTGTCTGATCCTTCTTGATTAATTCGAGTAGCGAAATGACATGGTGTACCAAGGTTCGTGGAAATATTTTGCTATAATGATGGTGTACCGATCCATATAGATAGAGCTGTATACATTCAAAATCTAGTTTTCGATCGAAAACATAAAATTTTGATGAATTACTAGAAGAAATTTGGAGTTTTCGATCGAAAACAATATTTCGAATGGTTACAGAATAGGGCCCCCCAGACATATTTCCGCTATAGATGCCGCTGACTTTCCCTAGATCCTAGTACGTAGAGAAACATAGAGAAGAGGCATTTTATGATAAGACTGGGGCAACTCTCTCCCTTTTCCAAGCCCAGATTGGCTCTCACCCCATGGCGGCCAGGGAGACTCAGCTTTTGGTTATCCCCCCGGCTTGTAAACTGTGTGGTACGGTGTAGGAATGTATCAGTCATCTTGGAGGTCTGCCCCGTTCTGGAAATTTAGCGGTTTCAGAATACGATCAACTGATTCCTTCTTCCTTCAAACTACACCACACAAAACGATACCAGCAACGAAACACTTAATTATGAAAATAGAAAAAATGGTTCTCGTTTCGACCTTGGTGCAAGGTTAATAAAGAGACAGGCTAAGAAGACTTTGCATGCCACTTGATTCTTTGTAATCCAGGCTTATTTCCGGAGCTTGGCCATTTTAATTTCAACTGACAACTGATGGCGTCAGAAGAAGAATAATGTGCTGTGTTTAATCTATTCAGTTGTCAATGACCTCTCTCTGGAAATGAAGCCCGGATTTCAAACAGTCATGACTCGGAATCACATGGCTTAACCTTTCTTCGAGTTTGATAATCCTCCTTGTTGATTAGGTGACGGTCCCACAAATCCTAAGCAGACTGGAGTTACTGAACTGAACAGATGAGAGATTTGCTCATGACGTTGTCTGCTATTCATCACCTCCGCGGGTTTTCAAGGAAATTTATTTTAAGATGTGAAATCTAAGGGTGAAAAAAACAATACAAAACTTATCTGCCAAAGTATTTTGAACTTTTAGCAACTTGGCTTGAGACTTTGAGTCTAGTTAAATAATCTGTTTGATTATAATTTTGGGTTTTTTCCCAAGTTAATAATTGACTTTGAAAACTCAGTAAAATTACCTGTCAAAGATGATATTTCATCGTTGTCAAAAGCTGATTGAATTGAGACTTTTATCAAAAGGTTTTATGAGAGATAAGAGTTATCTCAAAAGAGTTGCGATAGCCCGTCTATTTAGTGTTAAAAGTTTTAATAGTAGTATTTTGGTCTACCAGCCACAGAAAAAAGACCGCCAACCTTTTCAGTGTCAATTTTCTAGTGATTCTGGTAACAAAAATGAAATCATGGAAAAATATTACGCTGCCAAGGAAGCTTGTGAAGGTATGCCTTGTTTTCATATATATATAGTTAGAGCCATAGGTAGATTAAAACACTTAAAGCTGCTGGTGGCTTTAGAGTTTCTCCTAAATGCCCGCTTTTCTGCTACACAATTAATTTACCTTACCAAATATAGAAGGGAGGTATAAGTATATACGAGTCCCATTGGCTCCTGCCTTTGACATGGCAAATTTGGCAAGCATCAGGGAAGAGACTTGCATAGGGTCTCTTCCGTAGCCGCCATTTGCTTTGAAAATTAGTTGCATAAAATGTGATTTTAGACATTTTGTTGAAATGTTGCTTTGTTTGCCTCAAAAATGCATGAATCAATTATGCACAAGTAAAATATTTAGGCAGTGGTTATTTTGCGTGATTTTCCAACCAAATTATACCAGGGCTACACAGTAAATGCCATTCCCCCAATGTTGTCAGCCACTTGTGAGCCCAAATGGAAGCTGAGAGAAAGGCTAGCAGTGCATTTACGAAACTGATCCAACTGAAGTGTGCTCACAAGTTCCTGGCAACCTAGAAATGAAGGTAAAGTTGGTTAAGAGGGGTTGAATTTTCTTTTGCTTCTTATTTGAAAACTGTCTTTTTCCTTGTTTTTTTTGAGTTAGCTAGCCAGGGACTCTGCTGATTTTTGTGACCTCTAAATTTTTCGGCCACAAAAAAAGTTTAGCTTAGACATTAACTCCACCCTGTTGACGTAGCAACAGAGATGCGTCCTCTTCCCAATTTTTTTAGGACATGTCGATTTTAACAGATGATGGCAAAGTGCAGATAAAGTTAGTTAAACAGATAACCTAATATTACAAGCCAATATGGAATTATCTTCAAAAACACCCTATTGATGAAATTTGAACCTACCATGTGCAGATAGAGACTTTCTTTATACTTTAGTGTGAGGATTAACGAATGCACCAATTACAACAACAGTTCCACTATTTTGTTTTATTAGTAGGAATCAGCACCATTATTAATTATCAATTACAGCTGTATATTAATAAGCAAGGTACCCTACAGTAAATGAGTAGTTAGGCTAGCTGGCAGCATCATCATTGCATTTGGACTTCTAGTTTTTTAGAGATACTACTGGTTCATTGTCTCTAATGATCAGCAGCCATCTTGATCATGTCACAAGTAAAAATGCCCAATTTTAGGGTGGGCTAATTTTATTTTTGAACCTGTAGCAATGAAACTATTTGTCATATTTATTGAAGATTATTTTTCAGATTTATTCAGAAACCGCTTATTTAATAGAAATTATGGTGTTGCTTTCTCCACTAGCAAGTAAACACAGGGATAATTTTCAGACTCAGTGCATCTATTGTCAAATTTTTGGCACCCTTAATGGTTATTAAAATCACTCAGAGTAGCAATATCCTCCATAAAAAAACTGTCTACGATTATTAAAGTCCCTATAAAGCTACCTTATTTTATAGATTCCCTTAACAAAAAAAGGCAAACTTTTCTTAAGAGGTCTTGAGGAAGTCTTTCACTATATCAAGACGTCTTGGGAAGTCTTAAAGGGAGAATGCAACCTAACCACAAGCGTTTTTTTTTTTATTGATTCCTTATTGTTTAAATAGGCCTAATCCACTAGTGAAAAAATTTACGAATTAGAAATAAATTTAAAACTTACCACCAAAATAGGCTGGACATCCTGGTTTCCTCGCGTATAAGGTCTAGTGACCAATCGACCGCGGGGTAATTCCAGCACAGATTTTACCACCTGGTCTACCCTACTTTTTCCAATTTGAATGAAAACATGTACCTAGGGTTTTTTTGGACCGTAGAACTCAGATTTTCAATTTTGAAGAAGATCCGTTCAGTAGTTTTGGAGATATGGATTGTCACATTTTGAAGATTTGACCTTGACCCCAACAGTAACCTCTGTTTTTCTTAGCTACTACTACTCAAAGGGTCTCATTTTAAAGGTAATGAGGAGCTCTTTTAGAAAAAAGATTTCGTTTTAAACTGTCTCAAAATTAACAATGAAAAATAGTGATTTTTAACACTTGACCTTTGACCTTGAAAATAGCTCATCATCGATTTTCAAAATTATATTTTTTTCTGAATTTTCTGCCCACGGTTTAGTAGTGTACCAAAAATTGCGAGGGTAAAAATTTTCGTTTTCGAGATAAAAAAGGTTTTTCAACCCCCCGGTTTTTCAACCCCCCAGTGCAATAAAACCATACAAAAAAATCTTTTCCATTTTATGTAAGATTTTTTATATGGTTTTATTGCACTGGGGGATGGGGTATTGAAAAACATTTTTCATCTCGAAAACGAAAAATTTTACCCTCGCAATTTTTGGTACACTACTAAACTGTGGGCAGAAAATTCAGAAAAAAATATAATTTTGAAAATCGATGATGAGCTATTTTGAGACAGTTTAAAACTATGTCCTTTTTCGAAAAAGAGCTCCCCGTTACCTTTAAAATGAGACCCTTTGAGTGTTTATATCTCAACTAGTAGCTGAGAAAACCAGAGGTTACCGTTGGGGGTCAAGGTCAAATCTCCAAAAACTGACAATCCATATCTCCGAATCTACTGAACGGATCTTCTTCAAAATTAAAAATCCGAGTTCTTCAGTCCAAAAAACACTAGGTACAAGTTTTCATTCAAATGGGGAACAGTAGGGTAGACCAGGTGGTAAAATCTGTTCTGGAATTACCCCGCGATTGTAAGTCTCATGGAGGTCTTGCGTGAATGATGGGCCTTTGTTCATTGGTCGCTAGACCTTACACGAAGGCAATTCTTGAATCCCACTAAGCCTATTTTCCGGGTAAATTTTAAATTTATTTCTAGTATAATATTTGTTTTGAAAACCTTTTATCGGTGCATTAGCGCTATTTAAATGATAAGGAATCAATAAAAAAATCACTTATTAGGTTGCATTCTCCCTTTACAGACTTCCCAAAGACTTTTGCAGTGTTTTTGACGACCTTTTCAGATCAGACTAACTTTTTTCGGTAAGGGTTAGCAGATGACATTGCCCATAACAAATTGTGCAGTTAAAGGTAGGCTCTGTGCGTAAGGGTAGAGCATTTTCAAGGGCCAAATTAAGTGATAACTATGTGAACAGAATAAAAGTATCATCTGATAAATATATTTATTTTCTAAGGTAACTGTTGATACTCCAGCACATTTTTATGCATCAAGGTAGCAGCTAAATTTGGATCTTTATTCCTCCTTTAATTTTGGACCCCACATCAAGCAAAGATCTAAAAACTCTGTGTTAGCATATTTCACTCCTGATTAGTCAAAATTTGGGGGCTTGTAAACCAGTTGGATAACTATTTCGCAAAATGTTATAAGTTAAAATACCATATTAATCCTAGGTAATGCATATCAATGAAATGCTGAGGTTCTGGCGTACCCATTAGAATGATACTATTCAAAGTGGGTGGTTACTTCTCACCTTTCTTAACTTGTTACGAAACTACACCAAGCTTGTTGACAATTTACACCCCCTCACAAGCAGATGCCTTAAAGTGGTAGTAAAGGGATTTTTAGATTTGGGCTAATTTTAGAAACTATTACGTTAAATAAGTCTAAAAATTTATGCAAGTCTGACGAGCGGATATTTAATTACAATGAAAAAAAATATATATAATCTGATATAAGGTACTTTTTTTACATGCAATACGTGGTGAATAGAGCTGGCTTGAGGAGAGGACGCTTAATTATTAGGCTGCAAAATTCATTGGTTTTAGGGTAAGACAGGCCTAGTTCAGTTCACTATGGGGTAAGTCCAGCATAGATTTTACCACCTGGTCTACCCTACTTTTTCCAATTTCAATGCAAACTTGTACTTAAGGTTTTTTTGACGGTAGAACTCGGATTTTCAATTTTGAAGAAGATCCATTCAGTAGTTTCGGGGATATGGATTGTCTTTTTTTGGAGATTTTGACACGTACTGACCCCCAACAGTAACCTCTGTTTTTCTCAGGTACTAGTTGAGATAAAAACACTCAAAGGGTCTCATTTTAAAGGTAATGGGGAGCTCTTTTTCGAAAAAGGACATAGTTTTAAACTGTCTTAAAATTAACAATGAAAAATAGTGATTTTTAACACTTGACCTTTGACTTTGAAAATAGCTCATCCTCGATTTTCAAGATTATATTTTTTTCTGAATCCTCTGCCCACAGTTTAGTAGTGTACCAAAAACTGCGAGAGTAAAATTTTTCGTTTTCGAGATGAAAAATGCTTTTCAACCCCACACCCCCTCAGTACAATAAAATCATATAAAAAATCTTACATAAAATGAAAAAATATATCTGTATATTATTTAATTGATTTTGGAAAAAAAGATGGAATATGCTTATTCAACCTTTAGGTTATCCTCATCTTTTAGATGGTATTTAGATCTACTTCCACAAGGCCTCTTAAGACTAACTTTTTTTGGTAAGGGATGGAAGACAAGAAAGTGGTAACAATATCTCAAAACTGGGATAGAGCTGAAACTGAAAACGAAACAGAAAACGAGAGGTTTGCGAAGTGAGAGTTTCTGGTTTCCATCTATGAAGGTATTGCATTGTAAAAGGGTTGAATAATTCTTTGGAGTTTGAAGATCTACCAAAGGCGGATATCTCCTTTCGATCCTGCCAACATTTCTGATAATTTATTTATGTAAGCCCAAAAAATTTGCTCGTAGATCTAAATACCATCTAAAAGATAAGGATAACCTAAAGGTTGAATAAGCATATTCCATTTTTTTGTCCAAAATTAAATAAATAATTTAAATATATATTTTTTCATTTTATATAAGATTTTTATATGGTTTTATTGCACTGGGGGGTTGAAAAGCATTTTTCATCTTGAAAACGAAAAATTTTATCCTTGCAATTTTTTGTTGCTAATTTTGAGACAGTTTAAAACTGTAGTCTTTATTTTTCGAAAAGAGCTCCCCATTACCTTTAAAATGAGACCTTTGAGTGTTTTTATCCCAACTAGTAGCTGAGAAAAACAGAGGTTACTGTTGGGGGTCAAGGTCAAATTTCCAAAACTACTGAACAGATCTTAAAAATTGAAAATCCGAGTTTTACAGGCCAAAAAACCCAAGGTACAAGTTTTCATTCAAATTGGAAAATGTAGGGTAGACCAGGTGGTAAAATCTGTGCTGGAATTACCCAATGGTAGAATTTCCTCTGGGCTACTATATTGTGCAACTAGAAATATCCAAGAAGTTCCCAGGCAGCCCAGTGGTCCTATAATTGATATAATATCCTATATTTTCAAACATGTCCTATATTATCCTTCATTTCTTTGAAAGTCCTATAATTTTGAGTTAATGTTTTGTTGCGTAAGCAAACCCTTTTAGCCCAGATTTGTATATTGCTTCTTACAATTAGAACTAGCTTGGTGGGAGAGCTCTACATATCCAGAAATAGATGAACCGAAATTATCAACGAGAGCTTAGATTGGGAAATGCATTTTATTTGGAGTGAATGGGGAGGGTAAGCACGGGGGAATGGGCTTCCTCGGCCTCAATGAAATACCGAGGAGGATCTTGGGAAACTGATCGCCCCACGTAGCGACGGCTGCAAACCAAGCCAGGTGGCGCATTCAACGTTTCTCGGCTAGGCGAAATTCCGCGGGGGAGGGGGCTACAACTGTCGTCTAAGAGAGGGGAAACGGAGAACTTGCCTGTGGCGTTAGAGGAATAGCTCGTTGATAATTTCGGTTCATCTATTTCTGACATATCTTATACATATTAGTATGAGTTCAATATTTAAAGAAATTCAACTGAGCCACATTTACAAAGAAGTAGTTCCCTTTTAACTTTTTCTGAGTTTTCTCTATAAAAAACTTTATTTCTAGAGGATAATTTTAGTCCTATATTATCCTATAACACTTACCAAAAAAAGTTTGTCTTGAGGTCTTGGGAAAGTCTTTTGGGTGTCATATACGGTCTTAAGAGGTCTTGGGGAAGTCTTTCATAATGTCAAGAAGTCTTGGGAAAGTCATAAAGACTTCCCCAAGACTTTTGTAGAGTTCTTGAAGACCTCTTCAGATCAGACTTAACTTTTTTCGGTAAAGGAAAACCTAATATTACGTCCTGTATAATCCTATAACAATAATCCTATATTTCCTATACGGAATTGAAATTTATAACTGAACTCCCTGAAGTTCCTCCAGTATTCTATTGGGCATAATAGGCTGTTGGTATGGGTATAGCTGTGTGTTTCGAATTTTTGGCGTGTGGGAGCTGAGTCCGCAAATTAGTCTTTGCCCTTTGATTGTAAATTCACATATAGATATATATATACAAAAAGCACCCTTGGCATTTAATACTGATAAAGGCTCCTACCTTTATTAGAGTAAAATTTTCACATTTTATTTACTCTAAACAACTTGGAAGAATTTGGCGAGAGCAGGGCAGTTTTCAGGAGTTAAAGTCGAAATCCGTAAGAGGACACCCTTGGCGGACGATGTATGCCCTTAGTTTCCTACCTTTTTTTATATAAAACGAGTTTTGAGAGGGGACTAGAGGACCAAAATAAATTGCTATATTATTCAAAGAGTAGCTTTAGTAGAATTTTCCTACACTTCTGAACAAGTTCTAATGTGTCCCTTACCAAAAAAAGTTAGTCTTTCAGGTGTATTAAGTAGTCTTAAGAGATATTATGGAAGTCTTTCATTATGTCAATAGTCTTGGGGAAGCCTTAAAGACTTCCCCAAGACTTTTGTACTGTTCTTGAGGACCTCTTCAGATCAGACTAACTTTTTTCTGTAAGGGGTGGTGTAAAGGCACAACAAAGCCACCGGCCAACTAACTTCCCGCCATGCTGGTGGCTCAGCCTGGCCTGCGCTACCTGTTTAATGAAACAATGTTTAAAAACTTAAAATTTCCAAATGTAAATGTTTTTATAACAAAATTAAGAAGTAAAAAATTATTTATTAAATATATAATTAGTTTTATAACGATTATATGAAATTTGGATATTTATTGGTTTTGAAAAACCAAATATTTTTAGAACCGAATTATAACCAGTTTTTTGATGAACCAATTCAGTTTTCGAATTGGGATTTACAATTCAATTCGTACTTGATTTGGTTTGAGAAATCACTATTTGAAATTCATTTTCGCACTCATCCATGGATTTGATTGTTCAAAAATCCGATCAAATCCTGCAATGTCAGAAATATTAACTCTTATTTCCATTACTTTTAGTCGATCTACCTCCACCTGATGTCGATCCATATGGAATTTTTGCCAATAACGAGCTTGATTTGTCAAAAATTCAAGTCTACGGATTTGATTACGACTATACACTCGCTGTTTATAAAGAATCATTGCATTACCTTATTTATGATTTGGGAAAGGATTGGCTAATTAGCAAATTTAAAGTAATTCAAGGGATAATTAAACGCTACAATAAGTATTCTTTATTCAGACCCTTACCAAAAAAAGTTAGTCTTAAGAGGTCTTTCGGGTGTCTTATGTAGTCTTAAGAGGTCTTGGGGAAGTCTTGCATTTTGTCAAGAATTCTTGGGGAGGTTTTAAAGACTTCCCCAAGACCTTTTTAGTGTTCTTAAGGACCTCTTCACATCAGACTAACTTTTTTCAGTAAGGGGAGCATTGCACCTAGAAACTACTAAATCTGTTGAACATTTTTTTTTTTTTCTATATTTAAAGTTAAATTTTATTTGAAAAATTCCATGACCAATCACAACATTTTTGTTGATTGAGGAATGACGTACTTTGTAATTAAAGAAATACTACACTCCGGAAGCAAATTAATTTTATTTGAAATGTTAAAATAATCGTTAAAACATCAAAACTCATCAAAGGATTTGTAGTAATGAATAGTTTACTATCAAAACTGTGAAATTAGGCTCAAGTAAATTTCAGATTGAAATAAAAGATGAGGCTATCTGATGCCAGTCGCAGCCAGTGAAAGTATGATTTTGGCATGAGGCGTGAACCAAGAGAGGTGTTATTAGAAGTAGATCAGGTTTTAGTGTTAAATTGGTTCAAATCACGATATTTTATTTGCATCAACAATTCTAGTTGCAATCCAAAATTTATTCAAAACAGATTTAGGCTTAGCAAGTCTAGTTCACTACTCATAATTAACTGTAAATTACTGGGAAACGTTTGTTGAGATTTTGTTTTCAAAGTATATTTTAACAGTATTATAATTCAGAACCATCTCGTTAATGGAACACAACCCAACTGATCTTTGCCATGGAGGCTGGTTTTTGAACCTTAACTAACATGGCCATCGTAAGTCCCTGTAGCGGAAGGTAGTGGGTTCAGATCACAACCGTGACCCTTTCACTTATGGGTACATTGTAACAAGTATCGAGTCATAACCACCACCTTAAATTGTTTAGCAAAGTCATCTTAAATTTGTATCTTTAGTGAAAGTGTTTTTGATCAATATTATACGGGTTTGGTAGTTTCTAGGTTCAACGCCCTAAATAAACAAATTGTTAGAGCGTTTTCACAAAATAATTTATACCAATTTTCCAATTCTATTAAGTATAAATCCTTTTTTAGTACCCAACAGAAATTCAAAGTTTGGAGTATCGCCCAGGTTTTGCTATAAGAGGACTACATTATGATATTCAAAAGGTAAGAAATTTGATGAAACTTATCAGTGTATAATGTAGTAAGTATTTCTTAATTAGGGTCTTTTGATGAAAATTGACTCTTTCCATCAAATTCAATACGGCAGTGTTTACAGGTGAGCTTACGAAATATATTTTATTTAAACTACGTTGTTTTAATAGACCCTATATAATACTATAAGGTCTTTATAAATACTGAATGATTTGGTACACTGTAAAATCATAAGCATTCAAATTGATTACTGTTCAATATATTTAAATATCTAAATATGATTAATTAAATTAGACCTTGTTAGGCTTAATTGATTTTTGAGATGAACCATTAACTAAATAAAATGAGACACCTACTTATGTGTTTTTGAGGATTGGAATAAAATATTACTGTTAATCTAGCTCTACAGGACTGTATAGCCTCCCCCCCCTCCTTACACGACTGGTGGATTTAGAATATTTGTTTTATTTCCTTTGCAATTATCCAATTTCGAAAAGTTCACCTTGACTTTAAAATTAAAAATTCGTGTTGGACACTTCTCTAATCTACAATGTTCATGAAATTGATTCTCGTAATGAGATTTTTGTAATTTGAGGAGTAATTTTCTTTTATTTCCGAAGTCAGATTGCGGTTCCACAATAAAAAAAAAACTCTTACTTCCTACTAAGTGAGTTTTTTGAATCTCATTAAACCACCTTCGCCACCAACCACAGCCTACTGGGACCTCAGGTTGAAAATAAGGTTGCCTACACGTGAAACAAAAATATGTTGACATTCGCCAAAGGCCTTATACTACTTAGGCCAGAAATGGCAGTGGTTGTCACACTTGGAATAACCAATGAGTGAATCTAAGCCAGCCATGGGAATTCCTAGAGGAATGTAGGAAACCTATATTCAGGGTTCTCCAAGCAAGGGTACCTTATTGCAAAATACCCTTGCTTTGAGTATTAAAGCTACCACTCAAATTAAAACCTTTATATAGTATCTAAAACTTTAACATGGAAAGACTCGAGATAGTCCAAGGGTATTTTGTAGGGTAATTTGGACCTGTTAGAAATTCCATTGAAATTTTGGCTAAACTGATTGTACTATTGACATATTTGGTTACCAACAAGGTTCAGAATAGTTTTTTTGTTCCTTTCTTGATTGTCCATTTAAGGTCATTGATCTCGCTTCATGCATTTCAGGGGATTGACTCCATTAACCAAAGAAGAAGTTAGAGGCATTTACGGGGGCTCTTACATCCCACAACAATTGATAAGAGGATCTCCAGGAGAAGTACGCAGGTTTTTTCCCTTTTTTTAAAAGAACCCTATTTCTATGGGATTGATGTTTCTAAAAATTATCCAACTTTTGTAGGGTGCCTCAATGCAGCAACTTAATGACTTGTTTTCAGTGCCAGAAATTTGTTTGCTCTCTAATGTCACTGAATACTTTGACAGGCACAACATTGCGTATCACCCAGAAATTTTATTCTATGATATACAGGTCAGTTTTAAATAATTATTAGTTTTTTTTGTTTTTTTTTTAATATTGGAAATTTATGAATTGTTTTGTTTATCCTTTCACAATTATTGACCAAAATTGGTAACATGTTCTGGGAGTATCTGCGTTTTGTATAGCCACTTTATTGTTGCCTTCTTTTCTCCCTTCTTTTTAAAATGTAACGGCCGATTTTTCCTAATCATAAATTACTTTGTTGTATAAAAACCCCATTAACATTAAATTAAAAATGAAAGGAGAAAATCTATTATACGGGAATTACCAGGTTCGATATCTGTTCTAGTTATAATCTGTATGTCTTCCAGAATATTAGCAGGTCTATTTCTTTATTTCATTTAACTTCTAAATTAACTGTACCTGCCGAAAGAATACTCCAGATAGTTATCAAATCTAAATTGCTACTTGATGTCTGAGGAAAGAGTGCATGAACAGAATGTAATTTTTCTCTTCGGTCCTCTTCTCAAGAAGGTTGGGGCAGTAGAAGGGTGACTGCAGGCAGTCAGTCCACGAAATAGGCAAAATCATTTTAGTATTCCTAAATACTATTGTCTTCAATGGTATTACATCCATTGCAAAACACTAGAATTGAACCACTTAACCCATATCCTATAGGGAAGATGGTCAATATTTTATTGCCAACAAAGGGTATAAACCCTTAACTGGATTACACGTACAAGGATAGGTTATAGTTGGAATTAAGTTTATTTACAGAAAAAACGACATTGTATTTATCAGCCCAAGGCTCTAGTGTATCTTTAAATTAAAAATTAAAATTAAAAGGCTGTGTAAGTTACTACTTTAGACACTGTTTGTCGCTTGACAACAATAAATGATCAGAAATTTTTTTGTTGTTTCTCTCTCCCTATTGAGATTAGTGTCCATTAAATTGTTAATAGTCCAAGATTTAAAGGGAGACTAAACTAAAATGAAAACTCGTATGTTAGACAGTGAAAGTTTGCGTAATTGGTTCTTCAATATTTATATTTTTAGACAGCAGTGCGAAGCATTCATCCAGTCATGCACAGGCTTCTCTCTGAACAAGATGGCATAGGTAAACTATACTCTTCGCATTTTTAGATTGACCCTAGTTGCAAATCAGTTGTGTAAAATATATTAGTTGTTTAAAAAGAACTGTATTAGAATTTTAGGTTTTTGTCACCCTTTACCATTTCCTCTCACTCGACAGGCTTCGCACTGCTTCTATATTTTTTTTCAGTTGGAGTTGGCACAGACTAATTTTTTTCTGTGAGGTTTAGCATTACATTTCAATCCTGGTTCTCGAACCGTCATAGCTACTTAGGCCCGATGTATTATTAAATCGAGAACGACATATAGCACCATTTAATTCATTTATTAACTTGAACTTTAGTCAAACATTAAAAATTTTAACCTCTTAAATCAAGCCTAAAGTAGTAGCTTAATTTAATTTAAAGTCACGTTTTTGTAATAGAAACTCTTACTTCCACACTCGTGTTCAAGGAGAGTCTGCTTTGGCTATTTTTTTCTAATGAAGTTTATCATTATATATTTATTTTCTTCAGCTTTTCTTATTTTGTTAGCTCCATTTGGGCAAAAGAATAAAATTCATGCACTTGTAACGGTTCTTTTCTCATTCAGTCCCGTCGTCATGCTATTGTAACGGTTCTTTTTTCATACAGTCCCGTTGTCGCTCACGAGTAGTCATGCTCGAGGTAGCATAGTAGTAGAGGCTGAAGAGGGCAAGCTTGGGTTTCTTCCTCAATGGGTCATCCACCCATCCAGCAACCTCTACAGCAGCCTGTAGTTTCACAGCCAGTGCAATCTGCGGTTGGACAAGCAGCTCCGGCCTCATCTAGCCCTAGATTTCACTTTTGTGACTTATCAAATTAGGGTTTGCTGAAGTAGGCCTACACTCCCCACAAAAGAACAAGCCTAAACAACCTAGAGATCTTTATTTTCACTGAGATGAAGGAAAAAGCGTGCTAAAGTTTTTTAGATCATACAACAATTTGTCAATAACAAAGATATGACTGACCCTGAAATAGTTTTGCTTTTACTTATTGTGTTAGGTAGTTTCTTTACCTAGGGACCCTGTTAATTCCTGTAACGAAGGCTACATTTAAAGGACATAATTTTGCTATAAGGAAGGAAATGCTATATTGTCACACTTGTGGTGTAACATTCAGTACCTTTATTGCAAGCCTATGAATAAAAATTTATGTAGGAGAGCCCTTATCTTTGTTTTGTTTTAGTGTTTGCGCTTTGTGATTCAAAGTCCGTTTATCTGCAATTTTCAAATTCGACTTCTTTTCTTGCATGCTTAGCAGAGGACGCTGACCATAACAAATTGTACAGTCAAAGCAAGGCTATGTGCATAAAGGAATGTAATTTTAAAGGGGCCTTTAAAGAGATCATAAAACTTATTTTCCAAATATCTAATTCTTCTTTATTTAGACCATTTGAAACGAATCTCAAGATATGTTAGTTCGAAAAATCAATATTTATCCCTCAAAATCAATGTCACTTCAATTTTAGGAGGTCGAAGATCACGTTTATTGAATTTTGTTAAGCCTTTTTGTATACTTCTAATAACCAAGCCAACATCACTGTTTACTCAGTATTGACCATAAAATATACAGTGCTATGAAAAGTACTTTATGCTCCCTTTTATCAACTACTCCTATACCTGAGTTTTTTATTTTGGTAAAAATTATCTACTCATGGTCATGCAATGTCCCAAAGAGGCATTTTCTCAAAAAAGTAAACACTAGGTTTAAAATTAAACTTGGTTCTAATTTTAATTGTTTAATTTAGATCAATTCCTAGAAAAGCAACCAGATTTGATAATCTTTCTAAAGAGGATTCAAGCAGCTGGAAAAAAAATGTTTTTGATTACGAATAGCCCATTTAAATTTGTGTAAGCTACTGCCAAAAGCTCAATAGACCAAGTGATATGTCTAGGGTTGTAAGGGTTCTTAGTGGGAATGTTTTTTTTTTTTTATTTTTTTTTTTTTATAACCTAACCCTTACCAAAAAAGGTTAGTCTTAAGAGATCTTGGGGAAGTCTTTCGGGTGTCTTGTTTAGTCTTAAGTGGTCTTAGGGAAGTCTAAAGACTTCCCCAAGACTTTTGTAGTGTTCTTGAAGACTTCTTCAGATCAGGCTAACCTTTTTCTGTAAGGGAAGTGATGGTGAGACAATTTGATTGAATAGATAAAAATTATATGCAAAATGGTGATAGAATATTTGAAATAAAACCTTATGGAACCAGAATCCGCTAATGTACAGTTTATATATTGTGGCATTCGTGTCTCAATAATAATAATAATAATAATAATAATAATATTAATAATAATACATACTCAGCCTATGTTTATCGGTTTTGCTTTATTCTTTCAATTTCTGACTGTCAAGTAGATCGAGAATACAAGTGTTGTATTTGTATATATCCATTTCAGCATCACCTGACTAGTCATTTGATCATTCAGTGCTGCCAGCACCCACGCTGTTTTATCTAATAGAGATATAATTTTTTTTTAAACTTACCAACAAAGCAAAAATAAGAATATTAAACTTGAAATGTTATGAAGAGAAAATATGAAAGTATTGACAGGTTGTGGTAGTTCCGTTATTACCTTTTATGGTGATATTCCAGAGGGTTTTAAGTAGTTGCCTAGGTGATTTTACGAAACATCAGTTTCGTCATGCTGAGATGAAAAGCAATATTACAATTTCGTTCACATTGTGAGGTCATGTTACTCACATTGCCGTGCCCAAAAAGATTGATTGGTTCTTTAATCACATTTTCGCATTTGTGTTTGCGAGAGTGCATTTTTTACAAACGCTACTCGTATGCTTTAAGTCTGTGAGCTTGTTAGTTAACACTTTAGTCAATGACGAGACTTTGATGTTATTAACCTTACTAATTTAGGGAGTTAGCATCTTCCACCCCAAAGGGAGCTTTAAAAGAATTTTGGTAGTTTTATAGTACAAATAAAATTCATTCTGGCCGCAAAGCTTGGTTTAATCTAATAATCTTCATTGTTGGAGCGCTTAATATTTATCTTGCAACAAAGTGTTGCAGGTACCCATGGATGATGGATCCATATATTATTTGAGATGGTTGCTATATAGTAACTATATTTTCAAACAAGTATCGAAAATAATTAGTTTTACTGAAATTTTACCTTAATTAGTAATTAAATATATCATCGAAAAAATTATTTGTGAATCTTATACAGGGTGGTTCTAATCAAAAACTCAATAGGTCCTATGGAGAAATAAAATTAACATTGATTATGTGCGTATCGTGCTTGTTAAACTAATTCATTATTGAAACTCTCACGCAAGAATTAGTTGAAAAATTTAATTCTAATAGCACGTGTTAATTTTATCCTAATATCTAAATAATTTATCCCCGTAATGCATGCCGCCTTAAAAGCAACCAAATATTGATAGAAAAATATTTTCTAGTCATTTTTTGAAACTTTTGAAATTATTCTCATGAATGAAAAATATACAAAACAAAAAACGTAGCTGATATGGTTATTCTGGTTCCTATAGGTTCGCATGCTAATGAGAAAGGCGTGTCAAGAGTTTATCCTTTTCTCTTCTACCATTATTTTTTGGTCTATTGTAAAGGCTCCAATGTTTTGGTTATATTCACATTGTTTATATTTATTGTAGAGACAAGGGTATGAGTTACATGATAGGTCCGGATTGGGCTAAATACTTTGATCTGGTAGTTGCACAAGCGAGAAAACCCAAGTTTTTTACAGATCAGTCGAGGTAGGTTATAACTGAAATAATATTAAAAGTAATTCATTTGTAGGGTTGAATCCTATTTAAATTCATATTATCTTTCACAACTAGACCGTTTCGAAGGTATAATCCAGATACCGAAAGTCAACTTTGGGAAAGAGTCACGTCATTAGAAAAAGGAAAAGTCTACATTGAGGTAAATAACGATTTAAGATGTCATTTCTGTATGAAATTATCGAGCATTCCTGCTAAAACCTAACCTTCCTAACCCTATATAGACTAATGTACTAAGACTACTAAATCTCAATCCCAAAGCTATTCCCTCAGCCGATTAATAAATGACAAATTAATCTTAACTCATGAGATATTTAAATCATAAATGGGTATCAGGATCCGAAGATATTGAAATATTAAGGCATAAAATAAACTCATTTGCCATAATATAGATTATAATAATTCTGATCAAGATAACACTATAATTATAAATAAAGAATAACAATAATAGTCTAAAAGCGAATAACACAAATATGAGTGAAGTTCCAGACAGTCATCATTGATCCTTCTTTAGGACCCAATGGAGTAGCATAGTATGCTACCATTTGCTGTTAACACTGATCAATAATGCTGTATCAAATGGTCACAACAAGAATACTTAAATGTATTGTCCAAAATCCTATTGGGTAAATCTTTCCCAAATCGCCCAATTTTGGAAAATCTTCCCACGGCACCGATTTCGATTTTGTTTAAATTTTAACCACTTGAAATATAGACCTTTTGAGTGGGAAAGCCAAGTTTTTAGCTCAAAACATTTAGTATTTTGAAAGATACAATTTTTTGAAAAAACCTTGTAGAGAGTCTACTAGTTTTAACTCCAAAATTGTGGCGACTTTGAGCGAAGATATCTAAAGATGGGTTAAAATGACACACTCCCAATTTTTTCTCTAGTTTATATTAGTGGTAGAGACCACTATGCGCCTGCGCAAACGTTCGAAAATTGTTCCCTTTATTTTATAAAATTCGGTAAAGGTGTCGTAAAATCTCGCAAAACCGGTAAATAGAATATCTTCAGCAGTCTCTCATCCATCGGAAAAACATTCTGGCTTGGGAAAAAAACTACCCTTATAGGGTAAAATGAACCGTAGAAGAACGAAAAAAATTAAAAAATGCCAAGGGAATTGTACTTTCGAAGCTAAGGGGCCTCGAAGTTTGCGTTTTTTGAAAAATCTCTAAAACATGGTTCCTAATTGTAGCTTTTTTGGCAAGGTAGGACACTAAAATACAAAATAATCTTAATATCATCTGAAAGCAGAGGTTTCAGTCTATAACATATCAAAATTTCGTTTTGTGTTTCCAACTCATTCGTGTTCAAACGTTAAGAAGAAATTGACAGAATCTGAAGTTTAAATTAATAGTTCTTATGCATTTAACATACAAGGTGTTTCGAAAATGGTGGTAAGACCGAGCTACAGTGGGTTCTATGGGTCATTTTAAGACGAAAA
Source organism: Odiellus spinosus (assembly GCA_963920705.1). Classification (NCBI taxonomy): domain Eukaryota; kingdom Metazoa; phylum Arthropoda; class Arachnida; order Opiliones; family Phalangiidae; genus Odiellus; species Odiellus spinosus. The sequence goes on from OY987225.1 coordinate 19,576,901, forward strand.
TGTTCTATGACGTTTTGTCGTACGGGGCGCCGTTTAAGAGTTACGAAATGAATCATGTGCGGATGACCGCTTAACGTACATTAATAAACGTACGCTCAATGCTAAAATAAATGTTTTATCAAGCGCGTGCTTATAATAGCGTAATTTTTTCACTCTTAATTCACCGGCGCTTGAAGCCCTGAAGTGCGCGTGGAATATCTGTTTCGTTTAGCGTGTAAAAATCTAGCTAATAAGCGACCATGAAAATGAGGCTTGTAAAAACCCAGCTAAATAGTTAAGCGTATTTTATCGTTGTGTATATACGTTTATTAATGAACGTTAAGGGGTCATCCGCACATGATTAATTTCGTAACTTTTAAATGGAGCCCAGTACGACAAAACGTCATAGAACATTTTCGTCTTAAAATGACCCATAGAACCCACTGTTGCTCGGTCTTACCACCATTTGCGAAACACCCTGTATTTCAATGCATAAGAACTATTAATTTAAACTGTCGATTTCTTCTTAACGTTTGAACACGAAGGAGTTGGAAACACAAAATGAAATTTTGATATGATATAGACTGAAACCTCTGCTTTCCGATCGTATTAAAATTAATTTGTATTTTAGTGTCCTACCTTGCCAAAAGAGCTACAATTAGGAACCATGTTTATGAGATTTTTCAAAAAACGCCAAATTCGAGGCCCCTTAGCTTCGAAAGTACAGTTCCCAGGATTCTTTTTGCATTTTTTTCGTTCTCCTACGATTCATTTTACCCTATAAGAGTAGTTTTTTCCCAAGCCAGAATGTTTTTTCGATAGTTGAGAGACTGCTGAAGATATTCTATTTACCGGTTTTGCGAGATTTTACGACACCTTTAACGAATTTTATAAAATAAAGGGAACAATTTTCGAACAAAGTCGCCACAATTTTGGAGTTAAAACTAGTCGACTCTCTACAAGGTTTTTTCAAAAAATTGTATCTTTGAAAATACTAAAATTTTTGAGCTAAAAACTTGGCTTTCCCAATCAAAAGGTCTATATTTCAAGTGGTTAAAGTTTAAACAAAATCGAAATCGGTGCCGTGGGAGCCACTGGGTGATTTGGGAAAGATTTACCCTATTGCATACTTTACTTCAGTGTAATACATCCGGCCAAGACAGTAAACTTGGCAATGTTAAGCCTGGAGGCAGCATCTAGAAGAGTCAACTCCACACTGCACTGAATATGTGAACATCAGGACTAACTGAGACACTGTGTGTTTTTCTATTATGGCCGATTAGCTTTTAAAGTCCCAAAAACTATGATGTTGCCTACATGTTAGGAATACTGGCGTTAGGCCAACCAAAAAACTTACTGAAGTTCCATTGTGTCGAATGAACAACTAAATCAAATGTTCATGAGGTTAAATGGGCCATAAAAATCTACTGTTTCAATGCCCCAGTGGGTAGAATTCGAGTCGTATGCAACAGTGACTGTTGCAAGGCATTTGGTTTTCGCGTACTGCTTATTTAAGCCTGACTGTAGAAACCATGACTCTATCCCCAATACTCAAAAATATGACCTTAAAATGGAGAGTTAGAAGTTTTTTTTTTAATGATTTGGGCATTGGAATTGTGGATTGCCCATTATACGTTAGTCTGATCTGAAGAGGTCCTTTAGAATGCTACAAAAGTCTTGGGGAAGTCTTTAAGACTACCCAAAGACTTCTTGACATAGTGAAAGTCTTCCGCCACACCTCTTAAGACTAAATTTTTTTGGTAAGGGTTATGATGGTTTTTCAATACGTTACCTCCTTTTCGATATTGGACCCTTAAATGGTTGGTTACTTTACTATTTTGTATAGAATGGCTGTTTTGATGGCTACAGTGACTATTAAAAACGGATGCTTCTGTTTATGCTCTATGGTGGTAATTTTGTTTACAATTAATACTCTTTAAAGGGAAGGTGAAGAGGAAAATAGTGTTTAATATCAGAAACCTTTTGATTTTTGCTTTCAATTGAAAGGAGAACCTCTGACTATTCAAAAGACATGGATTTATTTAGTACATTCAAAACTAATTTTCTACACTCAATTGGACCATCTTTTCTAGCTTAGCACATGACATTGTCCATAGCAACTTGCATAGTCAAAACTGGGCTGTGTGCATAAGGGAAGATGATTTTAAAGTGATAAATTTTAGAGCAGATAGGGCTTTTAAAAGGCCACAACAAAAGTATTTCAAATAAAAGCTCAGTGAAATTGTGAGGAGTCTATTTCATATAGAATTAGCCCCCAAGTGGCGCTGTCAAGTGAAAAAAAGTTGGCATGCTCGGAAATTTTCACCCTTATTTAAAAGGTAGCTACAATTCCGGGTTGACATATAAATGTCCCGGAGATTTTGCCATTCCCTTTTTCTTAAAATTTAAATTTATCCCAAAAAAAAAAAAAAAAAAAAAAAAAAAAATGGTAAACCACCTCCTTGAGACAAAATGGTCAAATATTTTGAGTGATATTTTTTATAGACGCGGTTTAGACCAGAAATGATCATTTCAACAAGTTTGAACAGAATTTATTTTGCTGCATATCTCCCTTTAAATAAGATCTAGCCATAACTTGTTTCTATGGAATCATTTAAAGTTAACCCATAATTCAAGAACCAGTATAATAGAGGATACAACCATATTTTTAAATTTGGTCTCCTATTTTCCAGGGTTGTGATGAAAAAACACATTAAGAGAGTTAAAATTTTATCCAAAGGTCAAACTGTAAATGGTTTGTGCTAATTAGAATCAGTAGAGTTCGTAAGAACCAAATTCTCCCGGGATGAAAAGATTACTGCCTCGGGGTGGACTTGAACCAAATTGGGCATTAAAAGTGTCAATACCTGGGCTACTTGTAGGTTAATATCTTCATTAGATTAAAAATTAGGATGGTTACCCAAGAGGTAACCATCCAAGTCCACCCCAAGGCAGTAGTCATTTTTGTCTCGGGGTGGCAGCGATTATTAACATCTACCCGTAAAACGCCATGGTTCAGGTTACTGTTAACCACAAACTAGACAAAGCCTGTGATTACTGAAGTACATGTACATCTAAACTGATGGCTAAACTCTGTCACTGTAGGGGACATTAAAGCAACTTCAAGAGATGACTGGTTGGCATGGCAACTCTGTTCTTTACTTTGGAGACCAGATTTACAGCGACTTGGCTGATTTGACTCTGCACCATGGATGGAGAACTGGTGCCATCATATATGAGCTTTCAGTAAGTATAGCTGAGCCTAGTTTCATTTAAAAGCAAAAATATAGTTGTTGGAAAGTTAACCCCAACAATAGAACCAAAATTAAAAAAAAGGCAGATTTTGAAGTCCCAATTTCTATAATAAGCATTTTTGGTTTGATATTTTGTCACAGCCGCATGACTTTTCCTATTTTAGCTTTATCAGAGTTACTTTAAGGTTTCTAAACCCCCATAAGCCTCATTGTAGATATTTTTCCATTATTAAAATTACGGGTGGTTCAACATAGTAAAAATAATATTAAAAAAAAAAATACAAAAAAAAACCTTAAAAAATTTAAGGTATGTGCAATTTTTGGCCTAAATGACCTTAAGAATTACCAATGTAATGGGATAACATTTTAAGATTGGTTTTGCCATATTTTTCTTATCTTACGTGGGAAACACGTGACCATCTGTCCCATTAATTAAAGGAAGACTAACAGACAATGACTAGTATTTTTAGTTTTTGCTTGGCCCTTACTAAAATTATTTGAAACTTTTTAGGCTTACAACTGGGCTTATATTTTAAAGTTGCTTTTCGACCAATCAGACTAGTCTATCATGAAATGTTTGAGAATTAAGATGGTAAGTTTCTTGATATAGCGGAGATTTTGGAGATCCAGTTAGGGTATTAACCAGGCTTTTCTGTCAATTAAAAGAAAACTACCGAAAAGCTTATAAATTGTAGAAATAAATGGCCTAAGTTTTAAATTTTAGAAATTTAAACTAATAAAGAACATGAGCAAAAAGTCACTCACTCGCCACAAAATTAATTTTGCCCAGGCCACAAATAAATAGCCAGCCTTAGGAGGCTAAATGCCCTTTTATACGATAGGAAACCACAGTAATCATCGTAAGCCTAAATTCCCGCTTGATCCGTAAACCCCTAAAATAGCAAACAAAAAATATCCATTATTATGAGACAATTCCTTTAACAATACAATAATCAAGACTTTTGACCTAAAAATTCTATCGTGAAATTAAATAATCCAAGCAATATTAAAATCCGAATTTTAACTAAACTTGCGCTTCAAAAAACTACATTTTAACAGCGCCCGGGCATATAAAGCCTAGCATCCCATCCACCGAGAACTGAGAAATACCCGAGTAACCTCACAAGGCTATTTCTGCCTGGAACTCTGTTAATTTGGAACCCGGGCAGAAATAGCCTTGTATAGTCGCTAGTTATTTCTGCTCTGGAACTCGTCAGCTGAGAACCTGGGCAGAAATAGATAGCCCACATGTGGATCGTCTATTTCTCGTTCTCAGGGAACCTGAGCAGAAAGAGCCACCAACTTAAAGTTGGCTAAATGTGCCCGGGTTCCCTGCGCCAGCCAACCTGGGCAGAAATAGCCTTCCATAAGTCACTGGCGATTTCTGCCCGGGCCCCTGGCGCATTTAGCCTCATATAAGGCGCTACTATTTTCGCCCGGGTCCCGGAAACAAATAGACCTACCTTTTTTTTTAATAATAAAACCAGCCTTCACTCTAGATACCCACACTGAGTGAGAACACGTGTTGCCATTATTTCTTTGCCAGCACCTGGCGTATCATAGTATAGAATGTAATACCCTGACAATAAAGGCAAAATTTAGCTTATGGTTATTTCAGCATCCAATGTTAAAAGTTGCAAAAAGAACACTTGTCACCAGCCTAAATTTGAGGGTGTTATACTTCAAATCCACATTAGTCTTTCTCTATATGATATAATAACAGAAAAAAGAGGGTCAAATAAATTGAACTAATTTTGAAAGCATTTGTACATGCTTTTATATCAAAGTGGTGAACGTTACTTTATCTTAATTGTAATTATGACTTAATTTAAAAGTTCTTATTTAATTAACTTTTAGAATGAAATAAAAATTCTAAACTCTGAAGAGTTTCGCCACGCTGTCAGTTGGCTTCAAACCCTTCAGCATTTAATAGAAGAAATGCAGGTAAGTCAGTAATCTAATTAAAACATTGTTCTTTATCCAACTGTTTAACAAAAGGGGATCTATGAGAGGTCCCAAAGATGATCTTACCACCTCTTTAAAGCAAGTGTCATAGATTGGGTAGTGCGAACCTAGCCAAGTAGGAGTTGACAAGCTTCATCAGCTTTTGCAAAGTTATATTTGATTAAGTTTAGCAGGAAAAAGAAATATTCCCCTAGGAGAGCTGAGACTTGCTTAAAATACTTGCCTATCTAAAATACAACTTAACAGCCCCATGAGTTCCTAAAGAATTCTTGCAGACCTCTTCCAGTGCACAGTATTGAGTCCGTAAAAAATTTTTTTTTTTGTAATCTTGGGGCAAATGAAAGAGAAACATTGAAAGGAAGAGAGTCCCCTTGGTGACAGGTTTTCCCCAAATATATCTTTGTAAAAAACAATTTGTGTGTTAGCTGGGTTTAAAAAGAGTGTTTGTGCTTGTAAGTTCCCCGTGAAATATTGTTCTCTTAAATAAAATTAGTTTTATATTTCACCATGGCTCATAATTTTAATACTAAAGAAAAGAAATATAATTCAAATTCACTTACAATTCGAAGACAATAAAGCTTGTTTTAATTTTACTGTTTATTGAAAATATATTCGAATTAATAAAATGATAATTTATTTTGAAAGGATCATGAAGACGCTGAAGAAGTTATTGATCAGCTACTTATGGAAAGGGACCAATTGAGGTAAAGAAATCTTGCAAAATGTATTTGAAAAGAGATCTCAGCTGCAATTCTTATAATAAAAATCTTTCACTCGCTACTTTTAGGTCAACGACTAAAGCCCTTTTCAACCCTCAGTTTGGAAGTATTTTTCGAACTCATCACAATCCAACTTATTTTAGCCGACGATTATTTAGGTACTCTGATATATACATGTCACACGTCACAAACCTTCTGAATTACTCCCTTAGACATGTGTTTTATCCTCGTAGGGGAGCACTACCTCATGAGTGTAAAATTCCCCACATGTAAAATCTTTAGTAACATTAAAAAAATAGTACTGTTACAACCCTATGGGTTATGTCACGCAGTGTATTCACTCTAAAAAAATCCTCCTTTGGTCTTTTATTCTAACGCCTGAAAAGTTCTACACTATGTGGCATGACGATCAAACCAGTCAGGAAGATGAGAATTTCTTCCAACAACAGCCAGTGCTTGTTTATTTTTACAGTTGAAGAATAGTCCAGAAATCAATCTTATTAACAAAAATGCCATACTATATTAGATTTAATAAAAACGCTTACATTGTATGGCGCAAAATTCACAAAGCAGATCACCCACCTATTTGCTCTCAAGGTTGGTGATGCGAAGAAACCGTTAAATTTCTTACTAAAAATGGAAATATGGACATGGTCTTCCACTTTGCATTGCATTAGGGTGCTATTGGCCCCTGCCTCCCATAACGAATTGTAGTGGCTCTTTGGACCAATTACAGACCCTTGTATCTCTCTGCAATATTGTTGAATCCGTGACATACCACTACTAATGGTAAAAACCCTGTTACAGATATTTTAAGTGGAAGTAAAGCATTTTTTATGATTAATAGTCGAATGAAGCCCAACAAGTGATTTGACATTGATTTATTATGATTCAATATAACCAATATTAAACTAGAAATCAATCTTCAACTTATCGAAAAGTATACGACTACCAAGGCTTAGGTTGGAAAGAGCCCAAAGTACTTATGTTTATTTTTATTAACTTAGTTAAAATATAAATAGAAAACATATTCTGGTCCATGGTATGATACAATGAAATAAAATTTCAAAAAGATTCACATGGATATTTATCAGAAAATTAAAACATAATTACAATGTAAAAATTTCATTTTAAATTCAATAGTAGCTTTCGAGCTCGATGCCCTTTTTCAACTAAACATTCGGCTTAATTGCAGGCACTGTAACTTTAGTGGTTTACCCCCGAGTTTAACAATTAAACAATGTGTTGTTGAAAAAGGGCCTTGAGCTTGAAATATAATATACTATTGAATTTAAAACGAAAAATATTTAAATTGTAATTATGTTTTAATTTTCTAATAAATATTACTATACTATACTTAATGGTTCTAAAGGAGGAAAACTATTAACTATCTCTAACCTTACTACATGAGTACATGGGAATCGGCGCTAGTGGGAACTGCGCTAATAGGCACATACTGAGTACATCTGAAGACTGAACATCAAATTTTGTATATGACCCTTATGTAGTAAGCTTTGGAGGGCCATGTGATCAGCTGACGTTTCATTCAGTGGCTGATCATATGTGCATTACAAGCAGTATTAACAAGTGTTTAAATTATTGCCATTAAACAGTGACGAACCAACGAGCAAATGCCTAAGGAATTTATTGTTGAAGAACTTTCCATGTTTAAAACTCTCCATTCTTCGTTTATACTAACTTCAATGTGAATTAAAACTGATTTCTAGCTTAAAATATTTGGTAGGCCTTTTTAACGGTAAAGTAGTGATAAGTTTCTTGTTGGCAGGCTGCATTCTCCCTTAAAAATCATAAGAAATATTGCAATAAAGGATTTCATAGTAATTATAATGGAAAATCAAAGAATTTATTTTTCTAATAGAAACAATCTATATAATTTTTCTTCGTCTTCATTTTCAAAAGCAGGAACAAAGTTTATTTTTATAACTTCAGTGAACCCTTCCGATAGTTCCGGTTGTTGTAGTTTATTTCTAAAGAGGTATGTATGATATTAAATTTCAACATATCTTTAAAGAAACTTGGCAATAGTTTAAAAATAGCCCTACTTGAACGAATTTAAAATTATATCATTAACTTGAACATGCGTCGAATCCTTTTTAGTCAATTCTCTGAACTAGAAGTTGAGAAAAAAATATGACAATTTTAAAACAGAAAATTTTGCAACATTGGATAGTGTAGATTTTACCTTATTATTATGCTTAGCTTGAGCAAGGAGGCAGTCGAAGAAAAAGCATCTACAGTTTACTTTGTGTCTTGCAGCAATTTCAGTGTATCTACAAAATGGATGACGAATATCCATTATTACTAATAGTAAAGTAATACACAGTAAAATGTTCTATTCTATAAATGCTTATATAGGTTAGAAACGCCCAATCACAATAGAGCACAGATAATGAATTACTAAGTGGTATTTGTAAAGGGTAGTTACAAGTGACTAAAATGTGCAGTACTTCAACATATGTCCAGACATTATTGTGCCGAGGGAAAGATTTTATGAAATAGAAGGCCCCATATAAAGGCAATTGATTTTAATTTACCTAGTCTCTAGGTGTATATAAGAACCACTTTTGGGTAAAAGTATGAAATATATTGAAAATCTAGTAACAACGTTTTTCTGTAAAGCTCATGTATTGAGACACCACCTTTCCTAAGGAAGTAGTTCTACTATTTTTCCCATCCAAACATTTCTTACACTCTTCTCGAAATATTTTTGGTGTATAATTTAGAGACTGGGCACATTTGGTGCGTTAGAGTTATACCTTTTTTAACTTTTCATTTGAAACAGAAAACCAGAGACTAAATATTAGAGTACAGGTAGTTAGGAAGTGCAAACAAGGTAAAATTTGGTTATCAGTATACCTAGGTAGTGTAGGTGCTTTCTTACATCCCCCCTCCCAATGGATTCTTATTTTCTCCTGGTTACATATTTAATCATGATTAATACTAATTTATACTAAAAAATAAAGTTTTGTTTTTCCCATCAGGTTAAGATAAAAGGTCCATGACTTATGCTACTTTTCAGAGAGTTTTGCCTATTATTTGTTAAAATAATACGTACCTTTTCCTACTTTCTTTATCTGGATTAGTATTATCTATAACAATACTCTTTGACTTAGAAATGGCGTCTTCACACATAGAGACACATTTTTGCCAGGAGCCTAATGTATCCTATTTTTCCAAAACAGATAAATCTTGAAATGATTAAAGCACTTACAGATATGGTTACAGTCAATTTAACATAAGAAATATTACCATAAATATTATCATAGCGTTAGTAAATTTAGACAGGTTTCTCAAGTGGTTATGTGGTGTGTAACGTAGAAGTTATAAATAAAGATATTAGCACATAGAATAAGGCAGCTAGACTATAAGCATTCGCCAAAGCAATATTGATTTTACTCCAAATAAGTTAGTGAAAAATAAGGTCTAAAAATAAAATTGCTGAAAGATGTGCAAATATGCTAGAGCCAGAAAAACACAAGGCATTTTTTTTTTTTTTTTTTTTTTTGTTGAAAAGAAAATCTATAAAAAATTAGTCCATGATCAAAAGTGCATAAACTTTGTTAACTTTGATACCTCAATAATAAAGTACTATACCCTAAAAGGATCCGAATGTTTGTAATGTCTAGCTCAAAAAATATAATAATTTCTACCATAATCATTGGAGTCTTGACCCACATTAACCTACAGATATCTCAGAAACTCTTTGCACGCACACACATCATCGAGCTGTCCATACTACTAGCATTGAAAGCTGTTCTACATGCACAAAACCCCCAGAACTCCACTCACCACATGCGTGGAGGATAAGGCCAGAGAGGAAATGCAATCCCTGCAAAACAATAGTGTTACATGGGGGCAGCCCAATGGAACCGCCGGATCAGACCAGAGCAGACAGACTGACACTTTACGGAAGGTACATGGTGACCACATACAAGGTGGTCAGTCCAGCCTTATCAACATTGTGAGATTGGTAAGGTCCAAGGAAAGGGTTGATCACTATTAGTAATGAACAGTAATATAGGCCGAATAATAAGAGTATGATATGCCGAGTTCTGCAGTAAATACCACGCTATGATAATTTGGTCAAGTTTCTTTGCTAAAATGTCTTATTTTGTTCAGACTACATGAAAATTCTTTTAATTCATTGGTCACATTTTTTTGTCATGTGTCCTTCGCGTCTGTCCTGAACATACAGAAGTATGGAAGACTTTTCAAAATCGAGACCTTAAAGCTTTGGGATTATGAAAAATAAATTGGTTATTTATAGTACCATCTTTAATCTTCCAGACAATAAAATTAGGTGATTTCAGAGTAAACTTTAAATCTGTCAGAATGCCTGAACAATATCGAATGAACCGGCAAGGAGGTTATATTTTCATATAGTTTAAACTTTTTTCAAGGTTAAAAATTAAATTACCCTATTTATGTACAAATAGCCTTTAGGCACTAGATACTTCTTAGCAAAGAATGATTTTCCAGCTGTGTTTTTTAAAAATGAATAAATAATGAAAGCTTAAAGAACAGGTCTCATGATGTTTAAAACTGTGGGTTCAAAAAACCTAGCCCACCAGGTTTTTTTGGTTTTGGTCTTAATTATATATAGTACCAAGCTGAACCAAAAAATTGTCCAATTTGGTTGAGCACTTGCACAAATTACAATCCAAAACATTTGCAGATGATGCTTGTTAGCCAATCATCATATTGCTTGGGTTTACTGACACTAATGCCATAGATCATTTTAGACATTTGAGTTCTAAAACTTTTGTGGTGGCTTAGCTGCAGTTTTAATTCTGACCTTGACATTCATTAAGTCAGAAAATAGACAATGAACTCTAAACATCTTGTTAAATGGAAACTACATTTGTAATGAGACCTATCCTTCAAGTTCGTAACCTTATATTTCAAAAATCAATTAAATTACCAGCAGGATATCCAACCATGACAATCATCTGCAAGAAAAATAGTTTGACAATGATATTACATATCTTCTACTGCATAATACTAACTCTTGTGGTTTTGTGAAACGTAGTGTTTGTATGGGGATTCCAAAAGTCGTTTTTCAGGGTTATTATTTTCGTAATTTTTGCGCCGATTCACCTCGCTAAAATCCTAAAATAGTTCCTTTCCCTTTTTTCATGGGTTCTCGCTTTTCAGAATTGCTCAGCTAACGAGTGTGGGTTTTTGTCTGTGTCAGAAGTACAGGTACCTATTGTAAATTTGTAACTAATAGTCCCTAAGCTCACACACTGGCTTATATTATTTTATAACACTATATCTAAGACTAAAACAGTAAAATTAGGATATTTTTCTATTCATAATACAAAGAATTTTCTATCCCAACTGGTTTTTCGCAGGGTACGTTAGACCGACCCCGTACGAACACTAGTGAAACGTGACACTATCTCTAAGGAATTTAAAAATGCATAAAGCTAACTGCGCTTAGTATAAATACTGCACTGCTCAAAAAGAAAGCACCCTACTGTATATTAAAGTAGATATTATTAATTTCGTCACAAAATATACATTCAACCCTTTAGTTTTAAAACTAAATAACTCTTGGAACCTCTGACTAATCAAATGACTCCCCACATAAGGATTCATAAAATATCCACAACACACCCTGTCTATGTGAAAATTTATTCAGCGTGATTCAACGAGTGAATAGCAACACGTGTAGCTGGATTTTCATGAGCCAATGGTGAGGCGTTAGAGGTTCTCCTTTCTAATTGAATGCCAATTTACAGACACTTCTTGACCGTTTAAGTAAATAAACATGTCTCCTTTCTAGAAGCAGAATCAGTTTCTAGTCCTAGTCAAACAAGTGACAACTATAACAAGGCAAAGCAAACTGCAGATCCGTTAGAATTATACTGTTATGTTATACCCCAAACAATTTTATAAGCTTCAGAAATAAACCCATCTAGAGGGCTCCAGAACTTCGCTTACGGTGAAATTTAACCTAGAACAAACCAGTTCTCTACAGAAATTTACAGTAAATCTTACCTCGAGAGGGTTGCACAAGTTATCTTCGTATATTTCTTCTTCGAGTCTATTGCCCAGAGGACGAGGCAAAAATTTGTAGCCTAGTGGGCCAGTGTCCAGATTTTTCTAATATTCAACAAAACAACGTGGAAAATATTTTTAAACCAATAAATTTGTTATTGAGGGAATACAGTTTATTTATTCTTACAGGATCAAAATCGGGCATACTAAATGGAGCAGCACTTTTCTTAAGAAAGAATTCCTCAGGAGTTTCAAATTTTAGACCCAAATTTAAAGCAAACTAGAAAAATAACCCAACATCTTAGTTTTATATACATATTGCTGGTAAACAAAAATCCTACCAGCCGGTCACTGAGTGAGAAATCTTTTTTGCGGCCTGGTTCCCATTTTTCTGGCCGTCCAGCAGCATCTAAAAAAATAAAAATCACATCAGATAAGTCACCTAATGTAATTATATATCTACGTTTGAACCTACCTCCAACATATATAGTTTTCGATGTTTCCACGCTGATTCCATCATTACTATGTTTGACTAGATAATTCCACATTCCTGGAGCAGGCTTTCTGTAAATATCTTGTCCCGTTGCGACAAAAGCTTGGAGAGGTACCCCTATTTCTTGTTGAATGTCATTTAGTTTTTTCTTGAAATCTAATGGAGAGACCTTTCCCCTGGACATTCCAGCCTATTATCAAAGACAATTTGGAAAATAAGTTATCGTTTCAACATTTAAAGGAAGGGTGTAGAGGAAAATAATTATTTTATTGATTCTGATTCTAAATATAAGTATTATCAGGAAGTGTCTGAATGGTAACGAAAAACACATCTGATTCAACAATTAAAAGGAGAAATTCTGACTAATCAAGCAAAACTTTTTTTAAGTGTTTTAACTTGCACTTCTAGTACAACTTCATCAAGCATTCCAAAATTTATATAGGAATATTTAACTGAAAGGACGAGAGGCAACCAAATATACATTTTATTTGTCAATTTCCTTGAGCTATGAGTCGGAATAAAGTAAAGTCAATAACTCGAAATTTTCCTTCTATATTTATATATGAATTACCAACAACATAAAACTAAATTACCTGATTAGTGAAAATTACTATTTTAAAGTTATCTTTAAATAGTTCTTTAAGCCTCTTAGAAACTTCCGGGTAGAGTAACCTAAAAATAAAGTTTCTCTTAAATATTCATATGCCACAAATTGCAAACATCTACCAGGTGTAAAACATCACTCTCTACTATTTCTATGCTTATTTGAGACGTTTCTCAAAACAATAACTTCTTATTAACTCGTTTCAAATCGTGACAGTAATTCCATAGAGCCCAGTGATCCTATAATTCATGTAAAATCCTATATTTCTTTGACATGTGCTATAGTTTAGAGTTAATTTTTTTTTTTTTTTTTTTTGTTTCAAAAAACTTCAGACACCATTTGTAATTAAAAAATATAGCTCCGCTGTCAAAAACTTCCCATCACGTTCCCACTATTACAGCTGGGGCATCTATCAAAGGGGGAGCCCAACCAAACTCAACGGTTTCGGGTTATTCAAATATCAACTGAACAGTGTCCCTCACGAGTGCAAGGAAATATTTTAAGGTAATTTTAGTCATGTATTATGAAAACAAACCTATATTGCCTAACGAATTCAGAAGTAATTTTTTAATTTGTACCATTTTTGACCAAATTAGATTTTTTCTCATTGGGAATAACAATTTCTTTTGTTATTCTATGGGAGCAAATGAATTGAAAAGTAAAACCAACTTCATATATAAATCTCTAGAGATTAAATTCTCAAGCTTGGCAAGAGATCAATTTGCCAAGGCCCGAATTGAGTCAATTAGTTACATGTCTACTTTAAAGCATTCCAGAGAAACTTAATAATGCATTGAGCATTCCAGAGAAACTTAATAATGCATTGAGCATTCCAGAGAAACTTAATAATGCATTGAGCATTCCAGAGAAACTTAATAATGCATTGAGCATTCCAGAGAAACTTAATAATGCATTGAGCATTCCAGAGAAACTTAATAATGCATTGAGCATTCCAGAGAAACTTAATAATGCATTGAGCATTCCAGAGAAACTTAATAATGCATTGAGCATTCCAGAGAAACTTAATAATGCATTGAGCATTCCAGAGAAACTTAATAATGCATTGAGCATTCCAGAGAAACTTAATAATGCATTGAGCATTCCAGAGAAACTTAATAATGCATTGAGCATTCCAGAGAAACTTAATAATGCATTGAGCATTCCAGAGAAACTTAATAATGCATTGAGCATTCCAGAGAAACTTAATAATGCATTGAGCATTCCAGAGAAACTTAATAATGCATTGAGCATTCCAGAGAAACTTAATAATGCATTGAGCATTCCAGAGAAACTTAATAATGCATTGAGCATTCCAGAGAAACTTAATAATGCATTGAGCATTCCAGAGAAACTTAATAATGCATTGAGCATTCCAGAGAAACTTAATAATGCATTGAGCATTCCAGAGAAACTTAATAATGCATTGAGCATTCCAGAGAAACTTAATAATGCATTGAGCATTCCAGAGAAACTTAATAATGCATTGAGCATTCCAGAGAAACTTAATAATGCATTGAGCATTCCAGAGAAACTTAATAATGCATTGAGCATTCCAGAGAAACTTAATAATGCATTGAGCATTCCAGAGAAACTTAATAATGCATTGAGCATTCCAGAGAAACTTAATAATGCATTGAGCATTCCAGAGAAACTTAATAATGCATTGAGCATTCCAGAGAAACTTAATAATGCATTGAGCATTCCAGAGAAACTTAATAATGCATTGAGCATTCCAGAGAAACTTAATAATGCATTGAGCATTCCAGAGAAACTTAATAATGCATTGAGCATTCCAGAGAAACTTAATAATGCATTGAGCATTCCAGAGAAACTTAATAATGCATTGAGCATTCCAGAGAAACTTAATAATGCATTGAGCATTCCAGAGAAACTTAATAATGCATTGAGCATTCCAGAGAAACTTAATAAAAACAAAACTAGCTGTTTCCCCGATTCTTAAATCTAAATTTAATGCTGGATAAAAAACGTATCTGGTTGTCTATTCTTATTCTACTGTATAAACTGTGTTACCCAATAGGAGGATACATTTTTTATTAAATGAAACTATAACTCATTTAACTGATCTGCTACTTACTTCCAATCAGAGTTGTTGGTTGGAAAAACTTTCCCAGATTTGGTTGTTATAATGGTTCCATCCAAATCGAAAGCTGCGATCTAATAAAGTTAAGTATTTAATTATCAATAAGTAACTAATCACACTCATAGTATCCATTTTCTTTCATATCCATGAAATATTTGGCTCACTATCATATTTCAGTAGTCATGGTTGACTGTATCAAATTTAATTTTTAATATTTTGAAACTAATTATTAGTATCATAATTACAATAAACAAATATGTCAGTTAAGCTTTATCAAACAAGAACTGATTTTGAATTGTACATACGGGATTAAGTACTTTCACTAAAGACACCATTCAAAAGCAACCATATCAAGTGTAAGAGCCAACAGTTGATTCTCTCGCAATTACCCATGAAAAAGATATTGTGTTACGGGTGGGATTTGAATACACAACCTTCCAGTTAGTGCCAGCCACTCTACCCTCTGAGCTACGAAATGGGGCCTAAATAGTGTATGGCTAATCTGGCCCGGAAATGGGCCAAAATCGACACGGTAATTTTTTTTTTTTTTTTTGTCTGAGAAAAATTAAAGTATTAAAATGTAACCAAAAATTTTTTAATAATATTAAATTTCGTTGAATTAATAATAAGCCCTTTGCAAGAGTGACTACGCGAGTCTTCTGGTAATGGAAACTAAGTAGATTTGGGTATTGTTTGCAAAAATTTTATAAAGATGGATAAGATCAAGCAAATCCCATAGGCTACGTCAACAAAAGCATTTTTTTTTTTCTCACGGAAAACCCCACGTAAGGAATTGTGCTGTGAAGCGACATTAAAAAGATTCCAAAGCAGGGAAGTAGTCGATGACACCTTATACACTCTTCAGACGAGGTGTAGTTGGTTTAATCAGATTTAAAGGGACTATCTGCGACTTTCAAATCCCCTTTAAAGTCTTTTCTAGCTTAGCAGACGACGCTGTACAAAACAAATTGTACAGTCAAAGCTAGGCTGTAAGGGAAGAGCATTTTAAAGGGGCAAGTTTCAGAGCAGATACGGCCTTTAACCAGGGTTTATAGAACTGAGAAAGCTATGCAAACCTCAGTTAAATCTGATTAAACCGGTTTATTACGCCTCGTCTGAAGAGGGTATTATGGGTAAGTTTTCCAGTTTTTGGCAAAATGTTACACTGATACAGTACAGTACAGTAATGAAATGGAACTTACTAAAGGCCTGCTTTCTACTCCGGCTGAAGTATACACGTAGAGTTTGTCTTTAGCTTGAACCCAAGTAACAGATGTTGTTCTTCCGGCAGTAACATTTGTCTCTGCTGGCTTATTTTTCAAAAATATATCTGCCACTTTGGTTGAGTTTTCAGTTATCTTGGTTTGATCGCAATTATTTAATGTGTTCTGCATGTGTAATAGTTGCTTTTTGACAGTTGAAATATCCAAGTCATCCTCACTAGAATCTGATAAGTACAAGTAAGTAAAACTGTGCTTAAAACTAGTCGACTAGGTAATTTAAGTGAAATGCGAATAACCTCTAGATCTCTTTCTTTTCTTCTCTACATTCAATTTATCTTCACCCTCTAATTTTTTGCTTTCAACATTTTCAGGTGAAGAAAGCTCTTTTTCATCATCATGACCAATGGCCCCTTTCGCAAATGACACTTTAAAATCAAGATTTGTTTTATTGACTAGACAAAGGGTGTCTCCATTTTTAAGCGTTGTTTCGTCATTTCTTCTAAACCGAACTCCATTTATTAGAGAATCATTTGCTCCAGTATGTCTCACGTTGATTGAATTATCATTATAGCTGGCAGTAAGTTCAACTGAAAAAAATATATTTAGATCTTTTATAACAAACAACTAAATGGAATTTTTGACATTAATCGTAATCACCCTGGTGTTTTGAACATCGCTTATTTTTAATTCTAGTTTCGCGGCTTCTACCCACAACAACTTTGACTCCATCGGGAAGATATATCGACTCGTAGCAACTATTAACACTTTCAATGCGAAAAGGCATTAAAAATTAAATTCCCGATGTACAATATACACAAAAAACGGATTTACTAACACCACTGTCGAAAAGTCTAGCGTAGCTGGCTAAGCCGCCGAGTACATAAACACAAGAATTCACACGAAATTACCACCAGTTTTTTGTACTGTTTTTCCGTATATTCTATGCAGGGACAGAAATAAGTGTTATTCACTGGACAAGTTATCCAAGGATCTGAACGGAGACAGAAATAAGCAAGAAACATCAAACATTGCCAAATTGTAAATTGTCCAATGATTATTTGGAAACGTCCGATAATTTTTTTTAGACAACAGAACAGGGGGTGATTGTATATTTTGTCCAATAACATTTTCGATAGCCTGGCTGTAATTGCGATACTATTTTTGCTATAAATAGATAGCGCATCGAGCAGACTAGTTCGAGTCTGAGCCTGCGACCCTCGAGGCCTCGACTATCTGCGCTGGCTCGTAATCGCTCGTACCTAGGAATATAATACTTCGTCTCGACGAAGTATTATGTTCCTAGCTCGTACTAGCCTTAGAATAAAACGCCGACAGACACTCGGCGGGACGGGACTCCTGATTCAAAAGGGATCTAACATGAGTGGAAAACGAACTGAACGCAGATGACATTGCCATAGTAAGTTTGGTTCATTTTTGGGAAGCACGTGATTGAGAAACACACCGACGTTTGACTTAAAACAATATATATGGTGGTGGCGGGTAATTCCGTCCGCTTTTTATAAAATCACCAAGAAAACTCTCCCAATGTTAACTGTGTCCAATTTAGGTATATCAAAGGCAACTAAAACCTAGGAATATAATACTCGTGCCTCTTCACCCTCCTAGCTAAAACACCCAGTAAAAACCGCGCCATAATACATTCTAAGCCTTTTTTGAAAATATTGTTGTTATGAAACACTACCGCCCTCTATACTGAATTCGCTTTAAAAATATTTCCAGCCCTGAAAGGCAGCGGAAAAAGCCGCGGGAAAAACATGCTTTCTGCTTTGAAATTAATAATTGTCAATCGTGAAAGATTTCAGAGCTCGCAAATTCGCGTTTTAATTAGGTATTTTGAAGTTAGTAAACTTTAAACTCGATGTTGTTTCGAGTGGACGGAATTGGCCTCTATCGGAGTTTTTTCAAATAATCGATAAAGATGAGATCGGAGACTCGTAATGTGTAGCTAAAGATCTGGATTTTCGAATGCTATCGGGTTCGTATCTGTACAATTTCCGTGATGATACATATAGTTAAAGGAACTATCTGAGATTAAATCCCCTTTAAAGTCGCCTTCTTTTCTAACTTAGCAGACGACGTTGACAATAAGAAACTATACAGTCAAAGTTAGGCAGTGTGCATAAGGGAAGAGCATTTTAAAGGGGCACATTTCAGAGCGGATAGGACCTTTAAGGCTATTTACACGTCGAAAAATAATTTCCACCAGCGAAAAAAATGTTTTCGTTTTTGCAGGGGAAATGGTTAAGATAACTAATACCGCGAAAAGGATATTTTTCGTCTTTGCTTTTTGCTGCAAAAAACTGATTTGTGAAAATTTGCCTTTAAAGGGGCTATCTGCTATTTATAAATCCCCTTTAAAGTCACCTTCTTTTCTAGCTTAGCAGACGACGTTGACTATAACCAATTTTACAGTTATAGCAAGGCTGTGTGCATAAGGGAAGATTCTTTTAAAGGGATTTTTAAATACCCTTTAAAGTTGCCTTTTTTCTAGATTAGCAGATAACGTTGACCATAACAACTTATACAGTCAAAGCTAGGCTGTGTGCATTATGGAAGAGCATTTTAAAGGGGCGAAATTTCTGAACAGATAGGACCTTTAAAGGGGCAAAATTTCTGAACAGATAGGACCTTTAAAGGGGCAAATCTCAGAGCAGATAAGGCCTTTAAAGGGACTGCGATTTTCTTAAAGCCCCTTTTTCTAGCTTAGCTGACGACGTTGACTATACCAAACTGTACAGTCAAAACTATGCTGTGTGCATAAGGGAAGAGCATTATAAATGGCAAATTTCAAAGCAGATAGGGCCTTTAATGTCACGATCGCCATCGAAAAAAATCGCAATTTTTTTTTTTTTTACCGATGTTTCTTTTTTAACTGATCAACTACGCTACCGATTTTGGTCTGCATGTGCTGCTAATTCGATGTGAAATATACTATATTATTTTTATGATTATAAAGAATTTCTGGAGTTAAGCCACGTTTTAACTAAGAAATGTTTGGCCTAGAAATGAGCTTTTGCGTTAAAGCAAGGCTTCTCGTTTAACCCACGCTAAAGAGTGGGTGAATAGTGTTTATCGATTCTACTATTAAAAATAAGACTTATTCGCGTATTAAATCATTCGGAAAAAGCCTCTGAAAATCGGAAAGATTCAGATTTCAGGACTACCTCCGATTAATAAAAGATTCCGCGCCTTCGGCTTCATAAAGTTGTACGCATGTCCGTGTGAAAATAATGAAGAACCAGATTTAGCGCGATTCAAAGAGTGTCGCGGTGATTTTAATAAGCCAATTTATTAGTCGAAGGTTCTCTTTTTTGCTAATATCAGATAGGGTTTCTGATTTTTTGTACAATTCAGAGACACTTCTTGATTAAGGCACCTGTACAAGTTGAGTTACTGATTATTATCAATATTTTAAAATGATAAATTATTAAGGGCTCAATAATTCAAGGGAGATACAACCTAATAAGTATTTTTTTATCGATTCCTTATCGTTTAAATAGTCCTAATCCAACGGTAAATTATTAACTAGAAATAAATTTAAAACTTACCATCTTAGCTTAGCTGGATTCATGGAGATATCCTGAACTCCCCGTACAAGGATTAGCTACCAATGACATTGATCATGGAGATCCTGCATTCCCCATATAAGAAAAATCGTCAATGCCATTGGTCACTAGTCCTAATATTTGGAGTTCAGATGATCTCCATGAATCCAGCTAAGCCTATTTTACAGGTAAGTTTTATTTCGAGTTTAATATTTGGTTTTAAATTTTTTTATTGTTGGATTACTCCTCTTTTAACAATAAGGAATCGATGAAATATTTGTTTTAGGCTGCATTCCCTCTTTAATATATTATTATAAGAGAATCAATTATTTTATAATTAGCTTGTTTTAGTAAAGATATTTTTACAGTGCCAATTCTTAATATTTAGGCCTAGTGTTTTATGTTTAACCGGACTATCTGCAATTTGTAAATCCCCTTTAAAGTCGCCATCTTTTCTAGCTTAGCATACGACGTTGACTATAACAAATTGCACAGTCAAGGCTAGGTGTTGTGCATAAGGGAAGAATATATTAAAGAGGCAAATTTCAGAGCAGATGGGGTCGTTAAATGAAATTCCCGTTTTCCTCGTTTCTTGAGAAATTCTAACCGCAAAGAAAATCGCCCAGAGGAAGCTGGATGACACTCTCCCTTTAATCAAAGCCCAAAACACCGATAAATCAAACTGGCAACCTCTACTTAATATCTACCTAAAGAGTATTTCATCTTAATTGTGGTTTATTGAAGAGTTCCTGGCCTCATTTAAAATCTACATGTAACATATTACCTGATTTTCATTTTTATAATAATGGTAGTTGTTCAGGTTAAACTCTAGTCGTTAAATTTTAAGTAATTTATCCGATAGAAGAAATTAGTCGTTTCTCTCCAAATATTATAAAACTTGAATCGGAGAGTGGTTGCATGACCCCATTTTGATGCAACACCACTTCCTGAATGCCGAAGAAATGTATATTTCTTTTCATTCTGCATACGATATTTTTATATTCTTAAATAGAATATCGGGGAAAACTTGTCATCGTGTTTCAATTTCTCATTCGGAGGTGGTTAGGACGTCTGTCTAGTTTATGTACGTGGAATTTTAACAAGTGTTCGAACTGCTACAGATTTGGAAATTAATGGGTCGTGAGTGTGTTTTCATTTTTAATTAAACTTATATGAAGTTTTTAGAAGTTGGTATATAGTTTTCATTGCACGAACCACCGTTGAATAAATAATAATTGGGATCAACTGGGAAAAACTGCGGTTCAAATACTTTTATAATATTTTTACTAATATTAAAAACAATACCAGGAGTTCATAAATAAATATAGAAGAAATTCTGGTAATATTGTCTAAGTTACAATTTATCATTTGTTTCTAACAGGAATTCATAAATAGACAAGGAAAAAATTATGTCTGACTTTAGTGAGGGCGCGTCATAGTCCCCGACCCCTTATATGGTAGTGGGTAGGAAAGCAGAGGCTGGTCTTCTTTTTCTTCGGCAAAACCAACCGAGTCGTAACCACGGCAACCAAGTATGTTTTGGCCACTCACGCCAGCAACGTCAGTTCAAGAGAGGCAATAAGATATTTATGAAGTTTTAATAGGCGTTGAGGGTGGAGCTCTCCCTTGTTCAATGAATTGGAAGACAGTAAAGGCAATAAGTCCATTTTTCCTATATTTATTTATGAATAACTCCAAATGCAACAGAACCGTTTCTAGAATAAAGGAATAAAAATTAGAGATCTATGAAATGATTCTAGTTACATTTACTCTCATACTAGAGGATTAGTAGCATATAACAAAATGTCTACATTTGATATAACCATAGACTAAGAAAGGGTTTCACTCTGGACACGCGACGAGCTCCTACGTCATTAGTAATTGTTTTTGCCGATAGATGCAGTACTAGTACGTTTCAGTGGTGCGTCTTCCCACCCACCATCTCTCCGCTCACGCAGCTACGATAACTGACTTGATGACCGCTAGAGGCGCCAGCGAGCTGCCCCACCAAGATCCCTAACTATTTAAAAATCTAGCAAAATACAGTGGAAGGCAGAGATCGCTGCAACACGCGTGTCCAGGGAGAAACCCTTTCTTAGTCTATGATATAACCCACTAAACGTCCTTAATAATTTCTTTACTTTCTAGGGCCAAAGTGATGCGTGATCATAGCAATGAGAAACTACAGTTTACCTAGATGGAATTACAGATGAAACCACTTTTTTGTCCATAATTATTTCGTTTTTTCAAACGAGGAAGTACAACTACCTTCATAATTTTACTTTTTAAAGTAAATAAAATGTATAACAGCTCGTTATATTTGGGGTGCGTCGCGTGTTTCTTACCACTCTTTGCCGTTAGTTTGGTTCAAGTGCAAGGACTTTCAAGCACAACAACGGTATGTAATGTGGTATTACAAGTTTTATTCATTTCAAATTTTATAATCTCGAACAATCCTAGAAGGGACTAAGTTATGTAAAAATATCTCCTGTTTATCCCTTTCAAGAATGTGACAGAGCTTATGCGTTTGTTTGGAAATTAAGTTTGAGAAACTACTAAAATCGCACTGTAAACATTTGTCAAAATTTTACACACAGAATATCTTCACCGCCTAATTTCGCTCAAAGATATACTTTAAGGGAGAATGCAACCTAACAAGAAGTGTTTTTTTATCGATTTCTTATCGTTCAAATACGCCTAATCCAACAGTTAAAAAATTTACGAACAAATATTAAATTAGAAATAAATTTAAAACTAACCATCAAAGTAGGTTTAGCAGGATTCATGGAGAACCAGAACTTCCCATACAAGGACTAGCGAGCAACGACAATGATCGAAGCCCCTTATATGGGGAATGCAGGATCTCCATGAATCCAGCTAAGCATATTTTTATGGTAAGTTTTAAATGTATTTCTAGTTTAAAAATTGTTTGTATTATTTTAGTGGTATATTAGGGCTATTTAAACGATAAGGAATCGATAAAAAAATGACTTGTTGCTAGGTTGCATTCTCCCTTTAAGTATATAAATGAGTATTTAAAGTGAAAATAACACCTGAATCTTCTTTAGCTCAGAATGCCGAAAATCTGCTTTTATTCGATGGAACCTCCATTTCATCTTTCTTTGATCGTTTTTCACATGGTTGATAGCGGTTGCTAACACTCTTTAATCGCAATAAAGGCCCAATATCAAAAGGGGATATCCCCTTTTGCCAATATGCACCTATGCTCTAGAATTTGACCCTTTAAAATCATCTTCCCTCATGCACAGCCTAGCTTTGACTACACAAGTTATTATGACCAACGTCGTCTGCTAAACAAGGAAATAAGCGACTTTAAAGGGCCTTTAAAAATCGCAGATAGTCCCTTTAAAGTACGATAACGCGTATATATTGAAGTTTCAGGTTTTTAACAAAAAGTGCAGGGTTTCTTTTAGTAACGTTGCCAAATTTTTCAATACCAAGGACTACAATTATTTTTTTCGGTTCAATTCGTAGCCTAAAGTTCACACCAAGCTCGGAGTACTGAAAGGAGAAACAGTGAAAGCGCCATCAGGGCGTAGAGTTGACATGTATTTGGGCGTACCGTATGCGAAACCGCCTTTAGGGAATAGACGTTTCAAACCTCCTGAACCGCCGGAATCGTGGGACGGTGTTTTTCAAGCGACGGAACAGCCGGCCACTTGCCACCAGAGGCGCATTCCATTGGCCAAACACATTCCGGCTCTAGTCAAATTCAGGACCAAAACGACAAGTAGCGAAGATTGCTTGAAGATGAATATATGGGTTGCCAAAGACGTTGAATTCAGAGAATTAAGTAAATATTTGAATGTATTTTACTTTTTAAGTGAACACTAGATATCAAAGCGCACATATGAGTGATCTTCATCTATGTGCGTCATGCAAATATGAGCATCACGTAAATCAGTCTACAACCTCTCGCTAAACACAACTTCCTCAAACTATCTACTTTTAAACTTGGTTTATTCACCCTTCTTTAATACTCATATTTAAAATTGGAGACCGTAAAATAGTTCAGTCATAACGTCATGTCGAAAACCAGAGTGCAGCATGTTTAACTCTAACGTGAAGCATCAATTACCTGCAAATTAGAAATTAAAATTTGAATTTGAAAAAAAAAAAAATAATAATAATAATAATAGTAAAGGTTTTTAAAATAATTCATGAATTCTTCTTGAATATTTAGCCGGACTACCAGTTCTGGTGTGGCTATACGGAGGCGGTTTTGCTAGAGGTGGTGTGGCTGTTGACGCCTACGATGGCCGCGTCATCGCTTCAGAAGAAAATGTCATAGTCATAACGGCAAATTACAGAGTAGCTTCGTTCGGATTCCTCTACCTAGACCATCCCGACGTCCCTGGTAACGCCGGACTTCACGATCAATTGGCGGCCTTAAAATGGATTCAAAGTCACATCAGAGATTTTGGTGGCGACCCCGAAAGGGTGACTCTAGTTGGACAAAGTGCGGGGTCGGCGAGTGTCGGCTACCACTTATTGTCGGAGAAGTCTAATAAAATGTTCAGGTATAAACCACTGCAATTCCCATTTAAACGAGCGTGAATAACGAAAGTTTATTTATCTTGGTAGCGTACAATTAAAGAAATCTCAGATTGTTCATCAAATAACTCAAATTTTTAATGTGAATTTGAGCAAGATAATGTTGAAATAATTTTTCGTTTTGCATAAATTACTGGATAATTACACACCTTATTTTCACAAACTTTGCCTTAAAATTAAAGTGAGGCTCTCACCATTTTTTTAAATACCTATAGATTACATTTTTAGTTTTATAATACTATAACAGCGACATTTTTTAAGAGGAAATTTTTATACCTCTGGGTTGATGCGTTTTTAATGAACTTAAAAGGAAAATATTATTTATTTCTGGAACGTAATTAATGGTAACTTTAATAATAAAGGTATTTGACTCTCTGGATTAAGTACTTTTGCGAAAAAACAGCTCGAAAGTATCAGTATCACGTGCTACAACGCGCGAGAATAAAATGTAGACTCTCCAATAGCCACGCGACCTTGGTGTTGACGTAGTATTGCGGAAAGGTTTTATTTTAAAAATTACGATATTTCCGAAAATGCTGGTCAATCTCCACTTTTAGTCATGAAAAATCTGTGACAGCCTCACTTTAACTACTCTTGTGAGAAATAGTGGGCCTGGAATGTTTTTCCATAACGTTGTATGTGGGCAGAATTAGTGGCGGACTGCCCATGTTGGCAGGTTGGGAAAAATCCCACGTGGACGCAACCATTTTAGCGTTACAGGGGCCGCCCGCCCTCATCAAGAAAGAAATTTGGGGACAGTGAGCCTAAAATTCCCACCACACGCGTATTGGTCCATTCGTTCTAGAGATATAGGATCTTCTAGTCAGGAGGCTATTGTCCAAAATTGACGAATTTATTAAAATTCAAGGCAATATCATCATTTACAGGCTCTAGTTTAAAAAATATAATAATGTTTTCAGAACATGGTTTGTCGTCTGATGAATATTTCCAATTTATCTGTGTAATAAATGTCAAATTGATTTCAAATTTTCGATCTTTTTTCAGACGAGCTGTGATGGAAAGTGGAGCTCCTCAAGCTATTTGGGCTTATGTAGACCCGAAAGAAACTATGAAAAACGCTTACAAGATGTCGGAACTTTTAGGCTGTCCACAAGACCCTTCGATTAATAAAACCAGTTTTATTAAATGTCTTCAAGAAGCTGATCCATTAGACATACTGACCAGTGAGCCACAAGGCGAGTTCGACAATATATACACGTTCAAACCTACTATTGATGGTGATTTATTGAAAGAACACCCTTTCGAAGCCTTATCCAAAGGTAGGTCATTTTATGTAATCACAGGAGTGTATCATTAAGAGTTTCCATCCGGGCGGTATTGCTAGCCTCAGACTGGCAAAGAAATTTCTTCTTCGGAAAATTTACCCCCAGGAAAGCGCTGTCTCTTGGTTAATCTCGAAGAAACAAGATAAAGTATTTTGGTCACACTCTGACGAGGCAATTTGCCGAACATAGCTGAAGGAAAAAACAATTTCCCAGTCGGCTCTATAGAAGCTCTTACCGAGTTGAGATAAAAATTCGGGGTGAGGTGTTGAAACTCCTTGTGATGAGCTCCTGGTAAAATAAATTCTACCCCTTCCTGGACGCCCTTCCTGACACTGAGTTGAAAATTAGTACAGTTGGATACTAGAATAGAGCATGGTGGCATTTGAAGACAGTGTTATTTTTATCATAGCACCGTGTCCTATCTCCACTATTGTCCAGTATTTAATTGCCTTGATTTAAAAATTATAAATGCAATCGCCAAAACCCCGGCTCAAATTATAAAAGTTTCGGTGCTCAATTTTGTCTTATCTTCAGAATTAATTCTTAGTTTTCATCAAGCTTTGTATTTGATTAAAACAAACCTATTTTAACGATGACGAAGAATATTGCGGTTTAATCAGTTTACAAAATTATGTTCACTGTTCGTAGATATCGTTAACTGTTGTTATTCGAACATGGATTTAACATACACTTACGTGAGATGTCATATTTTCTCTTCCAATTGTTTCTGAATAGGTAAAGTCAAAGACACGGAGCTACTTGTGGGTAGCACGAAAGAGGAAGGAACTATGTTACTGGTAGGCCTTCTGCCCTTTTATTTCTCATTCCGCGATGACATTCACTTCAGTCACGACGACTTGACCTATTCGGTGGACCGTTTAGTCCAAGAGGACGATATGGTC
The DNA here is from genome assembly GCA_963920705.1 of Odiellus spinosus. Classification (NCBI taxonomy): domain Eukaryota; kingdom Metazoa; phylum Arthropoda; class Arachnida; order Opiliones; family Phalangiidae; genus Odiellus; species Odiellus spinosus. The sequence goes on from OY987225.1 coordinate 19,603,592, forward strand.
AGCAAAATTATAGTTCATCATTATACGGATTGGTCCAACACCAGTTCCTCGGAGCAAAATATCGCTTCCTTGGGTCACGTTTTAGGCGATTTCTTTTTCCAATGTCCTCTGGAAGATTTTGCAAAAGGATTCGCCCGATCAGGTCGTAATGTCTACAAGTACTACTTCACCCACCGTTCGTCAAACTCCGCTTGGCCTAAATGGGCAGGCACATTCCACGGGGAGGATATTCTTTACATATTTGGAGATCCATTGCATCCGCAGTTCAATTATACAAAGGATGAAGTGGCTTTTAGTCGACGAGTCATGAGATATTGGGCAAATTTCGCCAGAACTGGGTAAGTTTATTTATCACAAGTATACGCAAAAAGACTTTCGTTCAGACCACATAATTTCTGAACACCATCATGCAACACTCTATGCAAAACATGAGAACGTGTTCGGATAAAAATGTTCCGGTTTTAAAAATGTTCTTGTCTGAAATATTTTGGAAATCAACTTGTTCTGATCTGAAATGTTTTGGAAATGAACATGTATTGATCTGAAATATTCTGGCAATTTCCTTCTGAAATGTTCTGGAAATAAACATAAAGCGCTATACTACCTACATACCGTCGAAAATAAACTTCTTAGTTGTTTCTTATTTATTTAGCTTCGGATGATGGTCATAATTTTAGGCACGATTTTATAACGCGCTACTAGCTAGCTCTAATAACTTCTAATCGCTTTTTTCCCCATTACAAATATTTTTCTTTATTTTTTGCAGCAACCCTAATATTCAGCCTTTCGACAAACGTTACGAGAGTTTGACTCCGTGGCCAAAATATTCACCGGAAAATTTGGAATACTTTGTTTTAGCGCCAAATTCAACAGCAGTCGGCAGGCATTTCAAAACGAATAAGTGCTCATTTTGGAGAAACATTTTTCCGAAAATGAGAACAAACAACAATGGTATGACGTATCTTAATTTTTTCTTAGGAACTAAATTAAGTGTATGAGGCCCGCTTATAAGTGGTATAGGCAGCCAGGCTTTTAAATGCAACTTTTGTTAGTGTGCTAGGTCACGTAGCCATCTACTACTTTCTCAATGACGTACATTGTGTATCTGGTTCGAAAGGATACGAACCACCATTCCGTTTTATTTATTTATTTATTTTATTTTTTTTTTTTGAGAATGAAGCCAAATTATATTAAATTTTTTAGAGAATATACTGCCAGTTCTATTTTTTTAACATGGATAATAACGTTTTCCACCAAAAGCAGTTTGCCGAAAAAGCAGGTTTAATAAAAGTTGAGCCCCAGTAGAGTTAACAACAAGATCGATCATATATGATTATACGTGAAAGAATGCTTGATACTGGAGAAGGGTTGAGTGTCAATCATCATGTGCCATCATTTCAAATTTACTAGATTCAAAATTTGAATACAAATTTGATAATAAATCATATCATTTATGATATGAACCGGTGATAGTTTTAATTTTAAAATTTGAGTGAAATTCTTTAGAAATAAATAAACTTTACTAATAGTTATATATATTTCAAAAAGTCGGAATTACTTCAATAGACATTCAATTAATATTTATATTATATCGATTATAATTCTTTCGTAACAAGTTCAACAAAATTATCTGTTTTTTTATTGATCATCATAACTTCTTTTTGAGATTTACACCATGAAGTATCAGTCAAATGAATTAATATAGTCTAAATACTGTCTATTTCTATCGCCCCTTTGGTAAAACTGTTTTGTATTTATAATTATGTTAATACTCGAATTTGGAAAATGGTTTATATGCTTATGTAAGTATCTTGAACTTCATGGTGAAAGTGAATGATTTAATTCTGTTTGAAAAAGTTTGCATCAATTAATGCAACTTTTTCAAATTAATCAATTTGCTAAGTTTGGATAAACCTCCTTTGCTAACATAATTAAACTTATGTTGAACTCCTTCTATTCCAGATGCAAAGCGGCGCAAATGTAACTAAGGAGACCATTTGTAAACAAACATTATTTACAACTTATAAATAAGATTTTATTTTTTAATCTTTCGTTCATCGATTTTAAATAAAACGTTGCGTTCGGGCAAAAGCTGGTAGAATATTTTAAAATCTACAAAGAATAAGGTGTAGTTCATTAAAATGTTACTTAGCGAGTTAATATTTATTTTTTCCAACTCGTTTTATCCCTTAGAGTAAACTGTGTTCAAGGAGTGAAGTTTTGGTTGTGTACGTGTGTGCAGCTGTTCGCTGCGATAGCAGCGTTCATATAGGAGCAAACGTGTTAGCACTTTCCATGCCGTGCTGAAAATATTAATTGATTTTCGTCTGTATAAAGACATTTCGCTCGTCACTCTTAACCCTCTTCGAGTCGAGTTTGACTATATTTCATCATCATCTTTATTTTTGACTCCCCGTAGACACCCTAAAGTGTCAAGTACGCGAGTGTCTGAATTTATGAAATTCCAGGAAATGGAGAGTTGGACTGTCGACATCCCTAAAATAGGGGTCTTTCGGGAAGGAGTCATTGCTAAAAAGACACGTTATCACGGATAAGTTGCGCTAACGCCACCGTAACGAACTTTGTCTTGGGTGGTTTCCTGGAAGAACAAATTTGGGTTTTGGGCGGGAACTTGGCAGATTTCCGCTTGGGTTGGGCGAGATCTTCTAAAATAATCTAGCAACTCTGCAATCGGTGCAACGCTATAGAAGTCAACAATCTAAGAGTAGATTGGCATAGCTATTTCCTAAAATGTAGTCAGCTTTAACAATCGGCTGTCTGGTCCCAAGTCAATTTTCATCACTGATGTCTGGTCAAATTTTCCGATCAGTATCGGGTCAAAATTTACTTCCACTAGATTTAACTCCACCTTTTATTCCACATGGACATTCATCTAGTCTATAGTTAATAAATATCCAGAGTACTCCCAAGTTAACTTCTACCACGTACTACTGCTATGTACTCAACTATATCAATTAGCTCTTAGTCAATTTCAACCTTCTATTCCACTATGAACTTTTCCAATTACAATCGCTCCCAAGTCAACGAAACTTCTCCATCTATTCTACTGGTCAAAGATGAATGGTCGTCATGCCGAGCCCGAGCGCCCAGGGATATGTAAATCGTATATTGCCATTGAAAGGGCCCGTTCCCCTTCTTTTATGTTTTGCTTACTCTAAAGATCAAAAGTCATGCTAGCATTTAAAGAAAAAAAAAAAAAAAAAAAAAAAAAAATTTATTGAACATCAAGCTGTAAAATTAATTAAAAATTGTTTAGCAGTTGTTAATGTCATTGCTCAATAACTTTCCGTCTTTGTCGCTACACCAGCATTTTCCGGTAGATGATATACATTGTCTGCTTGCGAAGGATCCGTCCGGGTTACAGGTAGGAACGTAACCTCCGATAACTGTAAATTGAAAAGTTTTGATTTTTCTTCCCCGTATTGGTTGCAACGCTTGAAAATCTCAACGATTATTTTAAAGTTTAAACTCATTATTATAGAAAATTTCTTTCAAGTAATTAAGAAAAGTTTGAAAATGTTCCGAGCATTCTCGCACCATGAAAAATGAACAAAGGTGTTCTTTTTTCCCCACCATCTCCACTGCTAGCGCGCCAACGCAGCTACGATAATTGACTTGATGATGATGAGGCGCAGCGAACTGTCTAACCAAGATCCTTAACTATTTAAAAAAATCTAACAAACTACGGTAGAAGACAGAGATAGCTGCAAGTCACGTATCCAGAGTGAAACCCTTTCTTAGTCTATGTCTGAACTAGCCATGAAGTAGGTAATAGATTATTTTTTTAAATAACAAAGCTTAAGAAAAACTTTGGGAAAAAGTTCAATTCTAAAAAGCGTCGAATATTTAGTGATTTTGGTCACCTGGCATCCGACACATTATTCAATGGATTGAATATAACCGCTAATCTAGTAACGTGACTTAGGTTATGACGTAGTTTTGCGAGGAATTACATTTTTTTAGGTTTCTAACCATAAATGGAAACGATCTTTCCGAAAATGCTACTCAATTTACATTTGGAGTTGGAAAAATCCGTGTCAGCCTCACTTTAATAATTAGAATTATTTGAAATCTTAGATTTGCTCTGGGCCAGATATTATTCATGCATATCTCAGTTTTTAGAACACACGATAAAACAATATATCTTTTGGAATATCTCTGGAAATAATTCAAGGCAAATAGAAATTAAATTGTACGCAAGTGACTCACTTGGGATTTTTTTTTTTTTTTTTGTAATTACTTTGGGACGTAATTCGACTAATTTTGTGACGACCTTCTTTACAATTACTTACAATTTCTATTGCGAGCTTCTTGTCGTTTGGTCTCGCAGTCGTTGGCGGCGTAGACAACCTATTGCAGATGAAATAAATGAGTTGTTATATAAGGAATTCATAAAAAATATAGGATTATTTGATGCCCAAGGAAGAATTCCACCCCTCAACGCCTTTCAAAACTTACAAAGGGCATAGTAAAAATTACCTTGAACGAATCGAGATGAAAAAATACTATCAAATTCAGCATGCAAAATGGTGGTTCTGTGTAAATTTTCAGCTTAAAAGACGCTCCCATAACCCCGCATAACCCCCAAAAACAAAATTTTGTGATTTTTTGTTTTTTTGCGTTTTGGCCATATCTCGGTCAAAAAATTAAAAAAAAAAAAAAAAAAAAAAAAAAAAAAAAAAACAATTTTCGGCCATATTTTATAAATACAGGACGGGCATACATACATCTTTATCATTTATTCGGAGAAAGGCGGGACTCGCTTACGTCATGAATCAATTCATGCTTACGTATAAAAATATTTGTCTTTATTTTAGCTTCGGGGGATTTTGTCTCGACTGCTAGGGTTTTGTCTTGTGATATAACTTAATAAGTGCGCTGAATTTCTGTAACTGGTTATCAAATCAACTTGAGAAAGCAATTTCAGGAAGCAATTTGGTCAAGTCGCTTCGGCTCAAAACTTCAAACCGCTTTGAAAATAACGAGACGGGAAGACAAATTGGTTGATAAATCGATTAAAATTATAGTTTCTGTCAAAAGTAAATAAGCAACGGGCTACATTACGATATTCAGACCCCCAAATAATTAACGATGGTTATGGACTAATTGGGACCCGGGGAGATCAGAAAAAATATTTAAAAAAATCTATGACCAGCAGAAATGTGAGAAAAACGAATTTGAAATTTTCAAATTCTCATAATAAAATCCCATAGAGTGCCTAATCTTACTTAACCCAACCAACCTAACTTTTTACGATTTTTTAATTTCCGTATATTTTGGCTTAGATCGAACGGTCTTGTCAGAGTGTGAACCAGGGAAAACGGAAAAGGCTGCGAACCGATTTTGACCTAAAGTATGAACGAGGCTTTTGTATCTGGTGGGATAGGTCATCTATTAATTAATAGGCACTATTAATTAATGAGTGGATAGGTTGGGGTTATGTCCTGCATTGTTTTTTTAAACTGCTATTTCGGCACTTGAGCGAAATATCAGTGCTACAGGCAATGTAGCCGCAACGGGCAAAGATGGGAGTAGGGAACACGAAGGACTGACCCATTGCGGACATTCTACAACACTTCTGGGGGTTGGGGGTCTGTAGGTCCAACGTAACAACAACCAGACTTAGCCACCACTCCCGGCTTAACGTCTTACATTCATGTTGCTTACCGACTTGTTTGCTAGTAAAACCATCACTGAGAGAACCATTACTGCCAGAGCGGCGTAACGAATGGCGTTCTGAGCAAATCCGGACATGATAGAGTAAGTCTGTGGGTGAAAATATGTTTGTCTGTGAGTTTTATAATTCGCAGGAAGCCAAAAATGGAAAAATTGTGCTTGTCAACCAAAATATCGCGCGGGGTTGAGCTAACCCAGACGGAGTTAGACAAAACCGTAAAAAAGGATGAAGAAATCCGAAAAAAAAAAAAAATACCTAAGCTTTTCATAAGTAATTATAAAGAAATAGAAGTTATTTTTTCTACCAAAAAATCAATCAAAGCAATATTCCATAGAGAAAAAATTAAATATTAAAGTGCCCTTTCCCCTCAAAATCGTCACTCTATTCATACTGTCAACACGATTTTACAAGCTAAGTATACTTACAAAGAGTTTATTTTCCAGCCTAGAATCAGGTATACGGCAGAACTTCGGGCGGAGATTATGGCGAACGCTACAGCGATCGAGTTGTTTTATAGTAGGAAAGTAATTAGATTCTTGGCAGAAAGCCCATGTCGTGCCGCCAAAATTGGAGGCAGGATTTGATGACTTCCCCTCATCGCCCGCCTAGACCAAGGAGGATCAGAGAAGGAGAGGAAATGTGGGGACGGCGCGGTTCCTACTGCGTCGGCCTAAACTCCCACTCTGGGAGAACGGGGGTAGAGACGTTTCGTGGTAAAATGTTGTCGCGTGGGTAAAACGAATCCTTTATGAGACGCGCTAGCTAGCGACCACGTGACAACAGTTTACCTCGAGAATTTCCTATCCCCCCTTTCCACCCGAGTGGGAGGTTGGCTCTTCTCTCTCTAACTGAACGCAGCCCCACATTTCCTCTCCTTCTCTGATCCTCCTTGCCTAGACCAACGTGATAGAAGAGGAAATGCGCATGACGTTATTCCCAACTGAATCGTCATTAATTCTTGGTATTACATTTACAAATTTGTTTTTGAATCATTATTTTTCCAAATTTTAATTGGAGGCGTATACAAAAACATGTTTTTGAGTCACGAACGGTTCTTCTCATAATAATAATTATATTTATTACGCTGCAACGTAGCAGACAACCACAGAGGCATAGCCTATCATTTTTGTACACAAAAATTGAAGTTTAATATTTAAAATGCTGCAAAATTGTAATGATTCAAAATGTAAAAGATAACAGTTAAATTTTGCCAGGGAAGTCGGCGTTTATGAAAGAAAGTTTTTAAAATAGTAGCAGGTTTGTACCTTAGAAGTATTCTGTTAGCTATAGTCGAACTTGTAAAAAGTCACTTCAGATTTATCTTCCTATTCTTTTGCTAGAAAAATGAATAGGCTTATGCTAGAATTCAAGCAAAAACTGCTGTCTTAGCTGGTCGTGTCTCCGGAGTCCTAGTATTTGGGCTTCAAATTCTTCTGAAAAGTTTCTTATACTTCTAGTCGAAGATCAAATTGGTCGCTTCATATATAGTTCCGATTTATTGTGATCGTAAAAGTCTAAGTAGTCGACAGCCGGAACAGCAAGTTGTCCAGAAATTTGTACCTTTAAAATACTCTTCCCTTATGTGCACAGCCTTGCTTTGACTGTATAATGTGTTTTGGTCAACGTCGTCTACTAAAAATTAAAAAGTAATTCAATACGGATACTTCCGTATCGAATTACTTTTTAATTTTTAGTATAATAATTCCGTGGCCACTATATTTAGAATTTATGATTATGGTCGTCTACTAAGCTAGAAAAGAAGGCGACTTTAAAGGGAATTTAAAAATCGCAGATAGCCCCTTTAAGAGTTTCTTAGACACGTTTCGTGGCTGACGTTAATTTATTTTAAAGTTTTTTTTCTTGTATTTTTTCTGATAAGGTGAACACCTGTTTTTATTTTACTTTGTATTTTTGAAACTGATACGTGGCACAATATGTGATTGTCACCTCCTCTCGTTCAAAAAACGTATTATATTATTATTAGTTTTTTACGCTTTGCAAAGATAAGGTTGAACAATGTTATAAAATATGATGTGGACTAGAAAGAGGCAATAGAGATAAAATGCAAAATCATAACATTTGGGAAGCTTGCAGGAGTATGAATGAACTTGAACAAAAAATACACTGTCCGTTTCAATAATAGTTTGCATTAGATAGAGAGAGAAAAAGAAATGAGCTAGCTTCAATTACGGTGCGCTACCTTTCTGATGTTGAATACTAATACTGAGATAACAGTAGCTTTAGATAACGTGACAGACGGAATAGGTCAACTACTTTGGGTCCCATCTATCTATAAGAAACGCGTAGATAAGGGATAGAGGGGTCTGTAGGTGCTTACGCGCTGCAAAGACAAGGTTTAACAATGGTATAGAGGTTTGTCTAATAAATAAGAGGCATATCTAATAAGTGAGGCAATAAGAGAAAGGCAAAATAATGCATTTTCAAATCTTGCAGGGATTAGTATGAATATGAACAAATATCTACGCCTGTCTAATTATATAGAAATAATAGAGCAAAAGGCAGGAAATACAAATGATATATGCTTTGGTTTAAAGAGATAAGATGGTGCCTAGCATTCTACGAATTGTTATTAATGCAAGACAGACTTTTTTTAAGTGTAAGATAATTTTCAAGGGGTACATTCTAGAGCAGATATGGCCTTTGAAGGAAGAATGCAACCTAACAACAAGTGATGTTTTTATCGATTCCTTATCCTTTAAGCTGGCGGGTCTTACAGGCGACGGACGAGCTGATCTAAGTTGGCTATGCTCAGGCAGTGTTGGCTCAGGCAGTGCTGTGCAATATCTTCCTTAGTGCCGTCCCATTCGCTAGCCACATGATGGAAGAATTTTTGAAAACTACTCAAACTATTTACTCTCACTTCTCCTAGGGCCAAAGCCCAAATGTAGATATTTTTGCAAAATATTTTACGATAGATAGCCTCAGCCCAGCCTTGTACGCGACTACAGCTAAAGCCTGATGCACACATACCTATTTTCATGCGTTTCGAGCTTGCGCGCCCATATTAAATCAATGGGCGCACGTTACGCCGCACGAGCGCGAAAACGCGTGAAAAGAGGACAGTGTAAATCCGTTTTATGATATTTTGGATCATAGCTCATGTTGGCATTTTCTGTATATTAAGTTACCACTGTACACCACGTTTTAAAAGGGGATAATGGTTACTTCTAATTATAGAACTTTTCAAGTTTAAGAAAAATGTGATTATTAGCGGGCACCAACCTTATCTTGATAACTGATTTTCAAGATTTGAAGGCAAATTATCGACAAGTGGCTCTAAAGATCGACGAGAGGTCTCGCGAGAGGTCCATTTTGACCGACAAGATGTTTTTATTATATACGTGTATTTGATAAACAAAAGTAACCTATTTTTATAAAATAGATGAAGTGGGATCATGGCATTGTTGGGCATACTTTACAAAGTTTAGTACAGTGAGGCTTACGAAGTGCTCCGCTATAGTTTCACTGTACTAAATTCCGTGAAGGCTGAAGCAGGTTCATCAATGCTTCAAGAAATCATGATGCCCTACTCTGTATTTCTCGATATCGTTCTCGACAACCATCGAAATCGAATTTCGAGAAATAATTAGGATTTCCTATAGGCTTCTCGATCATTCTCGATTTCAAAGTTGATAAACTGGGAAATTTAGATTGAAAAGTGTGTATCGATATGCCTACAGAATAGCCCACCACCCGTTACTGAAATGAGAATATTTTCAGGAATAACATACTAAAACTTTTTTCCCCCAGTGTTATTGAAAAAAGCAAGAATAGTTCTAAACCTGGATATAGATCTGTTATTGAAAAGAGCTACAACTCTTGGTATCACGTAACTCCAACGGAGAATTGTTATGTTACTCCTGATATTTTCTAGTTCGCTAAGTGTCCAGGAACCTCATTCACAAACTCAAAATTATTAGACATTGCTAGTTTTTCTGTACCAATAAGTAAATAATACAAAAAAGAGGTTGCTTCTAACTCGAATCAAACCCGTGAAGGGACACAAATTAATTGATAGAGAAAGAGCAATTTCATATCTTTAAAATTATAGTTAGTAGATTTAGTCTACTACTTCAAAGATTTTATTATTATTATATATTTTCCAAAAAACGGATAAAGACGACCTAGGACTAATGATAAATATATATACATTAAAGGAACTCCATCTTTAGCTAATTTTATTAGTGATACTGATAGAATTTAAAATTAACATCAATGAGAGAGGAAGGTTACCTAGGTCGTCTTTATCCGTTTTTTGGAAAATATATAATAATAATAAAATCTTTGAAGTAGTAGACTAAATCTACTAACTATAATTTTAAAGATATGAAATTGCTCTTTCTCTATCAATTAATTTGTGTCCCTTCACGGGTTTGATTCGAGTTAGATAAAGAGCCCTTTTTAAGGGTGCGAAGCAACCTCTTTTTTGTATAATTTCTGTCCCTTTTTTCACCAGAAATATACACCTTTTCTTCATTTCACTATTTTGCTTTATAGGTATATATTGAACCTTAATTCTTACTAATGATGAATAAATATTATAGCGTTTAATTGAGGCTTCAATCTATTCGTAATTGAGACCCTAGAACAAATCTTGAAAGACAGAGATTAATTAACCTAACCCTACCTAAAGTAGTAAAAGAGGGATGGGCTAATTCAATTGATTAACTAACCTAACCAAATATTACCTAAAATATTACAAGTGGAACGGGTTAGCCTGAGCTAGGGATTACCTAGTTGGAGGGATGGGCCATTTCCAGGGATTAATTAACATAATTTAACCTTATCATAAAGATTACATGATGGAATGGGTAGCCCGAGGGATTAACTAGTTGGAAGGATGGGCTAATTCGAGGAATTAACTAACCTAACCTAGCCTAGCCTTACCTAAAATATTACAAATAGCCTGAGCTAAGGATAAACTAGTTGGAGGGATTGGCTAATTAGAGCGATTATCTATCCAAAACATTCCTTAAAGATTACCAGATGGACGGGGTAGCTCGAGGCTTTAACTAGTTTGAGGTATAGGCGAGGGATTAACAAACCTAGCCTTACCTAAAATATTACAAGAGGGACGGGTTAGACCGAGCTAGGGATTAAATTTATAATATGAAATCGCATCGACAAAAAATGGGCATGGAAGGCGAAACAATTCAAGAGAACATAATTCAGAAGACCAGAATTATGTGGCCGTATATTTAAGTCGCCGACATCAATTTCCGTTTCGCCTATCATATTTAACAATCCAAATCTTCATTTTTTAATATACATAAGTTAGATTTGCTTTAGATCCAGACTTTAATAATTGGCCAACTACTTAAAAGCAATGTCATTACGTAGTAGTAATGGCGGTGCTTTTGGATCTAAAGCACATCCTTGTCGCAAAACTCAAGTATTTGAAAAAAAAAAATGAACTAGAGATTGAGAACGTTAAAATTTAAATTTCGTGTGTAATTGAGCACTTCGCAGGATATGTAGTCCAACTCAAGTGATATTTAATCCTTAGACCTTTCATTGTGAAATGTTCTTACAGATTTAAATTCAATAGCCTCGGTTTATTCGAGTATTCTACCCAAAAGATCTGGAGAAAGAGGCCTCTTATCACCTAAATATAGGTGAGAAACGATTGCCGAAACAATCGAAGACGACACCATCGCGCAAGCGAGAGGATTCGTAACAATTTTAAACGCTAACGTAAACCACCCATTGGAGCGGTGCATCAATGAGTACCGAATCTGTAAATCACGCTTTTATAGGCCAAGAAGAGATATATTTTTAAAGTTAAAAATCAAATGATTTTTAATCACGGTGAATTAGGGTAAATTTAATGGGATACTCATGATATATAATAGTCAAAATTAGACGGCTAAAGAGGGCTACCCTAGTAGAAGAACCCAGTGAATGCAAATTTCAGTTAACGATAAAAAATGCCATTAAAAAAGCTTATCTACTGTTTAATAAATTAAATTTTTGTTTATATATTTAAAGCCAATTAAAAAAGCTCGGCTAGTTATATGTTTTACCCTTTTCGTCACCCATACAGGCATCTGTCTCTCTATTAACTCGAATTCGATGGATATTCATTATCACTCTACTGTTTAAGAAATAAAATTTTGTTTACCATTTTGAAGCAATTAATAAAGCTCGGCTAAGCTTATGATTTCACCCTTTTGTAACCCATTCAGGCACCTTACTTTCTATTAACTCGAATTCGATGGATATTCCTTATCATTCTACTGTTTAAGAAATAAATTTTATGTTTATCATTTTGAAGCAATTAGTAAAGCTCGGCTAAGCTTAAGATTTCACCCTTTTGTAACCCATTCAGGCACCTTACTTTCTATTCCTTCATATACTTAATCAACATTTCATTATTGAAATCTGTGTTTAACTAGAGATGCTCTTGTACCCGAACGAAGTCTTATCAAATTTTTTCAAAAGTACCTTTGTCTGTATTAATTCGAATTCAGTGGACGGTGGGAAGAGGGAAACGACGACGACGACGATTTCAGTTATCAAGCGCCGCGGGTACATTGGAAAAGACATTACGGTTTCTGATGAAATTCGAGTTTAGATAAAGGGATAAACACAAACGTGTTTATCCTAATACTCAGTTACTCTCATCGAAAATAAAAATTTATGGGATATTTCCAAAATTTATCAGGCAATGGACAATGACCAGAGCCCTGTGCTTATTTCCGTCCCTGCTCAGTGCTCACGACTCACTTGAAATCTAAGTTGGCCATGATCCCATCCATGAATATAGTAAAATGTAAAATACATCAGATATTTGATATACGGAGATTTTTTTTAAAGAATTCAAGAATAGAAAAGAAATGAAATTCGGTTTTTAAGCGCCTGAGTATTCTTCTAAAAATCTAAAATACATGAAAGAATGCTTTTTACACATAATGATGAGAGCCAATCGTCTGAGACTAAGCTCAGGTATATATATGGAGTATGTTGTAGTACAGTACTAACATCTATTCATCTAATAACTATGTATAATTTAATACATCTCTCAAGCCACAAAAAGTACCGCTTGTTGCTCAAAAAGAAAAAGCGACAGTTGAAAAGGCAATGTCTAGCTCAACGTAGGGACCAAGAAATTGAAGAAGGTAGTATTAAAAGCTAATGAAAATGATAAGGCAATCAATTGACAAACTGTTTTGTAGAATTACGTAAACTGGCATCTTCTCCAAGTTATCAATATCGTAAAGAACAGGAAGAAGTTGAACAAAGAATACAAGAAGAATATGATGAACAAGAAAGGTTTGATGCAATATTTCCAATAGAGAGTGTACAGTGCTATAGAGGAATGAGGCTTACAAGGCAGCTCTTAGCTAATCTTAGCATTCCCTCACCTGGTGAATGAGTGGAGCTAGCTAGTCAATGATTTAAACTGTCAATTGTTTTATATTTCAAGAACTAGGCAGTTAGCCATTCAGCTTCAAGTTTCATTTAAGCAGCAGAAGAATGGTGCGCTGGGCATGATAATATAGTTTTTTGAAAGTTGTTTTTCATGGCTAGTCAGAGGCAATGTATACATTGTACTGGTGGACCAATAAGCAAAGAATACCCTTTTAGCTCAAAGTTATTGATGGTGAAGTTAACTTTTATATAAAGTTAGTTTAATATATATACAAGGAGGCAGCAACGTAATTTGGTTACCACGGGGGCCTACAGTTCATAAAGTCCTAGGGGCAACTTATCTCTATTATGAATGAACTCACTCAAAGGTATCATTTAACATATCCAGACATTACAAGATGTTGTAACCATATGCCCTGTTTCCAAATAGATCTTTCAACTAAAGACTAATGGGTCATTCCATCTGAAATCATCAAACCCATGATGGTTGAAAATTGCGGATTTTCATGAAACTTTTTTCTAGGGTCCATTACCATCTGTAATGAAGACTCCGGAAGTTTAGTGACTTTAAATTGAAAATTTTTAAAGTTTTTGGTCCATTTTTCCAATCTTTGCTTACTTGGCTCACATTTAGTTATATATCTTGGCCGGTATTATTTTTAATCATCTGAAATTGGTTAACCTTAGCTAAAAAGTGTCCCGAGTCTGAATTTGAAATCTGTTTAGCACTATACACTCAAGTTTTTGAGTTAAGCGCTAATTAGGGTGTTGGCAATTAACATTTAATGCCGAAAAAGGTCCACCTCCAATTTTAGTGAAATTTTTAGGGAATCACCTACGTACACATATAGAATAAACCCCAAAATTTGGTTTCACAGAAACCACTATTTTTGTCGAAAAAAATAAAAAAGTTATATTTTTGGGAGTGAATTTTGGTATTGCTAATTTCCTATACAGGGTGGCTCTTAACAAAAACACAATAGCTTCTATGGAGGGATAAAAATAACATTGAGCGCGTGCTAATCGAATTAATTTTTTCAAAAGTCGCACGCACTCAATGTTAATAATATCCTTACATAGAATATTGAGTTTTTTTTGATAAAAACCACCCTGTATAGGAAATTAACATTGAAATACCAAAATTCACTCCCAAAAATATAATTTATTTATTTTTTCGACAGAAATAGTGGTTTCTGTGAAACCAAATTTTGGGGTTTATTCCATATGTATACGTTGGTGATTCCCTAAAAATTTCACTAAAATTGGAGGTGGACCTTTTTTGGCATTAATTGTTAATTGCCACCCCCCTAATTAGTGCTTAACTCAAAAACTTGAGTGTATAGAGCTAAATGGATTTCAAATTCAGACTTGGGACACGTTAACCAATTAAAAATAATACCGGCCAAGATATATAACTAAATATGAGCCAAGTAAGCAAAGATTGGAAAATGGGCCAAAAACTTTAAAAATTTTCAATTGAACCTTACTCTATAGCTCCAGTATAACACTAGTCACAAACGGGAGGAGCTAGCTATATTTGACGTAACATGTGTTATGATTTTCACCCTATCACGAGCTTTCAAGGTCTGCGACACTCAGCTAGCTCTTCCGCTAGCGCCTCCATAGCGGTATCCCCCGCACTTATCGTAGCAAACCCTTAACCACTTCTTGTGCGCGTTATAACGGATTCTATGTAGATGTTAACTAGGCCGGGATGCCGATGGCTCATTTAAACGCGTGTAGGTGGAGAGGTGGACAGACTAGAAAGGATAGATTCACCGGCGAAGCTAATGACGTGATGAGAGCATAACTACTCACTGTTTACCTAAGTAATGAAAAGCGTTACTAATTACTTGATAGAAACTTTTATTATTTTAATCCTAAATTATTATACACTGGTATTAAGTATACCCTTCCGCGTCCTAACAAAAACTCCCCCTCTTCCAAAGGGGCAGCTTCGTTTCATCTCCACAGTTGTGCAATGGCGCATGCGCCGGGGCAAGAAAGTAAGCATAAAAAATATATATGAAGATGAACCGCGAGAACAAAGGTCTCTAAGTTACAATGCATTTTAGACTCAGGATTTTTTAGTTGGATATAGATTGGGATGGTTGGGGAGAATTACGGAAGAAGTATCTGGAATAGGCCTACAGTGTCTGGAAATTAAAGGTAAAATAAATCTGCTTCCGCTACAACGTGACAGTAGGCGCGGGGCAAGACATCCATAGGCTCCGCCCGATTGTAACTAACGTGCATGCAAAGGTATAGCTCTTCAATATTCTTATGTTAAATCTATTCTTGGTGACATGCATATTGCGGGCTTGGGAGGAAAAATATGTTATCCTGTATTTTTGATTTAAGCATATAATCGCCAATTTGAATCTAAATATAAAACAGTTTAGAATATTTAAACGTTAATTACTTAATAACAAATACATTGATGGCTGATAAGCTTTTACTATGGCCAGTTCTTATTTGTTAGTATTGAACTATAAAATAGAAACTCTAAAGCCATCTGGTGAAAGACGTAAATCAAAATCAGATAATGCTCTTAGACGATGACTAAGAAGTAGTCACTCTGTATTTTACCATTTGCAATATTTTTCCCTTAATTTTAAATATTAAATATGATTAATATATTTATACTACGCCAAAGCCAAAGTTACTGAGACTTGAGCCCTTTTTTAGTTTGGCACTTAAGTCTTAACAGCCTAGGGCTTCTAGAATAGGTATGCAAACGATCATACGATACACTAACAGTAAATTATCTTAAAATGGAGAAATTCTAATGACAAATGTTGGCGAGCTAAATATTATCCACCATTTCTGCCATAATGAAAATGTAAGAATTTTGTAGTTAAAGCAAAGAAACACGTTATTAATGATACTGGAGGCTCTTATGAGGATAGTACCCAGTAATGGCAGACACGATTAAATTGCATATCTATATGGCTCAGAATATTTTAATGTGATTTTTATTCCAAATACAATTAAATTGGGTTTTTAATCCAAATACAATTAAATTGGGTTTTTAATCTAAATACAATTAAATTGGGTTTTTAATCTAAATACAATTAAATTGGGTTTTTAATCCAAATACAATTAAATTGGGTTTTTAATCCAAATACAATTAAATTGGGTTTTTAATCCAAATACAATTAAATTGGGTTTTTAATCCAAATACAATTAAATTGGGTTTTTAATCCAAATACAATTAAATTGGGTTTTTAATCCAAATACAATTAAATTGGGTTTTTAATCCAAATACAATTAAATTGGGTTTTTAATCCAAATACAATTAAATTGGGTTTTTAATTCAAATACAATTAAATTGGGTTTTTAATCCAAATACAATTAAATTGGGATTTTAATCCAAATACAATTAAATTGGGTTTTTAATCCAAATACAATTAAATTGGGTTTTTAATCCAAATACAATTAAATTGGGTTTTTAATCCAAATACAATTAAATTGGACTTTTATCCCAAATACAATTATATTGTGTTTTTAATCCAAATACAATTAAATTGGGTTTTTAATCCAAATACAATTAAATTGGATTTTTAATCCAATACAATTAAATTGGATTTTTAATCCAAATACAATTAAATTGGGTTTTTAATCCAAATATAATTAAATTGGGTTTTTAATCCAAATACAATTAAATTGGGTTTTTAATCCAAATACAATTAAATTGGGTTTTTAATCCAAATACAATTAAATTGGGTTTTTAATCCAAATACAATTAAATTGGGTTTTTAATTCAAATACAATTAAATTGGGTTTTTAATTCAAATACAATTAAATTGGGGTTTTAATCAAAACATGAAATTGGATTTAATCAAAAGAAGAAATTGGATTTAATCAAAAGAAGAAATTGGATTCAATCAAAAGAAGAAATTGGATTTAATCAGAAGAAGAAATTGGATTTAATCAGAAGAAGAAATTGGATTTAATCAAAAGAAGAAATTGGATTTAATCAAAAGAAGAAATTGGATTTAATCAAAACAAGAAATTGGATTTAATCAAAACAAGAAATTGGATTTAATCAAAACAAGAAATTGGATTTAATCAAAACAAGAAATTGGATTTAATCAAAAGAAGAAATTGGATTTAATCAAAACACGAAATTGGATTTAATCAAAACACGAAATTGGATTTAATCAAAACACGAAATTGGATTTAATCAAAACACGAAATTGGATTTAATCAAAACACGAAATTGGATTTAATCAAAACACGAAATTGGATTTAATCAAAACACGAAATTGGATTTAATCAAAACACGAAATTGGATTTAATCAAAACACGAAATTGGATTTAATCAAAACACGAAATTGGATTTAATCAAAACACGAAATTGGATTTAATCAAAACACGAAATTGGATTTAATCAAAACACGAAATTGGATTTAATCAAAACACGAAATTGGATTTAATCAAAACACGAAATTGGATTTAATCAAAACACGAAATTGGATTTAATCAAAACACGAAATTGGATTTAATCAAAACACGAAATTGGATTTAATCAAAACACGAAATTGGATTTAATCAAAACACGAAATTGGATTTAATCAAAACACGAAGTTGGATTTAATCAAAACACGAAGTTGGATTTAATCAAAACACGAAGTTGGATTTAATCAAAACACGAAGTTGGATTTAATCAAAACACGAAGTTGGATTTAATCAAAACACGAAATTGGATTTAATCAAAACACGAAGTTGGATTTAATCAAAACACGAAATTGGATTTAATCAAAACACGAAATTGGATTTAATCAAAACACGAAATTGGATTTAATCAAAACACGAAATTGGATTTAATCAAAACACGAAATTGGATTTAATCAAAACACGAAATTGGATTTAATCAAAACACGAAATTGGATTTAATCAAAACACGAAATTGGATTTAATCAAAACACGAAATTGGATTTAATCAAAACACGAAATTGGATTTAATCAAAACACGAAATTGGATTTAATCAAAACACGAAATTGGATTTAATCAAAACACGAAATTGGATTTAATCAAAACACGAAATTGGATTTAATCAAAACACGAAATTGGATTTAATCAAAACACGAAATTGGATTTAATCAAAACACGAAATTGGATTTAATCAAAACACGAAATTGGATTTAATCAAAACACGAAATTGGATTTAATCAAAACACGAAATTGGATTTAATCAAAACACGAAATTGGATTTAATCAAAACACGAAATTGGATTTAATCAAAACACGAAATTGGATTTAATCAAAACACGAAATTGGATTTAATCAAAACACGAAATTGGATTTAATCAAAACACGAAATTGGATTTAATCAAAACACGAAATTGGATTTAATCAAAACACGAAATTGGATTTAATCAAAACACGAAATTGGATTTAATCAAAACACGAAATTGGATTTAATCAAAACACGAAATTGGATTTAATCAAAACACGAAATTGGATTTAATCAAAACACGAAATTGGATTTAATCAAAACACGAAATTGGATTTAATCAAAACACGAAATTGGATTTAATCAAAACACGAAATTGGATTTAATCAAAACACGAAATTGGATTTAATCAAAACACGAAATTGGATTTAATCAAAACACGAAATTGGATTTAATCAAAACACGAAATTGGATTTAATCAAAACACGAAATTGGATTTAATCAAAACACGAAATTGGATTTAATCAAAACACGAAATTGGATTTAATCAAAACACGAAATTGGATTTAATCAAAACACGAAATTGGATTTAATCAAAACACGAAATTGGATTTAATCAAAACACGAAATTGGATTTAATCAAAACACGAAATTGGATTTAATCAAAACACGAAATTGGATTTAATCAAAACACGAAATTGGATTTAATCAAAACACGAAATTGGATTTAATCAAAACACGAAATTGGATTTAATCAAAACACGAAATTGGATTTAATCAAAACACGAAATTGGATTTAATCAAAACACGAAATTGGATTTAATCAAAACACGAAATTGGATTTAATCAAAACACGAAATTGGATTTAATCAAAACACGAAATTGGATTTAATCAAAACACGAAATTGGATTTAATCAAAACACGAAATTGGATTTAATCAAAACACGAAATTGGATTTAATCAAAACACGAAATTGGATTTAATCAAAACACGAAATTGGATTTAATCAAAACACGAAATTGGATTTAATCAAAACACGAAATTGGATTTAATCAAAACACGAAATTGGATTTAATCAAAACACGAAATTGGATTTAATCAAAACACGAAATTGGATTTAATCAAAACACGAAATTGGATTTAATCAAAACACGAAATTGGATTTAATCAAAACACGAAATTGGATTTAATCAAAACACGAAATTGGATTTAATCAAAACACGAAATTGGATTTAATCAAAACACGAAATTGGATTTAATCAAAACACGAAATTGGATTTAATCAAAACACGAAATTGGATTTAATCAAAACACGAAATTGGATTTAATCAAAACACGAAATTGGATTTAATCAAAACACGAAATTGGATTTAATCAAAACACGAAATTGGATTTAATCAAAACACGAAATTGGATTTAATCAAAACACGAAATTGGATTTAATCAAAACACGAAATTGGATTTAATCAAAACAAGAAATTGGATTTAATCAAAAGAAGAAATTGGATTTAATCAAAAGACGAAATTGGATTTAATCAAAAGACGAAATTGGATTTAATCAAAACACGAAATTGGATTTAATCAAAACAAGAAATTGGATTTAATCAAAACACGAAATTGGATTTAATCAAAACACGAAATTGGATTTAATCAAAACACGAAATTGGATTTAATCAAAACACGAAATTGGATTTAATCAAAACACGAAATTGGATTTAATCAAAACACGAAATTGGATTTAATCAAAACACGAAATTGGATTTAATCAAAACACGAAATTGGATTTAATCAAAACACGAAATTGGATTTAATCAAAACACGAAATTGGATTTAATCAAAACACGAAATTGGATTTAATCAAAACACGAAATTGGATTTAATCAAAACACGAAATTGGATTTAATCAAAACACGAAGTTGGATTTAATCAAAACACGAAATTGGATTTAATCAAAACACGAAAATGGATTTAATCAAAACACGAAATTGGATTTAATCAAAACACGAAATTGGATTTAATCAAAACACGAAGTTGGATTTAATCAAAACACGAAATTGGATTTAATCAAAACACGAAATTGGATTTAATCAAAACACGAAATTGGATTTAATCAAAACACGAAATTGGATTTAATCAAAACACGAAATTGGATTTAATCAAAACACGAAATTGGATTTAATCAAAACACGAAATTGGATTTAATCAAAACACGAAATTGGATTTAATCAAAACACGAAATTGGATTTAATCAAAACACGAAATTGGATTTAATCAAAACACGAAATTGGATTTAATCAAAACACGAAATTGGATTTAATCAAAACACGAAATTGGATTTAATCAAAACACGAAATTGGATTTAATCAAAACACGAAATTGGATTTAATCAAAACACGAAATTGGATTTAATCAAAACACGAAATTGGATTTAATCAAAACACGAAATTGGATTTAATCAAAACACGAAATTGGATTTAATCAAAACACGAAATTGGATTTAATCAAAACACGAAATTGGATTTAATCAAAACACGAAATTGGATTTAATCAAAACACGAAATTGGATTTAATCAAAACACGAAATTGGATTTAATCAAAACACGAAATTGGATTTAATCAAAACACGAAATTGGATTTAATCAAAACACGAAATTGGATTTACTCAACCCACGAAATTGGATTTACTCAACCCACGAAATTGGATTTACTCAAAACACGAAATTGGATTTACTCAAAACACGAAATTGGGTTTAATCAAAACACGAAATTGGATTTAATCAAAACACGAAATTGGATTTAATCAAAACACGAAATTGGATTTAATCAAAACACGAAATTGGATTTACTCAACCCACGAAATTGGATTTACTCAACCCACGAAATTGGATTTACTCAACCCACGAAATTGGATTTACTCAACCCACGAAATTGGATTTACTCAACCCACGAAATTGGATTTAATCAAAACACGAAATTGGATTTAATCAAAACACGAAATTGGATTTAATCAAAACACGAAATTGGATTTAATCAAAACACGAAATTGGATTTAATCAAAACACGAAATTGGATTTAATCAAAACACGAAATTGGATTTAATCAAAACACGAAATTGGATTTAATCAAAACACGAAATTGGATTTAATCAAAACACGAAATTGGATTTAATCAAAACACGAAATTGGATTTAATCAAAACACGAAATGGGATTTAATCAAAACACGAAATGGGATTTAATCAAAACACGAAATGGGATTTAATCAAAACACGAAATGGGATTTAATCAAAACACGAAATTGGATTTAATCAAAACACGAAATTGGATTTAATCAAAACACGAAATTGGATTTAATCAAAACACGAAATTGGATTTAATCAAAACACGAAATTGGATTTAATCAAAACACGAAATTGGATTTAATCAAAACACGAAATTGGATTTAATCAAAACACGAAATTGGATTTAATCAAAACACGAAATTGGATTTAATCAAAACACGAAATTGGATTTAATCAAAACACGAAATTGGATTTAATCAAAACACGAAATTGGATTTAATCAAAACACGAAATTGGATTTACTCAACCCACGAAATTGGATTTACTCAACCCACGAAATTGGATTTACTCAAAACACGAAATTGGATTTAATCAAAACACGAAATTGGATTTAATCAAAACACGAAATTGGATTTAATCAAAACACGAAATTGGATTTAATCAAAACACGAAATTGGATTTACTCAACCCACGAAATTGGATTTACTCAACCCACGAAATTGGATTTACTCAACCCACGAAATTGGATTTACTCAACCCACGAAATTGGATTTAATCAAAACACGAAATTGGATTTAATCAAAACACGAAATTGGATTTAATCAAAACACGAAATTGGATTTAATCAAAACACGAAATTGGATTTAATCAAAACACGAAATTGGATTTAATCAAAACACGAAATTGGATTTAATCAAAACACGAAATTGGATTTAATCAAAACACGAAATTGGATTTAATCAAAACACGAAATGGGATTTAATCAAAACACGAAATGGGATTTAATCAAAACACGAAATTGGATTTAATCAAAACACGAAATTGGATTTAATCAAAACACGAAATTGGATTTAATCAAAACACGAAATTGGATTTAATCAAAACACGAAATTGGATTTAATCAAAACACGAAATTGGATTTAATCAAAACACGAAATTGGATTTAATCAAAAAATAATCACCATTAATTAGTACTGATTTCGAAAAAAAATCAGCGAGTTTTGGCTCTCATCTAGGGTGGATTAGGTGAAGCTTTGAACAATTTCTGAATATAGGCATTTGCCCTTTGAAGGACTCTGCCCTTGGTTTTTAAGAACTCTCGGCAAGGATGATGGGGGAGGATCCGTAATGTGGAACGAAACCGCGCGCGAACTGTGGGACTACCTATGGTTGGAGGGATGATAAAAAATGGGGGATGAAGGGTAGGACTGAATGTTAGTCTTACAAGGATACTACGCGAGGTGTTTATCGCCGATTTTGTCCAAAGTGCCCTATAATGTATACCTATATAAGATATGAAAATCCCCAAAAGGAGACGACGCACTACCCATTAGTTTGGCCATGGCAACCGAAAACATTTTTGGCCATTTCAATCGAAAAAATCTCCATTGAAAAAAGCATGTGATTTTTCTCGGTTTCACCTGTGAAACCTTTTAAAATTTTCAAATTGGTTTGAAATTTTCAAATGGGTAATGTGTGTCATATCTAGGTAAAATTCATAAAGTTTGGGTAAATTGGGACTTTGTTGGGCTAAAATTGGTACCATTTTAGGGAAAAATAGGGAAAAGAAATTTTGTTTTTTCGACGAAGGTGCTTAATGGCCAAATACATTTTCGGTTGCCATGCCAAAACTAATAGGTAGTGCGTCGTCTCCTTATGGGGATTTTAATATCGTAAATAGGTATACATTATGGCAGACTTTGGACAAAATCGGCCATATACCTCGGGTAGTCTTCTTGTTAGAGAGAAAAACCAGTTTTTAGCGCCTTCACGTTAGCTGATTGCTAACTTAAAATATATAATAATAACTGTAGAAAAATGTAAGAGAGGGTTTTGGGGTTCCAAGGTTGATGAGTGTTGAAGGTGAAAGGAGTCTTCGAAAACAGCCGTTTTGTTAGAAATTTCAAATCAAAATTAGGTTGCTTGCTCAAAATAGCAAATATGAATAAGGCTTGTACCTTAGTAGCACTTTTTTTCTTTTTGGCGTAAGAATGACCATTATAAATCATTGTTTTTATTTATTTTAAAACCAAACTGTTTAGCAAGTTGGTGTTTAGAATAGAACATGTAAATCATGGATTAAATATACCTTAGGTAAACCATGTGTAAATGAACCTGACTTGGCAGAGGGCTTTCTTTAGCCTTTTTCTCGGCCTATTACAGCGTCATCTACATTCACTATTATTTTGATTATAATTTTAATGCAACGTTAATTAATTTTTAACACTATATAAAATTATTCTTTTTATTTGTAAATTTAATTGATTACCAAAAAGTTTGAAATTATTTTTGTACGTGTATCTAAAATTAAGCCCACACGTTGGCTTTAACTACTGCTTAGATAACACGTGAATCCACTATCTTCCTGTCCTACCATTCATCCCCCATTTTTTGGCGTCCCACAGTTCGTGCCCGGTTTTGTTCCACATTACGTATCCTCCCCCATCATCCTTGCTTTTGACTGGCATATTCCCGTGCTTTCCTTAATTTCTGCGATGTAGAGACCGCGATTTTACTCTCTTAATACTGGGACAGAGCTAAATGTAAACTCCCCCAGTATTCTTATATCTCTCTTTCATAGACCATATGCCATCATAGTGAAGTCTATGACTCGTTCCCCTTATGGAAAAAAGTTAGTCTGATCTGAAGAGGTCTTCAAGAACCCTACAAAAGTCTTGGTGAAGTCTTTAAGACCTCCCCAAGACTTCTTGACGTAATGGAAGACTTCCCCAAGACCTCTTAAGACTACATAAAACGCCCGAAAGACTTTCCCAAGACCTCTTAAGACTAACTTTTTTTGGTAAGGGTCATAACTTCCCCTAATCCACTCCTGCTCTCTTAGATTGACTAGACAGTATTCATACAAACCTGGGAAACCTCGAAATAAAAGGAAATTTGAATGTAGTTAAAAAATTGGGGAAATATATGGGAACTTTTAAAAATTGGATAGTATACAGGTCAATGCAAGACTGATAGACCATGGGTTGGCCGATCATCATGAAATTTTAGGCACACTAAATTGTGGCCGAATAGTGGAGTATTGTAGATTTTGAGCAATAAATATCGATTGGTTCAGGAAGTAGGGCATTTTGAAAATACCTGACGTTTCTGACTTCTGCAATTAGTTCATTTTCATACCTCTAAACATAAATTTGAATCGGTCCTGGGGTATTGAGATAATTTCACGAAACTTATCATTTGTAGCGTAGAATCCGAATATGACTTTAGATTTATTTTATCTTTAATTGGTAATTTTTTATTACGAGTCATTTGGGAAAAAAAGTAATTGGAGGGGGGGGGGGGGGTCCATAACCCATTGAGGAAAAAATTGGATTTTATATAGGTGCTTATATAAGCTTTCTTTTGATTCATAAATTACCCTGCTATTTACTTCCTAAGACTAGAAATATATATATTTTAACGAAAAATGACTCTGAAAAAAAAAAAAAAAAAATTAAATAAAATAAACTTAAAAAAACCTAATCAACGATTTTTAATCTAGATGGCAAAATTTTACATTTATGACAGATACATTCCTTTGAAATAGTGTTTCCGCATTATCAATACAAATTTTAGGTATTTTATGTATTTTTGAGCCTTTAGGACTATATTTTTCTATAGTTTTAACCCGGCAGGAAAAATGTTTAAATGCAATTTATCGACAGCCATGATACTTCCCAGTTCATTATATAACATTTCATAAATCTTAGTAGAAAGTCAAGTTCTTTTTTAATGGCTTGTTGTAACAGGATCGCCCCTACTTAGTTAACTATTGCGATATCTTCAAAAGCAAGTTTCTGGGAATTTTTATCCACTTTAACTGATTGGTAAACTTTCGAACTAAGTTGATCAGGAGAAAGACGGTACATATTGAGTTCGGAGACTGTTGTAAGAATGAACTTTTGACGTCTGCGAGTTCCAGCCACAGTTGAAGCTAATGAATCTTTTTGCTTTAATAATATCTTTTGGTACCTAGGTAAATTTTATTACATTTAAGTGAAGTGTTGAGCAGACCATGGTAGAAATGGGCTGGGGCTATTTTCGACTGTGTTTGGAAGAACAGCACCTGGTCAATCTATGTTTCCACCAATTGGATTTTGGCTTTACTGCTAAGTGGAACGTTTTTGTAACATAACATGGAAAAAGTTCATATGATGGTATTGGCGGTACTGCAAAGCGCTTGGTTGCTAGAGCTGCTCTTCAAAACGCAGTTTAAACTCAAATGATAAATCCAGCCCATTTCTACCAATGGGCTGCTCAATTTAATTAAATTTATCTAGGTGTAAAAAGATGTTATTAAAACCAAAAGATTCATTATCTTCAACGGCGTTTGTAACTCAAAGACGTCATAATTTCATTCCTACAACAGTCTCCAAACTCAATATGTACCGTCTTTCTGCTGATCAAGTTAGTTCGAAAGTTTACCAGTCAAGTAGATAAAAATTCCCAGAAACTTGCTTTTGAAGATTTCACTATAGTTGACTATGTAGCGGCGATATATGACATATAATGGTATGTGTCAATGTTACAACAAGCCATAAAAGAAGAACTTGATTTTCTACTAAGAGTTATGAAATGCTATATAATGAACTGGGAAGTACCATAGCCGTCGAGAGAAAATTAATATTTCGTACCAGTAAATTGCATTTTATGCATTTTCCTGCACGGTTAAAACTATGCAATCATACCATCCTAAAGGCTCAAAAAATACATAAAATACATAAAATATGTATTGATAACTCGGAAATACTATTTCAACGAAATGTATCAGTCATAAGTGTAAATTTTTGCCTTTTAGATTAAAAATCCTTGATTAGGTTTTTTTTTTTTTTTTTCTTTTCTTCTCAGAGTCATTTTTCGTGAAAATCGAAAAATGTGTATTTCGAGTCTTGGGAAGTAAATAGCGGGGTCAATTTATATATCAAAAGAAAGCTTATACAAGCAACTATTTAAATGTAAAATCAAAAGCTTTTCCTCGATGGGTTATGGACCCCCGAATCTCACCCCACCCCAATTAATTTTTTTCCCAAATTATTCGTGATTAAAAATTAATGATTAAAGGTAGAATAAATATAAAGTCATGCTTGGATTCTACGCTATAAATACTCTGTTAATGGTAAGTTTCATGAAATTATTTTATTTGAAAATATCCCACATTTTCGACCTCCGTGAAAGTTCATTTTCGTACCCATAAACAAATTTGAATCGTACCTTGGGTAGTTGAGTCAATTCAAATTTGTTTATGGGTACAAAAATGAACTTTCACGGAGGTCGAAAATGTGGGATATTTTCAAAATGCTCTAATTCCTGAAGCAATCAATATTAATCACTCAAAATCTACAATTGTCCATTATTTGGCCACATTCAGTGTGCCTAAAATTTCATGTTGATCTATTAGTATTGTATTACCAATACAGAAGTAGGAGTATGATCATTCATTTCAAGCTGGTACAACCTCAATCAGCTAAATTCTTAGTTTTTATTATAATTTTTTACTATGGTTTTTAAAACATTTGGTTCCTGGAAAAATCTGGGAAAATTCCCTGTAAAACCTGGAAAAAACAGGTCAATTGATTTCACAAATGCTGTATGAAACCTTCTATAGCGAACTTAGCTAAGTAGGAGTATTTGACTGTCCCAGTTAACCCCTCACCCAGCCTTGGCACGGTATTTGGTTTTGCTGATAAACATCCATGATATGCGATCGACTTGCTTTAAATGATTTCCCACCAAGAAGAACCTGGAAGCTAACCAAGTATTCCATCTAAGTGGTTTATTAACAGCAAAGCTACAACATCTCCAACTGGTTTACTTAGATTTAAAAACTACGCCTTCTTAAATTACTCGGCTCACCATTGACCGAGAAGAGTATAGTATCATCAGAAGAATTATCCTCCCAAGGAATTATCACCAAATTATTTTTGGCAAATTTAGTACTAAAACATGTGACGAATCAAGTCGTTTTATTATAAAGAGACGGGAAATTCCTATGACAAATTTTAATTAACAGCGCTTCTGCTATAAAGCTGGGATTTCAAAGGAGCATGTATAGAGCAAAAATTTATCTGGTGTGAGAAAAAACAAAAATGATTTGCTCTCGGAGAAGATGGGTTTGGATCAGATTTGATTAGATATTATTATTATGGTTTTATTTGAGTTTGTAAAGCCGCATTGGGCTTGTACACAAACAGCGGTAAAATTACATTGAAAAAACAACAAATTGAGACAGTAAAAACAAAAATGAGACAGTAAAAACAAAAATGAGACAGTAAAAACAAAAATGAGACAGCAAAAACAAAAATGAGACAGTAAAAACAAAAATGAGACAGTAAAAACAAAAATGAGACAGTAAAAACAAAAATGAGACAGTAAAAACAAAAATGAGACAGTAAAAACAAAAATGAGACAGTAAAAACAAAAATGAGACAGTAAAAACAAAAATGAGACAGTAAAAACAAAAATGAGACAGTAAAAACAAAAATGAGACAGTAAAAACAAAAATGAGACAGTAAAAACAAAAATGAGACAGTAAAAACAAAAGTGAGACAGTAAAAACAAAAATGAGACAGTAAAAACAAAAATGAGACAGTAAAAACAAAAATGAGACTAAAAACAAAAATGAGACAGTAAAAACAAAAATGAGACAGTAAAAACAAAAATGAGACAGTAAAAACAAAAATGAGACAGTAAAAACAAAAATGAAGACAGAAAAACAAAAATGAGACAATAAAGACAAAAATTGTAAAAAACAAAAATGAGGCAATAAAAACAAAAAAATGAGACAGTAAAATCAAAAATGAGAGTAGAAAAACAACAATGAGACAAAAAAATCAAAATCAAAAATGAGACCATATTTACAATGAGAATGAAAACAATGAGACCATATTTACATATTTACAATGAGACAATATTTACAGTAAATTCAACACTAGGGGAAGGGGACAGGCTAGTTAGTAGCATAGTCAGGTGCGGTATACGGTAGGGGGGACGGAAATTTCAACCTGTGGAAAAGGGGAAACGCGGTAGGGGGACTGCTCGGAGATAGTTTAATGGGCCCGGCATTTACGAACTTCTCCACCATTATCTTTTTATCGGAATTCCTCGATTTTATTTTTTTTGCCCGCTACACGCTCAAGCTTAACTTTGTAACATTTTCGATGTGACTCCTCTTTGTTCACTCCACTGAGAAGTAAGAATAATCTAATTAAATTGCTAAATTATTAGAATAAAAGTTACCTTAACTGTTCACAAAGAAAATAAATTACGTCAATGAAGAGAATAAGACATGGTCATTACCAGTTTAAATATAAGAATCATAGGTGATGAATTGAAACGAGACTGACAAGTTTTTAATTTTTACGTTTTTATTCAATTACGAAATTGACCATGGTTACGAGTAATTTTTCTTCCTTTACCCAACTTAACAAATATCCCTATTAATAATAAAATAATATCTCTCTCTCGTGTTGCATCTTCTTATTCTATTGACATCACTAAGAGAATTTGTTTTCCTGCCAAGATGCTATCCTTTTATGTGAACTAAAAAAAATATGACAGGCTTTCGCCATCGGGAAAAAAATGTATAGTACCATGTGATAAAAATTATGATGTATTTAAATTAGGAAGTTAGCATGGACATGGTGGTCTAATTTAAGCCTAGGCTGTTACAACCCAAGTTATGTTAGATCTTGTACTATTCTAGACAGTTTTTTCCCAGGGTTCTCTAACACGAGCTAGTGTACAAAACTATTAGATGAATTTCCTTCCCAGTTAGCCCCAATCACAAAAAATATGACTATTCCCAGCACCCTCAGTAAAGTTACTTCTGGATAGCAGTAGGCTTAAGGCGCATTCGCAAAGGAGCGGAAAGCTGAAACTGAATACTGAAACTAAAAGCGGGCTTCTAAAACCAGTTTTAGCTTACCATTTCGCATATAGGCTAAATCTGGTTTCTTCAAGCTGATTCTGAAAGCGGAACCTGAAAGCAGGGAAATTTTTGGTTTCAGCCAAGATCAACTGAAGTTGATCTTTCAGTTTCAGCTTCGTACCACGTGAATGAAAGATCCAATCAAAAAAAGCGATAAGGGGGTGGGACGAAGAGAAAAAAAACGTGCAGACGACAGAGAGATTCGAAGATCAACTTCAAACCATAATAATTAAGCTGTTTTTTTCTAGCTATGTTTCGTTTTCTTCTCAACATTTTTAAAAGTAATAATTTCTTTCTTAACAACAGAAGTAATAACAACTGGTTGTCTACAGCCGCCATTTTAAAATTTACATAAATAGCTTGTGAAGCAATCATGCTGCTGTCTATCTGCAACAAAACAATCTTCTATGTGAAATGTTCAGCGGGAAATTCAAAGTGTTTTCAGATGCGGAAACTTGTTTTCCGAAAATGACGACGCAGTTTTTAAACCGCTTTCAGCTTTTGGTTTCAGCTTCGCTTCAAATTTCCGCTCCTTTGCGAATGCGCCTTTAGGCTTGGAACAGAACTCTTGTTAAAATATTCTTAAAATCAAACATATTTCAAAGAGGTACCCAGCAATAAAATGGAATATTTACAATGAGATAGTTCTTATTTTTAGATTTGGGAATTAAGCTTTCTCGAGCATCCTAAGGCAAACTTAATCTTGTTTCTATGCTCCATTCTTCGTAATAATGACCTTGATTCTTCATTTCGGCAAATGACGAATCGATTTGGCATACAGGAAAGTAGGCCTAGGTTAAAATAATATCATAAATGCGCAATTTTCAGATAGAATGTTAAAGGACGAATGCAACCTAACATCAAGTGATTTTTTATCGATTCCTTATCATTTAAATAGGCCTAATACAACAATAAAAAAAAAATTACAAACAAATATTAAACTAGGATTAGCTGGATCATGGAGATATCCTGAACTCCCCTTAAAAGGACTAGCGACCAATGACATGAGGTTTTTCACGATACCACATGAATTCCCAGCAGTTTAATCTTAATTTTTCCAAATAAAGATGAAACTTCAATTTTTCTTTTTTTTTTTTTTTTGTGATAATTGGTAGTTTCTAGACAACTATCAAATTAAAAAAAAAAAAAATACTTGCTTGAGATTTTAACTACCCCCTTTGTCAAGAACTTGTTCCAAATCAAACCCTATAAATTTATAATGATCTAGAAGGCTCCAGAAAAGTCTGGAGAGGTCATCTATAAAACTCTGGAAAGTGCTTGAAAATTCGAGAAAGGTCTGGAAAGTTCCCAAACACCTTTCAGACATCCCTATCTATTACATAGAGTAGGTTACATACCGAAGATCTATATTCTATTATTTATTTTATCATACAGACGAAGGCTTCACTACTTATGGCTACAGCGAGAAGAAGAAGCCATGCTAATGTTTAAAAAATATAAAGAGCACGAAGAAAGAATTAAAGCCCAAAAAGAGGAAGAGGCGGTAATTTAAAAAAAACATATCAGGGGAGATTGCTGTATATGGGGCTCCGTTTAAGACTTCCCCAAGACTTGACATAATGGAAGACTTCTCCAAGACCTCTTAAGACTACACAAGACACCCGAACGACTTCCCGAAGACCTCTTAAGACTAACTTTTTTTTGGTAAGGGTTACTACACCCAACCTAATTACCCCTATTTAGTATAGTGTTTTAATAAAAGGGCCCCTGATCACAGATTGTGTGTGCCCTAAAGTGAATGAGAAAGCAAAATTGAGATCGCTAATCAAGTGGAGTACATTTAGGCCATATGGTAGCTGATGTATATATAAATGAAATGACTCTTTTCAATTAAACATAAATAAAAATGGGGCACGTACCCCAAGGTAGTGCGTGCATGTCTATCAAATTGCAGTTAGTTCCACCAAAGGTTGGTAGTGTGAGCTGAGCTATGGTACCCATAACTTGTTATGTTAGAAATAAAGGGCGACTAGCTTTGTCAAGGTAACTTGAGGGTCAAGTGACGATGAAAAATGAAGCACTTTTTACGTCACTTCACATACCTCAACTAAGCACTCCTTGCGTGAGGCACGTTTTTTTTATGGCCAAAGCCATCACTTTCTCAAAGCTTTTAGAATATATAGAGTCAGTCTCCAGATATAGCAATCTCCCCAATTCGGCAGTCTTAAATTGGTTTCAAAATCCACAGAGAAAGGCCCGCGAAGATTTGGAAAAACTACAAAGAAAAGAAACTGACGAGAAGAAGAGCAAGGAGGTGATATTATCCATCAACAAAAATATATCCATTTACCAAGATTTTAGTGTTATGATGATATTTCATTTAAAATTTTACTTAATCCTTAACTTTCACACATTTCAATCCAAGTTTACTTTCGGGCAAAGATTGTATCTTTTTGCGTAGATTTAAGCCTACACCAATTTACTTCCGCAGTTTTAATACCTAAATTTTTGAGTCAGTATCCTATTGCCTGGTTTGAGAAATAAATTGACATTTGCTTCGATTATTACTCTTCCAAATAGGATGCTTTGAAAAAGGTTGTTGATAATCTACCAGAGGTACGTGTTAGTTCAAAACAAACAAAAAATAATAAGTATGCCATAAAGCCATTTCCCAAATGTATGTTGAAACCTTTTTTCAATAACAACCTCGAAGCTGACTCTACTGCAAACTGTATAGTTGATACTTCCCCATAGATAATACACGGGAATCTTGGACACTTGGGACAGTTTTGGAGTATAAGTACATGACATGAAAATCGATTCTCGTTAGCTAGAGCTGAATTGGCATACTTGTTTTTATTATTATACTTACCTTCACAGTTATTTGTGTTAGGTTATTTGATTAATTTTTTTTTCCCCTTTATTCCAAAGGGTAATCAACCATGGCACAATCCTATTGCACCAGCAAGACCAGAAGTGACAGATACCAGGGAAATTTGTCATTTTTATTCCAAAACTGGGGCTTGTCGATTTGGGGAAAGGTAAAAATATATTGAAACCTTAAAAAAGGGAAGGCGAATTTGGTGAAGAGAAAAATCCAGCATTTTTTTTCTTTAGTCTATTTAAAGTCTATAATGCCCGTTTCACCATAAAGCATAGCCCCGAATGAAGGATAGGGTTGTGGGTGGGGTTTTGAGTTCGTGATGACCGCATACATTTTTACACTACAGTTCGAAGCACCTGGTTGGCTTTTAAAGCTTAAGGTGTGGAGCTACGTTAGCGAAAGTGTAAATGATAGACCAATGGTTTAAAATTAACGGATTTGACTCTGATATTAATCTTCAATAAAGTTTAACCATTTTAATGATTAACTATCCAGGCACACACTTACATATTTAGCTTTTAAATTTTAAAAGGAGATTCCAGTCGCTGCATATTTGAAAGATAGCCTTCCACTGATTACCCAGAGTTATCGCTTGTCGTTGCTTGTATACTGATAAGACAGGATGTGACAAAACATCCTTCAGTGGCCCTTTATCAGAGGATACTTCAGGGTTTCATTCCAGCTAATGGGTTACTTGAATGTATGCTCTAAGGGAAATAGGATATTTTAAGTCATGGTCTTTATATTTTTGAAATTTTTATAAAAGGAGAAAACGCATGGAGTTGGAGTTAATTTTTAATTGTTAAAAACTGTAATTGTGGCGAAAAAGCTTTTGACCTCGCAACAATCGAGGTTGAAAGAGTTCTTGTCACAGTTACAGTTTTTAACAATAAAAACTAAACTCCTTCAACTCCATGCGTTTCTAACTTTTATAAAAAATATTACTCTATCATAGATTCTAATTTTAGAAAATTCAACGTCTTTCATTATAAGCAAAAGGGGTCCCCATTACAAAAGGAGTTGGGCTTCACCCTTGAGTGGTCAGTTCAGTGTCGTAGAGGAAGTCACTGAGGTTTTTTAACCTCTCACAAAATACCTATGGAGACCCTGGACTGAACCATAGCCATTAAGGCAAATTGGTTGGTGGATACCATAAATTAAAGGTTTCCACTGGTACAACAAGTACACTGTTATGTGTACTCTATGGAAGTCAGTTGGTGTCCTGTCCATTCTTATCCTATTGAAGTTATATGCGAGAGCGAATTTTCCCATAGACGGTTAAACCAGGCTCAAATGTCTGTAGGTAGGCCTTGGGGAGGGGAGAGGCAACTTCATGATGGCAAAGGCTGTGATAAATGGGGAGGTGTCATGGTTTACGTTTGAGGAACATGAGGCAAAGAGCAAGCTTCACTATTTGGGTAGACTCAACTTAGTGGAAGATTCTAGGCTCATTAGATGTGTATCTGTCTATACATACAGGTTTTTGGCCATATTGCAACTGGAGCTAAACATTTGGAATGCCTCGATTTTTAGTACAGTTGTAGAGGGTCGAGAAAATAATGCCCTCAGTCTTTGCAATTGATATCCAATTAGACAAGTCTGTAATGGTTTCAGTGAAATTCCTAAACGAGATCAACTAATCTAGCAACTAACCTTCACCACCCACAAAGATATAATAAAGGGGAAACTAATTAGAAAATTGCCAGAGACTTTATCCAGTATTAAGATTTAAGAACCACTGAAAGATAAATAAAACTAAAGATATTGAACTGAAACATTAATTTTAATTCCTTAGTAGATTGTCCATTTTCGAAGTGATTTTTATACACACTGATCATTTATTACTCGTACGGAAATTAGAAAGGGAGTGGCTAGAAGGCAGCAACATTTTTTCACAGAACTTCAAAGCTGGTATGACAGCTATCGAGAGAGAAACAAAAACTGATCTCTTTTGGCTCTATAATGCCATCTTTTAAGGGTGTTTAAAAATAAGTGTTCGGTTTTCAACCTCTGGGCTAAAAAATTAAAAGGGTAACAGCACAATGAGGAAAGTTTTTAGACCAGACGACGTGATGAGTCATTTTAGAGCAGACTGGACTGACGTTCAGGTAAGCCTTTAATGTTTCAAGTCTGTGGCCAACTGGACCCAGGATAAATGGCCTCTCGAGGTTGGCGTGCGCGTCTTTATATGGTTTCAAGGAGAGGCCTGGGGTTGGATCATTTTACTGTGGCAGACTGCGATTATGAAGTGCCCAGAAATATACCAACAATTAGAGGGAAATTGTGAGACCCTGGTGGGGCTATTAGTATAACGGGACAAGCTGGATGGTGGTCTGATCAAGGTGACCAAGACCATGGATTAACTAACAGCTTCCATTAGGATAGAGGGCAGGCAGAAAAAGATAAAAAATATTTAAACCAAACGTGACCTATCAGCTGGAGTGTAGAAGGATCGAGCTGCAATTGAATGTTTCCTTTTTCGAACATTCCTGTAATTTCACAGTTTTGTCTTCAAATGAAAAATACTTTGCAGGGAAAAATTATAGGTATTATAGGTTTTAAAAGCCAAAAATATAGGTAATTTATAGGTCCAAAAATATCACTTTATAGGACTTTTTATAGGTTTTTAGTTTCGAAAAATAGGGGTTTTATAGGTAGGTTTCGCTGACGTAATGCAATATAGGTTCTATAGCCTCTAGACCTTTCCCTCTGCCTTTCTTTGGCACTACTAGCTACTCACGCCCCTCTCGACAGTCTACCTAACCTCTAATAAATAGAGTAATAATTACCAGTGACCTAGGAGAGGAAACCTTTCCGCCACAGCTTGGTTTTTTGCAATCATTTGCACTTTTTCAAGCAAAAGTATAATTTTTATAGTTATATAGTTCATTCCTATCGAATTTTTTCACCGAAATTGAACAAATTCCCCAAAATATAGGTATTATAGGTTAAAAAGTGAAATTATAGGTTTTTATAGGATCACTTCAGAATTATAGGTAATTATAGGTATTATAGGTGGTCTAGGAGCCCTGACTTTGTAATCACTTTATGGGGCAACACCCCCTTTTCTCTCTTGCTTGAAGCATGCTGTCGTTAAAGACTTGAATTGCTAAATGGGGGTAAAAATGTGGCTGAAGCTTACAACTTTGGGTCGACTAGGTTTTAATTCCTTAATTAATGAGAGATGTTCCTCTGATGTTTATCCTTAGTATTAGCTGATCCACGCCACGACAGACAAGACCCTGCTACAAAGTTGGGGAGTCTGCATATCCACGCACTTACTTAATTCAGATTATCCATCAATCTGCTATTTTGGGGCAAACTATAAACTCAATTTTTTGTATACATACACTTGCGTGCTTACTGTATATATACTTGTTTGACGCTCGTGATCAACCTGTGAGACAGGGGTGTCAAACGGGTGGTCGTTAACTTTCCAAAGTCAATCACAAAGGTTATTGGATTTAATGAAAAGGTTTGGTTGTAAGAACATTATGGTTTGTGGGATCCTTAAGTTCAATGTTCCTCCTACAGCTACCTGATGAAATGGACTCTGCCCTGGCCTTAGGCATCCTAACCTTGAATTCCCCTGTGTAGAGATAGTTTTGATTTTAAAACATATACAAAATTAATGTCAAATTACTTAATATTACTTCAACATTTTTAAGGTTTTTCCTCAAGACTATAAAATGCTAATTGTTTTTGTAAGTCTGACGACCCCGCTTTAAGAGGCTCCTCGCTTGTTTAAAAGGGAAATCAGAGTATATATAAAACATTTTTTTAAGAGTAAATAAAAATTCTTTCGGAAAAGGCGTTTAGGTATCAGGCACATTCCTAGTATAATTATCTATCATATGTGTTGCTTGTTTAGTAAAACATTTTGAAAACCTTTTGGCTGACCGTGCATCAAATATATTCTTTGATAATGGCTCTTTGCCATTGGTTTATTGATTTTTCGCTCACTTTCAGTGGCACATTTAATTTTTCTCTTCACGGTCACCCCTGGCCCTTAAATCGGCACATTATTAAGTGCAGGACAGTCAGGTTCCTTTTAGAACATTGCCGATATTTTAGAAATCTTTCGTAACCTGAAAAAATCGCTCACCAATGAAATTTTTACCTGAGAAAATGTGGAGGAATATGAAGAACGTTTAATATAATTTCAGATGTTCACGTCAGCATTTAAGAGCCGAATCGGGTCGTACATTAATTTTACGAGGGATGTTCACCCATTTTTGCATGGAAGAAATGTTCCATGATGAATACGATACAGACATTGGCCTGGAATTTGAGGAGAGTGAAATGTACCAATACTTTCTTGATTTCTACGAGGATGTGCTTCCAGAATTCAAGAGAATTGGAAAAGTGGTCCAATTTAAAGTTTGTTGCAATCAGGAACCACATTTAAGAGGGAATGTCTACGTTCAATATGAGAAGTAAGATTTTGTTCCTCTGTAAGTAGATCTAGAAATAAGTAATTTAGTTTCAACCCATATACTTAAATTTTAAGGGAAAGTGAGGCCGAGCAAGCGATCAAGGTTTTTAACGGGAGATTTTATGGGGGCAAGCAATTACCTTGCGAATATACTTGCGTTACTACCTGGAAAAAAGCCATTTGCGGTAAATTGCAACATAATTTGCTTGAAATTGTTTTTATTCATTGTCTAATAGTTTTTCTTAATATCTAAGGACTCTTTGTACACAAACGATGCCCAAAAGGTCGTACTTGCAACTTTCTACACGTTTTTAAAAATCCAAGGGGAGAATTTAAGGACGCTGATCAAGATTTTATGGAAAGGGCTAACGATAGAACCAGGATAGCTGGTAGCTTTAGAAATGGATCACGTTCTTCTAAGAGGACTCCAGGTTCACAAAGAATATCCAGAAGATCGCAGTCGAGAACCCGTTCCTATAGCAGTTCTAGAAGGTCACGTTCTAGAACTCCAGATAGCAGTCCACATGCAAGGACTTCTTTCCATAGCAATTTGAGAAGGTCGCATTTGAGAAGCTCTCTCAATAACAGTTCAAGACGGTCGCGCTCGAGAACCCCTCCGAATCGAAGTTGTAGAAGGTCACACTCAAGAAGCCCTACAAAAAGCAGTTCGAGAAGGTCGCGCTCAAGAACCCCTCCCCATACCAGATCGAGAAGGTTGAAATCCCAATCACCTTCCCAAAGAAGCTCTAGGAGATCAAACTCACGAAGCCCACCAAGACGAACTACAAAAGGATACTCAAGAAGTTTACAGTCACCACCATTAAAGAGGTCAAATACTGAAAAAACACATTATAAGAAAAAAAAGTCACGAAGAAAATCACCATCAAGTCCAGATGAAGAATGGGTAGAAAAATCCACTGTGAGTTAAAATAAAAATTTGCCTTTAAACCTAATTGAGTGTCACTTTAGAAGTTATTTTTTCCTTTAAAAGACTGAAACAGTCTTGGTGGTCTTAATAAACTAGAATAAATCTAATTTAAAGCAATTAAGATTTAAAAGTTTGGACTTTTCCACAGAACTTCAGAGATGGAAGAATTCACTTGGCCCTGTAACAACTTTTAAGTGGGTTGGAGATCAGGCTTTTGCTGTGGGGATGATAAAAAAGAAGGCGAGTAAATTTCTAAAACCATACAAGGCTACTATAGTCTTTCACACCCTTAGAAAGCCCCAAATCAGCCTACTCACGACTAATATAAATCAGTATCATTTCATCCTGAAAATGTAGTTCCCCCAAATAACTTGATTTAAATATTTCGCGCCAAACTTTGGACGTTTAGGTTAGAATATGGAATGGATCAATCTAGTATACTTATGATAAGTGAGTTGCAATAAAATTAAACAATAAAGATGTACCTGATATTTCCACAGTTCTCTCCATAATTAAATGCCTTGCCTGATAAAAGTTCTGTTTTCGCAATGAACTGTATACGTTTAAAAGAATTGCCTTCTCATATTGGATTTTAAGGGGGCTCCTTTAGCACGGTGTTTATAGTAAACGAATGGGCTTCTATTTTCATTCTTTTTACTTTGACGATCCGAGTATTTATTAAACAGTTCGGAAGTTTGGGTTTGCTTATCCATTTTCTACAATTCTAATTAAGCCTTGGCGTAGAACGCTGACGACGTTAAGCAAAATGTCTCGCTAGAGTCCCTGAGAACTGGCTGTCTTCCGCGCGTGCAGATTGCTGCATGCAAATACCCTTCCTACTATTTTTTTAAGGGGCCTTCTAAGGGTGTGAAAGACTATAGTGACTAGACTGGATGCATGTTCTGGCCTCATGTAAGACTTTACCGTGACAAGACAAACTAGATAATGTTTAAGCCTTTGCATGTTTGGTTGTGTTCTCCTAATAATAATAAAAAAAAGTTTTATTTCATCAAACCCTTTTTATTTTGACTTTTAAATAATGACAAACAAAAATAATGTGATTGAACAAACAAAAACTATAAGTACATGATTAAAGGTGATATCAGTTTACTTCAGGGATGGAGAATAATAATTAACCCATGCTTTTTTGATTCTAATCTACAAAAGTAAAAGATACCACAACATTACTTAAACTATGAATAATTATAAAGACTTGGAGAACACATCCAAGCGTGGAATGCTTAAATTTTTTATTATTTTTTATTATTTTATTTTTTTTTGTGAGGGGTGGTTTTATCATTAAAGACAATCGCGTTTTGTAGCGCAAATATATGTTCTTGGGCTTTGATCTTAGTCGTTTGCGGATGCTTTAACCCAGACCGTGATCTTCGAAAAAACCTTGCGGGGTTTCCTCCTAGAAAAATAAATATTATAAATATAATGGATAAAAGAAAAAATTTCCTGGTTAAAAATTTTATTACACAATTTAAAATGGGTAAAAAATGTGCTTGATACATTTTTCACAACGTATCCCTATCGTAATATCGTTACGCAATTATGAATATTTTAAGTGTCAAAGTTTACACATTCAAAGGCCTCTGATTATAACACGGTGGGTTCCATCTTATTTCTAATATTATTAAAAGTAAATTTAAACTAACAGGAATTACTGGTTAGCGTAAAAATAATGATAGGGGTTACAAATTTTGGATTTTAACCATACCCTCATTGAAATAGGTGCAAATTTTTGTACTATTTTAAAGGATACTTTTAAAGGATAAATGAACTTCTGTATCACTTTCTTGATTTTACAATTTTCTGAATCTACGCTATGGAAAACGTAAGCAAAATATCAAATCTTATTTTCAAGCATCTAATTCTAAATATGTAGGTTTTAAGGATCGACTTAATGGAAAGCATGGACCCCCTGTGTTTAAATTTATAGAAAAGTATCTTTACAATAGGTGTTATTTAGACCATATATATAACCAGTCTAGATTTGAAAAGATGTTTAATTCACAAATTAACATTGCAAAAACAATCTCTCTTAAAAACACTAAGCCTTAATTGAGCCAAAAATCAGACTAAATTCAATTTAAAGGGACGCTTTTGAAATAAAGACCTATTGGTGGAATACTGCAAATTCTAATACAGATGATCCATGATTTACGTTTTTATCACTCTTAGCAAATGCTTAAAATAAGTGGATATTCTCTTAGGTTGATAGTGTAGATTCAGAAAATCTTAATCACATGAAACTAATAAATCTGTTTTCCTTTATCCTTAAAGATCCTATCTGTTTGAAAACGTGACCTTTTCCTTGCACACGCAACCTAACATAGTGAAATTTGATTTGTGCAACGTTAACAGCTAAGCAATACAAAAGGCAATTTTAAAGAGCTTCTACAAATCGCAGAGTCCATTTAAGTGAAACCAGAGACTAATAGTAAACAAGAAATCTGTGAGGGGAGTGTTTCAGGTGCAAAATACATCAGTTTAATCCCAGGAATGATTTTTTTTTTGCCATTTAAAGACAGAGGTCGTGGTGGCGGTCTCGACCGTCTCGTCATTCAAAAAAAATTGTATTGAACTATGCATTTCTCTTCTCTGCTTGTTTGATAGATTACTATTACTATTAGCTTCTGGCGTAACTATAATTTAGGGCACCAGAGAATGAGGTCTAGCTTGTTCACTTGTCTACCACAAAAATTTTCATTTTAAAACAACCTGATTATTTTACGTTTTCCACTGACTAATTATAGTTACCATATTTCCCATTCTTTAGTCACAAAAATTTAATTTTCACATCTAATTTAACAAAAGATCATACAACCTTCTAGAAATAGTAGACATCTTATATAAATTATAGCTTCCACAGTAGTTGTCACCTATTTTTTTAAGTAGATGACGCAAAAATGCATATCTCATCCTATTGCACGTTATCACGGTCACCTAAGACCACTAGCAAATGCTCTTAGACCCTTATACCTCCCTCCACTTGTAGAGTATCAACCACAGGTGGAACCTATTTGTTATTCCTTAAACAAAATCCTGCACTAGTCTCCCCCTAAATTGTCAGAACATCAGCAAGGATCTCTAACCAAAGAAAGCATAGAAATAACCCTGGGAATTCAAGGGTCATAGGGTGGCTACGTTCAACTTCGATCATTAATAAGTAGATTGAGACAAATAATGGCTACTTACAAATTTAGACATTTAATTCTTTAATCTATCTAATGGAATGCCCAGTTTTTTATATATGGTTATCTATTAAGTGTCCATTGTTAATATTCATAGGATAGGAATTTACCCTATTTAAAAAGTGCAAGGAGAGGGCAAATGCAGATGTGTTTTTTGGACCACTTTCTAAATCAAAAGAGAATGGCCAGATAATGAAATTTTATAGGTATTGTATGTTTCAACGTAGCTCAACCTCATTCATCTTGTAGTCCCCCAAATTACACAATGGGTCTTGCAAAGGAACAGTTGTCTCCAAAAGAAACTTTCCTTTTACTATGGGTGACCCCATAGAAAAAGAAGTTTCTTTTGGAGACGACTATACATTTCGCCAATGATCTAGCTAGCTAATCAATCCACATAAACAAGAATAATCTTCCAAAAATATGGGCAAAAAACTTAAAGGGATTCGCAACTGGAATATAAATATTCCCAATAGTTTATTGAGGAAAAATCTTGTATGCCCAACATGAGGCGAGGATATTAGTGGTTACGTACGTACTACTGGGCTCAGACCTTAGTGTTTAGGATTGTTTCCAGTTGCCTATCCCTTTAAAAATATAAAAAAGCTAAACAAAAATATTTCTTTGGTTTGATTTTTAATTTTAATACAACGAATTTAAAAATATTATAATCTCTTTTAAAATATTTGGCACATAAGACTAAATGTGGTGCACTTTAAATTACAAGTACCAATTTTTAAAGGGAGAATGAAAGGCCGAAACAACCTATTTTTAAGCGATTAAGAATGCTAAAATAATGAGAAAAACGATAATATAACTGACCAAAAATATTTGGTTATTTTATAATCAATATCCAAAGTTCCGCTGCTAAGCCTAGGCTGCCTAGCTCGGTGAACTAGGCTAGCATTGAGTTTTAATATTCACGGCTGTTCTTGTCGCCAATCACGAGCGAGTACGCGTACTCGCTCGTGATTGGCGACTAGATCAGACGGGAATATTAAAAAAATATACGGCTCGTGTTCGCCTAGTTCGCCGAGCTAGGCAGCCAAGGAACTTTGGAAATTGATTATAAAATAACGACATCTTTTTGGTGAGTTATATTATTGTTTTTCTCGTTATTTTAGCATTCTTAATAAATTAAAAATAGGTTGTTTTGGCCTTTCATTCTCCCATTAAATGCTTCTTAGATCATTATTTAATTGGTTAGTTTAACGGAACACTAACTTCGGCGATGGATCTAGTTTGTCATTTTTCAAAAGAAATCCACAACCCTAGATTGTGTCCCTTTAATAAAAAAAAAAAAAAAAATCACCGATTTTCATGACACTTAACTTTCTTTGGTTAAAAGCTATATTTGTCCATTAAAACCTTAATTTTTAGGAGTTCAAGATTTTGAGTTGGGAATGTTTCATTGTCGATTCAACATACGCAAATGCTAAAAATTTAAAAAGTCTAAAACTGCCAGACGTTAATATTCCGACTACTGATTGGTTGATAGGTCAACTGAATTTGCTTTAGATTTTTTTTTTTTGTATAATTGTGTCGATAACAATATCTTTATTGTATCAGAAGGAGAAATAGGAGAAGGGAGACACTAATCTTGGCAATTGTAACAAGTCTGTACAACCTCGTAAAAAAGGCTAGAGATATTGGTGCCAGGTTAGAATAATAATAATATTGGCTTGTTCTATGAAGGGATCAGCTCAAAAAGGGTTCCTTTAAACTGCAATGAAGAGTGGCTGGCTTTCATGCCACTACATAGGGCTCGGTGTTTGGATATAATTTTACAGTTTGATAAGGCAGTGCAAATAATATTTTAAGTCTTTTTTAAACAAACAGAGTTTGTTGAGGGGTCAAAAGGAAAGAAATCTCGCAATAGGCTTTTACTATAAGCACCTTGACAAAGTTTCAAGTTGGGAGATTATGATTCTTATTGTTCAGTCATTTGTTGTGACCACTATTTTTATTATTTACTAAAGCCGCTAATTTCCTTCAACCAACCAGCGGAATAATTCTGGCAAATAAATCTTTCTCCTAATTGGCTATTTCAGTCTCTTTATAGAGTATCGTTTAACTCTCTTCTGGTAAATATAAAAAAGTGCACTAATACAAAATAATTTAATAATTCACGCGAAGACTCTTGCTAATTAAAGATAATAATAATTTATCTAACTTATAATAGCCCCTTTACAATAGGCTTCATTTATGTAAAAAAGAAGGAAAATCCAAACTGACAAAGTGTTATTTTTTCTATTCCTTGTCGTTTAAACATGATTTGTCTTTTAGTAAAAAACCATGATCAAATATTAGGCAAGAAATCAATTTGAACTCTGATAGTATAAAAAAAATCTAAGGAGAGTACGATATCTTGTCTTTAAAGGGGGAGTGTGAAGGGGAAAATTTAAGGGATTCTACTATTAAAAATAAATCATTTTGGAAATCGTCTCTGAATTGTGCAGAAAAAAAGGTAAAAAATAAAAAGGCTTCCTAAATATCCACAACATGCTTGGCATGTTGTACGCACAACTGGATTTTATCAAGAGAAAAGTGGTCCGTATTTTTATTAGTCAGATGTGCTCCTTTTAATAGAATGCCAAAATCAGAAGTTCTCTTTTTTAGTACAATTCAGAGACACTTCCTGATTGTTTTACTACTACGTAAAACATTTTTAGAAACTGAATCAATAAAAAACCCACTTCACCCTCTCTCAGGCAAATTAAAGCTAGACGCTTGTAATCTTTTTACTAGTGGATTAGTACAGTTTAAACAATAAGTAATCAATAGAAAAATGCTGTCAGGCTGCACTCTCCCTTTAGTGTTTTATAAAAGTAACCTCGTTTCTCAAATAAAACCTATTCAAAAGTAAACAGTTTGGTTTTTAAATAATCTTGATATAAAAGGGCGAGTTGAAAAGGAATGAGGTTAAAGGCGAATTTTAAAATCGAGGCGTTATCGCCGAACGGCCAATCAGGATCTTGGTACAGAACTAATTAAAATGCCCAGTGACAAGTAAAGAAAACTGAAATACTTATATATTTTGACCTATGGTGTAAAATACAGGCCCCATTATCACTTAATATGATTGATATTTTTATACCGTTAAAAGGTAAAATCATTTTTACCTCGATATAATTTTTTCCTCTTGAATGGTAAAAATTAGTGATTATCTTTTCGCTAATTTTGCGATATTAATATTTCAGGGTGGTTTGATTAACAGTCGTTATTCCTAATGATATGTATAACATTTAACACGCGATTTTGATATCTGTTTGTAAGATTCACATTTAACGCTGATAGTTTTAAGTTTACACAAATTGATGGCGAAGCTTTAACTTAGAATATACCCAAAACTACATCAAGCCAAATTCCTTCAACGCATTTTCGACAGCTTCCTCCTTATACATTTTAACTCGTTAAAATTTAATTACTTATTCATTAAAGATACGATTAACTCACCTCTTGTAGTAAATCTTGAGCCGCGATAGCTTTTAAGACATTTTTCTTACTCGTTTCTTGAATCTCTCCTCCGATTAGCAATTCGTCCAAAATGAAATAAGCTTTTTCAAAATTGAAGATTATGTCTAATTCGCACACCTTCAAATTTAAACTCAATTAGACTTAAACTAAAAAGCCCATTTTCACTAATGCAGATCAGTGACAGCAGAAAGTTTTGCGGAACAGTTGATTTCGCAAAATCATCTATTTCCTCATGTGATTTGAAATGCGGTTCGGCATATTGAAGGACGAATTCACGCGGTTCAGCTGAGCATATTGCGAGGCTCAAATCATGAATTTCATTTCAAACGTCAATTACTCCTAATTTTTGAAAGCTGAAATTATTTTAGAATCTTTTTAA
This sequence comes from Odiellus spinosus, assembly GCA_963920705.1. Taxonomy (NCBI): domain Eukaryota; kingdom Metazoa; phylum Arthropoda; class Arachnida; order Opiliones; family Phalangiidae; genus Odiellus; species Odiellus spinosus. Next base: position 19,648,333 of record OY987225.1, read on the forward strand.
ATATGGTGATCAATTTGAACGCTGATGGTTTTACAATGTAGAAATATCAAATGGTAGATGAAAACCATTTCATTTGTATGATCTCAAGAAAGAGTACATTTAAAGCACAAGGTGAGTTGAACTTTAGCTCAAATTTAAATCTTTCAGCATCACAGAACTCATTTGGTAGTGAAAATTGGTCTGTACGAGTTCAGCTTCTGTATAGAGAACAAAATGTGAACTACAGTTCTGTCACTGATCCGAACTAGAGAAAAAGAGCCTTTAAAAATATATAGTGAAGAAAAAATATTCTTACGCTCCCGAAGTATTTATCCAAAAGTTCAACATAACGATGAATGATTTCGAGAGTTAGCAATTCATTATCGCATTGCTCGACTGCGCAGCAAAAATACAAACTAGCGTAGCTGCAACAAAATTGTTCCTTGTTAAAATCAAAAACTGATTATTTAGCCTTTTTCCGTACCGTTTATAGACTATTTTCAGATCTCTCCATTCAAGGAACGAACACATTTTAGGTTTACGGGATAAGATAGTAGTGACAAGCTCTCTTGTAACCTTTTTCTTTAATTTATCCGGGTACGCCATGAACCATTTTTGTAAACGAAGTTTGCCTTGGCGGCTGAATAATAACATAAACTGCATCTAAAAGAATTAATCCGATTATAGTTATTTTACCCTTCGCCTTCAGTAAAACAAGCCTGGCCTAAATGGGGTTACTGTACAAATAAACTAGATTTAGATTACGAGTTCATCCTGCCAAAAGAAGGGGAAATACATAGAGGGTTATTGAAGAATTTTTGGTTTAACACAATGAATAAAGGACTTCGCAGTGGTTTAAGCGAACCTTAATCGTGATGAATGTCTAGTCTAGTTCTTGCCATGCATACACCAACCATCAGGGTTTGAACAAGATTTCAAAATTTAATTTCCCTGATATTCCAGGTTTTCCAGAATATTTTTTTATAAAATTTCCTGGGTATATTTTTTCATTAAAGCGGTTGTTTGATTCAAACAATTTCAGGTTTTAAATGTTTGTACGAACCCTGCACCCATACCTTGCTCAGGGTATTTTAATTGTAACCAAAATTTACAAGAGGAAGTCAATAACAAGGGGGGTCTAGCCAAAACTGGCCTTAAAATGAACTTGCAGACATAATACCATATAAGAAGAAGCCCATGGAACTATAAGAAGTCTGGAACGTAAGCCCTACGGGGCTCTATGTAATATGTGTAACCCTCTTTTTAACCAACCCTTTGGCAAATGCTTACGAATGACGGGCATAGTACAAGGAATACGCGTGAATAGGTACCAACAGTAATATGCACATTAGAGATCAACATTTGGAGCACTGGTGTTCTACCATAGTTCCGTGGGCATTTGTAACAATGGTAACGCTCGCCCAACTCATCTCTGATTGGTCATCTTTTAAGCGGGGTGAGGGGATGACTTTTTGGCATTTTCATGGTGGCTACTGACAAAGTTAGGGAAGGGCTTACGTCCCAGACTTCTTATTGTTTCCATTCGCTTCTGATATAAGTGAGAAGCCTATTCATTGTTTTTCTCCTAGTAGGTGCTCTAGCCCATTGGTGAAAATTCTGATCATCCCCCTCTCTCTCTCTTCCCAGTTATCCAACTTTGTGGACACACTCAATTGACACAAATGGTAGCAGAGACTGATACTGAGTAAACATAATCCTCCCATTACCATACATATTAACCCTAACTCTATGTTTGAGGTTCAGTGAATACAGTTTGCTCTTTGACAATCAACAGAACTAAAAGTTATTTGATTTGATATATTATAGAAGCCCCTAAAACTGGGTATATTATAGATTCAATGGCTGATTATTGGCCTCAAAGACAATGATTCCATTAGCAACGTCACAATATTTCTATGATGTCAGAAGTATACTACCATTAAGCTAGCAACAGAAACTGGGCAGTCAGGGTTCCTTCTGTACATTGACTATGCCTGATATTTACAGTTTTTTCAGACTACTTCTGTTAAAATTTCCTTGTACATATTCCTAAATTAAAGGGGTCTTTAGAAATTAGATAATAAGATTGAGAATAAACTAGAGTGACAGCTTAGTGTTTAGGTCTTGAGTTTGCAACAGTTTCGAGTGTCATAATTCTTCATCATATAAATTTCCCAGATTTTTCTCAAATAACCATGATTTTCCATTACGCTGGCCAGAGTTTTTTTTTACTCAAAATACCCTGATATTTCAAGGTTTTTCCCATTTCCCATGTTTGTGGTTTATTAAAACCGTGGAGGAAGCATGGAGAGCAAACTCGACCCTTTTTTTGACAAGTGACTGTTGGACTTGCTGACTGTAGCAACCATGGTTATCAATGACAGCACCCTATTATAACTCTATTTCCATTGTGAAAAAGATAGATAAGACCAGTTTCCACCTTTTATGCAATAAAACATAGAGCGCCACCATGTATACATAGTTTTGGTTAATGGGGGTAAATGTCATTCCTCCAGTGTTGCCAGCCACTTGTGAACACAAACTGTAGCAGAGAGAAAGGCTAGCAATTCAATTTTGGAATTGAGCTGTTCTGAACTGCGCTCACAAGCTCCTGGCAACCCTGCAATGAAAGGAAAACTGGGAAAGAAGGTTAGAATTTTCTTTGTCCCATATGGCAGCTAGGGTCAATGCCATAGCTTGATTCCAAAACCACCTTTCATCTCGCAAAAGGCGGAGTTGGCTCTCCAAACTTCACCCATGCTAAAACTCTCAATAAGGAATCAAAACAACTTATTTATCTATTCAAATGAATATAGCCAAAAGCAAGTGTTTCAGATTTACTTTTCGTGGTGGCTGGTGGAGCAGTAACATAAAACTTTAAACTGACTAACTGAACAGGTGGCAGGTGCAACTCTAGACTAATAAATGGTTTATCTACTGTGGTCCGTTAACCTTGGTAACATGATACACTGGATTCGACTGGAAGTCTTGATCAGTTATCATTTTTTGCATCCATGGACCAATAACAAATGAAGGACAAAGTTTATTAACAATAACCATTGATGTGGTGATAAACTTTCTGGTTTTCACTGCTCCATGGTTGCAATATATTTTTTTAATGGACCTGCATCAGATTCGCCTATTTTGGATACTCTGAGCAATGGAGTATCAATCCTTCGTGCTCTTTACTTTAACTTACTCTTTTTGTTTGGTAGAAACTAAGCCTTTGTTGCCTTCATATAGTTTACTGAATATTAAGTGAAAATTATTACCATTTTACTTAAATATTATCCTTTATATTAATTCTTTGTTAATAATTACACGATTAACGCTTCTTCATACGCATTTAAATAACTTATATGGTTACGTATGGGCCCATCCAAAGTATTGGGAAACTCGGGCTTCGGGCACCAGGTACGTTTACAGTTATACTCGGTAACTCGGGATCAGGGACGGAAATAAGCACAAGTCACTGGTCATTGTCCGATAAATTTTCCAAATGTCCGATAACTTTTTATTTTTAAGAGGGGGTCACTGGACAAATGACCGATAAAAAAAAGTACATTTCAATACAAGAAATGTAGCATTGTCCGGTAATTTTGTTAAATGTCCGATAACTTTTGAATTTTTAAGGGGGGTTACTGGACATTTGTCCACTAAGAAAAATTCCTTATTTCCGTCCCTGCTCGGGATGTGAGCCTGTGACATAGGAACATAGACGGAAATAAGCGAGGGTCCAGGGACACTGGACATTGTCCGATAAATTCTTCAAATATCGCATAACTTTTCAGTTTTGAGAGGGATCACTGAACTTTTGTCCAATAATAAAAAGTACTAAGTGGCACAGGGAATTCTGGTCATGTCTGATAATATTTTAAAATGTCTTGGAGTTTGCGCCTATTCTGGCCCTATTCTATAGCCATTAGGAATAGAAACTGTAGATTCGACTTTACGAGTGACAAGGAGTGGATTTTGCTGTTTTCGACCGAAAACGGTAGAATTTTTCAACAAGGAACAGATTAACCAGTAGCAAAACCTCTGCAAGTAGGGGATTGAGAAAAATAATTTAACGTAACGTCGGAGGTATTTGTCAGCTCTAATTCATTAACAGTTCAATATACTGGTGAGTAAAGCACTTGCGTTTGCGTTCATAATAATCCAAACCGGTCATTTCGGGTATTTGTCCTGAACACAGAAAGATCACATTTTCAAATTTTCAATCGCCCGTCTTCACTCGTTCGAAATACGTCGACGGCATGATGAAATCAAGAGACAGGGAGGAAAGCCCGGTCGAGTTAATTGTCGCGTTTCGATTTTGAAATTAAGTTTAATTCAACGCAACACCAATGTCAAAAACCACCAGCATATTTTTCGGTAAGTTTTTATCAGAATTTAGAGTTAAGAGTTTTAGTACGAGATAGTCGATACCCTTCAATCCGACCTTGTTTTTTTCTAATTATGCGGGATTTATGCCTGACTATTTAAATAATTAGCCAAAATGGCTAGACTTATGGGAAAAAGGTTTTATGGATATTTTGTTAGTGTAGAGCACGAGACCTACTAGTCGATGTGACAAAAGCAATAACAAGTTGAATATTTTATGGGAGTAGTAAATGAGTATGAAGATTAGCTTGAATCGGGAATTGCCTACCATTGGATAAAAGTGCCTGCTTATTTTTAGTTAGTGGGGGTCGATACTTCAGTTCTTTGTGCCATTTTAAATTATTGTAGGGTTGATACTAAGTTTTGTATCATTTCTGATTCAATCCGTGCCAGTAAAGTTTGAGTCATAGTCCTATACAAAATAACCTAGGAATATAATACTCGTGCCTCCTCCTAGAAATAACAACGTATATAGATAGGAAACTTCTTATTCATTGGTTAAGCTTAAAGTATTTCCTACGAAAGCGGTATTTCCGGTTCATTGCATAGAATTGTAAATGAAACATTTTGAAGAGAGACACTGAAATCATTTATAGATAACGTCGCGAGTCCAGCAGACGATTTAGACCCAGAGTCCAGACAAAACCGTCACAGGGGATCCTTAGTAGTTGCCGCTCATTTACGTCGGGTCAATATCTGTTGTAGGTAGCCACCAATCGCGTCGTATTTTAGTTTTAACTTTCGTAAACCTAATTGCAAAAGTAAATTGCGGTAATTGTCAGGCGTAGGATAACGTAACATGCGTTAAAACTTTAATTTGTTCTTCGTACAAGATACAATCTATATTTATGGTACAAAGTCGGCTCCGTCGTAACGGAATGGTTTATTCCGAGGTTCGCGTTTTCAATAATGATAATGATTCGTTCTTCGAGTATAAAAGGTAATTTTAAGTATTTGCTAATCTAATCTTATAAATAATCCCAAAAACATTTGCCGAGTGCGGCGTGACGGAAAGACTTTGTTTTCACCAAGGCTTAATTCAGATGACAAATTTTATCTAGGTCAATAGGTCAAATCGTCCGCGGGCATAACGAGTATGATATTGATACGGAGTTCGAAACACTGTTCCCTTTTTAACGTATATTAGCTTGTAGGAGTCGGACAAGGCTTAACCCTCCCTATGTAAGTTAATAGATCTCTAGTTTTATCAGGTTTTATATAGGTCTATTATCAGCGTATATATAACAAGCCTGATACGTATTTAATCGAGTGAAAAGGGCAAATACGATAACTAAATTGTAATTATTCTTATATTAAAAAGTTAACAGTGATTTTAATGAGATCAAAAAGTGGGGAAATTCGACCATTTTCCGAACTTGGCTGTTATGATTTTGCTCCCACCCTGGAGGTGCCCATAGCCGTCGTCCGTTATTTGTCCCTTGTCCGTTTTACTGAACGGACCTAACATGGGAAATGTATCTATAGCCAATTATGTATGTGATTATCACGCGGACACTAATCTCAAAAGCTACGTTCACACTTGACACTTTCGAACCGTTTTCAAACCGTTTCGAATTTTCAAATCGACTTTCCAAGATATGAATTTTGTTTCTTGATCAACGATATACACGGATGACCCCAAAATTTTATTATTTGACCTTTCAAATCGGTTTGAAACGGTTTCAAAGTCTATAGTGTGAATTTTTATATAATATGTACAGGGTGTTTCGAAAATGGAGGTAGGATCGAGCTCTAAAGGGGTTCTTTGGGCCATTCTAAGACGAAAATGTTCTATGACATTTTGTCCTACGGGGCGCCCTTTAAGAGTTACGAAATGAATCATGTGCGGATGACGCGTATACTAATCAATTTTTATCAAGCGCGTGCTTTTAAACGTATTTTTTAATTGAGTAATGTACGTTAAGGGGTCATCCGCACATGATTCATTTCGTAACTCTTTAACGGCACCTCGTACGACAAAACGTCATAGAACATTTTCGTCTTAAAATGGCCCATAGAACCCATTAGAGCTCGATCCTATCTCCATTTTCGAAACACCCTGTACATATTATATATATAAAAATTCCAAAAATTTGAAACTTTTGTTTTTGATTAGCAGTTAGATACGAAACAAATACCAAGATCCAAATATATACTAGGTGAAAGATGTGACCTCGGGGTCTTGAATAAAGTGAAAATAAATATTTAAAAGTTGAATCACATGACGTCACACGTAACCGTATAGGACCCCCCGCGAAATTTAAAAAAAATTAAAAACCAAAAAACTAATAGAGTAAGACCATTTTCGAGATGACCATCGGATTCCTCGCCTTTTACTCTATAAACATGAGTAAATTCCAAAGAAACAACCGAAGCGCCAGTAAGATATTGGTATTTTCCCAAGAGCATAATTTTTTTTCGCTGACGTTCTAAAAATCTTGGGGGTTTACTCTAAAATTCGCCAAAAATTCAATTTTCATTTTCATCTGAAAATCTGGGAATCATAGTTTTATAAGGATAGAATCAAGTGTACCAAATTTCATTAGCATCTGCCGACCCATGGTTGCATGCCTAGGTGAAACCATATGGAATGACCCAAGTGCCTTTGAGTGTATTTTGGGGCCTCTGCGGAATTTACACCTATAAGGCTATAGCCTACCCCTGGCGCCGCTACTATGTTAAAATGCAAATGGCCGTAACCTTTCTCAGCGAGATACTAGCTATAGCAGGATTGCCACAATTCAGGGAAAACATTGAAAAGTCAGGGAATTTAAAGATTGTACCATTAGAGTGTAGACATTCCGTATATTATTTGAAGATCATAAAATATTGTTTCGCCACTCATAAAAGTTGTTTCGCCACTCGAGAAAAATCGAGACAAATTCCGAAAATGAGCCCTATATTAAAATGCAAAAAACCTTAACTTTTCTTTGCAACCACCTAGGCATAAGCCGATTGCACCATTAGAAAGTAGACATTCTCTATATTATTTGAAGATCATAAAATATTGTTTCGCCACTCGAGAAAAATCGAGACAAATTCCGAAAATGAGCCTATATTAAAATGCAAAAACCCTTAACTTTTCTTTGCAACCACCTATGCATAAACCGATTGCACCATTAGAAAGTAGACATTCTCTATATTATTTGAAGATCATAAAATATTGTTTCGCTACTCATAAAAGTTGTTTCGCCACTCGAGAAAAATCGAGACAAATTCCGAAAATGAGCCCTATATTAAAATGCAAAAAGCCTTAACTTTTCTTTGCAACCACCTAGGCATAAACCGATTGCACCATTAGAAAGTAGACATTCCGTATATCATTTGAAGATCATAAAATATTGTTTCGCCACTCATAAAAGTTGTTTCGCCACTCGATAAAAATCGAGCAAAGTCCAAAAATGAGCCCTATATAAAGTCAGGGAATTTTATGATATTTTAATAAGTCAGGTAAAAATTAGGGAATTTAAAAATCTTTCAAGAAGCCAGGAAGTTACAACCATTATCTGCAGAAAGATTTGAAGCTGACCGTGTCAGTGCAAAAGGTTTGGCGAACGCAATTATATAAATAATTATGGTTAAAAATTGGGTAGTATTAGCTAAAACGGTCATGGAAAATCGTTGGAAAAGTCAGGGAATTTGAATCCGAAAAAACTGTGGCAACCCTGCATAGCTAAGCATAAACCAAGCATAAACCGAGTGCACCATTAGCAGCCTGGGATAAGTCAGTTCAAAAGAAACAATATATATTTTACTGCAATTCTGTGATTAGACCGTCCCTGTTTATTAAATTTATTTCACAAAATTTGCGCAAAACGGCTCATTTTTAGTTACTTTTTCTTTTACTTTTTTCCAAGTATTTGGTTACTAAACTTATCACCCTGTGATTGTCAAAGATGGAGTGGCAATTTATATAAATATACCAAAACACAGTGATTAAATTAAATCTTTCGGATAGCAGTTTCAATTTGAACTGTAAAACGTGTTTTATTGGCGAATTCTTAGTTTACGTGTCTCCCTCTATTAAAATTCTCAATTGTTAAGAAAAATTAAATGAATAACTCCAAAGTTATTTTAAACTTAGTTTGTATTTATGTTGATTAATTATTTAAATAACTAAATTTTGTATATTTTCGTTTAATACGAAAATCAATATTTCTCGTCTGCCCTGTTTATAGATTATTAATTGCCGATTGCTCGCGAGCTTATAATTAAATATTTAATCCCTTTTCTAAGTTAATTTGAACAAAACGCCGACAGCTAAATTATTGTTTATTGAAATATCATAGTTTCGACTCGGTAGACGGCGGCTGGAAATTATAAATCAATATTTTGCGAATACAACTCATATACAGGATTGCCACAGACCTGGAAAAATCAGGGAATTTCAAAATAGGTCTAAAAAGTCGGAATTTAGAAATTATCCAAAGCTCAGGGAAAAGTCAATGAACCGTAACTCTTTCGAGGATTTGTTCTTCAAGAGTTTCACGTGGTTATCCTTTGGTATTTACCCGAAACAAAATTTGGACCAGTTTTAACAATTGTAAGAAATGGTGATTTTGGGGATTATCTGTAAAGGAAAGATGTAATTGAAGTTTTTTAGGTCAATTTGGTTTTTTGAAAGGGCGAAATACTTATTTTAACGATTTAAAATGTATACAGGGTTCATACGAAGCTAGATATCTTATAGGGAATTTTAACTTTAAGAAATATCAAGTAAATTCTTAAAAATTTTACATAAATCAAAGAAATAAGATTTTATGAAAGAACAAGTACTTAATCAATAACTTCAATGACACTAAAGCTGCGGTCATACTAGGTCTTGGAATCGATTTAAATCGTTTCTAAACGTTTCACTAGATTCGTGTGAACAGGAAACCGTCGATTCTCGAATCGATTTGATTCGAGTTCTTGAAACTGATTTGCGAAGTAGTTTCATACCGATTCGGTTTCACCAACCGATAGATGAAGCAACAATAAATCGATTTATAAAGATAATGTGTGAACGCATGACCCATAAAACGATTCCTAGCGATTTGAATATCAGTTTGACCGTTTCAAATCGATTAGGAAATGCTAGTGTGTCCTTAGCTAAAGTAGGTACAACCTTAATCAAAATATTCATAAGCTACGGTCACACTAACATTTCTTAATCGATTTGAAACGGTAAAATCAAACCGATATTCATATCGGCAGGAATCGTTTTAAGCGTCTTGTGTTCACACTTTATCTTTATAAATCGATTTATAGTAGCTGCATCTATCGGTTGTTGAATCCAAATCGGTATGAAACTGGTTCTCGAAGCGGTTTCGAGAAATCGAATCAAATCGATTCGAGAAAAGACGGTTTTCCGTTCACACGACTCCAGTAAAACGTTTTGAAACGTTTTAAATCGATTGCAAGGCCTAGTATGAACGTAGCTATAGTTTCCATTACGGTTTTTCAAAACCTGTATTTATGAAGGAATTTGGGAAAGTTCATTATTAAAAACCTGGAAAAATCAGGGAAATTGGTTTTTCCAAATGTTGTATGAACCCTATTAAATGGAGTTTAACGTTATGGCCCAATTAATAAGGCGGATGGTATCAATTGTCATTCCTGCTACTACGTCTAGCAAATGCTCACTAAAACTGGCTCGAGTTACATTAGGAAACAAGATAGCTGACGACATTTCATTTTGGTTTACTTCATTTAATCTGATTCTTCGTTCCATAATTGGCTTACCTTTTTTAAATCTGAAATTCGTTATTTTTTTATTTGAAACAGGTTGCCTGATTATGTCCAAACGTCGGTTCCTTAAAGCTACAGCTAATCCGGATAATATGCCTGATTAATCTACAGTTTTACTTTGATTCAATAATCATCATTTCTCTAAATCATGGTTAATTGGAGTTGATCTTACACGCCCGTGCAACGAGAACTTCCAGATCTTCGCGCGTAAGCTAAAGTTTTAGACCTAAAAAGTCAATTTGTTTTCTCTATTGCGGCCTGAGATATCGGTGATAAAACCGTTATTTATTTTACCTGGTTCTAAATCGGATAATCGAATTTTTTAATCTCTATAACCACGAGAAACCGATACCCGTTAAGCGGTTATCCGAAGGAAGTTATTTACATTTATTCAGTTTGAACAAATAATTTGGATATAAAAATCAGTTAAAAAGCTACTATTGTTGGGTAAACTGTCTTTATCAGTTAACTTATTTGCGCATTATCTGGATACATTTGGGAGCACTATAGTTTTCTTGGTGACTCTCTTCAGCTTAAATTTAACGTCGGCAGCGACGAAATATGTCCTACTTTTGGGGCTCATAGACCTAGATTTTAACTTGACTATATATTAACGTAAATTAAATTCAAAATAAATTGGGATTAGTGATAAAGTACTAGTAGAGTCACCTTTTTCTGTTTTAGTTTTAAGTAGGGCTTCCCTAGTGTTGGGTAAAATACTGCACTTTTGGTATTTAAAATAAAAATACTAAATACTCCTACGATAAAGTATTTAAAACAAAATACTAAATACTCCGACGATAAAGTATTTAAAATAAAATACTTAAATAAAGTATTTTAAAATACTAAATACTTAAAATACTGTAATTTTAAGGTCTAGCGAAAGGCGTGGTCCCAGACCGACTTTTCATCCTCGTAGCACTGGAATTCTTATTGCTACTTCAATGCCATTATGGTCAGTCCTCCTAAATCTGAACGTTTCTATTTCTGAACACTTTCATTTAAAAATGTATATCTTAGTTTTGGTTGGGTCTGTTTAAAGATGGAAGAGCTCATTTTGTAGATTAAGAATGGGGCTATTCGCGGAACACAACTTCAACACTGTAGAAAAAGACCCGAAGAAGATACGACACTAATTAGCCAACCGCGATAATTAGCCTAATTAATTAGACCGTTTTCAAGGGAATGTTTCCCTATACGGCCCAGGAAATAAGGTTTTACGAAATTTCGGAAAAAATCGTGGGCCTACGCGCTCGATTTGGTCGTAAAATTTGAGTTTCTCGCTACAAAATAAACTTCTCAAATTTTAAAATATATCCAAGAATTTCAAATTCAGAACTGTGCAAATCAAACTTGGGAACACGCACTAATATATTTGAGAAACTGCAAAATTTGCTAAAGGAACCATATCGAAACGAGAAATGAGTGTCACCCTAGGCTGAATTTACCTAGGGAGAGGCGGAATTAGCGCGCTCGAGCCAGAAGTTATCGACGATTTCCTTTGAAATAAGGATTCCTTTGTGGTTTCTATGCACAAGCAATGCCTAATTTTTAAATCGCCGATAACTTCGCAAATACTGGCTCGAGTGCGCTAATTCCGCCTCTCCCTTGGTAAATTCAGCCAAGAAATCCATTGGTGACACTCATTTCTGGATTCGAGGTGCGCAAGTGGTTCCTTTTGCAAATCTGGGATTTTTTATATAGGCTATAAGATAGTCAGATTTAGAAGCGGGGGTTGTTCAGAATTCGAATCGTTCGTTCAGAAGTAGAAGCCGCTATTGCCGTTTTAAAACCGCATCCGCGTCAAAAGTACTCTTCATGGAATGATGAAAACTAGCGCAAACTTAATATTAGATTCTTAATTTCGTCGCTAACAATTCCAGAGCAATCGAGATCTCGGATTTCTTAAAAAGCGTTCAGAGATAGGAGACCCTACCCTACCGGCGATAAGCGGTATTTTTCAAGCGTGTTTCTTCCGCTTGCATCTTGATGATGTTTTTTCCGGACAATTTAGTTGTACGGAGATTTTTTGATAGATAAAGTATTTCGCTAATAATATTCAGTATCTTGTTTAAAATACAAGAAAAAATGTATTTAAAATAAAATACTAAATACTTTTATTTAAAAGTATTTAAAATAAAATACAAAATACTTAAAAAGTATTTAAAATAGTATTTAAAATAAAAGTATTTAAAATACTACCCAACACTGGGCTTCCCTCTAATTATTTAATGAATGGCAGTCTCGAGGATATTTTTAAAGGTTCAATGTATGTTCATTCTCGCCCTTTCTCGTCAAGATTTACAACCGTCGCTGGATTCTAACCTGGTGTTTTTTGCCGAATTGGTTAATTCCTTTTTGGTTATGTGTAGACCTGTTTAACTCTGGTTTGGGGGTTCGTTCACTAATGGCGGCCGCAGAGTCCGCCGTTTTTGGACGAAGCGCGGTGGAGGCTAGCGCTTTGTTAGGGTCAAACTTTAATGTATTTTTGTGTCAAGGTGACTGCTGCGGGGGATCCAAGAGAAGGGCGCAACGCTTGAGTTCAATCGATTGCGTGGGAGATCGTAAACGAGACTGCCGTAATTAGCCCCGCTCATTATAGGATACCGAGCGCAATGGTTTCGTGACCAAACTAGGGTCGCGACGCGTTGGTCTCGAATGACTTGAGCGAGCGGTATCATTTTATTTTCCAAGTGCTTAATTCTAGTTCTTCGTGGGACTTAAAAATAACCCCCAAATTGGTCGGGTTTTTTTACTTCCGAGGTCGAGTAGCGTCCCTAACGTGGACGTTGTTCGTAGCGATAATTCTAATAACCACTGTCAAATTTGATGTTATGTTAAGGGAACTCGGAAGGTTTTTTTGGCTTCAATAATTAAGTTTACTAACTACACCCTAGAGTTAAGCTTACCAGGCGGCACTACCCAGTTCGCGGTTAGCCCCCTTCGCCTGCATACGTTAGGGTTAATTTGTAAGGTTTACTAACCCCTTGACCTCGTAGTCATAAAATTATGACGGCGGGATCGAGTATTCATCCAAAAAAATTTACTTTTAAACGCGTATAGATTCGCGCTTAAAACAAATCGCGTTTCAAGATATGAAGGAAATGGATGTTTTAAGATATTTCTTTGTTTAAAAGGTTGGTATAACATTATTTTAAAAATTAACCATCAATTTCTCATTCCATTTTCGTTTATTTTCAGGTTTTATCGTGTAGATTTTTCAATCTAATCAAGCTTTTATTATAGTTTTAAGTTTTGTCTGCCGCTATTTTTTCGATTTTCATCTTTTTGGCCGGATTAGGGAGTCGTACAAGATTATCTTCAGTCCAAATTAATTAAAAATTTCAATATTAATTTCTCATGAAGAAGGTTAAGAAAATTTTTGGGATTTCGGCCAAACTGTAGGGACTTTTGGCAAGAAGTGTCCTATACCCCTCGAAATAAGATAAAACAGGATCAATACATAACACAGAGCCTCTATATACAGACCCACAGCTCACACGTAAAGTAAAAAAATCACAGCTTACTAATTAAGCTAAAAAGTGGCGTTGTGACACTGACCAAAGAATTAACAACATATACCGTAAAATAAACAACTTTAAGAGGCTCAAAAATGGGAATTAAAAAATAAGTAATTTAAAAAAAAATGTTTTACGCTTGAAATTTCACATTAGTGATTTAAATGATTAAATTGGTCAGGGAAAAACAAGGTAGAAGGTCAGGGAAAAACGAGGTAGAAGGTCAGGGAAAAACGAGGTAGAAGGTCAGGGAAAAACGAGGTAGAAGGTCAGGGAAAAACGAGGTAGAAGGTCAGGGAAAAACGAGGTAGAAGGTCAGGGAAAAACGAGGTGTAGGTCAGAGAAAAACGAGGTAGAAGGTCAGGGAAAAACGAGGTGGAAGGTCAGGAAAAAACGGGGTAGAAGTCAGGAAAAAACGAGGTAGAAGGTCAGGGAAAAACGAGGTAGAAGGTCAGGGGAAAACGAGGTAGAAGGTCAGGGAAAAACGAGGTAGAAGGTCAGGGAAAAACGAGGTGGAAGGTCAGGAAAAAACGGGGTAGAAGTCAGGAAAAAACGAGGTAGAAGGTCAGGGAAAAACGAGGTAGAAGGTCAGGGGAAAACGAGGTAGAAGGTCAGGGAAAAACGAGGTAGAAGGTCAGGGAAAAACGAGGTAGAAGGTCAGGGAAAAACGAGGTAGAAGGTCAGGGAAAAACGAGGTAGAAGGTCAGGGAAAAACGAGGTAGAAGGTCAGGGAAAAACGAGGTAGAACAGGGTTCGTACACGACCTGGAAAAGTCAGGGAATTTGGAAATTGGCCCAAAAAGTCTGGGAAAAGTCAGGGAATGGAAAGTGGCACCAAAGGTGAGGGAAAAGTCAGGGAATTTGAAAATAGCCCAAATGGTCAGAGAAAATAAATATTTTGGTATGTGTCAAGGAACTGTTTATGATTGGTTTACCAATCAGTTGTAACGTAATTATTATAAACTGAGAATATTTGCCTACAGATTCAAATTTTTTCTCATATTCTGAGTAAACTATCAGCTGACCCAGATGTCAAATAAAATGTGGGAATTGCCAGCAGCTCGCTCGTAAGAATATATTCATGAAAAAAGTATTAAAATTGGTCAGGGAAATTATTTAGAAATGGTCAGGGAAAACCTGGAAAAGTCAGGGAAATTAACTTCCAAAATTTTGTACGAACCCTGTAGAAGGTCAGGGAAAACGAGGTTGAAGGTCAGGGAAAAACGAGGTTGAAGGTCAGGGAAAAACGAGGTTGAAGGTCAGGGAACAACGAGGTAGAATGTCAGATAAAATTGAAAAGGTTGTGGAATTTTCCATTTTGTAATAAAAAATCTACGAAAACCTTGATTAGGGTTTATTAGCACTTTTGTATTGGGAACCTAATTCCAACAATTTGTGATAAAAACGAGGATTGCCAAAAAATCAAATAATTTCATTTTCACCTAAGACTTTGGTAACTGGGTCAATCCATGTGAATTCGACTTGAGGAAAAAGGGCCTAATTTTAAATTTCAACCATTATTTTCCTATGGATATATAAGCGTAAGCAACTGTTATTTACCAAGTTTCAGAGGTCCCAGAAAAAATTATTTCTCAAGTTATAATTTTTTAAAAAAATTTCATAAATTTGGATTTTAAATTTTCATATTGGGTTTTCTCTAATATCTTTAGAATTAATAGCCTTAAATTAATAAAAATTCATATTATGGAGGAAAAAGAGGTGCTGAATACGAATTTGACGACGAAAACACTGGGAAAAAAATTACAACGGGATAATTTCAATTTTTGGGGGTCTCAAAGGGGCCAAATTTGAGACTTGAGCGTCACCTTCAAAAATTCTGAATATTTAATATTTTGGGCCCAACAGGCTATCTACTTTGAATTATAAACGGGATCAATGAAAAACAACTTTAAAGCGCAAAATTTTTTGAAACAGGGAAGCAAAACCCGGGGTAAGGAGACACGCGCTGCTCGACCCAATGACCTTCATTGGCATACCCTTCAGTGGCTTTTAAAAAGTAGACGGGGCGGACGAGAGACAAATACAGGTTTACAGGTTTATTTGGTGCCGCACTAAGTGCACCCCTTTATATCGGGGCGGCTAAGATATATAATGTATTTTCTATGGGCGCCTGTAGAAGTGTTTCAACTTTCGTACATTCCTGTCCAAGGCAAAGCTCGCATTCAGGAGCAAACGAAAATAAATGTATTTTCTAATGCCTGTAGTGTTTCAACATCTGATATTTCCTTCTCGGTCTTCCCAGCTTAGCGGAATTTCGCTCTGCCATATTTACGTAAAAGTTTTTATTATGTTACTTAAACAGCTACACTATTTACCACAAAAATTCATTTTCATTCTTGTTTTCTTTTGAAAAACCGCTTTTATAAAGTAGAGCGATTTATAATACGGAAAGCTCTCAGTTAAGCCGCCTTCATACTAGGCTTTGGAATCGATTTAAATCGTTTCAAAACGTTTCGCTAGAGTCGTGTGAACGGGAAACCGTCTTTTCTCGAATCGATTTGATTCGATTTCTCGAAAACGCTTCGGGAAGCAGTTTCATTCCGATTCGGTTTCAACAACCGAGAGATAAAGCTACGATAAATCGATTTATAAAGATAATGCGTGAACACGTGACGCTTAAAACGATTCCTGTGATTTGAATATCGGTTTGATTTTTACCGTTTCAAACCGATTTGTGACCGTAGCTTTGGTTACGTGAGGGAGGGTTGAAGTTGCCTTACGATAAATCTCTCTCCGAACTCTCCTGTAAGCTTATTCTTTTCGAAGGTGTTTTAATTGTTAAATCTCTTTATTTGAATTCGCACTCTCCGTAATTTTAGGAAACAAAAAAATGAAAACAATGGGATGATTTGCAAGCTTCAAAATTTTCTCGACTTTTTAGTAATATTTTAAAAATTACTAGAAGCAAGCGACTGAAAGTCGATGACAACTTGACAAGAAAAAAAAAGAAAGCAGGTTCTAATAATGGGAGCGGAATTTTCACAATTTAATTGGATTTTGAGTTAAATAAAAACGTTAATTAGGTACCTTTCTAAACTGAAAGTTAAATGCAACGTGTTATTTGTTTACACCTGTCAAATTTTCAAGCTTGAGTGTCGCCTAGGC
Source organism: Odiellus spinosus (assembly GCA_963920705.1). Taxonomy (NCBI): domain Eukaryota; kingdom Metazoa; phylum Arthropoda; class Arachnida; order Opiliones; family Phalangiidae; genus Odiellus; species Odiellus spinosus. The sequence goes on from OY987225.1 coordinate 19,665,068, forward strand.
AACACAGCAACGAACGAGAGGATTATGTCTGTTCATTGAGTCGAACTCAATAACGAAAATCAATTACTGATATCTCGTGTACACGGACCTTAATTTCTTTTACTATTGGATGATGGAGCTCGCGATATTTCGATTCAAGTTCCATTAATTGTATTTAAAAATGTGTTTAACGGTGGTTTTCCTTCGATTTATCTGTATTGTTAGATTAATATACCTTTGCCTTTAGATGGCGCATCATGATTATTCTCTACTTCCAATAAATTGTATTAGCAGCAGCATGGACCAAGTATACTGTAGATGGAACCACGGTGAAGGGTCCAAAATTTTCAGCACTTCGATCTGAGGCGCTCTATAGTTTGTCCTACACTAAACTATTTCTTTCCGAAAAATCTACATACTGCCATCTCTTTCGACACCAAACTACTAACTTATAGCCGGGAATTTTATTTCTTATGGCTGCTACGATTTCGGCGTGGTTCCCTCTACAGTATAATTTGTCCATGACACCAGTTTCCCGAAATTCATACGAAGTTTAATTTTTATAGATGTAGATAACGCCGTAAAATAATTGGTAGGATAAGGTTAAAATGATAACGCGATATCGATAATTTCTAGAAAGGCTATTAACTACACCCCTCCCACGGAGTGGAATGAGGGAAGAGATACTTCGAGGGACATTTTTTGGTACTTTTGGTACCACCCGTAATTTAAAATTGAATGTAAAAAGCGTTTTATTTTAAGATTTACCTAACGTGGTAGATTTTCCCCCGTTAAAAAGAGAGGGATCGAAAGAAGGGAGGACGCGATTCTCTTCGCATAGTGGCAATGCGGGATGACCCCTTTTCGGTTCGCCCACCCTTTCGCTCTCCTACCGCTACTCTTCGGGCGAAGACTTCCACCCCACCTTCTCCTTCTCTCCCTTCCCGCCGGAGCTAGAACGGCGAGGAAGAGGAATGGTCGAGAATTCAGCAGCCAAGCCAGCATCCAAAACGCGACGGAGAAAGAGCGAGAAGCTCGGGCAAAATCTATCCCAGCCTTACGAAAGTGAATGAGAGAGAGAAGAGAGAGACGGAAAGAGCGAAAATTGTTAGCCCAGAAAAATTTAGGCTTAGTTTTAAAACGCGAATCAAAAAGAGGGTTAGAATAATCGTAGTTCACGGATTTGGATATTAATACAAGCCCAGTTTTCGTTGTTTATATAACGGTGATCGTGCTAAGAAATGGAATACATTCCCGCGGAGAAAAGAAAAACCTAAAAATCCCGAATTTTCCCGAGAGAAGACGGCGGAGGAGAGAATACATCGTTGGAACCCTTTGTCGATTTTTGGATTTTTACCTCCTGAGTGTGTCACGAAAAGGCTAAAAACGTAACGACGATAAAATCATTTGAGATTTTTTTGTTGATTCCTACGCTATTATAATTAACGAGTTCGTACCACGCTCGACCCAGCCCCGATTTTTAATTAATTTCAGATAAGTTAACGACTACCGATTTCTTCCTCGGTCTTCCAATAACGAATAGATATTATTAATTATTCGATTATAATTAACCGGGAAAAATTTGACCGCTTTTTAAAACCGAGATAAAATATTCCTCTCGAAATTTTTGGGGAAAAATAACCGCGGAGTCGAGCTAAAGAAATATAAGGAGTGTGAGAGAGAAGAGGGGCAGAAAAAAAAATTATATTAAAAGAAGGCCGAATGGGTACTGAGACTGGAAATTCTCCGTTCGCGAGTTGAGCATGCGTCTACGGGAGTCGACGCCGCAGCATCGGGAGAGGGCCTAGAGGATAAGGGATAGAAGATGGCTGCCGACTATCCCTCCTAAATTTTCTTAGAAAGCGATATTTCGGTTATTTCGATTTTCAAACCGTATCCCTTTCGTAACCCTTCCGGAAAAATCAAACCGAACGAGACGGATTAACGGAAATTACGACGGAACGGAGGCGGGATTAATTAATTAAATCCCGAGCCTAGTTCAATAAGGAAATGGATGAGTTCAAGTCGTCGAAATTATAACTAAACCCCCTCTATATATCGACGAGTCGCGAGATAGGCGACCGGCATCGTTATATTTTTTTCCTCTCTACTAAAATCGGATTCGAGAGCCAATCAAACTTGGAAATTTTGTGACTGTAAAACGTGAGTTTTGTAATTTATTTAAACATTTTTTCCCCAGGGAATTATTTTGAAAATAACAATTGCGGGCGAGCCGTAGAGTGGAAGGGAAGGCTTAACTAAGAGCTGTGTGACCCGTTTTTCGATCGCGCGTGTGAACTGAGAAGATTTTGTTTACTGGTAAATACCGTATGAGGACCAGGCTGAAAAAAGCGGCCAGCCATAGAGGAGGAGACCTAACCTGGCTAACGGCCGGATTTGATCAAGCATGAGGCCGTTGTACGCGAGGCCTCGGTCCGTCGGTGAGTTACTCATCCGGCGCAAGAAGAACCTTGAAGACGAAGAATTATTCCTGCTGAAAGAAGAATTAGATTTTCTCCTATATTCGCGACGACTTTCGAACTCGTTGCCGTTGTTATTTCCATTGAGCGCTCATGTCATCCCGCTAGCGAGGAGACCCATCGTTTCTTCTAGATCGTCGCCACACGTCGTTTTAGAGTCTCCGGCGGGGCCCGCGTTACTCGTCTCGGACGAAGGACCTCCTTTTCGGGCACCCCCAGCTCGTGGAAGACCCCGACGACCGCGGACGCAAAATACCAAACTCCAACGACATCGGTTGCCAGTACTAATCGCCGCGGAGGGTCTACTTTTCAAATTACGCGGTAAGTATTTAGGTCTACCAGCTGCCGTATCGATCCCTCCGTTGTTAGGCTTACGAATGGTCAATGCCATTGTAAAGGCTTAGTTTATTAACCGCTATTAGCGTAATCTATTCTCTTGACGAAAGGGTCACATTCAGTTCGAGTTAGTGCGTATAGTGCTATGTCTACTCTCTTTTGTTCCTGACAATTGTATAATAAGGTTCATATATACTTTGATCCTGTAGGGGAGCCCGAATCAGTTAAATCGTATAGTTTGTTATTTGCTAAGTGGTCACGTGATAAGTTGCCAGATGGTCCATAATTATGTCACAAAACAATAATTCGAACACGGAATTTCGTTTTTTGTGATGTGCAATATTGTACGCTAATTGTAATAATTTTGCTAGGCTGTACCGTAATTTCAATAATTTTGTTAGGATGTGCCATAATTTTCTAATTTGTATTATCCACCTTCCCCCCCCCCCCCCTCAAAACGTCACGAAAGTCACCTTTTCCCCATTGGTTGGGAGGTATGGCGCCCCCCCCCTATAGACAATATCCGGCAAAAAGTCTATGGTCCCTTCCCCACCTTTTGGTTCTTGAATATAGACTCGTCTTAGTCATCTCCGACGAATCGGCGAGCTCTGATATGGTTTTAGCTCGAAATTCCCGCCAAAACCCTATACCCGCCCTTCAGGGGAGGTGCAATAATTCTGCCAACAATTCTATAAATTTGGAGCTAGAAATGATGGTATTCTAGCTGCTACAATACCATCATTTTCATTTTAAGATCTGACATCGCTGAGTAATATAATAAACCTTCCTTCGGGAGAAAGCGTCCAACCAGGCCTTTTTAGCGATCCTCGCGCAATTATACCCCGTAATTAGGATCTAGAAAAATAGATCAGTGGTCGCGTAGAAATATATTCTAAAGCTGTTGATAAATTTGATAAAATAAGGCCGGTTTATTCTCGAAACTTTGATCATCAGAACAAAGGAAGTAAGTTTAAGCTTTTTAAGTTTTTGTAGTGAAAATCTTCACTCTGTGCTCGGCCACTACACGTATTTTTATTTAATTATCATGTCCGCACGGGTTAGGCCTCGTTTAGTTGAAAAATTTTACAACGACCATGTCGAAAGACTATACCTTTATTGAATAGTACAAGTGAAGTATCTCTTTTTTTAGCATTGCGCCTATGGTTTTGCCCAATTGATCGGCAATGGCTTAGGTAGGGGCAGGTTATGTTCTTCGACCAAAATCGGCCCCGTCCTATACTGGGTTTTGCCCCTTCGCGTCTTTGCTAGACAAAGCAAAAATGTTGCCCTCTTGTCTACATTACACTCGAAGGAAAATTCAGTGGATTCTGAAAGCAATTCAGATCTTGACATCATGTGTCACATTGACGCTGTTCAAAAATTGACGTTCAATCATGGAAGACGTCAAAATCTTATATTATTCTGGAAATTTGTTAAAAAATTTGAATTTTATTTGGCACTTGAAACAAAATACAGGGCTCCCAGACTACCTATAATACCTATAATTCTGAAGTGATCCTATAAAAACCTATAATTTCACTTTTTAACCTATAATACCTATTTTTTGGGGAATTTGTTCAATTTCGGTGATAAAATTCGAAAGGAATGAACTATTTAACTATAAAAATTATACTTTTGCTTGAAAAAGTGCAAATGATTGCAAAAAAAAAACCAAGCTGTGGCAGAAAGGTTTCCTCTCCTAGGTCACTGGTAATTATTACTATATTTTTTAGAGGTTAGGTAGACTGTCGAGAGGGGCGTGAGTGCCAAAGAAAGGCAGAGGGACAAGTCTAGAGGCTATAGAACCTATATTGCATTATATGTCAGGGAAACCTACCCATAAAACCCCTATTTTTCGAAACTAAAAACCTATATAAAGTCCTATAAATTGATATTTTTGGACCTATAAACTACCTATATTTTTGGCTTTTAAAACCTATAATACCTATAATGTTTTCTGGGCTATGCGCTGGGAGCCCTGAAAATATCTTAAGCAATATACAAATTTTACAACTAGTAAATAGTTGATTGGAAAACTATATCAGCAACTTAAAAATACAGAACATATTTATTAAATTAAGCCATAATAGTAATACTTTCCTTCCCTCTTGTTTCTCATTGGTGATTTGCACGTGATGGTGCAAAATTCGTGGATTCAATTAAGCGAAAGAGCAAAAATTCAATTTTTGACGATGGCGCAATCTAGCAAACACGCAAAACGTGCCACTCTGGATAGGCCTTTTTAAACTAAAATTATGTTTCTTCGTGGTGTAGAAAAATGTCCCATCGTATCTTTGTTAGAGTGTTAATACTGGATTATATTCGTCATGACAACTGAATTTTCGGGGGTATGACTTGCAGGATCGGATATTTACCACAAGGGAATTTTGGCCATAATTATTATCTTATTTCAAATCAATTTTTCTGAGCAACTTCTCGTAATTCTAAATTTTCCATAGCGAATATTTTGAGATTTCGTAAAAGTATATGAGGTTTTGAAATTTGTCCGACTGCATAACCTTATTAAAGGGAGAATGAAAGGCCGAAACAACCTATTTTTAATCGATTAAGAATGCTAAAATAACGAGAAAAACAATAATATAACTCACCAAAAATATTTCGTTATTTTATAATCAATTTCCAAAGTTCCGATGCTAAACCTAGGCTGCCTAGCTCGGTGAACTAGGCTAGCACGACCTGTATTTTTTTAATATAAGATCAGACGGGAATATTAAAAAAAATACGGCTCGTGCTCGCCTAGTTCGCCGAGCTAGGCAGCCAAGGCTTAGCATCTGCAAGTTCCGGAACTATGGAAATTGATTATAAAATAACGAAAAAATTTTGGTGAGTCATATTATTGTTTTTCTCGTTATTTTAGCATTCTTAATCGATTAAATCGATTAAAAATAGGTTGTTTTGGCCTTTCATTCTCCCTTTAAGGTTCAAGTAAAAACTAATAAACATCTCTCTAATATTAAATGCTCAAAAAAGGTATAAACTATACAAAGTTTTACAATACGAGTTGAAATTATAGTCTTAAGATGCTGTACTTGTTAAGATTTCGTCTTAAAATTTTCGAGACCATACATGCGTAGCATTAAAGTAGGTTTTCTCAGACTGAGAGATAACTACATAGACAACTTTAATTTATGCGCATGCCATAAGGGTTTGAGAAAAGTTGAAGTTGTCTGACACTAAAGTTTTGTGAAATGTATATAAAATTTTTTAAACGGTAAATTTTTCTAATTTAAAAAAAAAAAAAAAATTGCAACCGCGTCAAATTAAAATTAGGTTACGAATTATTTTAGAAACTAATATTTTATTAGTACCGGTGCTCTGGGAATGATAGTAAAGTTGCTTCATTGAAAGGGCATTCCCCTTAGGAACAATGATTTAATGGAATATTTGGGTTTCTAGTCAAGAACTCATTGAAGTAGGGGGAACATTTTGAGTATTATCGTTCTCCCTTTTTTATGGAAGGAATTTGCTTTTGGTCAGTTCAAAAATTTTACTAACCAAATTTCGTACTAAACTCTCTCTCTTTTGAGTATTTCATCCCGTGGCCGCGCGAGAAGCAAAAAATATCTTCTCCAATTTTTGTCCCAATTATATTCTATAATGTTCAAAAATGACAGATATACCGCCGGTTGGCGTTTTAAACTTAAGAGAGGTGCCGTGTTATCTATAGATAGGAGAGGTTTAGCCGAGTCCAACGTTGAGTAGTCTCCGACACGCCCATTAACTAAACTCAAATGCCCTCCACTAATTCAATGAGATACTAATATTAATATCTATGTTTCTCTCGGATTGCGATTGTCATTGCTGGTGAATGAAAAGACAGAAGTCTCCTCGATCCTCGAGTGGTTTCAATCCCCGAGCCGCTCTTGGTCGGTGGGGGAGGCCGCCGGGCGCTGACATGCGGGGTGGCCTGTGCCTACAGAGATTCATTCAACCCGGCTCGTCCGTCGTTGCCCATCACAAAGCACGCGAGCAACCCGGCCGAAAATCCAGGGAACCCTCGCGGCTGAGCCTCCATCAGTCTCTCAGCCTTCCCCGTTGTTTTCTTAGGACACCCTTCGTCGGACCCGGTTGGACGCGTCTCGAACACCTTTCGATCCTTCCTACCTCAAGTGCCGCATACGCCAGCAGCGGCCTCCTCAGTCATTTTTCGCGTCTGAACGACCGCGAAGCGGCGCTTCTTCTTCCCTATCCTCGGCTGGCCAACGCAAACGTGACCGCCGCCGGTCTCGGCGCCAGAGCATCGGCCGGTTCTGTTAAACGTCGGTTATTCCGGCGCTTTCGCGACCTGGACCCCGGTGGTCGCCCACCCCTCGCAGAGCCGCGCCCCGCCATCGACTCTCCTTTGCGGTGCCCTCTCGCTGCTAATTCCAATGAACTATGACATTTGCGTATGAGAATGGGAGCCAGACGTCTACCATTAACGAAAAGCCTTCGCGGGTTCGTCGAAGAACGCGAGAGGAGGAAAAGGAGGACCAGCTTGCTGCCCCATCAATCGCTCACGGTCCCAGCCCGGCGTTCGACGCCAGTACACGTCAAAGGGTCAAGCAGCGCCAACAACAAAAACAACCACAGAATCGTCTCGAACGCGCTCGGGACAACGACATCGACGCTCGCTCGTTCGGTTGGCGGACGGATTTCGCCCTCGGCGCGCCGCGGCGTCACGCTTCAGAATCTCGGCCGCCGCCTTTCAAATACTTGTCTTCTCGCAGAAATCAATACTTTTCCGCGTTCTTCAGCGTACTGTTTTCTCTAGTCCTAGTGGGACAAGGTAGTCGAGTTCCCGTCGCCAGCGCCCGCAATTACCGGCAGTTGCAACACCAGTTACCTTCCTCGAACGGCGGAGGCAGCGGCGGGGGACCAAACCATCATCACCCATTCCCATCTTCTTTTTCCAACGCAGCCCCGCCCTTTCCCAGACAATTATCCCACCCGGAAGCCCCCAAGGTGTCCCGCTTGAGGAAAAGCGCCGTCGCCGGTAACGGAGGGGGAAAGACCTCCTCGACAACGACCGAACCACCGGCTTCCACGACGACGGACGAGCCGGACATAATCCCAGCTTGGTTATCCTTGGATAAATTGAACAAATACAATTACACTTCCTTGACGCGCTACGGAGACGTGTGTCCCGCCATGGCCCCTCGCGCACCGCCTCTCCCTTCGTTCGACCACGATCGGACGATAGAGTTGGCCGAATCCTCAAACGATTGGGGCGCGCCCCCCACCGAAGTCAGTGCCGCGTCGAGGGGTAAGGCGTCTTCCCCTTCTTTTCACCGCGAGCTCGTCTCTAATCTCCAGTGCCTTCCTCTGGATGAAAACGCGATTAACGCTTTGTGTTCCTTGGACGCGTACACTTGTAGCTCGAGGAGCTACGGGCCGCGCGTCCCTCCGAATGGTGATAGTGCGGCCGTGGCTAGTGATCGCTGGGGTAGCGTGTTCTTGAGCTTCTGTTCACGCTACAACCTGACAAGCCTGATACCGGATAAAACTAGGGATAAGATTCGCGACAACAAAACCTTGTGCGAAAGCACGCTCAGGACCCTCATCACCTTGGACAATACTTCGCGCGCCTTGGATTGTGAATTCGATACGGTTATCGCCAGATACGATTGCGACACCGGCTACTCCGTCAATTCCAATTGCTCCTATTGCAAGGTAAGATTTTCTATTCTTCTTGTTTAGTCCCTATAAAATCTCAGTAACATCCTCGCAACTACTATAGGTAAGATGAGCTGTCTAAAGTTATTTCGACTTTTACACGAAATTATAATATTAAGTAGCTATCGCGTCTTACCACATTAAAATATTATATACCACTTTCAACGCAAAACTAGCCGAATTTGATGAAGTTTAAAATTAAATTTCAAGTTATCACTGAGTGGATAAAGTTCCAAAGCGTTGCCTGTGGAATAAACGTGTGATAGTACTTCATTACGACGCACTTTCCTGCATGACGTCAAACAATCATGTAGAAACACAAACTCCATTTAAAAAAGTCGTAACTTTACATTTTCTATGGAGCCACCCATAGAAAAAGGAAAGTTTCTTTTGGGTTCGACAGTACATAAAGTGCCTTATTTAAGCATTTTTGTGCTAAAACTATTATGAAATCAGCTAAAAATATGAAAGTCTATTATCAACATCGAACCTGGTTGTCACGCGTAAAACCAATATGGCTAGGGGTACGAATAATTTAGTTTATAGAAATATGCCATCGGCATAATCGAAATAAATTCTACGCGTTTGATTAAATATACTTTTATAAAGTGCTCTAATAGCCTAAACTGAATCAATAAACATTCATATAGAATGAATGAGCCAACACCAGCGATCTTGGCAGTTTTCTACCTAAATAGTCGGTTATTCTCTATTCACGGACAATTAATTATACTGTTGTGGGACCCACGAAAATTATTCTTTCAATATCCGAAAATTATTCTTTCAATATCCGAAAATTATTCTTTCAATATCCGAAAATTATTCTTTCAATATCCGAAAATTATTCATTCAATATCCGAAAATTATTCTGTCAATATCCGAAAATTAATTGTCAATATCCGAAAATTAATTTGTCAATATCCGAAAATTAATTTGTCAATATCCGAAAATTAATTTGTCAATATCCGAAAATTAATTTGTCAATAGCCGAAAATTAATTTGTCAATAGCCGAAATATAATTTGGCAATATCCGAAAATTAATTTGTCAATATCCGAAACTTTTTTGGATAAAATTTTGAAAATTCTAGAAAATCTAAAAATGTCTTAATTCGAGAAAATCTGAAATTTCTTAATTCGAGAAAATCTGAAAATTTCTTAATTCGAGCAAAATCTGAAAATTTCTTAATTCGAGAAAATCTGAAAACATTATTCTATAAAAACTGAAAACTTATGGCTTCGACCCAAATCTGAAAATTATTTCTACAAAATCTAAAAGATAATTCGTCTATACCTGAAATTAATTTAACAAAGTATGAAAATTTGAGAAATTATTATTATTTTTACTTATTATGAAGAGATATCGCACTCGTTTGTCCAAAATATTCGTTTTTATCGATTTTAGTCGGATTTAGAAGGAATTATTCCACTTTTGTCCAATATTTCGAAATCTTTCGCTTTCATTGATTTTTCTCGAACTTAGGACTTTTTCTCTAATATTGATAAAATGTTCTGTTTTTTATTCTTATCGAATTTTCTATTTTGTCGAGTGTTTTTTATCGAAATTAGGATTTTCATAACTAAAAAACTACGAAACAGTATAATCCAAATCAATTAGGCGAAAAGCCTTATTTTAATCTTATTTTAAAAAAACTCAGATTTTAAGATTGCGATTTTATTATTATTTATATTCCAGTGACCATTGCTTGAGATAATCCTACAAGCTTTTCTCCTATCTGACATTAAAATTGGCTTGCCGTTTCAATTTCGTAGTACAATTTCTCTTTCAATAGATACATGTATTACTATAGAATACTATACTTTTCATCTGAAAGAAATGTACCATTTTTTTCAAGGTTAGGACCAAGTAATTTTATTTAATCATCTATTTCAGTTGAAGAGATAAAATATTAAATTTTGACTATGATAGTTAGTTTTTTTTTATTTTTATTTTATGTATGGATGATAGGGAAATATTTAGTGTTTCTTAGAATTCGTCTTCACTGCCCTGTTGTTTTAGGAAAATTAGCGTTTATCTGAAGGTTTATCGAGCCCCTAGTCGTACATTTATTTGCATTTTGGGGCTGTGGCGGGTATTTAAGCCCACTTCCCGAGGATAATTAGCTCTATTGTCTACCAATTTTAACTGCAGGGTGACCACATTTCATATTTTTTGTAATTTTTGCAATATTTTCAGTATGTTCCTATTTGAAACCCATATTTTTTTCCTATAATTTCAGCAGTAGTTATTTTTCCTATAATTTCAGCAGTAGTTATTTTTCCTATAATTTCCGTAGTAATTCACCTATAATTTCCGTAGTAATTCACCTATAATTTCCGTAGTAATTCACCTATAATTTCCGTAGTAATTCACCTATAATTTTCGTAGTAATTCACCTATAATTTCCGTAGTAATTCACCTATAATTTCCGTAGTAATTCGCCTCTAATATCCGTAGAAATTCGCCTATAATTTCCGTAGTAATTCGCCTATAATTTTCGTAGTAATTCTCCTACAATTTCCGAGCAAAAAATCAAAAAATGGCCACTATCTTGAAATTGCTATAACTTTTCTTTACTATCAAATAGGCATATTGGCATCAACCGATAGCAACATTAGAAAGAAGACAGTCCCTAGATTAATTTAAAATGTTAAAATTGACATGAGCCACTCGTTAAAGATTATTCCGCCACTGATAGAAATCGAGCAAAAATCCAAAAATGACCTCTATCTTGAAATGACCGTAACTTTTCTCTCCTATCAACTAGGCATAAACCGATAGCACCATTAGAAAGAAGACAGTCCCTAGATTAATTTAAAATGATAAAATTGACATGAGCCACTCGTTAAACATTATTCCGCCACTGATAGAAATCGAGCAAAAATCAAAAAATGGCCACTATCTTGATATTGCTATAACTATCTAATAGGCATATTGGCATCAACCGATAGCACCATTAGAAAGAAGACATTCCCAAGATTATTTTAAAATAATAAAATTAACATAAGCCACTCTCTAAAAGTTACTCCGGCACGAATAGAAATCGAGCCAAAAAAAAAAAGACCCCTATCTTGAAATGGCCGTAACTTTTCTCTACCATCACCTAGAAAAAAACCGATAGCACCATTAGAATGAAGACATACCATAGATTAGTTTAAAATAATAAAATTGACATGAGCCACTCGTTAAAGATTATTTCAACACTGATAAATATTCATTGTTACCACATTTCGTATATTTTATAATTTTTCATATATTTTCATGTTTATTATAAGTTGAATCAAAATTCCTTTGAAAAACGTATGTTATATAACTTTGTATTTGAAGCCTATATTTTCCTATAATTTCAATAGTAATTCTCCTATATTTCCTTGTAAGTTCCTATAAATTCATGATAAATATCTTGTCCTATATTTTTTGTGGTCACCCGGTTATGATTAAAAAATTTCCAAAAATGGTTAAAGTTGACCTCCAGAAATATATTTTTCAAATAAAATTATTGGTTTCGTTGATATTAATAACTTTATTATTATTATAAATTGATATTAAAGTTAGTTAAAACAATTTTGAGGTTTATCGGGATAACCATAAAGTTAGTTAAAAGAACAAATTTAACAATAAATTTATTTGAACAATTGTTTCTGTAGGTTTCTAAATTTTTAATCATATTAAAATAACCAAGCAATTAATTTTTGATGTTAGTTTAGATAACTAAACTTTGTTGTTCATTCGAATAAGGAAGTAATAACTTTCTGAAGTTACTTGTCCTCGAAATGGGGACCTGAGTGTAACTAATTTGTATCTTAAGAATGACTCAATTGACAGATTGAGTTCCTCGATTAGTATTTCATATCCCTTGAATGATAACGAAACATTATCTAACACTTCCCGCTGATGATAACGACCACTCAGGTGTACAAATGTTTTAGCTCTTTGCACTATCAAAACTGAGCTCAGAGTTCATAAGAGTTCAAAATCAATGCACTGTCTAAGTTGAACTCAGTGAACTCAGGTATACACGAGGGGTCCGTCATTTAACGAAATCCCGTACGCTTCTCGCGAAATCTTTCACACAAAATCACGAAATCTTTGAAGAAATCGCGAAATTTCGAAATCTCCGACGAAATCGCGAAATTTCGAAATCTCCGACGAAATCGCGAAATTACAAGATCTTTTTGCGAAATCACGAAATCTTTGGCGAAATCGCGAAATCACGAAATCCCGTACGCTTTTTTTTGGGAATGTCGGACCCCTCAGGTATACAGCGAATTCAAGAGTGTCTGACCACTCGGATGCTGAGCCAGTTTTCTGAAAAATACCATCAACATGTTGGATACATGTTTTAAATCATTATTGAAATACAACTGATATATAAGGCGAAATTCAGGATATTATGAACTATTTATAACCAAGTAAAGTAGGCCTATTAGTTAACGTTTAGCCACGCCTAATGTATTGGATATTGTATTCTTCGGGGATGTACTATGTGTAATGTGTGTAGTGGAAAAACAGACGATATAGTTCTCCTAGACTCACAAAAAATTCCAGAGACATTTATACAAAATCTAATCCTCAAAAATCTCAATAAAAAAGGTTTACTCTCACAAAAATTTCCAAAATCCAAAAAAAAAATAATAATAAAGGCCCTGTTATTAAATGATAGTTATTAAAAGGCATAGAGTTATATTTATCTAATTATAAAATGATTTCTAAACTCGGTACAGGCATTAAAAGGCCAAACCTAACTAAGTCGAATACCCATTTCACACGATAAGTGTTAAACCGAGTTCACCCAAACATTTAAGCCCTTATTAAAAAACTGAAAAGGTTACGTAAAACTAGGTTTAAATATTTTGAGCCGCCAATGCCCAATTAATCGAGTCAGAAGTGAGAATAAGGTCTCCAACTAACGCGCATGCGGCTTTGATTATAATGGCAACGGTAAATTAAATTTAATTTGGAAATTGGCTCAAAAGGTCAGGGAATTTTAAAAAATTGGCCCAAAAGGTCAGGGAATTTGAAAATTGGCCCAAAAGGTCAGGGAATTTGAAAATTGGCCCAAAAGGTCAGGGAATTTGAAAATTGTCCCAAAAGGTCAGGGAATTTTAAAATTGTCCCAAAAGGTCAGTAAATTTTAAAATTGTCCCAAAAGGTCAGGGAATTTTAAAATTGTCCCAAAAGGTCAGGGAATTTGAAAATGGTCCCAAAAGGTCAGGGAATTTGAAAAATGTCCCAAAAGGTCAGGGAATTTGAAAAATGTCCCAAAAGGTTAGGGAATTTGAAAATTGTCCCAAAAGGTTAGGGAATTTGAAAATTGTCCCAAAAGGTTAGGGAATTTGAAAATTGTCCCAAAAGGTTAGGGAATTTGAAAATTGTCCCAAAAATTCAGGGAATTGGAAATTGTCCCAAAAGATCAGGGAATTTGAAAATTGTCCCATAAGGTCAGAGAAAGGTCCAGGAATTTGAAAATTGTCCCAAAAGGTCAGAGAAAATTAAGGGAATTTGAAAATGAGCTCAAATGATCAGAGAAATTAAATGTTTTGGTACATGTCAATGATTAGTTGAACAATTAGTTGTAAGTTGTAGCATAATAATTATAAAATGAATATATTTGCCTAAAGATACAAACGTGTTGCTCATATTCTGAGTAATTAACCTGACGACCCTGATTGATAAACTATGTCAAATAAAAAGTAGGGATTGCCAAAGACTCACCCAAGGGAAAAAATTCATGAAACAGATTAAAGTTGGTCAGGGAAATTATTTAGAAATGGTCAGGGAAAACCTGGAAAAGTCAGAGAAATTAACTTCCAAAATTTTGTACGAAGCATGTAGTAGCACTGCGTGGATTGAAATTCCACCCAAGACCAAAAAGTATTTGGCATTCTTCTCTTCTAATATGCTGTGTTTAACCTTTTCCCAAAAATTGTCTAAACACTAGATGTTTATCTTGAAAGAGTGGGGAATACGCTATGTTTAGAAACTTAAAATCATAAAATTGCGACAAAGCTCGATACTATGCTATGATTACCTTCTAAGACAGTTCTCAACAGTCAGGCAACGCAGTGGTCTGTAATTCCTATAAAATCCTCTATTTTCAAACATGTATTATCCTGTATTTCCATGAAATGCCCTATAAAGTCTAATAATTTTGAGTTTATATCATTTTTGGATCGAATAATATCACCGCGCTGTTAAAAACTTAAATGTTTGGGTCAGCAGACCCTATTAGCGCGAGGGGAGGGGTTACCGCCTAGTTTGTCCCTCTCGTCAGTAAGAATAGGATCAGAATGGGAACTACGATAGAAACATCTCTTAACAGATCGGCGCGTAACGAGTGTACCCCAATGGCGCGCTGCCCCTCAAGTTCCTCTTCAATTTCGAATTCGTCTATTGTATATTTCTTCTTACTATTGGAGCTGTAGCAACCTAAAGGTGTGGGGAAGCTCAACTAAGCTCTTAACGGTTTCAGGTTATAGTTTAATATCTAAACCGTTTCTATATCCGCGATGAAATGGGTCCAGCTTAACTGAAAAAAAAAAAAATATTTTTAAAGGTATTTTTGCTGAAATTTGCCTTATAAAATCCTTTTTTTTTTTAAATAATTTTAGTCCTATATTTATCCTCTGAAACCTAATTTTGTGTCCTGTATAATCATATATTTCCTATTACGCTGTACAAGAGATAGCAAGATTCTAGAATTAACCTTCTTTTGGTGAGTTTTCACTCGTGTGTTCGCCTTACTGTATAGAGAGGATCGATAAAAAGCTATATTAATATACAAGCTCTAGCAGAAGCCGAAGAAACCCTCCTTTGAAGTCTACTACTCTAATGTTCCATATAGCGCTCCTCTCTGTATAGGTAAAATACCCGATTTTACTAGATCTGAGGGGTCCTACTTCATACCCCCTGTCTACGGAAAATTGGAAATTCTCTCTCTCCACAAACGACGACGTTTGGTTGACGAACTTCAAGGCTGCTAGAGATATTCGCTCGACGAGCTCCCGCTCCTAAATTATCTACCGTTAGGAGGCGTACGATTCGCGCTTTTTGAAACTAACCCATACAGAAAGGGGTAGACAAGATCCGGGAGTAATAGACTTCAAAGGAGGGTTTCATGGGCTTCTGGCTCTAGCAGAGCTTGTCCACTCTTTTTCAAAAGTCTTTGTCCGTCGGTTTTTTACTTTTTCTCAAAAACATTTTGCCGTTGAGATTTGAAACTTATAAATTTTATTAAAATCATAATTTTCTATCAAATTATATTAAGCAGAAGGCGTGACTCCAAGCTTGCGCACAAATACTAGCAAATTTCGTACTTATTTACTTTGGTAAATATTAACTTTTCGGGAAAGTGAATGAATTTCATTAATTGAATAAAGAACTCATTCATGTATATAAGAACTTGGTAATACAGTAGTAGCCTCTGGTACCATCATCCCATACTTTGGCAAGTCAAAATTCGTCTGCTATTCTCTCGCTAACACCTTTAAAAAGAAATAAGCTCACTTTTTGGGGTTTCTTTCTTTTCCTAAGGCTAATTCCTTAAGCTGGCCTTGTAGCTTAACTACAATTGTGAAATTATATTATATTTCTTTTAATTTACACGATTTCTAAGAAATGTGAATTTTCTTATCTAATGTTATACGTTTTATGTTTTAATTCGAGTGATAAAGCTTCAATTGATTTTTTTTCAAGATTATTTTTTTTTTCAAGATTGATTTTTTTTCAAGATTGATTTTTTTTCAGGATTGATTTTTTTTCAGGATTGATTTTTTTTCAAGATTGATTTTTTTTCAAGATTGATTTTTTTTTCAAGATTGATTTTTTTTCAAGATTGATTTTTTTTCAAGATTGATTTTTTTTCAAGATTGATTTTTTCAAAATTGATTTTTTTCAAGATTGATTTTTTTCAAGATTGATTTTTTCAAGATTGATTTTTTTCAAGATTGATTTTTTTCAAGATTGATTTTTTTCAAGATTGATTTTTTTCAAGATTGATATTTTTCAAGCTTTTTGATTTTTTTTTTTCAAGATTGATTTTTTTGAAGCTTTTTGATTTTTTTCAAGATTGATTTTTTTTTCAAGATTATTTGAAGGGAGAATGCAACCTAACAAGTGATTTTTTATCGATTCCTTATTGTTTAAATAGGCCTAATCCACTACTGAAAATATTTACAAATATTAAACTAGAAATAAATTTAAAACTTACCCTGAAAATAGGCTTAGTGGGATTCATGGAGCTCCTGATTTCCTCGCGTGTAAGGTCTAGCGACCAATCGCACGCGACGTAAGTCTCGTGGAGATCTCGCGTAAACGACGGGCCTTTGCTCATTGGTCGCTAGACCTTACACGGACGCAATTCAGGATCTCCATGAATCCCACTAAGCCTATTTTCAGGGTAAGTTTTAAATTTATTTCTAGTTTAAAATTTGTATTGTAAACTTTTCATCGGTTGATTAGGCCTATTGAAACGATAAGGAATCGATAAAAAAAATCACTTGGAATTAGGTTGCATTCTCCCTTTAATGACTAGCTCCTCGTTTTTTAGTTACAAACGATTACAAAAAAAATCTAAAAAAAATCAAATATCTCGAAAAAAAAATATGAATAACAGAAAGTAATAGTTATCCATTTCCGAGCACTACCAGTACTATTATGTAGTGCAACTAGTTCAAAACCCTAAAAAGCTTCCGATTCAGTAACGTAAATGTATCTTTTTAAGGCATGTCGATATTATTATAAGGCTAATTAACAATAGGTTGCACGATACACTTTCGCGTGGTTACGCTTTTTATTGCTACTCAAACAGTCTTTTCGATTGATAAAAAAAACCTTTCTAAGCCTATAGTCACCTTTACCCGACCGAAGCTAATTAAGTAATTTTGATAAGAATGTTGGCGTTTAGGCAAAATAAAAACTAATTTCTTCCCCAGCCCCTTAAAGGGATACTAGACTCTGGAAACAAATTATTTCTAATCAATTTAGACGGTTAAAATATGCTTAAACACGGAAGAAAATCTTACCAAAGGCTTCGTACTAATTTGTGGATAATAAATTTTTTTCTCAAGTTTTGGTGGTAAATTCTGGTACACTTTTATAACAGTTTAAACTGTTCAAATGGATTAAAAATAACTTGTTATCAGAGTCTAGTATCCCTTTAAGCTACCGGCCTCCCTTGCCTTCAAACTCCCACACTTATGACACAGTTAATAGAGCAGGAAAAACTACCTGATATCGTAAAGAAGTAGCGAGACTCCCGAGTCCCTACCTACCCGAATATTATATCAAAGATAACACCTTTTAGAGGCAATTGTTTGAACCGAATTTTTTTCTTTGTTTTTCCCAGTTCTAAATATGCAGATAAACACGAGTTTGAGATTTTTTTCATTTAAATATTCAAATTTTTCTTACCATTTAAATACAGTACGCCACGCTAATAACGAATATATTTCTGTTCAACAAGAGTTTAACGTAAGGAAGAGTTAATGGGGATTAATACATATTGTATAATCTGAGAAAGCCGAGGCTGTGATACAATGTTCCACTCACTGACAAAAAATGATGATCATGAGCACATATTCAACAACTTTACTTATTTTTGTAAATATGCATGATGCCAATCGCGATATTTTAACCGATCTTTCGCATTTATTTAACACCGAGAGAATTAACATAAAACGAGGCGTGTTATACACGCTCATAAATATGAATCTAACGTGCAAAGTTAGCTCGTTATTCGTAGAAATTTTATTTTAAAAGGTTTTAAATTACTGATATATCAAACTTTCAAGACTGATTTAATGTTTACGTTGTTGGAAAGTACGTATTTTAAATTTTCTGGAAGTGAGGCTGTCATAAGCTCCATTTTGATCAAATTTACGATGTGAAAATGTATAGCCTAATCGCCGTATTCGAAACATCAAAAGTAGGCCTAATCGATCATTAAAACGTTAGACAAATATTAAACTAGAAATATATTTAAAACGTGCCCGGAAAATATAGGAAATGGAGATCCAGAATGTCTTCGCATTAGAGGGTCAGCGACCAATCGAATGTTATTGGATGTCTCACGGAGATCTCGTCTTAACGACGGACCTTTGTTCAATTGTCGCTGGCCCATCAATGTAAAGAAATTCTGGACCTTCATGAATCCAGCGAAGCCTTTTTTCCGGGCAAGTTTTAAATTAATTTCAAGTTTAATATCAATAGAAAAACGTCACTTGTTGTTATGGTATTCTCCCTTTAATAATTTAATAGGATTAAAAAAGGTTAAGCTTTAGATCACATTAAGGAGACATTTTATATACGATTTATTATGTTCGCTTAAATCAGATTTGATTTTAAATACCCAATTTAGTATTCACTAAATAATGTAATTCAAATGATTATCATAATGTAATTCGTTTTGATTTCTTTGAGTTAGAGTGAGCATTGAGCCTTTGGGAGCATTAAAACTGAACACCCCCGACTTTTATTTTCCTCTTGCCTAATGAAATATTTAAGTAACAAATATAATTCCAAATATCTTTTATTTAATTCAAAACTAAGTCTTCTTAAATTTTAAACTTACACTGAAAATAGGCTTAAGCTTCACGCATTCATGAAGATCCTGAACTTTTTCGCATTGAAGGGTCATCCACCAATGATCAAAGGTCCTTTATTAAGGCGAAATCTAAATTAAACTTCCAATAACATTCGTCTGGTCGCTGACCCATCAATGAGAAGAAATTTAAGATGTCCATAAATCCACCTAAGTCTACTTTCCGGTTAAGTTTTCAATTTATTTCTAGTAATTTGCAAGTCTAAGGACCCTTGTTCAAAGTCACCAATTCAGTTTAATTTTTGATGATGGTTTAGCGAAGTAATTAAACTTAAATTAAGGAAATATGACAGATTTGAAAGCAAATACGATGTTTATTACTTTTATATATTAATATTTATGAAAATTTGAAAACGAACGGAACAGAAAATAGAAAGAAAAATATATATTAGAAAATTGAATAATTAAATAAAAGTTAAAAGAGTTCGTGGACATTTAGTAGCCATTACTTGTAGTTATAACTGCAGGTACATTTCATTGGTTTTCGTTATCATTAGTAATGCTTAGCAACTCTCACCACGGGGAAGTATAGCACTCCTCCTTCGTCTTCGAGAGTCGGGGAAACTATAAGATGCATTTCGATAAACATAAAACTGAAACACCAATCAAAGTTGGTAAATAACAATAGAAAAGAACAAAATACGGCCAATTAAAATTAATATAAAACAAAAATCAATTTTAGGCTTTGGCTTTCGTTTATATAAGAACATAATTTAAACCTTCCCCAAATTAAAACATAATCTAATATTATAGAATTTAAACTGCGTGGGCGACATCTTTGTTCTTCAAGAATTAAGAGATTCTAAAAATCGAAGTTCTCTATTTATCATTCCTCCATGTGCAGTCTAGAACAATTGTAAATGATTTATCCAACATTAACTACAACCAAGGAGTAATAACACGGAGAAACGAAGATATCTTAGAATCTCAGTAATATTCCACACTAGACCAATCTCAGAACGTCCTTAGCGTTAGTGAAGTTAGAATAATGATACGTGATCGACTGATCGAAAACGAAATCTTAAGGTATGATAATCTTCCGGCAAGAACAGATTTCTAAATCACAAGCGCGTAATACCCTCTTCGAACGAGGCGTAATTAGCCGTGATTTAATCGGTTTTTACCGACGTTTACGTAGCCTTCTCAGTTCTATAAATCTCGGTTAAATCTGATTAAACCGGGCTAATTATGCCTCGCACGAAGAGGGTATAACCTAACAGGTTTTGATTATAAGTTTATAACCATAGGTGAAAAATACATTTCTCAAAATTAATGAAAACAATCATAAATTTCCAAAACAGATAATTGTCTCGTCCAACCAACGCAACAGGGTGGGTGAATTAATTCCTACCAGGTTAACCAAGGCCGCAAGATGAAAACTATCAAACCCATTGTAGAATTAAACGCGACAATAATTACCTAAACACTAATTATTTGAACGTAAAATAACCTGAGTAATAAACCCATGTAGTTTCAATTCACATTGATCTTTAACCTAGACGTTAATCTCATCTAAGAGCGAACCTAAGCGATCCTAAATTTGAACTTAAGTAATTGCGAACAACCGGGGTGGCATTGTTGAAAATATAGAAGAAGAAGACACCGTTTTAACGTTACCATTCAATGGTCTAGATGATAAATTGACTCGTACTTAATCCAGGTGATAACAAACACGTCGTAATTATAGAATTCGCAAGACAGAAACGCCGTGAACGGTACCACGAAACTTTAAACGCGACTCGAGACCAATGGTCAGTGCACACTTCGTACAGCCCAACGGCGTTTAAGATCCACGTAGTCTGTCGTGTTAGCTCTCAATAATAAATGAACACTAAACTACACACAGCAATACGATTTTATTATTTTGGGAAATCGACCTTTCAATTTAAGACCCTTCAGTTTACCGCAAAAACACTAATGGCCAGTTTTCAAAATTAAACCACGATTAAGATGTAGGCCTCAAAATATATAATTCATGAAAGTTCGTTTTAAATTCGGGGTGAACATTTTTCGTAAGGTTCAAATAAAGGTTGAAAAAGAGAATTTTTTTTTGGATATTTTTATTGGAAATTAATTTAATTTTTTTGTTATTATTATAATTTTTTGATGTTATTAATAGTATTATTCATATTATGAAATACAGTTATAGCCACGCGTAATTCTACTCAATTCTGCATAATTTTTAAAGACATATATTAAAACGATCACTTGACTTCAATGTTAAAAGTGTTTGATCGCACCAAGTAGGTTTCCTAAATCTATATCAGTACTAAAGGGAGGGTGAAAAGGAAATTTAAGTTTTTTTATCGCTTCTTATGATTCAATCATTTTTATCGTGATTAAATCATTTTGTCATTATTTAATCTGATCTAAACTTTGTTGTCATGATTTACTCTGATTAAAACGTTGTGTCATGATTTACTCTGATTAAAACGTTGTGTCATGATTTAATCTGATTTAAACATGGTTGTCATGATTAAATTATTTTTAGACATGATTAAATTATTTTTGTAGTCATGATTAAATTATTTTTGTAGTCATGATTAAATTATTTTGTTGTCATCATTAAATTATTTTGGTTGTCATGATGGGCTTAATGTTATAAATTGTTTCTTGATTTAATCACGTTTGTCATGATTTAATCACGTTTGTCATGATTTAATCACGTTTGTCATGATTTAATCACGTTTGTCATGATTTAATCACGTTTGTCATGATTTAATCACGTTTGTCATGATTTAATCACGTTTGTCATGATTTAATCACGTTTGTCATGATTTAATCACGTTTGTCATGATTTAATCACGTTTGTCATGATTTAATAACGTTTTGACAATACCTTTCCACCCTCAAAAATCTTAAGATACTCGTCTGTCACTGTTTTTCCATAACGGTTTTTAATTTATCATTACGTTCGTTCCATGACTTTCGTAAGTACTAAATAAACCAACTCAACTTTTTTTTTTTTTTCGTAAATTAGGAGACCCAAGCTTTATTTTAATAAGTAGTTTCTAGGCCCCAAAATATTTTTTTTGTTTTAAATTTCTAAATAAACCAGTCTCATCTACTCAGAATGAAGTGATTAATGAGGCATACGTGTTAGAATCTTCCGCCACGGTGTTTACGTCTAAAAAAATTACGTCATGGCTTTGACGATATAATTCAGGGACTACCTTAAAATTGAAAACCAAAAAAAAAAAAAAAACTTTTAGAACCTCTAAACTACTTATTAAAACATAGATTTAGGCTTCCTAAAGACTTTTTGCCGCGCCTTGTGAAGGGGGCTGCCGTTTTTCCCGTTCCCCTTAGTTTCGACACCCAATCCGCCATTTTGGTCACCCAGAAACGAGGTGGTAGTGGCTCTGCCTACTCATTTCTGGCTTACCAAAATGGCGGATTGGGGGGGGGGGGGGCGAACTAAGGGGAACGGGCAAAATGGCAGCCCCCTTCATAAGGCGCGGCAAAAAGTCTAATTTACGAAAATACGTTTAGTTTGTTTATTTAGTCATTTGGAACACCATAATGAACAAATTCAAATCACGTGTAGGAAAACAGTGGCAGACGACTCTAAGGCTTCAGTGATCACGTGTCTACTATCGGCAAAACTTTTCTGTCGCATTATCCCCGTCTCAGAGACATATATCTATAGCGCAGCGTTGTAAGATCTCTGATTGCTAGCAACGGTAATGCATCGAACAAACATACACAGACCGACATACAGACAAGATCGTCGCAAAACCTCCCGGTGAACACAGTTAACTCGAGGAGGGATATAATCTTTTGAATTTATTAACCATTGTAAGTTAGATATTTGAACAACTTAAATTAATTAGACTCATACCTCATTGAAGAATCAGCCTGATTAATTTTTTTTAATAAAACTCAGTAGTTTAAATTGAAACCGTATTTAAAGGAAAATAAAATAAATTTCGTTCTTCGAAAAAGAGCATATAAAATATTGATCTTTTTTCTCGTAAAGAGGGTTTGAAATTCTCGTTTTTTTTATTTTCGAAAGACATATTTTGAATTTAATATATCGCGTTGATTTTTAATATAATATCGCACGATGTATTTTAATATAATATCGCGTTGATTTTTAATATAATATCGCGTTGATTTTTAATATAATATCGCGTTGATTTTTAATATAATATCGCACGATGTATTTTAATATAATATCGCGTTGATTTTTAATATAATATCGCGTTGATTTTTAATATAATATCGCACGATGTATTTTAATATAATATCGCACGATGTATTTTAATATAATATCGCGTTGTATTTTAATATAATATCGCGTTGTTTTTTAATATAATATCGCGTTGTATTTTAATATAATATCGCGTTGTATTTTAATATAATATCGCGTTGTATTTTAATATAATATCGCGTTGTATTTTAATATAATATCGCGTTGTATTTTAATATAATATCGCGTTGTATTTTAATATAATATCGCGTTGTATTTTAATATAATATCGCGTTGTATTTTAATATAATATCGCGTTGTATTTTAATATAATATCGCGTTGTATTTTAATGTATTTTGACATTGAAATATCATTAGCATTGAATTATAATATCATTTAGAGTTGACTTTTTTACTGTAATTTCTTAGTGTAGTTTTACAGTTATTTTTCATGTGAAATAACGTTACGAAGCGTAACAGTCACTTGAACGTTCATTTTACTGTAAATTTTACGGTGAAATTACAGTTCCGTTACGATATTTGCAAAAAAGTGGAGCCCAGGGGCTATTGTTCAGTGTGTAAGCCCTTGGCGTCTCTGCTTTTGATTGTAAAAATGTAAAAATATAACTTTTTAGGTTAATCACTACCAATCATAGAGGCAAGATATTAAAATATAGAATGATCCACCATTGGTGTACCTGTATACTAATATTATCGAATCTTACAGAAAGCTTATCGGAAGTGGGTTTGCGCGATGATGCTTCCGTTTCACGCGAAGAGTCGTCGCGTCAAAGCTTGCCGGAGTTTCTGTCATCTAGTGGAGCAACGTTGCCCCTATTTTCACCCGTTTATTAAGGAGCAGTACGCGGGGGAACCAGCCTTCAAATGCATAGGTAAGTGAGGCACACCGGAAAGCGAAATTTGTGTTCGATCACTTTGCCATTTTACCATAAATAAAAGACGCGCGTAGTTGTCGTGCGCGACCCTGACGCGATGAAACGGTGTATCACCGGCAGGAGTAACAAAAGTATCATGTTTCAAGCCTCATCCAAATAAATTTACTCCAAAGTTTCAGCACTTGTTAAATTAACCTTTCCCTGTAGCTCTGTTGTCATAAACTTCCATTTATTTGAATTATTATACCATGAAATCTTGGCTCTTAACCGATATACTTATCGCATCTTTTTGCATTGGAAGTTGAAATATTAACACCCCCGCGGTGGGGCTATAGACCCTATGTTAAATACGCCAGTTGCTCTCAGAGAAGTAACTTCGGCTCGTGTCGCCACCCCTCGATGGCACCCCCGAATAATCGACAAAGTTTGATTAGCGCTATCTATAGCGGAGTCGTAATTTTGGCCGAAGATAAAAGAAAGCGATCGAGCCATCTTTCTATAACCATGGGGTAATTGAGCGTTTCATTTCTTCGGGCAGATCGTAACATCCCGGACATTCCGGATTTGACACCTAAGTCTGCGTACGGCGGGGACAACGAATGTTATACCGCTTGCGACTTGGATACGCTGGATAACGACGACCCGGTGCTCAATTGCCGTCGAGAAGAGCGGACAGCCAAAAAGGGTCGCGGAGAAAGCCTGGCGATGCCGTCCGCGACGACGACGGAACGCGTTTTGGACGTGGACAGCGCTGCTCCGGGGCAGCCAACCACGACCAGCGACGTCACGACCAGGACGAGTGTCGACGCGTTCGAACAGCCGGACACCAAGACCGAGCGGTATAGAACGGGGACAAGGCCGACGGAGGAACCGAGAGGGAGCGGGCGAGAAGGGGGCGGAAATCTCGCGCTGTCCCTCCCTCCCGATCAAGACGTTTCCGCCAATCATTCCACGCGTCACGGGACGGCGTCTTCCGACCCGGCGGCCGCGACCGCGTCGATGGCCGCGGCCACCGACGCGACACCTGGTGCCTCTCCTTCCAATTCCGCCGCAACTTCGACGTCTACGACGTACCTGCTCCTTGAACCTTGGATAGTCGCGACTAGCGGCGCGATGGCGTCCTTGTTGGTGACCTTAATCCTAACCTCGCGCGTTCGCTACCGGCCGCCATTGGCTCGGACTAGCTCGTCCGACGCGATCGCGACGCCTAAGACGCCCTTGCCAGCGGCAACTTCGAAAACGCGCGCGGCCAAAACGGGACCTTACCGTCGGCGACGCTACGAGTCTCGAAGGCGGAGGCTACGGTCGCGATATCTAGTGACGGATTGAAGTAGTTATAAATATAAAATGAGTTTAAAAAAATTTCGGATCCACGCGTGCCCGATGGTTAGAAATAATTTTTAAATATAAGGAAAAATTGAATCCTATGGATTATTAAAAATGCATCGGGTGCTGCCATTTTAGTGAAAATGGGTAACAAAATACCCCGATAAATTGCTACAAATTTCTCCTCGCAGGCACCCGAAAGAACTTAACGTAAGTTTTAAGAGTTATATTAAAGGAAAAAAAGACGCTACAAAAATAAATTTGAGATTGTAGTTATATATAAATATAAATATATATACTAATTATTTAGAAATATATATTATGTTAGGCCTGTAAACAAAGGAATATCTTCATTATGTCACGAAACAGTTACTTATAGGGAAGAAACAAATATACCTAATTTTCATTTTACGAGGAATTTTTATTATTTTTTTTTCTACTCGAAAACAATAACATATTAACAAAGGACTGATTACTATTGGCTACGAAGGAATGACCGCGGCGCTTTTACATTGGCTAAAATATATATAAAATATAATACCCCACGAGAGAAATGGTCAGAAAGCGAAAGAATCGCGGCAAGAGGAGGCCAGCGAGAGTGTCAATATTTTGACGGAGGTCAAATGTCAAGTCTTTCAACCGCTTTGAGGTCACGATGGTGAGTTTCCACCGCCGAGGCGCTGGAATACACGGTAGCAATTATAATGCGTTTGAATTTGCCCACATTCTTTGAAAACTTAATGACTCGCCTTTCACCTCTTCATTTACGTTATTGAAGTTTTTAATTAGTATTTTTTCTTAGTTATTTACGTCAGCACGTGCAAGGGTAGGCTTTACACTATCAGTAAAACTTCGTTTATTCGCAATCCTTAATTCTTTTGCTACGGAACTAAAGTAAAATCTTTGGTCCTATATTAGGCACCGACCTCAACGCAAAAAGCTGAACCGCAAAGCGTGGGCAATTGGCAACCTCTTCATGCACCACTCATAGTATCGTCTTACACGGTTTTCAGGTCGCCTAGAACCCTAAAAAAAAGACCGGGAAATCTGTGTTAGAGAATTTTCAGTTAAACCGTAGAAAATACCTTAAAAAATGGATAAAACATAAATTTTTGTCTTAAATGGAAGTACTTGATGATTTCCAAATAAAGGGAGATTTCGTCATTTTGAAAATCCATTCAATAGCAAACACGGAATCCGGTTAATCACGAGTTATCGAAAGGCCACTTGATCAGTTAATTTCAAAAGTATAATGAACTGACTTACCGAAGCGAAAACAAACGGTATTATTTTAGCTTTTACCGATACAAGAATTCACTTTTACACTCGGAAAACCTCTTTCTGATTGATTTCACGCTAAGCCGAATTCGGAACTATTTTCGTTTAAATTTTAAAAATAAAGAGCTCCCCCGCTTTTTTCTCGAACGTTGCCATGGTTACTCTCTGATGGAACGGGCGTCTAGAGTGCGAGAGAATCATTAATTGGCTGGAAACTCTGTTTTAACGGTGATTGGTCATTGAATTACTTTGAAATATAAATAGTTTTAAGAGTTGTTTATATTGATTTTGAAGGTTAAATATTCATATTTTGAACAAACATATGTTTGGATATCTGTTTCAAATGACCTTATCTAACTAAATCAAGAAGAGTTAGGAATTTGGAAACAGGTTTCTTGGTCCCTTTAAAGTCTTCCTTTTCTAATCTACAGCGGATTTGCAGTCAGGATCGAAAGTTATTCTAATCAGTCATCATTCAGGGCTCTAACTCGACTTGAAAAGCATGTAGATCGGTTCTTTAGGGGACTTGAAAAGCGTTGCCCATTGAACCTAGAACTCTTTTTGCTTGGAGGGAGGTAATAAAATTTTTAATTCAAACATATCCTGCGAGATATCCCTATAGAGTGGCCTTACCAAGGGGTGTGGCTTAATCCACGAAACGACTATAATTAATAGCGATAAGTTCCCTTTCTTTAAACGGTTAATTCAAAAAAATTATTTTGCTACTGTGTCAGACAATAAATTTGTTAATTCATTTATTTCTTTCAATTATAATTTTATCCTAATTTCAGATCGCTGAATGTAGATTTCCAGGTCCACATTTCATAAAAAAAAACCACGATGTTAAAATAGATTTTTTAGGAAAAAGTATGTTGTTACGGGATAAAATAATAAAAAAAAAATTCTAAAAACTAAACAAAACGAAGTATTTCCATCCTTCAGATTCTGTTTAATTTTTAACCAAAAAACAAAAGATAACTAAAAACTTGTTATAATAATTGAGATATGAAGAAGTTGGTTAATTACAAAAAAATACCTAGATTTAACCGTATATTAAAAAAAAATTGAGAAAAATATGCAAATTATAAGGAAAAGAAATAAAAAAACACAAATTTAAGCCCCCCGATTCACGGCCAGGCCAAACACGGTGTACGACGTAGGCCTATGTTCCTTAAAAAAAACCAAAGATGATATTTTAAAAATCAAAACATTATTGGTCCATTAATAAAATTTACTATCAGTTTAAGAAGATCAATCACAGAAGCTCCCATATCCTCGAGGAAAGTTATACCAAAGTTGTTTGAGTAATGGTTTTGCAAAGATTATAAGAACACTGCCAATTTGATCCCGCTAGAAATGGTCACGAAAATTGAGTGCCAACAACTCAAAACCTTTCCATAGTATTGCAAAATTTGATTATCAATTCATTATACTGTCTGGGCTCTTCATTTATTTTAATCTAGTGATAAAATTGACTTTTATTTAACTAAATTAATCAAACTGATGAAAAAAAACAAACAAGTTCCTTTGAAATAGTATGTAATATAGTTCTCACATTTCAAGAAATGTGTTGGCACTTTTAAGAAACATAAAAACGTGGAATTATGTTTAGATAACATCAAAATTTGTTTGAATAATAGTGACAGTATGTTAAATCAACGTAAGTTAATTGCAACAATGAACTTGTACAGATTGGTTACATTTGTAAAAAAAAAAAAAAAAAAAAAAGTGAATTCCCAAAAAAAAATTATCGTTACTCAAACAACCGTGGGTTTCAAATAGCCTTGAAGCAATCATAACACACTTGAATTAAAAAAAGGTCTTAAAAAATGTAATTTTAAAGGCTTAACAAAAATTTAAAACGATGTTTTAAAGCAGACGGGGATTTTTGCAAAATAAAAATTCAAAATAAAAAAACTAAAAGTTCAGTCTCTTGGTCAAGTGCTCACGAATAAGTAAACTACCCCACGAGGACAAATCTAAATTAATTAAAAAAGAAAAAATATATTTCCTTAATCTAGTTTTTAATAAATGAGAACGGGAATTTAAAAAAAAGGACGAAAAAAAAAAAAACAAAGCATTTGCAATTTTTTTAAAATCACGGGGAAAATTCAAACAAAACAAACAAAATAAGTACAAGGAATAGGCTTAAAGACGGGTATTTAACATTATTAAATATCCAGACAATATTAAAAAAATATTTATTAAAATTCCCGGAAAAAAAAGGTTGGTTCAAGTTAAATTTACACATAAAATGGCTTCCGAGAAACCCTTTGGGGCGTTTCGCATTAAGGTGTGACCAAAAGTTCATCAATTATTGCGTAAAAGTTAGTAACTTCCGGTAGCGTAAGTCACCACCCCTGTCTAGCTCGAGTTATTTGGACTCTTCCTCGATATTTTGAGTCGGGAGAGAGGGACGGAAATTAGGCGGACGCACTTCGCTATAGACCTTTTGCGGTGCCATAAATTAAAGGTCGCCATCTTAAACGAAAGATTGTTTGGTAACCCTGTACTCGGAAAGTGTTTTTGGACGCAGTAGGTACTATTCATACTGTTAGAGTTAAAAATACTATAGATAGAGTTTCGGCAAATATATAGTTAACGTTGCGGGAAGTAGAGGCTTCAGGGAAGTGAAGAAGTCAGACCAGTATGAAATATCTCCAGCGTAGGATCTTTCTGCCGCAGTGGCTCTACTAATGTCTACTAAAAAAATTATTATCTCCTTTCTTGGTGACAAAAATGGCGGATTGGGGGCGGGTCTAAGGAGAACGGGCAAAATGGTAGCCCCCTTCGTAAGGCGCGGCAAAAAGTCTATATCGTCTTCCTTCCCAACTTCGGAATATCGCCAAAGAGTGGCGCTTACGATTTCAATGTGTACACCGACTGCGGCCGCTAGAGTGTCTCGTATCAGTCGGTTCTCTTACGTCGGTTTTGAACTTTGCCTGTAGCGTTTCGTTACTGAATGTTAATTACTTTTATGGAATAAGTGATGCACTTTTGGTGTGACTTGCCTCTACGTTACGCCTTCCGCGCCCAATATTATCAATATTATAATGTTTTAGTATTATTATTACGATTATAAATTTTTATTTAGGCTATTATTAATATTAGTTATAAAATAATATATAAAAGCTTAGTATTAAACTTGTTTGTTTTTTTAAATTATCGAATTTTATTTTTTTTTTATTAAAAAACTAGTCTCAATTAAATTAAATCATATTTTCCTCCCTTATATTGAACTAAAAATATTTAAAAATGTATGTCATATATGAAATAATTCTAGCTATACTGTAGGTTTCGAGCTAAAACTAATGGTGCAATTTAAGGATTTAATTTTTAGAACATAATGTTTTGGTATAATTAATATGTTATAATTATAAAGTTATAGAAATATATAAATATATTAAATATATGTTATTGTGGTCCTTAATTTTGAAACCTGTAACATTAAACATTTAATTATTTAAAAGTATATGCGGATGCATTCAATTTTGTTATTAATATAATATTATAATTTTAATGTTGGTTTTTTCTTTTTAAAAGAGATATAGTGCAGCAACCCGATTTGAAAAAGCTTAATCCATTTTTAAACTACCAATGAAAAACCCTCATAAGTAGTAATCAGACAACCATTTTTAATCGATTTAGATGGTGTCTAAATCAATAGTAAATTTGCCAGTTTCAGGGCTATAAGGACAGGTTGATATTAATAATATTTACATATATATAATAACAAACGTCTATCACTTTACCCCTTAAAAGTAAACAACGCCCCGTAGCTTAATATTATCAGCAAAGGGCTAAAAACTAGCCAAAAAAGTCACCACCCCTGTCTGGCTCGAGTGATTTGGACTCTTCCTCGATATTTTGAATCGGGAGAGAGGGACGGATTTTAGGCGGGCTATATTGTCTTCCCTCCCAACTCCGAAGTTTCTCCAAAGAGTGGCTCTTCCGATTTCACAATTTACACGGCGACTGCGGCCGCTAGAGTGTCTCGAATCAGAATCTGCCAATACATTTACCTGGACCATTGCTGATAGTATTTAGCTCAGGGCGTTGTTTACTTTTATGGACTATATTGATAGACTTTTGATAAAAATAATATAGTTTTTTTTCTAAGAAGGGATATTCTCTGTATATCATTAGGTGATTTACAAGAGGTTCTTTTAATCTGCATGATAGGGTTCTGGTTAGCCCTCGACGCCTCGTGTCACTATTAACCTCTATCGCATCTACGTTTACTTCTAGCGTGTAATTACTATTCTCAGTGAAATTTTTTTTATAAAAATTACTAAAAAATACTATTAGATTTAATATCTCGTTTCGGTACGTAAGGGAATAAATTGTTTGGTTAGCCTTGCTCTGAGTTACGCAAATGTACTTGGTATATCCAGGGCTGAATTAGGGGAAATTATGAACAAGACAAGATTTTTTTCTGGCATGTAATGGGGCTATTATGGCCGCATCTGAAAGTAGGTAAGAGAAGAATTTCAATGTGATTGATTTGCTGTGATCTGAACAATATGTATTGCGCTACAGAGGGATATGTGAAAACTGTCTTGTATTCCCTTTCTGACTTGTCATTCGCCAAATTCAACGAAACTTTGATTCTGTCGACAATTATTAGAATTGAAATTACAGTATATTAAAAGCCGTGGACACTATGTTTTTCAGAATTCATGAAAATACCGTGTAGGTTACTTAATTGTTAACTTGAAACAATATATATAGAAAATATTTTGGTATAACACATATACCTAACGTATTTGAAATTTTTTCCCCTTTACAGTAGGCTAGCCCCTATAATTACAATATCAAGAGACTAGGCTGTTTTTATCATAAAAAAAATATTCTCAAATTTCGTTGAATTTGTCGATTAACGTTTCGGGATGTTCCCTCGTTATCCAATTTGTTTTTTTTAGTTTTTTAAACAATCTCGGTTGCTTTTCGATCAATCAGTTTAGCTTTTTTTGCAAGTCTCTTTTTGTTCTTCTTTATACCTTGCCCATTTCGTTGTAACAGGGTTGATACACAAAAAAAAATGGGGGGAGCTGTTGATTGATAGTAGGCACCTTTGTCAAAAGAAGTATAGGTTGCAGTTTGGCTAAATATACTGTTGATTTCGACACTTTATCACTATAAATCGAATAAAATGATGTTCTGACTCAATTATATTTACTTTAATATGATCATTTAAAAATACATTAAACACTTTATTTCAAAACCATAACGAAAGTGGTAGTTTTCAAATACGATAACCCTTGTTTTTATTAAAACATATTTTATTTACGTATTTATTTACTCGTGAAACCAAACCAAGTGGTTTAGCTTTTCGACAAATATGGTTGCTGTCGCTGGATAAGCGAAACTATAAATAAATTATTTTTTTCTTTGTGTTGGAAGAACGAACATGGATTTATTAACTTCATGAAACCGAAATCAGCTGACGTTAATTTACATACCAACTAAAGTAATACGTCTACTGTTAAATCTAATTAATCTAATTTGACGTACTATTAAATCTTGCGAGTAATCTAATTAATCTAATTTGACGTGAAAAAAATATTAGACTGTTAAATTATGTTTTTGAATTCAAAGAAAACAGTGAAAATATACATTTTTTCCCCACTTCTTTACCTCTGTGAAACATCCTTGTTTTTGATAAGAAATACCAAATATTTAGATAAAACTGGAAAAACAAAATTGGAATCTTATTTAATCTACCAGAAACCTAATCATTATAAAAGGGTATGTTAGAATGAATCGTTATTTTTATTATTTTATTCAAATAATTTGCCGTTTTTGGTCGAATTGGGTTTCACACTAAAATAAAAACGTTTAACTACGATAAGGTCCTCTTCTTTGCTTCAACTACTATACGTAAAAAGTGGCAGACCAAAAAAAAAAGCACTGGTTACAAACTGAAATGAACAGAGAGGGTAGGTATCACTAGGAAGAAAGAAAAGGAAAAGCTAGCTAACCATAACATAATTCGTTTCTAGAGGCGTCGGTAGAGGTATAAACAAATGGTCCACTTAGAGTCATTTGGGCATGGGCTAAGCCAAAATTTCGAGCGAGAAGAGACGCTTGAATCGTGTTTGAAGAATCGTTGAAGGCATGGTAGCCATTTTTTCTATGAATTGGTTATTTAGAGATATATGGAGCCTCACTTTATGCGTGCTATTTAAACTAAGGAGTATATTAAAGGTTTTTATTTTTATTTATACCTCATGAAAGATGGAAGGGTTACCCCAGGGCATGCCCGTAGGGTTTCTAAAAGACTTCACGTGGAATTTGGATTTTGCGCAATATACACCTCTGTAGAATATACACCTGCAAAGGGCGGTGAAACGTCGCCGTTACAGCGCATGAGCTCATGCGCAGAGACGGAGATGTTTCATTCGCCTTTGCCGGTCTGATTCAGTGGGTTGCCTACCCACCCTTTTCTAACGCAAGTGATCTGTACCTCTAGGCGTATTTTAGCCGCTTCTCCCGTCTTTCTCCCAGGTATCGCGTGGATTAATCGTGAAGTTTGTCTAGTTGGACGAAATAATACCTCGAATTGCTCAGCTAGAGTCTTGGAAAAGACCTTAATTATTTTTGGAGAAATCTAGTTTTCTATTTAAATTTTGGTTCTTTCCAAGCTTTCTACTGATCAACGTAGTAAGTAAATTGAAGCGATTCCTTTCCCTACTCTGTTTAGAACGTCTGTTGAATTTAACAGAATTCGACTCTATGGTAGTTTTATAAATTTTAAAATTTTGTTAAGGAGAAAAAAAAAAGAAAAAAAAAATGCATGGAGGTTACAGCAATTGGGCCCAAGTGATCTATTTTGAAATAATCGACGGAAATTAATTGATTTAAAAAACTAATATATAAATTTACTTAAGTCAGTGTGGATCACATGTGTTTTAAATTAATAACTCCAAAACTCCATGAATTTATTTTTTTAATAACATTTGCTAAATATCTTTAGACAATAATCCAGTTAATATATAAAAGTACAAATTAATTCGGTAGTAAAACTTATTTGAACTCTGGCTATTGGTAAGGTTAATATGTATTTAACTGGACGAAACTTCAATACTGCAACGTCTTTGAACTATTTTGTAAAATCAAACTTTAAAGGGTAAAGGAAGAACTTATATTTTATAGTGATTAGTTGTGTTTATAAAGAAGTAACATACAGATGTATTGACAATAATAATTTTAAATACCATCGCTGAAAATAACTAAAATATGTTATGTACTAAATACATCCAACCCTTTGTTGCGCACGCAGTTCCTGGGAGTGTTATAACTTTGGAGTAGGGAGTGTTATAACCTTGGAATAGGGAGTGTTATCGAGTTCTAAAACAGTTGTTACAATGTGTGGCACCAATTACCACCAAAATCCTCCAAGTTAGGCCCGCGTCTTACGACTGTTTTCAGTATATACAATAGCTTTATAAAAAACGTCTTCCCTTACCCTTTAAGATACTCTAAATCCGAGGCTGTGGAGCCCTTTGAACTCGCACGAGTAAAGCCCGAAAACAATTAAGTTTTGATTTCAACGAAATATTTCATAATGCTTAAGAAAAACCAAAATTAACCCAAATTTTTTTTACCCAAAAAATAAGACAAAAGCTATTTGATTTCCTCCATATTTCAATTTAAAAATTAATAACTCGCTAGTGTCGATGATCAAATTAACTGGTTAAATAGTCTTGTAACAGGATAATGAATCTCCCTACAATATTACAGCATAAACTGATACTTCGACCATTATCGATTTAGGCAAATTATCAAATGATAGAATTTGATTTTGGGAAATTAAAGATAGTTCATCGGTTTTTGTGTAAACTCGAGTAAAAATTAAATTTAAATTTTAATAAATTGATTAACAATACGGCCACGTCGTGTTTTAGTTTATTAACATCTAGTTCCTTTTCAATCCAGTTATAAACCATGAAGTAACAGTCTCGATAATTTATTAAAATTTTTAGTAATTCGTTATGGTCAATATATTTCGTTTAAAGGAAAAACAATTATTTATGAATATTTAAATTGCGATTTTTAGGCTTAAGTGTTTCTGGTTAGAGTTCACCCCCCAACAAAATCAGCCATTTTTTATCGATGGTCAGATCAATTCGTTATATATTTAATTGTTTTTTAATCAGAGGAATCAATCTAATTTAACCTAAACAAACAAACAAAAAATTATGAATGCTCAGTTGAAGGCAAAGTAATATTTTTAACCAATAAAATCAAGTTTTCATCGACCAAGGCTTACTTAGTAGTTGGGTAATATTTCCAAAATTTGGTTTTAAGTTTTACACCATTTCCTTTTAAAATATATCATGTTTTAACGGCAAAATAAATAAAATTGGGGAACTTCTTATATCAAAAGCCAGGAAAATTCACCAAAGTAAAAACCAACAAATTAATAATTGGCACAATATTACAATTTTTTTCATATGTATAATTTGATATAATAAAATTGATTAATTACAATTCTAAGCCGCCACCAGAAAATGTGCTGCGCTAAATTACGCTAAGATACTAAGAAACAAATAAATATTAAAAAGTTGTCTTCCTCGAGTAATATATAAGAAATAAAAAAACTAAGTTTAAAACTAAAAGATTTTAAAAATAACAAAAAAAAAAAAAAATGCCAAGATGAAATCAACGAAATAAAAATTAAAAAAACTAATTTTTTTTTTTTTTTTTTTTGGTTTTGCGAAGAAAAAACCAAAATGCTATAAACTGAGAGGGCAAAAAAAAACAAAAAAAAACTAAAAAAATATTTTCTCGGGATAGCGCTAAGAAAAAAAATCATGTAAAATTTTTATTTATAATAAAATTAAGGATGTTTTAATAATATAGAGACAAATTTAAGAAAAAAAAAATTGAGTGAGTGAAAAAAATCCACTACCCTATATACCATAAACAATACCTCGAGAAGAAGTTGTTTTTTTCCTCGAAGAAATGTATTATAGAAAAAAATTTTAAAACCACGAGAGTAAAAATAAAATTCTTCGGAATATTAAAAAAAAAAAAAAAATGAAAAAAAAAAATGTTTTCACATTATAAAAATCGCGCGTTTGAAAACGAGAATATAAAAGTGAGTATAAAAAACACAAAAAAATAGTAGGCAAAAAGATCCGACAAAAAAAAAGTAAATAAAAACTTAAAGAAAAATAAATAAAAAACCAAAACATTAAGCGTCCATTGTTGAGTGAGCATGTCACATTAAAGTAGTTACATTGCCCATGAAAGTTCTATATTCAATTAAAACGATGTTGAAAGCGAATTCAATTTTGTCTTTTTTCTCGGGATTTAATTTGGTTTGGGAATAAATACTTTAAACAAAATGAATTTAATTCAAAATAACGTCAGTTGACGTTGTTTTATCTTATATAACAATAAAATCATTCGTAAAAGGAAAATACTTAGTGAGAGTTTTACCATTGGGCGTACTATTCAAGAAAACTTAAGACTACTAAAGTTTTATGTACAGCCCTGCTCATATTTTACGACCGAAACGTCGTCTGCTAGGGTGTTATCACATATCAGGCTGGGAAATAAAGCTGTTACATTGGGCAAGTGTCCAGTTTAAAAATTAGTTGGGCCAGTTTCAAAATTAAATGTTTGAGGGTCTACTGGCCTTATGGCCAACTAATTAAAATATTCTGAGAATTTACTAAAAAAAAAAAAAAAAAAAAAAAAAAAATTGACTGAGCAAAATTCTTTGAATTTGTATTATTCACGAGATTTGAAAATGCAGACGATGGTTTGGTTATCATTGTGATTCCAGATCCAGAAGTCCCAAAACCGAACTCAAGGCTATCTCTCTCTCTCTCTCAGACTCTCTGCTTCAGTTTGTGCTCACAATTTAAGTGGCTGGCAACCCTGGGAGAACGGACCCCTTTAGTGTATTATAAACTCTGTATTCATAATGTATTTTTTCCATGGTGATAACACAATTACAGACAAATAACCAAAGTTTCTCGGTGGATATTGAACGAGCGGTTGGTTTTCTGACCAGAACAATAAGACAATGACGAACGAAAAGCGGCCGGTGTCTCATTGAGTCATTCCCTCGTTTCTGGAGGCAAGGTTAGTAAAGAGACTGGTTAAGCAGACTCTTCTAATAGATTGTATTGTCAATTCCACCTCGAGTTGGCGGTACGCGTAAGGCTAGGTTTGGTTAATTCATTTATTATGTTTTGCAGTTTTCACTCAGATGTCGATCACCCAATGGGATTGAAGGAGAGGCCATTTCAAGTGGACCAGCTTTCAAATTTATGAAATCAGTTGGCAGAGAAAAACTATCCTAGGAATGGATGACACGAAATACTGCAATGTTATCCGCAAAAAAACAGACATTTTGGGGACATCATTAATGAAGAGGATAAAAGGTAGTGGCCCGAGAACACTACCTGGTGAGTTGTGACAATGATAAAGTCCCTTAGGGAAAAGTTCAGTTAAACGATTTAGTTTTGTGGAGGAGGTATGATTTTATGTAGTGGAAGATATTATTGCTGGTGTAATAAGCCTTGAGCTTGGCCAATAACCATTCATGGGGGACTGAGTTATACCTTTGCCATATGCAAAGAGATGACATTGACACGATAGCCATGATTAAAGGCATCCAACCATATAGACTAGGTTGGACTCAACAGAACAGTTGTGATGCCACCCTTGATGAGATGGGCTGAGAAGGGAGTAAAAGTAACATAGCTTTAATTCATTTCTCCAAAACCTTTATGGAGCTATGTTGCTATTACTTCCTTTCCTTTTTGTAAATGGATTTAACAGGAGAGATGAAATACTCCCTAGATTTCATAGGAAATTATCCCATGACTGTTATCATGGGATAACATGATTTTTTCCCATCATGGTGGGATGTGGTAAAAGAGGGAGCTGGGATTGGATAGAGATAAGACACAATTTTTCAGGAAACTGTTTAAGATTAGCCATTTTAACAATAGGTAGGCAACCCTCTGTATCAGACTCTCATAGGGGGTTGATACGCTGCCCTAACTGCGCATGAGCTCACCTTAGAATGATGAATATTAACTATCTCAAAAAAACTAAAGATTTAGTATCTTAACAAAAGAGAAAAAAAGCCAGAATAATTTTCTCCAAATCTATAGAGTTGTCCCGGTCAAAACAAGCCAAAGCTTTATTGAAACAATACATTTTTCAAATTAAGACTGAAAAACAAAGAGTCAGGTTAATTTTTATTAGGTTTTTCAAAACAACAAGTAAATGGTACTGTCACATGAAAAACAAACCAAAGTCGATGAGAAAATCTGAACTATGCTTCTCCCTAGCTACATGCACACTGGTTTTCATGATCGAATTTTTCAGAGTGCTGATGAAACTAGAGCTGCAAATCTTTCTGAGCATCAAAAATACTTTTTTGCCAGAAAATCACCGGAGTTTTAACAGGATTTATTAAAGTAGATATGCAACCTGACTCATTTTGGGCTTTCCCTTATAGAAAAAAGTTAGTGAGATCTGAAGAGGTCTTCAAGAACACTACAAAGGTCTTGAGGAAGTCTTTTAAACTTCCCCAAGACTTATTAACATAATGGAAGACCTCTTAAGACTAAATAAGACACCCAATAGACTTCCCCAAGACCCCTTAAGACTAACTTTTTTTGGTAAGGGTTGTCAAATGGAACTCGCACAAAAATGTGAATTTCCATTACAAGAATTGAAAAAATCCTTGGAGGATTTGTGACGTCAGTTTTGTCTTTTCATTTTAGTCGCATGGCTATTTTAGCGTTGTTTTCTATGGCGCAAGATGCTAGACTAAAATGAAAAGACAAAAGCTTTGTCACAAATCCTTCAGTGTTTTGGATACCTGGACATCGAGGGTATCATGGTAATTAGGAGGCTGATACTATGGCCACTATAGGGGCAGAGGGTAGGTTCTTGGGACTCAAAAAGCACTGTCCTTGTACTGAAACAGTAACGCTGCCATGATTTTATTACTCCAAGTAAGCACTGATTTAGAGTTTTGTAAACAAACCCAAATATAGAGTGAAAAAAACCAGTATATGCCACATATTTCTTCCTACAATAGGTCAGAGTTTTGAAAAATTGAAACTGACCCCATTGCTATGGACACAATAATTCACTGGTTAAAAACATTTTACCAGGTGGCTAGCCTTTTTAGTTTAGCCCACCTTAATTTGGCAGCGTGTACAAAACTATCCTATTGGTTAGCTATAGACATTTTTACTTTGAGCTATAGGGAGCCTAGCTTTGTGCATGCTAACAATTTGGAATGGATCAGTGAGAAGTAAAGCTTTTATTTATATTAAGGTATGAAGAGATTTATATTCATGTACTTGTCACTTTACATTATAATTATAACCATCAAAGGAGAATGGTCTCCAAGCCTTTGGTAGTGGTTTTTACACTAGAGTGATTTTAACTACTCTAGCAGTTTCTGATGAGTATACATGTACAAGAAAATATAAATTGATGTATAATGCCTGCCTAGACACCAAAAATTTAAGGCCCTTTAGGCACCTGTTTCAAAATTCCGAGGCCCACCCATAATTTCCAATTTTGGAGGCCCCCTAATTAATCTTTAAATTTTTCAACATAGACACTTGCTTACGTATGCCTACTGCTGGCGACGCTACTTTACGGAACCATCTTCATAAGGTCATGACTGACCATATATCTAAGTTAACTACTCAGCATTTTGGTATGCACTAAATGGAAACCTATGATTTTACTGACATCCTGGTGAAGCAAATAATACTTTTCAAGTCAAATTAATGTCTGGGGTTGTACACTGAATTACTGGTCGAAGTACAGAGTTAATTGGATTTCTTATTCAGCTATCTTAATTAAAAAAGGCAGGCCAGGTGATTTTTCAAAATCAAAACAAGATAAAATGATGTTGAGCCTTGAGACCATTGAGTGACTTAAAATCACTGGTAAACATTTTAAATACACGCAGACTTTGGTTCCCAAAAACTGTTCTGTCTAATGGATTTGCCAATTTCACTCAATAATTGGTGATTAATGGCTTGGAAAGAACTTAAGTCACACAGCTAGTGACATTACTACAGTCTCTAGCTCTAATAGTAAAAAAAAGTCAATTGCATCGTTTTAAAGTAAAACATCTCCCATTCCAATAACAGCTAGCTTTGTCTTTGCCCCAAATGTCAAATTACCCATTTATATAACCTCAGGGCTCCCAGACCACCTATATTACCTATAATTCTGAAGTGATCCTATGAAAACCTATAATACCTATTTTTGGGTTAATTTATTCAATTTCGCTGATAAAATTCGAAATGAATGATCCATATAACTCTAAAAATTATACTTTTGCTTGAAAAAGTGCAAATGTTCGCAAAAACCAAAGCTGTGGCAGAAAGGTTTCCTTCCTAGGCCACTGGTAATTATTACTCTTATTTTATTAGAGGTTAGGTAGACTCTCGGGAGGGGGCGTGAGTAGCTAGTAGTGCCAAAGGCAGAGGGACAGGTCTAGAGGCTATAGATCCTATATTGCATTACATGTCAGCCAAACCCATATTTTTTGACACTAAAAAGTCCTAAATTGATATTTTTGGACCTACAAATAACCTAGATTTTGGCTTTTAAAACCTATAATACTATTTTTGGGTCTATGCACTGGGAGCCCTGGAACATAGTTCTAGATAGACGGATTTATGGATAACTTTTAACACGCATACTGTAAATAGTGAGGAATGACGTCATATGATTAGTTTTAACCATAAGTAGTTACATCAAAAATTAGGAATCTTCAATTATTAGGATATTTCTTATTGAAACCCATGTAAAGAAGGTTCGATGCATGCCATTACAATTTTGGACAGAACATAATTCTGGATTGACTGATTTTTGGATAACTTTTAACACGCGTACTGTAAATAGTGAGGAATGACGTCATATCATTAGTTTTAACCAGGAGTAGTTACATCAAAAATTAGGAATCTTCAATTATTAGGATATTTCTCATTGAAACCCATGTAAAAAAGATTCGATGCATGCCATTACAATTTTGGACAGAACATAATTCTGGATAGACTGATTTATGGATAACTTTTAACACGCGTGCTGTAAATAGTGAGGAATGACGCCATATGATAAGTTTTAACCAGAAGTAGTTACATCAAAAATTAGGAATCTTCAATTATTAGGATATTTCTCATTGAAACCCATGTAAAGAAGATTCGATGCATGCCATTACAATTTTGGACAGAACATAATTCTGGATAGACTGATTTATGAATAACTTTTAACACGCGTACTATAAATAGTGAGGAATGACGTCATATGATTAGTTTTAACCAGGAGTAGTTACATCAAAAATTAGGAATCTTCAATTATTAGGATATTTCTCATTGAAACCCATGTGAAGAAGATTCGATGCATACCTTCACAATTTTGGACAGAACATAATTCTGGATAAACTGATTTATGGATAACTTTTAACACGCGTACTGTAAATAGTGAGGAATGACGTCGTGTTAGTTTTAACCAGAAGTCAGGGCTCCCAAACCACCTATAATACCTATAATTACCTAAAATTCTGAAGTGATCCTATAAAAACCTATAATACCTATTTTTTTGGGTAATTTGTTAAATTTCGCTGATAAAATTCGAAATAAATGATCCATATAATTATAAAAATTATACTCTTGCTTTAAAAAGGTATTGTAATGGTTTCAATTATTTTCATTACTAACACTCCCTTTTTACCTCTTTAATTAAAGAGCATTTAAAGAATCGTCACTAATTTGTGACACTCTATAAGTTTCAAAGCTTTTTACTTTTTGAAGTAGGCCTAAGTGGTGTTGAATAAAGGTAAAAAGGGAGTGTTAGTAATGAAAATAATTGAAACCATTACAACAACTACAATATTCAAAATTACCAAAAATATATTTTACTTTCAGTCCTTTAAGCTGTAAAAATTGTGCTAAAATAAATACGTTTAAAGGTTTTATTTGTGTGTAAATATGTTACAGATTTGAGAATAATTGGAACGCAGGACTGTGATGTCTTGGTTATGCCCGTTTCATAAACTATTGAGGAACTTCTCCAATGTGCCTAGGGACATAATTACCATGAGACCCTAAGCAACTAAGCATTATTTATGAAAATAACTAGTAGTAAAGGTTATAAGCAACTTAACCTTAGTTATTGATAATGTTATAGAATTACGCAGAGTTACTGAATTAAAAGTGTAGGGAAGCCTGGCATATAGTTCTTGTGTGTTTATGTAAAGGAAAAATAATTTTGCCGACATAGGCTTCCTCACATTCGCAAGTTATGGTTTTTCAAGCTCGGAATATTTTTGATGATGAGGGTGGTTTTTAAAGTTTGTCCTGAGCAGTTTAAATGGCTAACATTATATTTACCTAGTTGCCGAAGCATTTTTTTCACTTGTACTATCGACATATGGTAGCTCAGTAATGTTTTCCTGTTCTAAAAATAATGGTACAAAAACTCCTCAAAAATGCCAATCTTAGATATTTTACTAAATTAAACTTTATTTAAGATCAATGAACTTGTTGTGGTAGTCTTTGAAGTTCTTACTCATAAAGAAAGACCGTTTGAATTTGAAAAATATTTAAAATGGAGATTATAAAATAGTATTTTTTCTATTGCTGTCACCCATGAACAATATAAAAGCATAAGCCTATTAATTCTTCACCTGTATGTTTGAGTTCCCCATAGAACCCTTCGTATTCAGCAGTTTACAGGAGAGAGATAGAAATTTGAAGCCCTTCGCTACCTCGCGGAAAAGACCAGTTAATTCTCCCTACCCCTACCCCACCTCGTTCGTCTTGACTGGAAACGGGTATTACTAGCATACATTGGGAAAGTTTCAAGGTACCACCACTAGATGGATTTGAGTCGCAAGATTGGCCAGTCATTAGCTTAACGCTAAAACGACCTTCGTACGTAATGGGTGAATTAATAGGCTTATTATCAGTAGCCTCGCCAGGAATTTTTCACAAGTAGGCACAGCCAGATTTAGAGGCCCTTTCCCATTTATTTATATTTTTTGACAAAATTTGTAATTTTTTTGCCTTTTTAATTACAAAGCCATATTAAGCTAGGGTTTTTAAAGAGATGGTTGAACGACTAGGGCGATTTCCCATAGCGTAGCTTTGATAATCTGAGTGCCAGAATAGATGGCGCTGGCATTGCTATGAGCTTTAAAAAAGCTGGCTGGCTAGGGGTTGCGTAGCTAAGCACGTGCTGGCCCTTACAAAAAAAAAATTGTCTGATCTAAAGAGGTCCTCAAGAACGCTACAATAGTCTTGGAGAAGTCTTTAAGACTTCCCAAAGACTTCTTGACAAAATGAAAGACTTCCCCAAGACCTCTTAAGACTACCTTTTTTTGGAAAGGGGACAATCTAGCTTATATGGATCATAGTTTATACTATAGGGACTATCTACGATTCTTAAATCCCCTTTAAAGTCGCCTGCTTTTCTAGCTTAGCAGAGGATGTTGTACAAAACATATTGTACAGTAAAAGCTAGGCTGCGCGCGTAAGGGAAGAGAATTTTAAAGGGTTTAAAGGGGCAAGTTTCAGAGCACCCCTTTTGACAAAGAACAAATTTCACTCTTTACCAAAACAAATATTTGTCTGCTTTTTAAAAAGTAAGCATTGAAAAAAAAAAAAAAAAAAAAAAAACCGCCATTGTGCCACTGTTAAATTCAGCAAGACCACGTGATGTCTAGATCATAAACCAACATTGCGAATTCTTGTAAATAAAAAATCCCAAGTCCATCAACCTCTCCAAAAATCCTGACAAGACAATATAAAGGAAATTTATATTTTTTTTGACAAAATATTCTCCAACTTTTGCAAGATTTATTTCTAAGCCAAATTTGTAATTTGAATAAACAAAATAGCAAACTTATAATTTTGACTGGCGGACTTAGAGAAAAAAGTGAGCTATCTAATTCTGAATTGCAAAACGAAATGGAAAGAAATGAATTAAGAAAAATTTTTAGTAGCTTAAAAGTCAAGTGGTACCTCTTGAAACTTAGACTCTAAATCCGACACCCGCTCACCCCTATCTTGAGAGATCTTAATAAAAACCTTTCCCTCCCCCTTTACAAATGTCCGATTTGCAAGAGTTAATG
This sequence comes from Odiellus spinosus, assembly GCA_963920705.1. Taxonomy (NCBI): domain Eukaryota; kingdom Metazoa; phylum Arthropoda; class Arachnida; order Opiliones; family Phalangiidae; genus Odiellus; species Odiellus spinosus. The sequence goes on from OY987225.1 coordinate 19,708,970, forward strand.
TTGAGGGCACAGATTATCAATACCTACCGTCACCGATGCTGAGCCATACAGGTGCACCGTAACCTTGCACGTGGTATTTCCCCTAGACCATTTTATTGTTATTCCCCATCTCGCTGTTATCTTATCGTTTTAGCCATTTTGAATGGGAGGGTTTATTGACAATTTCAAACGGTGAACTATTGTATATTATTACCTGTAAAATATAATTGATGCTATTCAAGAAAAACTAATGATACATTTTAAAAACTGAAAATTGTTAGAAATATTAGAGGCTCCTTAAGCTTTTTTCCCCTAATTTCGAGCACCCCCCTCCAAAAATAGGCCCAAATTTTTAAACGTAGGTACGTGCCTACTGCTTATGATAAAAAGCATCTTCTAAAACCAGAGAGGGATCAGATAATTGTTAGCCTCAGAACTAGTGCAGGTAGTCTCCCATGTTTGAGGTCTAATCTACTCTGTAACTAAGAAAGGATCGTTTTAGTAAATAGACCGGTTGAAAGCGTTGAAAGCCACTCACTGTTGCAACATCTTGGAATCTGTACTTGTTTAATACTACCAAATGAGTCCCCTTACCGAAAAAAAGTTAGTCTGATCTGAAGAGGTCCTCAAGAACACTACAAAAGTCTGTGGAAGTCTTTAAGACTTCTATAAGGATTCTGGACACAATGAAAGACTTCCCCAAGACCTCTCTTCATAAGACACCCAAAAGACTTCCCCAAGACCTCTTAAGACTAAATTTTTTTGGTAAGGGTTCGTTTAAAATAGTGTAAGTTCCCCATATAAATAAAACCTATATAACCCTTTGGTAGAAGACGATACGTCGGGTTGCCACGGTAACGTGAGGAGTGTCCCCAAAATCTTTGAGTGATCCCACCCCCTATAATAAAATTGCCGAACTAAATTTAATACTTTGGAAAAAAAGAAATACACATGTGCACTGGCTTTGATAAAATATAGTAGTCGTTGGTTGAATGAGCGACCAGAAGGCCAGAAACCCCTAAAACTGCAGTGGTTTTTGATTAAATTGGAGTTACTTTAAGGGTATTGAATTCTTCCAGAAGAAAGTGGGGATTTTTACTTATACATGTCTAAACACTCGGTTATCAATCTGACCAAAATGGGGATTTTGTCTGTTGGGATGTACTACATCCTTAAAGGTCGATCAAGGTCAGATAAAAGGAAATATGCCTGTACAAAAAATGACTCAAATGCACTGACAAAACATTTAATGAATACAAAGTTTAAACATATGGAATAACCCCTAAATTTTTCATTGTGAAGTCAATTATATAAAGGCTTTTTTTTTTTCAATTGTAAGGGGTAAGGAAGATTAAATTAGAAAATGGGAGCGAGTATGGGAAAATTTGGGGGTGAAAACAAAATTTTTAAATGATTGCAGTATTAGTATAAGCAGAAGCCGATGAAACCCTCCTTTGAAGTCTACTACTCTAATGTTCCATAGCGCTCCTCTCTATATGGGTAAAATTCTCAATTTTACGCGATCGGAGGGGTCCTACTTCATACCCCCCTGTCTATGGAAAATTGGAAATTCCCTCTCCACATACGACGACGTTTGGTTGACGAACTCCGAGATATTCGCTGGACGAACTCCCGCTCCGAAAATATCTACCATTAGGAGGCGTACGAATCGCGATTTTTGAGATTAACCCATACAGAGAGGGGTAGACAAGACCAGGGAGTAAATAGACTTCAAAGGAGGGTTTCATCGGCTTATGGTATAAAGTCGTTATAACTTTTTTTTTTTTTTTTTTTTTTTTGTTAAATCAGAATTGTAGCGACCTCTTTTCTGTGAACATTTCATTTTTCATTGTGCCTGATGAAGATTACTTGGACGGTTGAAAGCTTGTAGAGTTTTATTTAAATTATATTTTTAAAATATTTTATCCAGTAGTCCCTTCGTTTAAAGTTTTATTTATATCATCGCCATTTTTTTAGAGTTAGAATTCCGACTGGGAGGATTTAAGCAAGGGGGAAGTCACTCTTGATTTTGTTGTACACCTGCGAGTTCACGTACTTCAGTTTTGACTGTGCAATGAGTTGGAACTCTTGTGAACTCTTGAGTCCAGCTTTGCTAGGCTGAGTTCTCAAGTGTCCCTATGGTCCAAGTTTCATTTGAATTACCCCGAATCCAGAGATGAGAACGCTTTCTCTGTATGGTCTAAGATCTCTAATTTTGTCAGCAATGAGGCTATCTTAAGACTAATATCAAGTTAGGCTAAAAAACATATTCAAGTTTGTAACAATCTGGGAATACAGCATTTGACTCTGGTACCATAATTTGTAGCCAAATCTCAATTACTCACCTACCAAAGTGTACTAGAGCGCACTCTGGAGTTTCATTTTACTCCTATGGTAAATTTCCTTTAGCTACACCTTATTATTTTACAATTGTCTTGTATTTTTATTATATTATGTCTGATTTTAAAACTTTCACCAGTCAAATATGATTGGATGAGTTTAGAATATTCTTGCCCCTATGATCTTAGCTTGAATGATTTTAGCTAAAAATATAATAAAATAAGGAAAATTCAACCAAAATTTGTCATTTGTTGATTTTTAGAAAGCCAACAAATTTAATGACTCAAGAAAACCGAATGCTAACGTCATTAAGGTGAGATTTTTTGCATTTTAACTCCCTTCTTTGCTTGTGCTACATAACCGCAATGAGATTGAACGGCTTTGTCTTTTCACTGTCTTGAAAAAGCCAGAAAATGCCCCTGATATATTGTTTTAGCAATTTGAATTAAAAAATCTTAGTTGTAAGTCTTGAACCTGAGTGGGTTTGTTAGTTTAGAACCTTCTAGTATACTGTTTATTTTGAAACTTTAACGAGTAAATAAATTAACCCTAACAATTATATAACACGGCTCATCACTTATCTATTATAATCGGTTGAGCACTCAAAATTATAAATTACTCGATAATCAAGTGGAAGAACAATCAAATTTTAGGTACTCTGAAATAAAATCAATAAGAAATTATATTTCAAATAATAGATGAAATTATCAGCGAGCACACGGGGATGGTAAGCAGGCGGTACTCGATCCTTCCTTAGACGCAGAGAAATGAAAAAGAATCATGGGAAATATTTGACTTTTGAAAATCACGAGGAAGGGGGAGATCTGCTCAAAACCTAGGCTTAGCATTTATTAAGTGTGAATAATGGAAAATGGAAGCTTATTCTCATAAAGTAGACTTCGTCATTATCGGATCGGAGTGCCACATGTGGGCAGGTCTTTTAGACGCTTTAATACGGCCTCCGCCCTAGTTGCCCCGGCTTGGAAGTGGGCAGACAGCGGTAAGATACTCAAAAGTACGGAACTTCTTCCTCAAGCATTTTGAAAATATAGTGTGGTATAAAATGTTTATATAAAGATTTTAATCTACTAGCTTTACGGTGTTTGTAATTAGTAAATTCGGATATATTAGGCTTCTTAGTTCATCTTTAATCAAACTATTCTTACAGTTATGATAAGTACAGGGTTGATACAGACATGGAAAAGTCAGGGTATTTCGAAATTATCCGAGAGTAGGAGAATTTTTATATTGTCCCTAAAAAAAGTTGATTCTAGTATTATTCCATTAGACCATAGAGACTTTCATGAGTACGTGTAAAAATTTATTATATTGTCACTGATCAACCCTTCAAAACATTTATGGATAGTGGCCCTATTGATAAAGGCCCATTTTATTCACGTATACTTTCTCACAGTCCAACAAAAGAGCAACTATTCTCAGGGAGAGGTGTGGTGCTATTCAGTAAATATGATGAAATAAGATAAAATTGGGGTATGCTTGTTGGAATCATCTAAGTAGCATGGCTCGCATTATTATAAAAAAAAAATTACAGCTTACTATGCCAGAAAGTGACGTTGTGACACTGACCAGAGAATTAACAACATAGAGCATAAAATATTAAAAATATCTCTGAGCATCAAAACTGCTCATTAAAAAATAGGTAGATCACGCTTTTCATTTATAAAAATTGTTTTACACAAATTTTGCATTACTACAGATTTAAACGGCTAAATAGGTTAGGGATAAGCAATGTAGATGGTCAGGGAAAACCCGGAGAGTTTTGAAATGAAAAATCTGTGGCAAAACCGTAAGATTTAAAATCCTTATTCATTTCTTAGCGGTTATATCATGACTGGAAGGGAAAATGCCATGCCTGAGATTCATTTAAATCAGCATGCAAATAGCATTTGGATATTTTTAAGGAAATAGTTTGGTCTAATAAAAATAACTTATTGGCTGATGGTCCGCAGGGCCTACGGTTCAGGCGTCCCTGAACTTCAATTTTAAAAGGGAGCCTATTGAGATTTTTGCGAAGGGGAGCTCTCAGCTACGCCACTGCTTATTGGTTAAAATAAAATATTAAGAGAGACTTACCTTGCATTGCCGATTCCTTGGCGTTTTTATTTTTAATTATATTGCAAAACAGCCTATTTATGCTTAACTGTTGTACAATGTTTCACACGTCAAGCGCTAGTTGAAACTCCGAGGAGGGTTGACTACAACTGTCGTCTAAGAGGGGGAATGGATAACTTACCTCTGGTGTAGGAATAGCTCAATGATAATGGTACATCTTACAATACTAAGAATTTCCAATTTTATGGTCAAAAAAAGAACCACTTGTCCTACAAGTTTTAAATTCTTAAATAGATCCTACTAGTTTTCATCATACAATATAGAGTGTGTTTTGAAAATGGTGGTAGGACCGAGCCACAATGAACCAAGTGCGGATGACCCCTTAACATACATTAATATGTTAAATGTTTAATACGTTTAATTATTTAGCTGGTTTTTTAAACGCACGCGCTTGATAAAAATTGATTTTTAGCATTGAGGATACGTTTATTAATGTATGTTAAGAGGTCATCCGCACATGATTCATTTTGTAACTATTAAACGGCGCCCCGTCATAGAACATTATCATCTTAAAATGACCCATAGAACCCACTTTAGCTCGAAACACCCTCTATAGGGAGCTAACAGTCCTGTTCTTGCAACATCTCAACCTTCTATCTCTTACCTTGTTGGCATCCTCCCCGCGGATAAACATCAATATCCACACGTAAATAGAGGGGATGCGTGACGTTCCGCTGACGTCCCCTCCTGCCTATCAGTTAGCTCCCTATAGCAAGTGACCTACCAATTATGTAAATATCCCCGGTATATTTACACACACAAACATGACCTTATACATCAATATCCACACTTAAATAGAGGGGATGCGTGACGTTCCGCTGACGTCCCCTCCTGCCTAACAGTTAGCTCCCTATAGCAAGTGACCTACCAATTATGTAAATATCACCGGTATATTTACACACACAAACATGACTTTTAGAAAAATACTCATACTGAATTATCAGACCATCGATATAAACCAATAAAATTGTGAAACAGTGTGGAATAGAAACGTTCGTCAAATTTTAAGCCCGAATAGTTGCAGTCATTACTTTTAAGCCCTAAATTTGGGTCATAATAGCAACATTAATGTACTATTTATGCTTAGAAATAGGCCCTAAATTTCAGGCATAATGATACCAGCTCTTTGTATTTAGGCCTAAATAGCAAGACCAAAGGGTGCTATGAATATATAGTTCTCAGTAAATGGGGTAAATGTAGTTCACCCATTGTTGTCAGTCACTTTTGAGCGCAAACTGAAGCAGAGATAAAGGTTAGTTTTTGAAAACCGATCTGTTAAGATCTGCGCTCGCAAGCTCCTGGTAACCCTGCAATGAAAGGAAATCTAAGGAAGAGTGGTAGAATGTTCTTTAGCCCCTTCATCTAAAACCATTTCCACTTAAATAAAAATCTATTTAGGCCCAAATAGCAACATTTAACTATTTATAACCAAAATTTGGGCCTAAATAGCCACTTCCCTTTATAAGTCAACTGTAACAGGGTGACCACTGAAAATTGGCAAACCCTATATAGGAAATATAGGATAAAATAGGAAGAAGTGTAAAATATATGATTAAAATAGGAAGAAATAAGTGTAAAACATATGATAAAATAGGAAGAAATAAGTGTAAAATATATGATAAAATAGGAAGATAAAAGTAGGAATCATGTTTATTATTGCATCACAACTCTCGCCACCAGTTTAAACATGGTATTAATATGATCCAATTGCTTAAATAGCATGGAATTTTACAGACTATTTTAACTGGAAAATGTACAGTTAAGTTAAAATAACCTTATACAGCCACAGCTGACAGTATGATTTATAATTTTATCCTTAACTGGAGATTTTGAGTAGAAATATAGGAGATTATAGGAATTGCCATTAAATTATAGGAGAAAATAGGAAGAAGGTGAAAATATAGGAAAAGTGGTCACCCTGAACAGAACAAACAAAAAAAAAAAAAAAAAACGTTATAGTAGGGTTTTACTTTTATTATACCATATTTTGGAAAAATACACAATATGTTTAGCAATTTTTTTCCTCCGTTTAATTGATAAAATATTCACAAATTCCAAAATTTTGGGCTCAAAGAAATATAGAATATTTGTCAGTAGTACTTCTTGACAGTTTTTCATAAGAGATTAACTTATGTTTGTAAAGTATTTTTTACCGAGTTGTGAAAAAATAAACCGCTTTTCTTGATTGGTACATCATTTAAGTTGTAGAATACATTCTCGAATCAAATTTTGATCACTTTGCGACAGATACTGGAATCCATTCATATTATAAGTTGAACGTACTTTGTAAGATCCCCAAAAACATCTTGCGTGATGCCACGTATCAATAACAGTGTTATAACCAAACTCCCTTTCACGAACAGGAATACTAAATCGTAGCTCTTCCTTTTTAATAGTAGTTTTACAAATTCTGCAATGTGACCGACCCGAAACAGCGTATTCCACTACGCAGTTATCTCCCCGAACTTGGGAACGCTTCATCACGAGTTTGGGGAAAAATATTTGGCATTGTACTTCGGGTTTACTATAATGTTCAACTTCTTTCTGAAATTCCAACTCTTCAGCGGATGCGCTGGTGGTTGGAATAAATGTGGTGGAATTCCTGGCCTTGGTATTAATTATTGGCAATTCTTCGTCTTCATTGTCCAAATTGGGAAGCTCTAATAAGGTGACATCCTCTGACAGTGGCTCGGACTTTACTTGAACAGTCTCTTCCTTTTTCACTTTAATAGTGGCATTTTCAATTTTAATAGAGCCATGTTTAACTTCATTTAGTTCTCTCTTAATGGGCTCAGTTTTTATGGTTTTGTTACTGAAATTGTTAGCCGTTTCGCAAATTTCTGGAAGTTCCTTTTTAATTTCCACAATTTTTGATTGATTTTTAATCTTGGTTACCTTTGATTTGGCAATTTTTGTAGCCTTGCTCTTATTTTTTGGGTTTTTCTTTCCAGTTAAGGGTAATAAGCCTTCGATAAGTTCTGTATCAATTTGATGTTCAGCCCCATAATCCATTGCTTCATTTATAAGTGGAATTTCAATTTCACTCGCTAATTCTAAAGCGGGTTTAGCTTCGCTAGCCGTTTCTTTATTTGAGATCATAGCTTCATTCTCCACCAGACAGATTTCTTCTGATTTCACTTTCACAGTGGTACCTTTAGATTTTTTAGCTTTTATTATTCTTTTCGAAGATGGCTTATTTAAATTTTCTGGTATAAATTGGGAAGGCAGTGATCCAGGCTCTTCAATGGGTCTTTTTTCCCGTTCTACCGGTTTGCGACCGCGAGATCTGGTTGTCATTTTGGTTGGAGATGGTATTTTGTACCGAGGAATGGGTTCCTCTACCAATTTGGATTTAAGAGCTTCTTGCGAGCGAAAATCTTTGTTAGGCGATTCGCCGATGTTAAAATTTAATTCCTCTTCAGTGTTCTTTATAGGACTGGTACGCGCAACTTCGGGAGTTGAAAGGCAGCCTACCTGGGTTATTTCCACCACATCAGTGGAAGGGAACTCGAAAGGAATAGGGGAGGAGTGCCGAGTAATTTCTATCCCTTCAAATGGCGAAACGGACATAGGGCTAGATCCACTCGTAGTCATGGAGCTTTCTTGAAGAACGACAGTCGGAGGGGGTAGGTGGTAGTCGTGATCTTGCGGAACTGATACTGGGACGGGTATTTGTAATGGAATAATCATTTGAGGTATTTGAATACCAGCCTCATTATGAATTGGAAGTCCAGTTGGGAGTCTAAGTACAAGAATTTGATTGGCAAGCTGATGAAACATCGGTGCATTGCTAATGGCATTCATATTATACACCTGGGTGATGTTGCCATTCAAGTTTTGATTCGCGTTTTCATTGACGAAGTTAACAGTGTTTGAGTTAAAGTTCTGTACTTGTTGTAATGGGTAAAACGGCAGGGCATTCGGATTAAGAGATGAATTGTTGGTGTCATCGCAAGTTTTCATCGTTTTGGATTGATTATTCGTGCGCTTCTTAGACATATTTTCATTTTCGTCATTACCGTTTATTATATCATTTACCGCTATATTTTGACTATGCCTACCTCCTCTTTGTGGCGGGTCTTGATTGGGCTCCATTGTTTCTATGGCTAGGCTTAGCTTAAAAGCAACTTCTTCGAAAGACAAGCAAATTACGAATACTTTCACACCATTAATACGCCATCATGATTTGAAGAATGGGATAACAATCAATTGTTCAGTTTTGTAGAGACAATTACCGAGAAATTAACTGGTTACGAGTTCTCAAAGCTTCAACACGTGCACGAGTGATTCAAACTTGGAACCTGCAAAATGGCGGGAACTCAGCTTACTGGAGGAAAAACGCTTTGAGTCTCCGACGAACGTGAGAGATTTCCCGCCGTTTTCGTCCCACTTTCTCTCGGATGAAGCGTAGTAGCGTGCATAGAGTTGTTAGTAGTAGAAAACTAAGGATACTATTACTCCATGGTCTACCGTCTACTTATGCAATATGCATGTCGATCAACAAAACCATGTGACCTTTTTAGAATAGAGTTCAGTTCAGTTAAGATGTATTCCCATTATTGTTCAAACTCCATTTTGAACCAGAGAGGAGACTAGTTCAAGTTATATATGTCTATGGTTCAGGCAGTGGGTGCGTTTGGTTGGACTCTCTTTAGAAGGTAACCATTTTTTCCAGCTTGGAATTTCTTGAGCGCCACAATAGAATCAGGGTGGAGTAGAATACCATAGAATATGTGTGTATTGTGTAACTGTGTATATTCTATGGCGCCAGCTGCTTCAAGTTGCAGGGCTGCCAGATAAAAATTAATTCCTGCACAACACCACTTCTACAAGGCACCCATTATCCGTCAAGTTTTTTTTATCAATTAAATACAGCCAAATTTTCGTCCACGTTAATTATCTGTATGTTTAAAAGAAACCAGTGGCGTAGCTGATAGTCCCCCGATTTTCGGCTTGATAAAGGGAGCCTTATAATAGAGGTAGGATTGGATCCATTTAAAGATATTATTTCTTATCCCATAAGCCTGGACTACTGGAGTTTGGCCAACAGCCTTTCGTGCCGTGGTCGCAATCCAAATAGACCAAGTCGACACGATGGTCATGATCAAAGGCATCCAACCAAGTGAAAAGGTTAGACTCGTCTGAAGTTCTGAACTAGTGTGGCGAAACCCATGTTGCAATACGCTGAGAAAAAAAAACCCAGTCAGCCTGGGAAATAAGGCGTACCAGAGGCAAATGACCACTTTAAAAATTGCCTGGACCACTTTTAAAATTAAATCGGAGGGGTGTTAGTGGTCTACGGGACCACTAAGAAAATTCAAGGATTTTACAAAACGTTTCTTGATTCTTGAATATTTGGAAGTTTGTTTGGACTTTGGTAGCTTTGGTACTACAAAATTTGTAGCACAAATTTTGTACCTGTAGATCCGAGACTCACTGGACATTTGTCCGATAAAAAAGTACTTATTAATACAGGAAATTTAGCAATGTCTGATAATATTTTAAATGTCCGATAACTTGAATTTGTTAAGAGGGTTACTGGGCATTTTTCCAATAAGAAAGTTTTCGTAGTTAATGCAGACGGCAGTTCTAAGCAGACGTCAACATTTTCTGTGACTCGCGACCTACCTACCAAGATTTGATTTTTGATGAATTTATCTGACAAATCGTTGAAATTTATGGATAAATGAAATGAAATTCGTTACTATACATTATTTAGTATTTTACCACCAAGAAAAATTAGTAAAAAATGTGTTTAAACTGAAATTAACATAGAACTACGAAATCCCTAAAAAATAGGTGACGCTACTATTTTATCCTTTTTAAGTTAATTGCTAAGAGCTTAATATTACAATACTATTACTGCTCAAAAACGGTCAAGGTGTTTCAATTCCAATTATTCTAATCAAACTCCTCTTTCGAATGAGAAAAACTCTCTTTTATGGACACTCATTTTGATTTCTAGTAGTAGATGGCGCCAATGGTTCTGCTTCCATGCTTTTTCAAAATGAAGATATTGAAAAAGGGTGAGATGCCTTGTGAAATTTGAGTCTTAAAGCTATAGGAGTAAAAACACAAATGGATAGAGTGAGAGTGTATTTAATTTCAAGAGTTTATTTAGTTGATTGATTCTATGATTTTAAATGCAAAATTTTTCTCTCAAACGCGTATGAGAAAACAACTCCTACACTCGTTAAAAATGTAAAATTTTACAAAATATGATTGACCCTTTGAGTTTTTCATTGATAGGCCTATGGCAAAGCATGGATAAATAATAACTTACAGGGATAGTTCAGGCTCGTAGACTTTACATTACTAAGAATGAAATACGTTTGATCGCGCCATGGCTGCCAGATTTGATGCCGATTTTTATTTTTTAAACATTTACCGATTCTAAATCGGAAATAGATTTATAAAAACTTTGCCATCTCGCGGTGACTTCGGGAAATTAAAAATAAAAAATGACGAATTCGTTGAGAATTTGTTTGGGGTTAGTTAATGTTGATTAACATAATTAAACACTGTAAGTAACATGCATACATTATTTTTAAGAAATTTAATGTTCATCCCTAATTGATATTTCAATTTCAGACGGAACAACATATTAAAAAAATCGTTTTTAACCAAAATTACGTAAGCCTTGGCTTACTATTTTAGCTAACGAAGCTACTAAAATAGCAGACGAAACATTTATCCACGCAACAACCAACTTGACCCCTAGAATCGGTAAAACGAAAGTTTCCGGTTCTAAGAATTTCGGCCGCGAGGGTGCGACGGAATCTAACATTTTACCACTAAGATTTATCCCTGTAAGTTATTATTTATCCATGGGCAAAGTGACTCAGACACCAAAATTTACACTATGTTGTCCTTAAAGACGAATAACTGTTAGAGTCGACTTGTAGACGATTTAATTTTTAATCTTTGGCATCTTTCACTTTCAGCAAATTTTTTCGCTTTTAATTAAAAAAAAATTATATTAAAAATTTGGTAATTTTACCAGAGCCAAGCGTAAATTACCATGCTAAATTACCGATTTAAAACTCTAAACACATTAGGTAATTTCTAAATTAACAACACTACATTTTGGTAATTTTACCAGAACAAACCGTACCCGGGTAAATTGCCGATGTTAAACTATAAACACTATAGATAATTTATAAATTCTTTTGCACCAAAGAGACAACCAAGTCTCAAATAAATTATTCTTTCATTCGCTTTAAAGATTTTGGTGTGACTAAAAAAACAACGCCAGTCGAGTCGAGGTTGATAGCAGATTTCGCAAACGTTTGTGAAATAGGCGACCAAGCCCAGTGTCTTTCATTCATTTTAAAGTTTCTTTCGTGGAATTATAGTTTCTAATCTGCAGAGAAAAAATTATTGTTAGAGGCTGTGGAATTGGCGTAGCGTTACGAGCTCCGTTGGACTTGCAACGCTCAATTAGTACTGGCCACCGTCGACGACGGTTAGTCACGCGAACCCCTCCCATTCCCACTCCATCGACCAGATCACCCCCTACACCCCCTTATCCGATGCTAAAATTGCTAATTTATTTTCATACAGACTATTTTAACTTTATAGATAAGAGTGCGTGTTCAAGAAGGTACTAGACTGTAGTTGATGTTGTAATTTAGTTTGATTAATAAGTTTATAAATTTTAAAATTAAACAAAATATTCATGTTAAGGAGATTCAGAATATAATCCTTTGAAAAAGGGCTGCCATAAAGGTCCAGACGTAGTTCGTGCATGGACTCATTTATCTCTATAGAAAAGAGTCCATGGTTCGTGGTTATGATAAGAAATGTATATTTTATAACGGTGTTTTACGCGTACACTCAAAGATGTCGCCACAATAGAGCCCAGTCTGGCCTACAGCTTGCTAATTAGTGAAATATAGGCCGACATGGGCAGGATTTATTCGAAAACGAATAAAGATTTTTTTCGGCGCTATTTTTTGTTTACTATATGAGATATGATTACGTTACTTCCCCGAGAGGCATTTAATTTAAATAATTATCATTAACATTTAATTACCCTTCAAAGTAACCCTATACACTCGCATCATACAAATTGTCTTATTAGTTTCCAAGTTTCGGGGCTAAATCTAATAGTTCCTAACGTTTATCCATTTGTAAAACTTAAATTATGCTCACAGACCATACTTGTTTGTAATTTTGTTTTATTTGGGTTAATTATGGGATCATTCGCCGAAGACCTTGTGGTATTTATTCTTGTTCATTCGTCCGATATATTCTAACGGTTTTTTGATAGCCATACTTCTCATTCTCTCAAATTTCAAAACAAAAAAAACACAAGACTATAAAGATTTTTTTGTTCTGAAAATAAATATTTGCTTGAAAGAGAAAGTTAAATTTTTTATTTCATTTTCGCTTTTTGGATGATTTGGTTCACGTTTTTGTTTAATTGTCTATAAAATATTCAAAATTTACAAACCTATAGGCTTCCTTTGTTGGATTGCGTGGAATAAACTTTCCACGGTTGCCGTCCATGTCCTTAGTTCCCTGAGCCTTTATTAAATTGATTGGCAACGTTATTGACTTAATTTTCAAAATAGTCTTTCGTTAGAATGTACGCCGCATTATGTTATTAAATTAGCTCCAGTTATTAAACAAGATGGTTATGTAGGTCACGTTCAGACTATCCAACTTTAGTCATGTGACAACGATCCGATTAGCTACACAAGCTGACTTGTCAGTTCAAAGAGGCGAGTTAGGTGAAGCTTTCGCATTACCCGACTTGTCAGTAATTTAATAATAATATAAATTATATTAATTATAAAATTTATAATAATATAAATTATATTAATTATAAAATTTATAATAATATAAATTATATTAATTATAAAATTTATAATAATATAAATTATATTAATTATAAAATTTATAATAATATAAATTATATTAATTATAAAATTTATAATAATATAAATTATATTAATTATAAAATTTATAATAATATAAATTATATTAATTATAAAATTTATAATAATATAAATTATATTAATTTATAATAATATAAATTATATTAATTATAAAATTTATAATAATATAAATTATATTAATTATAAAATTTATAATAATATAAATTATATTATTTATAAAATTTATAATAATATAAATTATATTATTTATAAAATTTATAATAATATAAATTATATTAATTATAAAATTTATAATAATATAAATTATATTAATTATAAAATTTATAATAATATAAATTATATTAATTATAAAATTTATAATAATATAAATTATATTAATTATAAAATTTATAATAATATAAATTATCTTAATTATAAAATTTATAATAATATAAATTATCTTAATTATAAAATTTATAATAATATAAATTATATTAATTATAAAATTTATAATAATATAAATTATATTAATTATAAAATTTATAATAATATAAATTATATATAATTGTATAATATAGTCCTCACTTTAGCCACAAAATGAGGTACTGAAAGTTTTAACCAATAAGACACGACCTGGAAAACCTGCAAAAGTCAGGGAATTTGGAAATTGGCCCAAGGGGTCAGGGAAATTGAAAATGAGCCCAAATGATCTGAGAAATTAAATATTTTGGTACATGTCGAGGAACTGTTTATGATTGGTTGACCAATTAATTGTAACGTAATTATTTTAAACTGAAAATATTTGCTTAAAGATAAAGGTTTTACTCTCTAGTAAGGATAAATTCGTGTAAAAGATTAAAATTGGTCAGGGAAATTATTTAAGCTACGTTCACACTTGACACTTTGGAACCGTTTCAAATTTTCAAATTGTCTTTCCAAGATGTTAATTTTGTTTCTTGACCAAAGATTTACACGAGTGACCCCAAAATTTTATAATTTCATCTTTCCAAAACAGTTTAAAACGGTTCCAAATGGTCAGAAAAAAACCTGGAAAAGTCAGGGTAATTAACTTCCATACTGTCAGATTTTATTGCGCAACTTGTAAAAAACATAATTATTTGGATATATTCACATATTTAAAACATACTTTATATGTATTGCGCAACTTGTAAAAGAATCCTGCACTTCTTCCTTTCCCGGTATTTCTTGCGTAGGAAGACGCAAGGGATCGAAAGGGAATATTTCACGAGCGTAAAGCCTGGGGTAAATCAACTCAACCAGGAAAATAAGGTAGAATCTGATTTTTGTCAGTTATAAATTGTGTCAAGTTGAATCACTTTCAAGGGCGCGTGAAGAGGAATATAAAGTGAATTTTTTATTCATTCTGCTTCTGAAAACTAGACATATTTTAGTAGTAAAACATAAGGAAGCGTCTCTGAATTGTACAAGAAATTGGAAATTTTCTGATTTTGGCATAGAATTGAAAGCAGAACCTCCGACTAATCAAAAGACGCCCCACCTTTGCTTAGTAAAATCCCTGCAACACGTGCTGCAGCACACTCTTTGAATCGGGCTAAATCTTTTGAATATTTTCAAACGATTAATTGCGCGTACAACAGTGCGTGTCCCGGATATTTTCTGAAGACAATATGAGTGTTTTGATTAGTCGCAGATTTTCCTTTTTAATTGAAAGTCAAAATCTGCTTTTTTTGAGTTACATTTTGGTGGGCTCGATTAGGACACGGAAAGAGGCATCGAGGGGAGATCTGGGGTGGTGGTAGGGCCGGATTAAGGGGGCACCTGCCCCCTGGCGCTATCCAAATGAGGGCGTTCAAGAAATCTGGTGATACCCAAATCCGAGCGTTGTTTTACTAAAATTTTGAAAACTTGACGTTATGTTATTCAAAGCTAGGATGTATGCATAAGGGAAGATGCATTTAAATGGGAAAATTCTAGAGCAGATAGGACCTTTAAATGCCTTTTCAGCTCTAGAATCAGAACTTTGAAAATCCACTCAAAGGGGGCCGAAAATTACTGTCAAGCATAAAAGCATAAAAAAGTCCAGTTATGACCACATATGATTTAAAAAGGGGCCACTATAAGTTCCACTGAAATTAGCAAGCTATATTACCAAAAAAGTTTTTTTTTAATTTTAGTATAAAAATATGCTTATATCCCAAGGTACCATCTTAAATCCATCGATGAACATTTAATCGTATTTAAATCACTTAACATTCGAAACTCTTAAAGTTTATTAAGTATCTCAGTTCCTCGCTAGTGGACGCTTTTTTAATTTAGAGTTTCCAGAAATGCTTAATTGTAGCCCTAATCTTTCTATTCCAGGATCCAGGCTACGTAAATCTTATTTGGACAACTTGCAAGAACTCTCACAAGAATGTTTATTTCCAGTCCTGTTGCCCAGTCCTATAAGTGTAGCAGACTACAAACTCCATTGTCAGAAAAATGCAACGTGTCAAAAGTAGTGATGTTTTTGCGCCTCTCTACGTTGGCTATTGGTTTTATAATACAAAGTTCGACAATATTTCTTTTATCGTTTTCAAAAAACGTCTAAATAAACTACGGGACGTCTCCAAGTTCGAATTATCAATTTTTTAATCTGTTATTTTAACTTTAACGTTAACCCTAACGTATACGAAATCCCGCTGTAGTTTTCAACCCCGACCTCACCAGGGACCATGGTAAATAAAAGAGGGTTTAATATAGGCGAAGCGATAAGGAATCGGAGTTTATTCGGAATAAAATTACAACTTTTTATTGAGACGAGTTGTGCGCGTATCGAAAATAGAATGAGCACAGGCTAAAATTAAACGGGTGAAAATGATTACGCGAATGAAAACCGTCAATGTACACACCGGATGTACTAGGGTGAGCTTGGCTAAGTTTGGACACTTTTTGGAAATCTAGTCCCCCCGTATTTATTACACATGACAGAAGAACGAAACCTTAACGAAACCTCACTTAGACATTCTTTATGAGATTCATAACGTTTTTTTAAATTTTAGAAACTGTTAAATTTAACTTATAATCATTTTTTTAATGTAACTTAACACCCCTAAGATTGGACAAAGTAGGGAAAGATTGGACGGGGGTCGTCAAACTTTGGACAGCACAGGGCTAACTTTGGACAATGCTTTTTTCATTGCAAAAAAAAAAACAAAAAAAAAATTAAATTGATTCAAAACTTTTAATTTTCCGTATATTGTTCCCTAGAGGTACATTTTCTAATAACTTTTTTTTTCTAAAATTGGCTTCACTGTTCAGATTCAGTGCATAAAGGACAAATGTAATTAAAAGACTCGCTTTCAATGTCTTTTTTCACATATCACTCATACGTCATCTGGTTTCCTCTTACTCCATAGTGGTTTAATAAACTTTAGTTAACATAAAATATACCTCGGAAGAAAGTAATCTAAAATTCAAAGTGAAAATCTAACATTATATTAAGTTTCCTTACTGTCCATTCTTAGCCACCCCATAAGCCTGCCAGAAAAAGTGTGTCATACAAATTCTTTATTTAAAAGCCAGTAGTTAAGGTTATGAATCGAAATATAATGATTGAATCTACTATAATTCCAAGCCGCTAATCACTCTAATCGATAGAAAAGAAAAGAGACCTTAAGTATTTAAAACAAGTATGAGATGAACATTCCTCAAATTTAGTACAAGTTTAATTATGAAAAGTTAGGGTACTTCGCTATTTGTCCTCTATTTTGGAAACGCGTCTTTTAACGAACTTGTTGTATTTTTTTTGGAAAGCTTATGTGTAGGGCTAAACCGTACTACCGAGTTGCCGGAAAAATTCAGTGCCAGTTGGCAGTGATAATTAAAATAGTAAAAGTGTCCAAACTTAGATGTGTCCAAACTTACCCTAACTAACCATAGTAGAAAGATTTTGGTTAACTGACGTAAGAAATTAAAATTACGAGCCCTAAGACCTAAATGGATTTGAAGTCGTGGATTTTGTGAATTCGGAGTTTCGATTTATTACGTTCATCATGCTAAGCCTCGGCCATAGCTCGTTGCTTTTGAATTGGACTTTTATCACCCAAGTCCCTGATGTCTCAGTAAGTGATCTTTTAATTGCTAAGTCTGCTATTTTATATTTAAGAGGTTATTGTATTACTATTTAACTCGTCGCTAAATGTAAGTATTTTATAGCCGTCCTTTAGGTGGGAATAGGCGGGATTACGCGAATGACTACTCGAGGTTTTGAAGGGGTATCCAAATTCAATTGAGTCTTGTAGAGGAGGGAAAAATGGATGACTCAATCAAAACAATGGTAGGCATAGAAGCGATTGAAAAATAGCGTTTCATAACATTTCATAAAACTTAATAAATTTCAAAATTTTCTTATCTAGTTAAGAATATATGCATTGACCGTACTATTTATTTTTCCATGGGTAAATTTTAATTAATTGTGGGACAATGTGGACACAATGGCGAAGTTATAATAGTGAGAAAAACAACCAGCTGGTCATTCCATGTGTTTTCACTTAATGTAACCTTGGGTCGCCAAATCATTATGAAATTTTTCACACTTGTTGGTGTGCTTGAAAAACTAAGATTTTCAGATCCTCACATGATGATAATAATAAAAAAATGTTTGGTAAGATTTTGAGTTAATTACCACGTTTTCAATATTGCAATCGAAATATTTTTCATCCCTGACAAAAATAACAATAACTCACTTCCTTGAATGGGTAAAATCACGAAAATTTCCACATTTATGGGATTAAAGTCGAGGAATCAGACCGTCATCTCGAAAAATGTCTATCTCTTTCAGACCATTCGATGTAAATTAAAATTTAGCGGGGGTCCGCACACCATTACGTGTAACGTCGAGTGGGCCAACTTTTTTTTTTTTTATTATTATTATTATTATTATTTTTATCTGTTTTCAACGCCGCGAGGGCAAATCTTTCATCTTTATAATTGGTTTGGTGTTTTTGTTTAATCTTTACCTGGTAACACAAAAACTAAATTCAAATTATTTTACTGTAACATCAAGAAATTAGAATTATGGTCTGACATTTTTCAAGATGACGGTCTGATTCCTCGTCTTTTACCTCATAATTGTTGAAATTTTCACGAGAATACCCATCAAAGGAAGTGAGTTATTGTTATTTTTGTCATGGCTGAAAAATATTTCGAGGACAATATTGAAATCGTTTTATTTTAAATTGTTTTCACTGGAAATCGTAGTTTTTTAAGCACCATGGTGACATGACTTGATGAAACCACATGGAATGACCCCGTAGGAAGTTAAATTACTACTGGAAACGGGTAATTGCGGAAAAATTAGTGAAAATATAATGAGAAAAAGTCACTTTGGTAAAAGTTTCAGCCCAGAGTGATAGTGAATATAGTGACAAAGATTGAAAGAATTAAGTTTCTTATCTGGGTTTTTTGTAAATTAGAAGCTCATCTAAAGTTTTAAGTAACTGAAGTGTTCTATTCTCTATTTAATTTACATAAAGACAACCCCATTAATGGGTTTTTTCTATAGTTTCGACGTTTTAGTTTTTTTTTTCTTTAAAAAAGGATGTAAAAACATTTACATTTATTAACTTGAAAATATTTAGTCCCCGAGCCGACTTTGATTTTTGGGGCTTTTTCTCTCACCGACCTTGACCCCGTCTAAAATCGCACCCCGTAAGATCTCTCTAACGTGTTAGGTTTTCCGTATAGTGAAAGTGTTAGTCGCTATTTTCATAAACCTCACAAAAAAAAACGTTTGAGTTCATATCTTTTCCTAAACTGAAATCTAAACAGATTCATAAATACGGTAGGTTAGTTAATAAATGGAAAGGAAACTTTTACGAAGAAAAACCCTTAATTAAAATAAAAACTGAGTTTTATTAAAAATTAGACGTTATTTTTTTACATCATATACTCGAAAAAAATATATAAAATTTAAATGATTTAGTGTGCCCCTCCCCCCTCATGATGTGATCTTTGTTTCCTATCCCGTTGATATTTAAACGTGCTGATTTATTATGTACACAAGACAATGCCAAGCCGCGGCTCGAAACTTTTCATTTTTTAATAAACCTCAGTTTTTAATTTTGGGTTTTTCTTCGTAAAAGTTGCTTTTCATTTATGAAATATAAACCTTTGTTAATTAAGCGATGGGTGAACTGCCTAGCCAGCTAAATTTAAGACAAGTTCAAGGCCAATCTAAACATTCGGAGAAATATTATCTTGTAAAACATACATTAATTCAATTAATTTTCACCGTGGAGGGGGGACGAATCACACGATGCCTTTTAGCGTAGCCACGGATTATAGAATGTCTGAAAAGGTTTAATGTTGACACGCATCCTGACTTGATTCGGGCCTTATCCAATAGTTTTTATCATAGAAGAGGAGGAGCTTACTTAGGGCATGTTGCCGTTGACGTCATCAGCTATGTAATAGCTTGTAAAGATCATACCGCTCGTGAGCACCGAGCATTCAAGCTAATTTTTCTATATCCGTGCATGGATTAATCAACCTCACAGGGATAATTCACTCTGGTTCTTTTTTTTTTTTTTTTTTTTTTTTTTTTTTTTTTAGCTACAGCGGCGCCCTAGTGGGCCCTTGAGCTCAGGTATGGTAAGTAACTACGCAGGGATCAGGACTGGGAATTACCCACGCGACGGAAGGAGATGGGAATGGGTAAGATGAAGGACCATTCCGTCGCGGACCATTCGCAACACTGCCTATGGGCAAGGGACCTGCCACTGAGACGCCAGTTTACAGGAGTGCGCCACCACTCCCGGCCTCTGGCACGATTTGCTATACTAGTAGTTGAAGATGTTTGTTTCAAACATGGCTGCCAGACATTTTTTCCGGCCCCTCAATTTTACCCCCTTACCGATACAAATCCGGAATTAATCCATGAGAGCATCATCTGCTTTTGAGTTTACTTCCCCTTCAATATTTCACCCCGTGTATCGGTAGCTAGAAACTTCCGGTGTAGACAATTTTTGTCACCAGGGTGCGATTCGAACAATCATTTTACCAGAGTGAATTATCCCTGTAAGGTTGATTAATCCATGATCCGTGTAAGCGTTTTATGAAAACGGAAATAACTGCCCTGTATAACCTAAACGCCACGTACTGATTTCGTGACGTAATTAGCAACATTCGAACAAGATGTCGCATCCACATCTTTTTATATATGTACGATATAATTTAAATTGAAACTTGCAGAGCTAAAAGTAGAACGGCTTTTGAATTTATTTTCGGAATCAGTGAATCACCATGCTAAAAACGTATTCCAGAATTTCCAAACGATTATTAGACACTTTTTTGATGTTTAAATTAATTTTTAAAGTTTGGTAGAGTTTGAATAAAATTAAATTTAAATTTGGGCCAATCATATTATTTCAGCCTAACATTAAAAGAATAGGCCGCCGTTTGATGTCAAAGTCCTATTCACTTAATGTTAGAACATTACAAGAGCTATTGAAGACTGAAATAGTATAATTGCCCCGAATTTAAATTTACTTTCAAATTTTACCAAACTTAAGAAATAAATTTAAACATAAAAATTGTGTCTAAAGGGCATATGGTGATTCCGAAAATAAATTCAAAAGCTGTTCCATTTTTAGCTCCAAGTTTCCCTTTAAGTGCCAAAACGATTCTAGTTGCGGTAGAAATAATTAAGCCTCGTTTTCAATCAAGTTTTTCAAGCTTTTGCTTTCAAAGAGAATTTAGATTTAATTAAATCCATTTAAATATCTGCTTTTCTGTCACTTGAAGCAGGATAACGTAGGTTAAAGGAAAAGCTTGATTTAATCTTTAACTTTGATTTAACGCAAAAGGTCGATTCTTGGGGCCAAAAACATCTGGATTTGAAAACACTCCTTTAGTTGTAGTTTTATTTTTACGATATCTTCCATCAATTGCCAAATTCACACTTTCCATACTCTTAAAGGGAGAATGCAACCTAACAAGTGATTTTTTTATCGATTCCCTATTGTTTAAATAGGCCTAATCCACTACTGAAAATATTTACAAACAAATATTAAACTAGAAATTAATTTAAAACTTACCCTGAAAATAGGCTTAGTGGAGTTCATGGAGGTCCTGTTTTCCTCGCGCGTAAGGTCTAGCGACCAATCGCACGCGACGTAAGTCTCGCGGAGATCTCGCGTGAACGACGCGCCTTTGCTCATTGGTCGCTAGACCTTACACGGACGCAATTCAGGATCTCCATGAATCCCGCTAAGCCTATTTTCAGGGTAAGTTTTAAATTTATTTCTAGTTTAATATTTTTATTGTAAACTTTTTATCGATGGTTTAGGCCTATTTAAACGATAAGGAATCGATAAAAAATCACTTGTAATTAGGTTGCATTCTCCCTTTAAACGAATTTCCAGGGGCTACAAATATGATGAATTATCACGATAGGTGGCGCGCCTGCGCCTCACTATCTCTCGCTCTCGTACTTATCCACGTATTACACCCGTTGCTATGGAGAATGCGTTAAGTCTCGAAGCGCTAGGGGAGGGATTACCGCCTAGTTTGTCTCTCTCGTCATAGCTTAGCCAATCAGAATAGGATCAAAATGAGAACTACGATAGCGACATCTCTTAACAGATAGGCGCGTAAAGAGTGTACTCCAAAGGCGCGCTACCCTGGCAGGTTCCTCTTAAAGAACAACAGCAACTCCCCATAAGAGTCTGGGTCCACGTAATGTTAAAAATTTTCGTCTCTTTTATGATAAATTCGTATTATATTATTAAAATAGGGTAGTTGGGGGATAATTTAAAGCTAAAATTCGAGCTCACAACTGTAAATTTTGGGAATTACAACGAATGGAAGGTTTCTTCCATAATGTAAAGAATAGGAAGAATCTATGACTTCCCTGCCGGATATGAAAGCCTTCCCCCACACGAAAACCTTGAACGGTTATTATTTTAGATTCATAATTATGTTAGGAAAATATTAGGAAAGAATTATTTTGTAACTGCCACGGGTATAGTGCTGGCGGCAAAATGAAATTCGTATATTTTTGGTCTACTATGCCTCGAAATCCTCGAAAACGCCTGTAGAAGTGTTCCACTTGTCAAGCATTCATGCAGTAGGCTTTTGCTAGCTTTACAGGGGCCGTGCAAAGACTATATAGCTTACTTGAATAGTCTTTGGTGTATAAGAAACTCGAAAAATAAATAGAGAAATCATACCAATTAGAAGATACTGGAGTAGTATCTTTAATTTTTATTTCATATTAATCAAAACACACTTGTATAAAACGGACAAATTATTCATTTAACGCTAAGGTTTTCTACGTTTAACGTATGTCTGGTAGTTCAAGCTCAGTGGCACCTTCACACACTAGACGCAATTTTGACTGGTACCAACTGCCTCGATCTTCATGGCGACGATAACCAAGATACCAGATTACGCTGATAACGTGAACACAAGTACCTATCGTCAAACTACCACCTTTGCAATTGCAATACCAGCCTTTAATGGCATTTGCACCTGTCCCGTTCGGTACATAACGAATTAGAGCTTGGTGAACAGCTGAGGTGGAAAATTGACCAGGCACGCGTATACGAATTAAGTCATGTTCAACTTTGGACACTTCGACGCTGAAAGAGCCGGATTTCTCTATAGTCAACGCCACATAAGATTCAGCGCGTTTCGTTTTAAAGTCGCTCATTACCACCTCACGTACATCACTTTCACGAAGTACAGGGAAGTCTTGAAATTCACTATCCTCAATTCGTTGCCATTTAGACGGTTTGCGAAGCAGATTATCGCGCTCAACTACTTCCTTAAGAGGATTTTCTTTCGTAGAGACTGCCAGCATTTTTTCGACGGAGTCTTCCCAGGAACCTTTAAGATGTAACTCCGGGTGGTAGGCGTTTAACAGCGCAGCAGCAATTTGAAGAAGTTCCGGAACTAATGGTAACATATGCACAGGTATACGGTTTTGAAAAAAACGATACACCGTCTGCAAATGCCCATTCCTAACTTCAACCGGCCACCTGAGGTACGTTACTTATCGGGAACGATTAACTTCTTGCGTGTTTACTTGCTTCTCGCCTTTAGACAAGAACGAAGGCATTTGTAAATCCACACCCAGTTCAGTCAGTACGCTGTTGGAGTCTCGAAAACCGCGGTCTGCCAGTACAACGTCACCAACTTGAAAGAAAGACTGGAGTTCTTCTCTCTTTTTGATAGAATAGTTTAAAATGCGCGCGTCGTTATTGCGGCCATTAGCAAAGTAGGGTCCGATTATATCTATTATGTAACCCGTAGTTGTTACCATTAACATTGGCTTGAGGATATGCTGGCCTTTGTGCACACAGAAGGATTTGTGAAGAACGGTATAGTCCTTGGATCTTCCAACCTTGATATAGGTGCCATCTACAATGGTAATAAGACAATTAGGCTTGTTGTTAGCAAAGAGTTTTACTGCTGCTCCAGATTGATGGTTTGTTATCAGATTGTCACGTGATAAGTGTTGCAGGCCAAAATGATGTGGCACGAAATGCTCCGATAAAGCCATAATAACCGCTTTTACCGTGTTTGATACCGATCTTTCAGTTAAATGAAATAAAGTTGATAACATCTTATTGGAGATACCCAATCGTAATTTCACCAATAATACTGCTAGAGCTGTCTTCGACGAACAGCATCTGATGGTACGAATAATGTCCTCAATAGTCGAATGCAACTCTAGGAACTCGTGCAGGGACAATGAAGTTAATACTTTACAGTCTTCATCACTTTGTATGAAGTTGTCAAAGCTCGGCGTCTGTAGGTCGTTAACACATTTCCTGAGGTCCTGTAATAGTTGCTCAATGTCCGTGGCAGTCATAATGGTTGATCTAGCGGAAACCTGAATTCCAGCAATTATTTCGGTGGAAAGCTCTCCGTTAACGAGATGCGTGGAGCACATTCGGTTGTCCCGATGAATAAATATGGCTCTTTCCACAAATATACTTGTTCTCACTTCGGCTTTTACCCTGGTTCGTGTACTAACACCGCAAATGAAGCAAGTCTTTGGCAGGGGTCGAACACAACTGTGCTTTATGGCAATAGTGTTTGATGACGTACGCTTTTTTAATGTTTATAAAAACAGGTTTAATTATTTTTCGCCAACCTGGCTGGCAAAAAATATTAAAGACGTCTTTAATAATTAAACCTGTTTTTATAAACATTAAAAAAATTGTAATATCTGGTTTGAACCATGATCTTAAGAACTTTCCTTATCAATAACATCAATGTGAGAGTCACTTGGAATTTGGAGATGGCTCCAAATACATGTTACGCGTGCAATCGGAAAGTTACCAATAGTACAAGTAGAGGTATAGGCACTCACGTAAAGGCTGGCTTTGCTCGTTTTCTTCGTTTTAGTAAAGGGTTATTACCACTTGTAATTAATAGCAAAACAACGAAGATTTGTTTAAAGTGCTCGGGTCTGTCACGAAAGTTTCAAACGTTCTTAAATGCTAGCAAATCGTCCTTCAGTAGTGATCATGGCTCTTCAACGTCATCGTCTTCACCACAAAAACGAAGACAAATGACGCAAGTATCTAATCCATCAACGTCAACAGTACCTGAGCCATCAACGTCCACAGTACCTGAACCAACAAAGTCCACAGTATCTAATCCATCACCGTCACCAATATCTCAGCCATCAACGTCGCAATTACCACGAAAGCGTACGTCATCAAACACTATTGCCATAAAGCACAGTTGTGTTCGGCCCCTGCCAAAGACTTGCTTCATTTGCGGTGTTAGTACACGAACCAGGGTAAAAGCCGAAGTGAGAACAAGTATATTTGTGGAAAGAGCCATATTTATTCATCGGGACAACCGAATGTGCTCCACGCATCTCGTTAACGGAGAGCTTCCCACCGAAATAATTGCTGGAATTCAGGTTTCCGCTAGATCAACCATTATGACTGCCACGGACATTGAGCAACTATTACAGGACCTCAGGAAATGTGTTATTGACCTACGGACGCCGAGCTTTGACAACTTCATACAAAGTGATGAAGACTGTAAAGTATTAACTTCATTGTCCCTGCACGAGTTCCTAGAGTTGCATTCGACTATTGAGGACATTATTCGTACCATCAGATGCTGTTCGTCGAAGACAGCTCTAGCAGTATTATTGGTGAAATTACGATTGGGTATCTCCAATAAGGTGTTATCAACTTTATTTCATTTAACTGAAAGATCGGTATCAAACACGGTAAAAGCGGTTATTATGGCTTTATCGGAGCATTTCGTGCCACATCATTTTGGCCTGCAACACTTATCACGTGACAATCTGATAACAAACCATCAATCTGGAGCAGCAGTAAAACTCTTTGCTTACAACAAGCCTAATTGTCTTATTACCATTGTAGATGGCACCTATATCAAGGTTGGAAGATCCAAGGACTATACCGTTCTTCACAAATCCTTCTGTGTGCACAAAGGCCAGCATATCCTCAAGCCAATGTTAATGGTAACAACTACGGGTTACATAATAGATATAATCGGACCCTACTTTGCTAATGGCCGCAATAACGACGCGCGCATTTTAAACCATTCTATCAAAAAGAGAGAAGAACTCCAGTCTTTCTTTCAAGTTGGTGACGTTGTACTGGCAGACCGCGGTTTTCGAGACTCCAACAGCGTACTGACTGAACTGGGTGTGGATTTACAAATGCCTTCGTTCTTGTATAAAGGCGAGAAGCAAGTAAACACGCAAGAAGTTAATCGTTCCCGACAAGTAACGTACCTCAGGTGGCCGGTTGAAGTTAGGAATGGGCATTTGCAGACGGAGTATCGTTTTTTTCAAAACCGTATACCTGTGCATATGTTACCATTAGTTCCGGAACTTCTTCAAATTGCTGCTGCGCTGTTGAACGCCTACCACCCGGAGTTACATCTTAAAGGTTCCTGGAAAGACTCCGTCGAAAAAATGCTGGCAGTCTCTACGAAAGAAAATCCTCTTAAGGAAGTAGTTGAGCGCGATAATCTGCTTCGCAAACCGTCTAAATGGCAACGAATTGAGGATAGTGAATTTCAAGACTTCCCTGTACTTCGTGAAAGTGATGTACGTGAGGTGGTAATGAGCGACTTTAAAACGAAACGCGCTGAATCTTATGTGGCGTTGACTATAGAGAAATCCGGCTCTTTCAGCGTCGAAGTGTCCAAAGTTGAACATGACTTAATTCGTATACGCGTGCCTGGTCAATTTTCCACCTCAGCTGTTCACCAAGCTCTAATTCGTTATGTACCGAACGGGACAGGTGCAAATGCCATTAAAGGCTGGTATTGCAATTGCAAAGGTGGTAGTTTGACGATAGGTACTTGTGTTCACGTTAGCAGCGTAATCTGGTATCTTGGTTATCGTCGCCATGAAGATCGAGGCAGTTGGTACCAGTCAAAATTGCGTGTAGTGTGTGAAGATGCCACTGAGCTTGAACTACCAGACATACGTTAAACGTAGAAAACCTTAGCGTTAAATGAATAATTTGTCCGTTTTATACAAGTGTGTTTTGTTTAATATGAAATTAAAATTAAAGATACTACTCCAGTATCTTCTAATTGGTATGATTTCTCTATTTATTTTTCGAGTTTCTTATACACCAAAGACTATTCAAGTAAGCTATATAGTCTTTGCAGTGCCCCTGTAAAGCTAGCAAAAGCCTACTGCATGAATGCTTGACAAGTGGAACACTTCTACAGGCGTTTCCGAGGATTTCGAGGCATAGTAGACCAAAAATATACGAATTTCATTTTGCCGCCAGCACTATACCCGTGGCAGTTACAAAATAATTATTTCCTAATATTTTCCTAACATAATTATGAATCTAAAATAATAACCGTTCAAGATTTTCGTGTGGGGGAAGGCTTTCATATCCGGCACGGAAGTCATAGATTCTTCCTATTCTTTACATTATGGAAGAAACCTTCCATTCGTTGTAATTCCCAAAATTTACAGTTGTGAGCTCGAATTTTAGCTTTAAATTATCCCCCAACTACCCTATTTTAATAATATAATACGAATTTATCATAAAAGAGACGAACATTTTTAACATTACGTGGACCCAGACTCTTATGGGGAGTTGCTGTTGTTCTTTCGAATTCGTCTATTCCGTAATGTTGCGTAAAACTATATACTTGTAAAGTCATTGAGGAAACAACCAGTATTCCCAATCTCCATTATTTCAGCTGAAACTTGCTATTCATTCCGTAATGTTTTTCCAAAAATTGCCCTCTCTTATTTTGAAGTTCTTATTTATAATTTCCTTTTGTTAAAGTTTTACACATACATGTACATAATAGAAACATGACGCTTGTAATTACCTAAAGTTTAATTAGCTATATTTATTGGAACCATATAATCATGTTATATACGTATAAATTATATGTAAATTTTACTTGTAAATCTTACTTGTTAAACAAAAAACATGTTTATAACCTAGAATTTGGGTAGCTCGAAGGTTATTGTACAGAGAGATATTTCAAAAAACATTGAGACTAAAAAGTTCCCTCGAAATCTCCAAACAGTTTAGCAAAAACCCTGAGTGGTAGAATTCTTCTTACCAAGTAACTTAAGGGGAAAAGAGAGGTTAATTCGTACTCATTGTTATAGGACATTGATACGTTATACGAGTTATTCATTCGCCGATAAGAAACATTTGAAACTCGAGTTTCATCACGGATTTTAACCCAAATTGGGATCTCGACGCTCGAATGTAGTCATTTTGTCGCTGTTCCTTTCAATTTAGATTAAAATTTAATTATTTTATTTCACTCTACACGGATTTCAAGAATAAAAGCGTAATTTGTTTATTAATCGAGCTTAAAATTTAATCTCCGGATAATTCGTATCCATTTGATAGGCGTCTGTTTATTTAATTTATGGTTTTATATTAGAATCAATTTATTCGATATTAAAAAGTTATTAATTATCAGATTCCGAGATCTAAACCTAATGTAAAATCAAATTAGTATGGCTAACCCAATCAAAAGTTTTAAGTACTTAAGTACAATTTAAAAGGCATTTTCGATTTTCTTAAGTTATTCATTATCCGATTCCAAGCTATACTCTCGAATTAATGGAGAAAATGTAGATACAAATGGCATTGAATAATTACACCCTGGAATATTTATATACATTATATAAATTATCTTCTAGTACCGGTACACTCTACTGAGACCGAAAAGATTGTTGAACAAGTACGTCATAATAATTCCAATTAAATTATATAGGCGTGTATTTTGCATTCCGTGGGTCGCCGGGTTCCAATTAAAAACGGGTATGAAATTTTCAAAGCCGAGTTAAGATGATGTTAAAGGGGAGCCTGAAGAAAAACAATTTAGTCTTATTATATTGATAAAACAGTAATACAGCCATTTAAAAAAATCCCTTCCTCCAGTCAAATTGATTTTACTCCTCATACCTAGTACTTAGTACAAAATTAAGGTTAAAAGTCAGCCTTTTACCCCCTCGTACTTATTTAAATCCTTCACCATCTTGCTCGATGTTGAATAGGACATACCAGCCAATCAGAATTTTACTTTTGGGGAAAATCTTATTACATGCTTCGTTAGATGGCACCACATGTAGTCTCCCTCGAGATTCCGCAAAAAAACATACTTTTGTTTGAATAGTTTCTATCATAAAAGAGGAGGAGCTTACTTAAGGAATGTTGCCGTCGACGTCATCAGCTACGTCATAGCTTGTAAAGCTCATAGCGTTCGTGAGCACCGAGCATTAAGCTTATTTTTTCTATATCCGTGTCAGCTCTCAAGGTCGGGTCTCTCCCAAGTGACTTCTGAGCCCTCTGACCCCTAGCGTTTTATGAAAACGGAAATAACTGCCTTGTATAACCTTAACGCCACGTGATTTCGTGACGTAGTTAGCAACATTCGAACAAGATGTTGCAACCACAAGTTCTTTTAAAATATCAGCAGTTCATATCGATTTTTATGGGAAATGTGGCTCCACCTTTTAGAAACTTGCCGCTTTTATATATAATATTGGAATTAAAAGACGATATTTGACTGGTTCGTATCCCCTTCTCTCCGAGCAGGATTCAAAATGGTGGTCGACCATTCAAAATTAAAAGCAATTATTTAAATACCATTTTATCGAAATTTAACTTCATATTATATCCTTTTTGTACCAAATAACATATTTTATGGTCTAAGAAATCTAAAAATTAAATTATCGCGTATTGCACACGATTTCCTTCAATCTCCCTTTAAATGACGTCATGATATAAGCTATGGGAACTTCAATTTTTAAATAACAGGGATTTATGAATGTAAATATCGCTAACAAGCCCTTCTCGGTAAAAAATATAATCATTAAAGTTGTAAAATAAGTCTACACACGGTTTTTCCCCAATTATTAAATTATTAAACACACCTTGTGTGTTTGTTACGTTGACCCGATTAATGTATAATCAGCGATTAGTACCATATCAACTTTATAACGAAGAAACGGCTAATCTATGTTTAATTGACCTTTAATGTAAATTTATTCCGAATTGTTTAGTAATTTTTTTAAACTTTTTTCTTGAGGCTTTTAAAGGCGTAAACGACGTAATTCTAAGCCTTGAATGGTCTGCTAATACAAACTTTTATTTTTTATACGTGACAACGCCTTGAAGCACCATACTTATACGATTATCATTTCAAGGTTTCATATCGGGGGAGTTCATTACTATAACTCGAGTGTTTTTGTAATTTTCGACCTTATTACAAATGACGGACTTTTTTTTATTAAGGGGTAGCCCTACGCATCGTGAATGTCAATCAGATATTATCTCTTAGCGATAAAATATTCATTTCTTATTCGATTTAACGTATCAGAATGTAAGGCAAACTTTTGATTCGTTTTCATTGTTGTAGGAAATTGATACGTTATACGAGTTATTCATTCACCACCAGAATCTCTGAAGGATAATTAGGTCTAAGAATATAATATCCCTTATCTTAGTATATTTATAAATTACTCAAAAAGAACGAATGCACTATAATTCAACTTTTGTTAATTGAATAAAACCATCGTTAGTGAAAAAATATCCATTTCTTATTCGAGTTAACGTATCTGAACTTTTTATACGGCAAACTTTTTATTCGTACTCATTGTAATAGAAAATTATTCATTCGCCGACAAGAAAATTTGAAACTCGAGTTTCTTCGCGGATTTTATCACAAATTGAGATCTCGAAGCTAGAATGTAGTAATTTAGTCGCTGTTCCTTTCAATTTAGATTTAAATATAATTATTATATTTCATTCTACACTGATTTCGAGAAACGTCATATTTTTACTTCGCGTTATCCTTTCGAATAAACGCGTAATTTGTTTATTAATCAAGCTTAAAATTTTATCTCCGGTCTAATTTGTATCCATTTGATACTCGTCTTTTTATATAATTTACGGTTTTGTATTAACAATTTATTCGAGATCAAAATATCTGAAACAATGGATTTATTTTCCTATTCCAAGCTTGATTTTTACGCTTTTTTTTTAATATAAGTTATCTAAAACCTAAGAAAAATGTCAAATCTTGTTCTTAAGCATCTCCTTAACAGTAGAAATCATTAAAAATATGGGACTTAGTAGTATGCTATGACTTTGAACCGTTTTTTGAACCATCTTTCCGAAAATGCTACTCAATTTCCATTATAGAGTTCATAAAATTAACAACTTAAAATCTCCCGCGAAATTAAATCGTCGTGTTGCGAAACTACTGTGGTCTCATGGACAATCTTGTCTTTGAACATTGACATTTTTATGCCAATTTTTTTTTCTCAATTGTGAACGTTAACCCTGCATTTTTTAAAAGATAAAATTATCTATGAGACAATATTTCCAAGAGGAAAAATATCTTGTACGGTACAAAACATTCAGGAGCCAATTTTCCGGGAAATTCCCTTATCATAGGAAAAAATCGATTAATTTCAATATCAAATGATTATACTTTTTCTGGAGCTCAGGGTCATTTGGTCTCAACGAAGTGTTAATCGAGAGCAACGGACTATTATGAAAAGCCTTGGATCGAATAATTAACTTCTTTTAAGTTCGTGTATGATTAATAATCATTAACCTAAAACGAACATTATTTCAGAGAAGATATAGTAAACATTGTAGGTTCCAAAATAATATTGAGCTATGTAATAGGTAATTTTCTCTTTTCTACGGGGTCACGAGTAAAAAAAGGATATGACTAATAATAAAAATTATTATAATATTAGTTTGACAACGAAAAGTTGCAGCCAACAACAGAGGCATAGCCTAGTATGATTGGTTTTTTGTCAGCGCCAT
Source organism: Odiellus spinosus (assembly GCA_963920705.1). Taxonomy (NCBI): domain Eukaryota; kingdom Metazoa; phylum Arthropoda; class Arachnida; order Opiliones; family Phalangiidae; genus Odiellus; species Odiellus spinosus. The sequence continues at coordinate 19,740,612 of OY987225.1, forward strand.
TCTTCCGCTCATTTTGCACTTGTGCTAAACCTTCAATGTTCACAACTCATGAATAAGATGCAGAAAACAGGAATACGGATTTCCTATAAATCATCCCTCTCAGATATTAGCATGCACGGGCTTTGATTAAAACCAAAAGTCTTATCACTTTATGGCCATAAAAGTAAACAACGCCCCATAGCTAAGCTAAATTTTAAGTTTAATTAACAATTTGACATGAGCACGAGTACTGTCCAAGATTTGGGCAAAATATATCTTCCATACACTGCCCTTGGGGCAGATTCTGACGTTCCCATCAGGGTTCGTACAAAACCTGTGAAACCTGGAAAAGTAAGGGAATTTGGAAATTGTCCCAAAAGGTCAGGGGAAAGTCGAGGAATTTGAAAATAAGCCCAAAAGTCGGGGAATTGGAAAATGAGCCCATATGGTCAGAGAAATTAAATATTCTGGTACTTGTCAAGGAACGTTTTGTGATTGGTTGATCAATTAATTTGCCTACAAATTAAAATGTTTTTTCTCATATTTCGACTAAACTATCGATTCACAAACTCTGTTACGTAAAAAGTGGAAATGATAAAAGCTCGTGCATAAGAATAAATACTCGTAAAATGTTAAAATTGGTTAGGGAAAGTATTTAGAAATGTTCAGGGAAAACCTAAAAAAGTCAGGGAAATTAAGTTTAAAAATTTTGTATGAACCCTGCCCATGGACTTCGCTCTAATTGTAATTCATAGCAATACAGCGAATTAGGACAGGCTGGCCGAGAAACTTCGCAAAGAAAAGGTATAAAAGAAAATCGGAATCCCAAAATTTCCATCAAAACTCTGAAATAGAAAACTTTTAACGCCCATGCATGGTTGATCAATTCGAGACTAATTTTTAGAAAGTTTTAAATAATGATAAAAAAAGGTTTCAGCTTGACTGGGTTGTTATTTCGCTTTTAAACAAGGCAACTATTATTACAAAATTACTTAAATTTGTGTCTTTTTCTATTGAAGGTGTTTTAAAAACCAAATATAATCCTGTTATTTTATATTTTCGCATTGAACCCTAAAAATAATCCTATAACCGCTTTTATCCACCGTCACTAAATTTTTTTTTTCTTGCCGCGTGTGTTTAAAATATAATATCTTTATCTACGGCACCGCTTAAATTACTGTTGTGTGACAGATTATTTTTTAATACGAACAAAAGCGAAACACTCGTGTCTATGTGAAACAAGAATGAAAATGAATTTTCATGGTAAATAGTGTAGCTGTTTAAGAAACGTAATATGGCAGAGTGAAATTCCGTAAAGCTGGGAAGACAGGGAAGGAAATAATAGATGTTGAGACACTGCTACTGTCGTACCATAGAAAATACATTATTTATCTCTCGTTTGTATCTGAACGTGAGCTTTGCATTGGACACGGGTGTACGAGGGTTTTTAATGTTTTACCACGTAAATTGTGAGCTATGCTCCTCCCTGATACAACAGGGATTCCTCGTAAGAGTAAATTAAACATTCATTCGAGAGTCGAAACGCTTCAACAGGCGTCTCATAGAAAAAACATTTATATCTCATTTGCCCCTGAATGCGAGCTTTGCCTTGGACACGGGTGTACGAGAGCTGAAACACTTCTACAGGCGTCCCGTAGAAAATACATTATCTCTCGTCCGTATTTTCTACTTGAAACCAATGAAGAGTATTCCAATGAAGGGTATTGGTCGAGCAGTGCGTGTCTCCTTACCCCGGTTTTTGCTTCGCTGTTACAAAATCTTTTAAATAAATAGGGTAATGACGGCACCTTGCCTTTGATTGTATTAATGGTCCATGAGAAAATAACCACGGTGTGCCGCTTTGGCCATTTTTGCGTTTCATCGATCCCATATTAGCTACGGTCACACTAGCATATCTTAATCGATTTGAATCGGTGAAATCAAACGGATATTCAGATTCGATATTCAATCGTTTTAAGCGTCACGTGTTCATTCATTAGCTTTATAAATCGATTTATCGTAGCTTCATCCATCGGTTCTCGAAACCAAATCGGTATGAAACTGGTTCCCGAAGGAGTTTTGAGAAATCGAATCAAATGGATTCCCGTTCACACGACTGCAGCGAATCGTTTTGAACCGGTTTAAATCGATTCCAAGGCCTAATATTAACGCAGCTTATAACCACACGTGAGGCTATCGGGCTATAAAATAACCAGCTTCTACAGCTACACTATTAATAAACAAATCATTAGGATAAAGTAAGCTCTAAGTTTAGTCCCGCTTAAAATTATTATCACTCGTGAAGAACTGTAAATAAAACGTTTTCACCGTTAACTATTTTATTCGAAATGTTATAGTTAAATTGATGAATTTTTTATGTGGAATTATTAGACGACGAGGTCAAACGAGTACATTAATTCTAAAAGTGAATACGCCCATGAGCTGTTTTTGAATTTTTCTAATATTTTTTTCGGAAAATTTAGTTAACCACGAATAAACAAATCTTTTATAGATAACAGGGTGATAGAGGTCGGAGCTTAGACAAGATAATCCACAAATATTTGGCTAGTAAGATAATTATTAATAATAAATAATTAAATTTCGATTTAGATTTTATAATTCATATAGAGATGAAGTAATCAACCTCACCTCTTAGTGTGACTTAATTTGTTCAAAAACTAATAGAATAGCTGCTGTCAAGTTCGACAGAATACTGCCCAAAATTAGTGCTGCGGATTTGTATAACTTTTATTATTTGGTTAGATCTACTATTAGCTTAGATTGGTTTATTACTCCCCTCAATTAGAACTGGAGCAACCTAAATGGGAGCTTAGCCAAGCTTTTAACGATTTCAGTCGAGTTCAATATCTAAACAAATTCAATTGAGCCGTGCGAGGAAGTATAGTTTCCTTTTAAACAATAATATATCTTATCTTTAGCTCTTTATAGGGAGAATGAAAGGCCGAAACAACCTATTTTTAATCAATTAAGAATGCTAAAATAACGAGAAAAACAATAATATAACTCATCAAAAATATTTCGTTATTCTATAATCAATTTCCAAAGTTCCGATGCTAAGCCTAGGCTGCCTAGCTCGGTGAACTAGGCTAGCACGACCTGTATTTTTTTTAATATTCGCGGCTGTTCTTGTCGCCAATCACGAGCGAGTACGGGTATTTTAAAAATACGCGTACGCGCTCGTGATTGGCGACTAAATCAGACGGGAATATTAGAAAAAAATACGGCTCGTGCTCGCCTAGTTCGCCGAGCTAGGCAGCCAAGGCTTAGCATATGCAAGTTTCGGAACTTTATAAATTGATTATAAAATAACGAAATATTTTTGGTGAGTGATATTATTGTTTTTTTCATTATTTTAGCATTCTTAATCGATTAAAAATAGGTTTTTTTGGCCTTTCATTCTCCCTTTAAAGAACTAATTTTAATACTCTGGTAGGTTAAAATTTTGTTTTCACAATTTGTTTATGCTTAGAATAATCCTCGAAGGTTCTAAAAAATGCTTTGCAAGATTGGTTTAGTTTCTTTATACAAAACACCTTTGAAATCAAAATATTTGGACTGATACACCGTTATTATGTATAGAAAATAACATATTGCAACACAATTTAAATACAATATTTAATCCGCCAAGCGCACAAAAGGTAATTTCTAAGGAAGTATTATAGTTAGTGGTTTTAGTCTTCGACGAAAAAAATTATATTTTGATTAAAAAAATCCCCAAAAATGGATAAACAGAATGGATACACAGAAGCAAAATTGTTCAAATAAATTTATTGTTTAATTTATAGATTAAAATAAATTTCGGAATCACCATGCCAAAAATCAAATCCCATAATTTTTTCTCAATTATTGCACAAGTTTTAGACTTTAATTTCTAAACGTTGGTAAAGATTGAATGTAACTCGTATAAAGTAGAACCAATCAGATGAGCCGAACGGTTCCCACCTTCAACATACTGCACAGATATTCTAATTTATTTCTAAGGGGTCGCTGACGTTTTTAACAAACTCTATCGTGATAGCAGTGTTGAAGTCTGAAATAAAATGACTGGCCCGAATTTATACTTCACTTACACTCAAACTTAACCAAACTTTGGAAATTAAACACCAAAAACGTCTCTAATAATTGTTAAAATAGTTCTCGAATACGTTTTTTGGCATGGTGATTCCGAATATAAGTTAAAACGCTGATCCATTTTAGCTACAAGTTTCCTTTTAAGAAAATATCTTTCAAAACTTAAAAGAGTGAAGTCAAAACAAAAGTAAAATGACACTGAAAAGTTTGACTCTTAGAAATAAATTTAAATTATTTTATGAGCGCATTCCCTGGTTTTTTAAAAGAATCCTAAAAACGTGCTTATTGCATCTTCAAAATGTTAATTAATTACAAGAATTTACTATTATCGCTTCTAAAACGTTTCTAGGGAAAATAATATTCGAAGTTATCGCCAGAAAACTCCCACAATCTGTTAGAGAGGTTTCCGATTTTATTCCGAGAAAAAAAATTACCCTTTAAAATGATAGAGGTATTGGTTTGAAATGTGGAGATTTTCCCGTAAAAGATTTAAAATACAGTCAGAAGCTGTTTTCCAAGAATTATATAACATACGTATTTATAACATGTATTTATATAACATGTATTTATATAACATGTAGTTATGTAACATGTAGTTATGTAACATGTATTTATGTAACATGTATTTATATAACATGTATTTATGTAACATGTATTTATATAACATGTATTTATATAACATGTATTTATGTAACATGTATTTATATAACATGTATTTATGTAACATATGTATTTATATAACGATAATAACTGCGTTCATAGTAGGCTTTGGAATCTATTTAAACCGTCTTCTCTCGAATCGATTTGATTCGATTTCTTGAAACTGCTTCGGGAACCAGTTTCATACCGAATCGGTTTCAACAACCGTAGTATGAAGCTGGAATAAATCGATTTATAAAGATAATGCGTGAACACATGACGCTTAAAACTATTCCTGGCGATTTGAATATCGTTTTGATCCTACCGTTTCAAATCGAGTAAGAAATGCTAGTGCGATCGTAGCTAGCGTATTTGCTAGCAGTTTGATAATTTTGAATATAATTCGCTAGTTCTATCCAATTAATAAAAGTTCTACAAAATCTGAGCACTAAATCTATTGCAATCCATTTCACAATTTTAGAACATTCACCCTCTATACTTTTAATCAGTTGGAGTTGTCTGAATGACCAAAACTGAGATAGATTGCTACACAATGCTCAATCACATATAAAAATAAGTTGTCTAGACAACGCCTCTTGAATAGGAATATAAACTGGAAACGTTTTATTTCAAGTTCAAAATCATTAAAAAAAATTCGTTGAATCAAATGAAAGGTATTTCCCCTGGACTCGTAAGGATCTATTCTGCGAATCGGTTTTTTACCGGAATTAAATAAAATAATTTAGCATGCTTATGTAATATTTTAGATCGTCGTACTCTGATTCTATTTCTAGCCAGAAGGTTTGGGGTTTTATCATGAGACGCGCGGTAGTTTTTTTAAACGTTATGAGCAATATTGTTTTTATTCAAATGTGATTTATTGGAATGTTTATTTGTTGAAAATTAATCTTAGTTGGTTTTCATCTACCTTAAAAGGAGAATGAATACAACCTAACAACAAGTCATGCTTTTTTATCGATTCCTTATCGTTTAAATAGGCCTAGGCATAGTCCATGGATTAATCAACCTCACAGGGATAATTCACTCTGGTAAAATGATTGTTCGAATCGCACCATGATGACAAAAATTGTCTTCACCGGAAGTTTCTAGCTACCGATACACGGGAAGAAATATTGAAGGGGGAAAAAACTCTAAAGCAGACGATGCTCTCATGGATTTCTTCCGGATAAAATTGAGGGGCCGGATAAAATGTCTGGCAGCCATGTTTGAAACAAACATCTTCAACTACTAGTATAGCAAATCGTACCAGAGTGAATTATCCCTGTGAGGTTGATTAATCCACGCATAGTCTCACAGTAAAAATTGCAAATAACATATTAAACTAGAAATACATTTAAAACTTTAATTCATGGCGATTCTGAGCTACCCATCTAAGGATCATCGGCCAATGTCATTGGTCGATAGTCCTTATATGGGGAGTTCAGAATATCTCCATGAATCTAGCTAAGCCGAGTTTCCGGTTAAGTTTTAAATTTATTTCTAGTTTAATATTTATTTCTAGTTTAATATTTATTTTTAATTTAACGATAAGGAATCGAATAAGGAATTGCATTCTCCCTTTAATGTCGACAAATTTTTTACAATTATTAGACACGTTTTTGATGTTTGTTTTAAATTCTAAAGTTTGCAAAAAGTGAATAAAAGTAAATATAAAATCGGGCCAATCATATTATTTCAGCCTTCAACATTAACGTAATGTCCTAACATCAAGAATCCATTCAGGTTCCATAAGAATATGGGAGCATAGCTTTAGCCTCTGGTACCATCCTCCCAAACTTTGTAACAAAAGTTCGTCTGCAATTTTCGCAACATTTGTACGCTTAGATCTTTTTTCGATCGGCTCCATTTTTATTACCCAAAATATTATTTCAAAGGTCGTTAGGGGCGCGGGTTAATAATACATGTCAGGAGCGATTTACTTGAAAAATCGATTCGAAGCGGACGAACTTTTGCTACAAAGTTTGGGAGGATGGTTATTGAATCGCGGCCCTCCCATATTCTTATGGAACCTGAATGGATTCTTGCTAACATTAAAAGAATAGGCCGGAGTTTGTTGGCCAGAGTCTTAGGCATCAAACGCGGGCCTATTCATTTAATGTTCGGACATTACAAGCACTGTTGAAGGCTGAAATAATATGATTGGTCTGAATTATATATAATTTTATAGAAATACCAAACTTTACAATTTAATTTAAACAGCAAAAACGTGTCTATAACTTGTTTGAAATACGTTTTTTAGCATGTTGATTCCAAAAATAAATTCTAAAGCTGTTCCAATAAGTTTCTTTTTAATTGTTTTGCAAGGATCTTTTTTCAGAATCGGTTTATTTTACCGTATTTAATTAAGCCTAGTTATTTTAGACTGTCAACTTCGATCCTATTTCTATAGCCAGAAGGTTTTGGGTTTTTATCATGAGACACGCGATAGTAGTTTTTTAAACGGGTAAAAAAAGATTTTTAGTAAAAATCGTTAATTTACAGAGAAAAACGACGAGATATTTATAGAGCAACTTTATTTGCGAGACGTTTCGAGAGAGATTAAGTCATTCGTTAGTTTTACTTTGATTTGAAATTAGATCTCGAAGCCATATTCAAATTTCAATGGGAAAATGGAGCGTTTTGATTGGCTAATGGGCCAATATTTTTAGTGGAATTGAAATTGCATTACGGATGATGATAGGTCCATAACATTGAACGTTGTCGCGTTCACTGAATTCCAAAATCACATGAAATATGTGAAGTCAACGTGTTTAATAATTTACAAATAAGTTTCTCTAGAAAAAAAACCAAAAACCAGGCCATATCTTCAACATATAAAATAATAATATATAACATTTCTAGTATAATTTTAATTTAAATTCGTTTTTTTGGAATCTTAATTAACGTGTTTAAAATTAATCTTGGTCGATTTTCATCTACCTAAAGCTCCTCTTGTAAGGATTGTTTTTCTCAATATCGGTTTTTTACCGTAAATATTAAAACAATTAAGTCTGTTTATGTAATATTTTAGATTGTCGAACTTTGATCCTATTTCTATTAGCCATAAAGTTTTGGGTTTTTATCATGAGACGCGCGGTAATTTTTTTTTGAAACGTTAAAAACAAAATTTTTGTTATTTTAATTATTTACGAGTTTAAATATAATCTTCGTCGATTTTCATCTACATGTATTTTATGGGAATAATTTGTGATTGCACTGTATATAGCTCTATGAAACCGGTTTGTTATAACCAAAAGTCTATCCTTAAAAGTAAAGGATCGTCCCGTAGCTTAAAACTATCAGCTCAGTTTTGGTTCCAAATGAATAATTAAATTTTTTTCACAAGGCGCGCTAGGCTCTTACCCTTTAAATCTATTTTTTTCGGGTTCTGGAGAGGAAAAATTACATCTCATTTGTCAAATGATTGAAATCTAAGCTTAAAAATAGATAACATGTTTTACTTTACTTTAGTTACTTTAATTTAGTTACTTGGCTCTTGTTGCTTTGGCTTTGGCGCTAATTTGCTTTGGCTTTGGCGCTAGTTGCTTTGGCTTTGGCGCTAGTTGCTTTGGCTTTGGCGCTAGTTGCTTTGGCTTTGGCGCTAATTGCTTTGGCTTTGGCCCTAATTGCTTTGCTCGGCTATAATAGCCATGGTTGTAACTATTTTTAGACAATTAATTAATTATAAAAACCTTTAATCACTCGCACGACAACGTTTAGAAGTTAACAGTTCATCATCAGGGGTTTCTGAAAAACTTCTCTCCCCCCCCCCCCCCCATATACCGAATTCGTGATAAAAATATTCCAACCTTTAATTGACGACGCTAGAGTTTTCATCTTAGTATAATTATTGAATTTTGAATCGTGAGTGATTTTTCATTTTGGTCAGTCCCAAGGATATAATTTAAATATTAAAAGAACCTCTTTACATTATCATTGAAATAAAGTTTTAGATAAAAAGGCTAAGAAAATGTGTAGGTTACACAAACCTATATTTCCTCAATTTTTCGAGGCGAAACGGGAGATTCCGAGGCTTCAACGATATTTTTATATAACCTCCATTTAATGCTCTTATCGTACTAAGTAGAGTCTAATGATATGTCTTAAGAAACATTACAGATACATTAACGGATCGACAGGGTCACCCTTGAGGCGAAATTTATAAAATGTATTTAGGGTTTCAAATTTTTCGATTAAAGAAGAGTATTAAATTCAAATATTCATATTCGCTACGTGTGCGGCCAGAATATTTAAGTTAATAAAGAGAAATTACATTGATATTAATGGGTTTCACGTTACGAACAGTTAGTCTTTCATTATAATTGCGAAAGATCTCGACTTTACTGACCCTGAATCGTCACGAGTAACTTTTCGCCAATCAAATCATAGAGACTTTTAACATAGGGAGTGGAAACTCATGCCTTTGGCAAGGCAAAACGAGATGTAGCTCCCCAAGCAACCTTTGCCAATGCTAATAACTGGCCTGGCCAACTTCCGGTCACATGACATCACCCGCATTAGAGGGAAGCTATACTGGTTCAAATTTGAAATGTCTTAAGCCTTGAAAAACATCTATTTGTGGTGCCAACTCAGTTCGACATTTATAAAGCGCTGTACCGTTTGCACGCACCAGCGCTATGATCCGCCGTCATATCATCACCGCGTCTAGGACCGAGAAGGTCGATACCAGCAAAACCACATCCCAGGAAAATGGTCAGAAAAGTACAGAGCGAACCAACCAAACCCATAATGAGCTTGACTGTCGTCCTCGACTCGGTGAGGCTTTGGTAACATAAGACCTAGGGAGTCGACAGCGGAGAGCTCCTTCGACACTAATGCACCATCCACCCCAGAACTCTACCCAATCAAAGCCTGAGCCCGAGCCCGAGATGTGATCACATATTGGAGCTACCGCCTTAGGGTCTTCACACACCCAGGAGACTGTTACCTCCCCACGGGGCTACTTAATCCGGCAAGACCGATCACACCTCAACTCAGTAGAAAGGGAGTGTGTCACTCTTGGTCATGAGTCCTTTAGGCCTAGGAACTCAATTCAACCCCCCCACCACGGGAAGGTGGTGACACGCGGGGGGTGTGGTGCCAACTATGCGCATTAATGACGTCAGGGTGATATAACCATTATATGGAATTCTGGATCTTTTCAACCGATTATCCCGGTCTCGCAGCTGGCGCCACCCGATAGGAGTCACTTTTCCCCAAAGAGGCATATCTCTAGAGCTCAGCGTTTGTAAGATCTCTGGGCAGGTGTCTATCTAAATTTGACAAAGAAATCTAAACAAATCTTAAGTTTTATTCCCGTAATACGAACCATTTTCAAGTTATAAAGCGTAAGTTATATAAACTTCTAGGAGAGGTTTTTGAAAAATCAGCTGAAAGAGACTTCGCGTGTTGTTTTCGGGGAAATCGTCAATTAAAAAAAATATTCAATATATCTTATCCAAATTCTATATACGGGCTGCGGAATCCAAAAATTACAAATAGATTCAAGACCAATTTTGTGAGTAAAACTATATTTCCCCGAAAAAGGGAGCGCTTTGGAGGAAGCACCCATCACTCGGATTTCCTGGAAATTTTAAGATAACCATTAGGAATTTAATAATTTCTTATATTATTGCTCTATGACAAACTTCAATTTTCTACTAATTTATGATAGCGCAATGTCTAGATTGTTTGGACTAAATGGAGACACCAGCCAAAGACTTAAAGGGAGAATGCAACCTAGCAACTAGTGATTTCTTTTATCGATTTCTTATCGTTTAAATGGACCTAATTCACCGATTAAAAGTTAACAAAACCAATATTAAACTAGAAACAAATTTAAAACTTAACTTTTTTTTTTTTGGAATACTTATGGGTTATATCAGAAGCCGATGAAACCCTCCTTTGAAGTCTATTACTCCCGGGTCTTGTCTACCCCTCTCTGTATGGGTTAGTTTCAAAAAGCGCGATTCGTACGCCTCCTAACGGTAGATATTTCCGGAGCGGGAGTTCGTCGAGCGAATATATCTAGCAGCCTTGGAGTTCGTCAAAAAAAAAGTCGTCGTTTGTGGAGAGAGAGAATTTAGAATCTTCCGTAGACAGGGGGTATGAAGTAGGACCCCTCTGATCTCGTAAAATTGTTAGTTTTACCCATACAGAGAGGAGCGCTATAGGGAACATTAGAGTAGTAGACTTCAAAGGAGGGTTTCATCGGCTTCTGGTTATATTTTTATTTTTAAAATACTATTAATTTAGTATAGTAACAAAAGTCTATGACTTTATTCCATAAAAGTAAACAACTCCCCGTGTAGCTTAATAATATCAGTAAAGGGCCATGTAAACGTACTAGCACATCACCCCTTCCTGGCTCGATTGGTTTGGACTCTTCCTCGATATTTTGAGTCGGGAAAGGGACGGATTAGGCGGACCACGCTTAGCTATATTTTATTTCCTCCCAACTCCGTAATTTCTTCAAAGAGAGGCGCTTCCTCCATTCACTATTTACACCAACTGCGGCCGCTAGAGTGTCTCGAATCAGAATCTGCAGATACATTTACCTGAACCTTTGCTGATGGTATTAAGCTACGGGGCGTTGGTTACTTTTATGGAATAAAGTGATAGACTTTTGATAGAATTAATAATATGACATAGCTTAGCCATTAAGAATTGTAAATTGTATGACTTATCTTACCGCTCGTGGACAATTACTTATGGTAAATAATATGACGTATATTAGCCATAGTGGACATGTGTTTGTGTTGAATATTAGAACATATCTTAGCCATGATGTCTAGATATTAAGCTCTAACTATTAACACTATGTTTATGTTGGGAATTTTAGTTTTAAGATTAGTTGAGCATGTCAGGGTTTATATTTAAAAGATGATAATTTAATTTAACGCTATAATAGTTTCATGTTTTAGATTTAAAAAATCTTCATCGTTTTTATGCTTTGATTTTAAGCATATTTCCTATTTTCCCGCCATAGAATGACTCGGAAGCTCTAATTAGATAGCTGCATGGACACATAAAAAACCAGAATAATTTATTCAAGCTCACGATGTACATAAATCAATACAATATCAAGAAAAAAGGGTATTCATGGATTCCAATTACTGGAAAAATATATAAGTTATCTTGGTTAAATATCGAAATTTATACAATATTAAAAAAAAAACATTTTAAATACGCCCTCGATCGAATATAAAATTCATTAATCTTAAGTAGGGTTTTAACATAATTTATCGCAATTAAGATTTTGTCTTAATTAAAGTCTTTAAAGGGAGAATGTAAGCTAACAAAAAGTTATGTTTTTGTATCGATTCCTTATCGTTTATATAGGCCTAATCCAACAGTAAAAAAACTTAAAAATAAATATTAAACTAGAAATAAATTTAAAACTTACCATCAAAATAGGCTTAGCTGGGTTCATGGTGATCCTGAACTCCCAATATAAGGTCTAGCGACCAATGACATTGTTCGATGGCCCTTAACCTTAAATGGGGAATGTAGGATCTCCATGAATCCTGCTAAGCCTATTTTGATTGTAAGTTTTAAATTTATTTCTGGTTTAATATAAGTTTGTATATTTTTTTTACTGTTGGATTAGGCATATTTAAAAGATAAGAAATCGATAAATAAAACATCACATGTTGTTAATTTGAATTCTCCCTTTAATCCATTTGAATTAATTTAATTATAAAAGTCGATTTTCCACTCCTAAAAAGATTTAGGATTGTCCATTTAAAAACCCGATTTCATATGAAACTATAAAAATTGGTTAGTATTGTGTTTTGATGAGAAAATACAAGATTTTTCCCTTCAAATCATCAGCTAAATTCCATATTTCTAAATTATAGAAACTTGTTTTACGCCGAATAGGTAAATTTATACAAAAAGAGGTAGCCGCGCAAACCCGTAAAAGGACAGAAATTAAAAATGAAATAATATAGAAAAATTAAATTTGTAGTTAAAGGGAAACTTTTAACTAAAAATGGAACAGCTTTTGAATTTATTTTCGGAATCAGCATGCCAAAATGTATTTAATAATTTTTTTCATAATTTTTAGACACGATTTTGAGGTTTAAATTAATTTCTAAAATTTGGTGAAGTTTGAAATTTCTATTTACTTTTATTCAAACTTTACCAAATTTTAGAATTTAATTTAAACATCAAAAAGTGTCTAAAAATTCTGAAAAAATTCTTGAAAATTCTTGAAAGCTGTTCAAATTTTAGCTCCAAGTTTCCCTTTAAAGGGAGAATGCAACCTAACAACAAGTGATTTTTTATCGATTCCTTATTGTTTAAATAGGCCTAATCCACTACTGAAAATATTTACAAACAAATATTAAACTAGAAATAAATTTAAAACTTAGCCAGAAAATAGGCTTAGTGGGATTCATGGAGGTCCTGATTTCCTCGCGTGTAAGGTCTAGCGACCAATCGCACTCGACGTAAGTCTCGTGGAGATCTCGCGTGAACGACCGGCCTTTGCTCATTGGTCGCTAGACCTTACACGGACGCGATTCAGGATCTCCATAAATCCCGATAAGCCTATTTTCAGGGTAAGTTTTAAATTTATTTCTAGTTTAATATTTGTATTGTAAACTTTTTATCGATGGATTAGGCCTATTTAAACGATAAGGAATCGATAAAAAATCACTTGTAATTAGGTTGCATTCTCCCTTTAACCAAACTTTAGAAATTAATTTATACATTAAAAACGTGTCTTATAATTGAATGGCGATTCTGAATAAATAAATTCAAAAAAGTTCCTTTATTAGCTTATTGTTTCCCTTTAATGTTTGCAATTTTTTTTAATATAATTTTTTTAATCCGTTATTTTTGAAGGGTAATACTCAGTTCAATTAGAATCTAGAAATTGGTACAAATAAATAAAAACCTTTTTTTTCTGTCTCGGAATGAAAAAAAAAAAAAAAAAAAAAAATCCATAAAAAAAATTTAGTCCCTTTTGGCTTTAACGTGACGTAATTCGTACAAACCCTCTCGTTTCTTGGACCAGCCATCCAATTCGAAGTTGCCGAATGAGACCTTGATAAATAGAAAGGTATCGCGCCCTCCCTCCCCCCTTGAAATAAAAAAATCCAAAAAAAAAAAAAAAAAAAAATCACCCGTGCACGAGAATTCCCCAATTTCTATACTAATTACCAGAATTTTGAGACGACTGGAGAGTAAAATACGTTAGATATATATGGGGGAAGATAATTCGGAAATTTTTCACTTCCCCCGGGCTTCAAAACTTATCAAAAAAAAAGGGGTATTTATTTTTTTCTTTTCTTCGAAACATTATTTTTGAAAATAAAAAGAATGGCACTTTTATAAAAGAAAATAATTTCTCGCGTTTGATTTTAGTTTAATTTCGACTTTCCTAATAGTAGGCTGCTTCGCGAATTACGTTAGTGGAATTTTTTAAAGTGGTTTGTTCGCCGGAAAACATTTAATGATTTAAAAACAACAAACAAATTTTAACTTGGGATTTTCGCATTTATTTTATCTATATGATCGGAAAATATCGTCTTTGTTATTGTTACACAAGGATGTCAGATCCTACCGGATTTAGATAATATTACGTTAACTTCGATCCAGATTAATCGTATTCCTGTAAATTTAAGATATTTTTAAATAATATTATTATATTTTTTCTTATTTTTTTTTTTTCGGAAAAAAAAGTTTTAACTCAACATTTTTTTCTACAAAGATTTAATTTTATCTTATTACGGTAAGTTTTATTTCTTTTTGGACTTAATTACATAATTTTATGGGTTATATAGAGGCCGACGAATGGACAAAATAATCGTAAATGTGTTGAAACTAATTGGTTAATAATTTAAAATATTTATCGTATGATGTTGTTTATAATCTCTCTGATTATGGATTAATAGGATTATCTAATCCAAACGTCGACTTCTATCGGACAGAATTGGTCCTATAGTGAATATTTTAAAGAATTATTTGTTGAAAAATTAATCTACTCCCCATGATTTTATTTAATTAATTTTTAAACCATTAAACTGGATATTTCAGAAATATTTTAAATTGAGACTAGTGGGAAATCAAGTGATTATTTGTAGAGTTCAGAATTCGTATAAATTTTGATAATTGAATAAGAGCATCGTGAATGTCAATCAGATATTATCCGTTAGCGAAAAAATATTCATTTCTTGTTCGAGTTAACGTATACCTGAATGTAACGGCAAACTTTTGATTTGCACCCAATTGTTATAGGAAATTGAAACGTTATACGACTTATTTTTTCGCCGATAAGAAATTTTGAAACTCGAGTTTATTCGTGGATTTTAACCCAAATTGAGATCTCGAAGTTAGAATGTAGTCATTTAATCGCTGTTCCTTTCAATTTAGATTCAAATATAATTAATATATTTCATTCTACACGGAATTCGAGAAACGTCATATTTTTATCTTCGCGTTATCCGTTTGAATAAACGCGTAATTTTGTTTATTAATCGAGCTTAAAATTTTATCTCCGGATAATTCGTATCCATTTGATACGCGTCTGTTTATATAATTTGTGGTTTTATATTAACAAACAATTTAACCGAAATTAAAATATCTGAAAAAAGCCTAGTTATCAATGGATAACCGTAGTTATTCATGATCCGATTACGAGCTCTAAACCTAATGTAAAATCAAATTAAAATTAGAACCTTCGACTAATCAAAAGATTAATTCTATGCTAGGTTTCCGATTTTGATACATTTTAGAGATAATTTCTAAATGCTTCTTTTAATCAGAAGCAAAATCCTTAAAAAATACTTAATTTTTGGCTTCACCCACCCTTTATTATTATTTAAATAATTGTGAAGATGGTCTTATTGGATAAAATAGCGTATTAAATCGAAACACTTAAATTGAATAATTTTTTAATCTTTTGGATAAGTTAAACGGATAATATCTGAATTTAATTCAGTAGATATAATCAAATTGATAAAAGTTATACAAATTCCGAGCCTCATTATAAGGCACGGAATCAGATATCCATTATCTTCTGTTCGTATATTTTCAGATATTTTCGGTTAAATTGTTTGTAACTAAAAAATTAAATTGGTATATTCGTATTATTGCTCAGTGTAAAAGGTTTACCCGAAGATAAGCGTTTGGCGCCTTATCTATGAACAAATTACTCGTATTCAATCGTATAACGATAGAAAAGAAAATTCTTGTTTCCAGAATTAGTCTAAAATATAAGAAATATATTTCAAATTGACTTTTAATTTGAAGAATATAAATAAAACAACGAAACTAAGATTTTAAATCATCTTTTTATTCATTATTTTTCACGAAAATAAATTTAGAATTTTTTTATCCGAACGTATAACGCGGATAATATTCTAAGATAAGGCCATTTTCGGATAAAAACGGATATGGATTATGTTTTTTACTTTATCTTTTAATAAATTAACTCGATTGAAAAATAGTATATTTTTAATCAAACAGATAATAATATACATCAGAATTTAGTAGATTTTATTAAATTAATAAAAATTATACAAATTCCTAGCCTTATAAATAATATAGTGATATATATATTTTAAAATTTTAATTATTAAAAATATAGTCACAATTCGCGTAATGTGAACGTTTCATTTTTTTTTTTTTTTTTTTTTTTTCAATTTTACTTCCTTTTCTATCTACCGTTATATTGCGATGTCTCTTGAAATTGACTGTAAATTAGCAGTTGTTCTACTGCGAACGTCGAGTGTTGAATTCAGCTTTGGAACACCCTTGAAACAAGTTAAACGATTTTAGGCAGATAATTTAAGGAAGGATTTCTTATCATGTCGTGCAAATTTTAGGGATTTAAATGATTAGTTTAATTTTTAAGGGTGTCATTTCATAAATCTAACTTAATATAAAATATATAGTTTCATTAATTTATAGTTAAATTCGACATTGTAAACGCTTTAAGAATTACTCAATTGACAGAGATATAAATCGATATAAATTAATCTAGTTTTTAATCAGTTTTAAAATTTGATTTATTAATTATTTCGTAACAGATAGGTAAAGCAAAGATAATACGAGTGTTGATTAAAGATCGGGGTTTGGACGAGATTATCCACGAATAATTAAATATTAAAAATAAACAGTTAAATATTTCGATTACATTGGATTTATCGTAGACTTCCCATGGATAATTTCAAATTATGAATAAAGATTAATCAATCTGACCTCTTAGTTGACTTAATTTGTTTAAAAGCTAATAGAATAGCTGCTGTCCCATTCGACAGAATTGAGGAATTCGAAGTTTCCATAGTCATCTGTTTTGATCAAGATATTAAGAAACTTTAAATATATTTTTTGTATTAATTTATATGTCATAATATACGCGTATTTGCATTTTCAAGCTCTGATTGAGCTTCAAATGAATAAGCACACCATAAAATAATTGTAGCTTATAATAACAGTCTTAAATTTAAAAACCAAAACCGTTGAATTCGTATTTTTACTTTATTTCAAATTATATAAACTGAAATGATTAACTGTTTGGAAAAGTATTAGACATTAAATGTTGCGAAGCAGTAGACAGGCTAATAAGAAATTCCACAGCCTTTAAAGGGAAACTTGGAGCTAAAAATGGAACAGCTTTTAAATTTATTTTCGGAATCTTCGACAGTGTTTGTAATGTCCTAACATTAAAGGGAGAATGAAAGGCCGAAACAACCTATTTTTAATCGATTAAGAATGCTAAAATAATGAGAAAAACAATAATATGACTCACCAAAAATATTTCGTTATTTTATAATCAATATAGGTTGTTTTGGCCTTTCATTCTTATAAAAGAATAGGCCAGCATTTGATGCCTAAGACTTTTGGAGTCAAACGCCGGTCTATTCTTTTAAAGGAAGGATATTACAAGCACTGTTGAAGGCTGAAATAATATAATTGGTCCGAATTTATATTCACTTTTATTCAAACTTTATCAAACTTTAGAAATTAATTTAAACATCGATACATGACGCGTTTCCCATAGCAACGGGTGTAATACGTGGATAGGTACGAGAGCGACAGCTAGAGTGAGGCGTAGGCGCGCCATCTATCGTGGTAATTCATCATTATATTTTTACCCCAATGACCGTAGCCCCTGAAAGTTGGTTTATGAGTATGGACATTTCTAATTCGTCAATTTAATCATTTTAGATACTTTAAAGGGATACTATTAGCTGAAATGAAGTAATTTTTTTTCGGATTCCTTATGTAAAAATATGCTCCCCTGGATTTTTTCATAATTTTTAAGTACAAATACTATTAGAAAATATTTTTTAAAGTTTTATATCCTAAACATGCATTTGAATTTTTCTACTATTGCCAAGAAGCCAATCAGAACCAAGGACTCATCCCCCGACTTACTAAGATAAAAAGTAGAAACCCTAGCGACATCTAGGTGATAACGTAGTTTAAATTTTGGATTTGATTTTTATGAAAATTAGGTTTATAAAAGATTGTAGGCATCATTATCATCCAAAGCTCGTTAATAGCAAAGCTTATAGTTTTTAAAAAGTTGCTGCTGCTTCTTTTGGAGAAAATTAGTAAACTATTCTATTTCAAATCTTCAATTAAAACCAAGATCTTTATATTATCACCTAGATGTTGCTAGGAGTTCTACGATCTAACTTCGATAGAGTCTCCTGTCATTGGCTCTTAGCTCTGATTGGTCCTTTGGCAACAGTGAAAAATTCAAACACATAGCTAAGCCTAATTAAGTTTTAAATAATTAATTCTCATCGAAATTATTTTTTAAAAAATGTGAAAAAATTCAGCAGGATATATTTAATTGCAAGGAATCAGATAAAAAATTAAAATGGGTACGAAATTTTCACCTAATAATCTTCCTTTAATTTGTACTAAATAACATATTTTATGGGCTATAATCTATCTAAAAATTAAGTTATCGAGTATTACACACGATTTCCTTCAGTCTCCCTTTGAGCTTAAATTTGTTTTATAACTTAATTAGCGTAAGATACTCGTTTACTATTTTTTTGCGTAATTTATTATTCACAGGGGGTACATTTAAGTATATTCACTACCGTTCTATTCACAAATTTCGCGAATTTGAAATAATTTAAAGAGTTGTAGGTGAATATTTGAAAGAAAAAAAACCCGACTGTCGGAAAGTCTCCTACTCAAAGAAATTCTTAACCAAAAGATAAAATCACCAATGATAACTAAGTAAAATTCGCTCCACCCATCAGAAAATTCAAATTTCTATCATATATTTCAAGAAAATCCGGTCACTAGGAAAGTAATTCTAATTAAAATAATTACAATCATTACCCGTAGCGCTAATTTTGTATTCAAATTCACTTTCACATTCACACCTAATAAATTTTTAAATTAGCAAAGTCCGCTTTCGAACGTAAATTTATGGGGTCATATTTTTATACAATTTAAAATTGAAATTCAAGACAGCTACAGTACCTTTTTAAGTATATGATAAAATATTTCTTGTTTCTCAAAAATTCAGAAATCCTTGAAAATGTTTAATGTAAAAAAGTTGGAATTTAAAACGCTATCTATTAGTATAAAATAATTATTTAATACGACGTAACTAGATATATCTTGATAACTGTTAAAGAAAAATATAAATTAGGCTTCCCTTTCGAAATAAAAAGGGACCCAAATATGGCCAAGTTCGTAAGGAAACCAACGCCTTGATAGGTCAGTGTTAGCTAAAAGTCCCGTCATAAGCCCAACGCAATATTGGCTTGATTTTGGAATGCTTTGGTGTTTTTTTTTTTTATTTTATTTTAATTTATTTAAATTTATGGGTTTGAATAGTATGTGATTTTTTTTTTTTTTTTTTTAGGTTTTGTTTGGTTTTTTACAGTTGATGGGATTTTTTTAGTTTTTGTTTTTTTTTTTTAATATCGGCATTTTTTTACTTATTTTTAATATTTTGAGATTTGAGATTTTTTAGTGTTTTTGGTTCGTTAATTTTGGAATTTTTTAAGTTTTTGGTTTGAAGTTTATGTAACTTTTAAAGTTTTGGTTTGGATATTTTTGGAGTTTTTAGAGTTTTTGGGATCATATTCACACTTATTAGAAAATATAAACTTTTGACGTTTTAAAATTCGTATGAATGTAACATAATAACAAGTGATTTTTTTTATCGATTCCTTTTCGTTACAAACAAATATTAAAGCAGAAATAAATTCAAATATTTTTCTCGGAAAATAGACTTAGCTTGTATTTCTTCGCATTGAAGATTCATCGACCAATGAGCAAATACCCGTCTTTTAGGCGAGTTCTCCGTGAGACTTCCAATAAATTTCCATTTGTCGATAATCCATCAATGCGAAAAAATTAAGCCTATTTTGCGGGTAAGTTTTAGATTTATTTCTACTTTAATATTTGTTTGTAGAATTTTTTTAATGGTGGATTAGGCTTCTTTATTTATGGGGCGAAGGGTCAGACACTCTTGAATTCGCTGTACACCTGAGTTCACCGAGTTTAGCATTAACAGTACATTGAGTTCGAACACTTATGAACTCTTGAGTTCAGCTTTCATAATGCAAAGAGTTGAAAAATTTTGTACACCTGAGTTCGGGAGTGTCTGCCCCCTCGGATATGGGTTCCATAAAAATCACATAAGTTGCATTCCCGTTTTAAATCGCTCGAATTCAGCAAACCTAACACCATTTCTATCTTGAACTCCCTATATAAGCTCAATTTTACTGTACTACAAAAGAGCAGTGTTAAAATCTATAAAATTACAAAGCGGAGTAAGATAATTTCCCATAACATTTGGTGGGAGTCCTGTCAATTTAAGATTTGAAACGGTTTCCGATTCCTTCGTTCTAGCCTTGACCCGTAGGAGAAAGATAAATTATACTGGGATCAATCGTATCAATACATATTCGTCAAGTTAACACGTATCACTGAGGCTTCATTAAAATGACACAGTCGTTGCCAAAACGAAATTGAAACCGCCCCTTTTTTATTGGGTTAATCATTGAAAAAGTTTAGTTTCTTTTGGCGAAGACTGGATGATACCGATAATAAAATTTGTGAAGTTAACTCGTGTACGGTGCGACCAAGACACGCTTTGGCGTTTCCCTATTGGCGTCTACGTCTGTTGGCGTAACGTCAAATTCCAAGATCCGGAAATTGATATCAGTCACGTTTGCCCCGCAGGCGTAATTGCGAAAGTTGCGAGCTACGAAGCGCGCACACGCACACACCTCTAAGAATTTAGCACCTTATCCGTTATACATGGGTGAGTACTCGTTTGTATCGAGTAACTCAATCTCCATACGAGTACTCGTGTATCTATTATCGATTTCTATGATTTAACTAAGCGAGATGATAAATAATCGATAAATATTTTACAAATACTGCATAAATAATTTACAAACACTCGATCAATAATTTACAAATACTCGATCAATAATTTACAAATACTCGATCAATAATTTACAAATACTCGATCAATAATTTACAAATACTCGATCAATAATTTACAAATACTCGATCAATAATTTACAAATACTCGATCAATAATTTACAAATACTCGATCAATAATTTACAAATACTCGATCAATAATTTACAAATACTCGATCAATAATTTACAAATACTCGATCAATAATTTACAAATACTCGATCAATAATTTACAAATACTCGATCAATAATTTACAAATACTCGATCAATAATTTACAAATACTCGATCAATAATTTACAAATACTCGATCAATAATTTACAAATACTCGATCAATAATTTACAAATACTCGATCAATAATTTACAAATACTCGATCAATAATTTACAAATACTCGATCAATAATTTACAAATACTCGATCAATAATTTACAAATACTCGATCAATAATTTACAAATACTCGATCAATAATTTACAAATACTCGATCAATAATTTACAAATACTCGATCAATAATTTACAAATACTCGATCAATAATTTACAAATACTCGATCAATAATTTACAAATACTCGATCAATAATTTACAAATACTCGATCAATAATTTACAAATACTCGATCAATAATTTACAAATACTCGATCAATAATTTACAAATACTCGATCAATAATTTACAAATACTCGATCAATAATTTACAAATACTCGATCAATAATTTACAAATACTCGATCAATAATTTACAAATACTCGATCAATAATTTACAAATACTCGATCAATAATTTACAAATACTCGATCAATAATTCACAAATACTCGATCAATAATTCACAAATACTCGATCAATAATTCACAAATACTCGATCAATAATTTACAAATACTCGATCAATAATTTACAAATACTCGATCAATAATTTACAAATACTCGATCAATAATTTACAAATACTCGATCAATAATTTACAAATACTCGATCAATAATTTACAAATACTCGATCAATAATTTACAAATACTCGATCAATAATTTACAAATACTCGATCAAAAATTTACAAATACTCGATCAATAATTTACAAATACTCGATCAATAATTTACAAATACTCGATCAATAATTTACAAATACTCGATTAATAATTTACAAATACTCGATTAATAATTTACAAATACTCGAATAATAATTTACAAATACTCGAATAATAATTTACAAATACTCGATTAATAATTTACAAATACTCGATCAATAATTTACAAATACTCGATTAATAATTTACAAATACTCGATTAATAATTTACAAATACTCGAATAATAATTTACAAATACTCGAATAATAATTTACAAATACTCGATTAATAATTTACAAATACTCGATTAATAATTTACAAATACTCGATTAATAATTTACAAATACTCGATCAACAATTTACAAAAACTCGATTAATAATTTACAAATACTCGATTAATAATTTACCAATACTCGATTAATAATTTACCAATACTCGATTAATAATTTACCAATACTCGATTAATAATTTACCAATACTCGATCAATAATTTACCAATACTCGATCAATAATTTACCAATACTCGATCAATAATTTACAAATACTCGATCAATAATTTACAAATACTCGATCAATAATTTACAAATACTCGATTAATAATTTACAAATACTCGATTAATAATTTACAAATACTCGATTAATAATTTACAAATATTCGATTAATAATTTAAAAATACTCGATTAATAATTTACAAATACTCGATTAATAATTTACAAATACTCGATTAATAATTTACAAATACTCGATTAATAATTTACAAATACTCGATTAATAATTTACAAATACTCGATTAATAATTTACAAATACTCGATTAATAATTTACCAATACTCGATTAATAATTTACCAATACTCGATTAATAATTTACAAATACACGATCAACAATTTACAAATACTCGATTAATAATTTACAAATACTCGATTAATAATTTACAAATACTCGATTAATAATTTACAAATACTCGATTAATAATTTACAAATACTCGATTAATAATTTACAAATACTCGATTAATAATTTACAAATACTCGATTAATAATTTACAAATGCTCGATTAATAATTTACAAATACTCGATTAATAATTTACAAATACTCGATTAATAATTTACAAATACTCGATTAATAATTTACAAATACTCGATTAATAATTTACAAATACTCGATTAGTAATTTACAAATACTCGATTAATAATTTACAAATACTCGATTAATAATTTACAAATACTCGATTAATAATTTACAAATACTCGATCAACAATTTACAAATACTCGATCAACAATTTTCAAATAGTCGATCAACAATTTTCAAATAGTCGATCAACAATTTTCAAATAGTCGATCAACAATTTTCAAATAGTCGATCAATAATTTACCAATACTCGATCAATAATTTACCAATACTCGATCAATAATTTACAAATACTCGATCAATAATTTACAAATACTCGATTAATAATTTACAAATACTCGATTAATAATTTACAAATACTCGATTAATAATTTACAAATATTCGATTAATAATTTACAAATACTCGATTAATAATTTACAAATACTCGATTAATAATTTACAAATACTCGATTAATAATTTACAAATACTCGATTAATAATTTACAAATACTCGATTAATAATTTACAAATACTCGATTAATAATTTACAAATACTCGATTAATAATTTACAAATACTCGATTAATAATTTACAAATACTCGAATAATAATTTACCAATACTCGATTAATAATTTACAAATACTCGATTAATAATTTACAAATACTCGATCAACAATTTTCAAATAGTCGATCAACAATTTTCAAATAGTCGATCAACAATTTTCAAATAGTCGATCAACAATTTTCAAATAGTCGATCAACAATTTTCAAATAGTCGATCAACAATTTTCAAATAGTCGATCAACAATTGACAAATAGTCGATCAACAATTAATACAGTTTTAAACATTTTAATAGATCAAAATGGAAATTTTTCGCGTCAACTGAAGAGATATGTTGCCACAAAATGAAATTATTTGCTTGAAAAGTCAATTTGAATATTATAAATGATTTGAAAAGGTTACATTAAGTTTCTAGTGCGAAAGTAGCTATAATGACCTTTACTAATCAGATCTTTGCACGACCCAACATAATTTGTAAAGCCCTGCCCACTCCATAGAGAGAGAGAGAGCGAAGCATTGAAGTCATTTAACGTGTTAAATCTGATTTTCTATGTAGCACGTATAAAGCATTAATGACGTCACACGTCAAAAGTCATAAAAATTTAAATTAATTAAAACTGGTATGAAATGGTAACACCGGCACCATTACCTCTAATTGATGTGATATCTGATATAAATATATATTTTCAAAAATAAATTCAAGGTACTTTCATCATCAAAAAAATATATATATTAAAACCTTCCGGTTGTAAAAGAGATTAGGAATATTTCGAAATTTTTTATCTACATCAAGTTTATTTGATTTTTATCCACCCCCAATTAAGAAGGCAATGTATAGTCTATTATATTCGTTGTGTTGTTTTTGATCGCGCGGATAATTTTCGTCACTAAGCAGGAAGGGACCTAGAGATAATAAGGTGCTATAGAATATTCCATTCCAGAAGATTTGAGACTGAGACGATATCTTATAAGACGAATGGATTATGGGACTTTTCCCAAATGAAGAGATTAGGCTTAACTGTGAAAAATCACTTAACTTAACATGTAAAACAAGGGAGAATGCAAACTAACAACATCGATTCCTTATCCTTTAAATAGGCCTAATCCACCAATAAAAAAATTTACAAACAAATATTAAACTAGAAATAAATTTGAAAATTACCAGGAAAATAGGCTTAGCTGCATTCCCCGTATAAGGGACATTGATCAATGTCATTGGTCGCTAGTCCTTATATGGGGAGTTCAGGATCTCCATGAATCCAGCTAAGCCTATTTTGATGGTAAGTTTTAAATTTATTTCTAATTTAATATTTGTTTCTAATTTTACCGTTTCAAATCGATTAAGAAATTCTAGTGTGCCCGTAGCTTATCAATAGCTTTCAAGATAAAAACCAAACGATTTTGAACTATTGAAGCCGAGGGGATTTGTTTATTTTTTTTAGTTTCAAGACTTAAATTTTACCCAAATCACCATCAAAGAGAGCTCGGAATCGGATATCCATTATCTTCTGTTATTCGTATATTTTCGGATAAAATTATTTCAAACTAAAAAATGAAATTTGTATATTCGTATAATTGTTAAATGTGTATAAGGTTTATTTGAAGATAAGCGTTTGGCGCTTTATCTACGAACAAATTACTCGTATTGAAACGTATAACGATGGATAAGAAAATTCACATTGCCAGAATTAGTCTTAAAACACAAGAAAAATATTTCAAATTGACTTTTAATTCGAAGAATATAAATAAAACAACGAAACTAAGATTTTAAATGATCTTTTTATTCATTATTTTTCACGAAAACAAATATTGAATTTTTTTATCCGCGGATAATATTCTAAGATAAGACCATCTTCAGATAAAAACGGATATGGATTATGTTTTTACTTTGTTTTTGAATACGTTAACTCGAATATTTTTTATCTATCAGCAAATATGCACCAGAATTTAGTAGATTTTATCTAATTAATAAAAATTATACGAATTCCGAGCTCTACCATCGAAAACCGCCCAACTGTATTGTCAGTCTGCAACTTGTCCTTCAATAGTTCTTACAAGGTTAACATGAAGCTGACAAAGACCTTTTGAGGTGTGTCTTTGCTTATGAACTTAATCCTCTTGTTATTTTATGTTTTTACTTTTTATTTAATTGAAAATTGCCGAAAGGAGGAAGCAGTTTATCAAAAAATATAAAAAAAAGTTAAATATCTCGCTGTAGATGAAGGTACAGTTCTTTCCTAGACGGGGCTAGTTCTAATATATAAATCTGATTAGTTTTCATCGCATACAGAGGTATAGCTAGACAAATGCGTAGAGACGAAATTGAATAATTTTCAAAAAATTACGTGTCTATTCTGAATTTAGAAGGAAAAGTAATAAAAAATAGATAATTTTCTTTCTAATTTATTCTTAAAAACATATACTTATTACAGATTTCATTACCAATTAACTAACCATAAAAATAGGCTTAAATTACATCGGGATTCAAGATAATTATATATTTTAAATGAAATAGACAATAATATTAAATTAAAAGTCTATCACTTTATTTACGTCATAGCCAATCACTTAAAAATAGCCAAAAACGTCATCACCCCTATCTGGCTCGAGTGATTTGGACTCTTCCTCGATATTTTGAGTCGGGAGAGAGGGACGGAATTTAGGCGGGCCGCGCTTGGCTATATTGTCTTCCCCGTCTCCGGAATTTCTCTAAAGAGTGGCGCTTCCTATTTCACTATTTACACCGTCTGCGGCTCCTAGAGTGTCTCGAATCAGAATCTGGCGGTACCTTTATCTTTGCTGAAAGTATGAAGGGGAGAATGAAAGGCCGAAACAACCTATTTTTAATCGATTAAGAATGCTCAAATAATGAGAAAAACAATAATATAACTCACCAAAAATATTTCCTTATTTTATAATCAATTTCCAAAGTTCTCGGTAAACTGGGCTAGCACGACTTGTATTTTTTAATATTCGCGGCTGTTCTGGTCGCCAATCACGAGCGAGTACGCGACTAGATCAGACGGGAATATTAAAAAAAATACGACTCGTGCTCGCCTAGTTCGCCGAGCTAGGCAGCCAAGGCTTAGCATCTGCAAGTTTCGGAACTTTGGAAATTGATTATAACATAACGAAATATTTTTGGTGAGTTACATTATTGTTTTTCCCATTATTTTACCATTCTTAATCGATTAAAAATAGGTTGTTTCGGCCTTTCATTCTCCCTTTAAGCTACGGGGCGTTGTTTACTTTTATCGAATGAAGTGACTTTTGATTAAATCAACATTTTTCATCGTTTTACCAAAAGGTTAATTCAATTAAATAAATCTCTAATTATCATTTTCATTTTGTTTCTTCCAGAGTTCCTCAGATAAACCAAAGAAACACGCACGCACAGAAAACCACACGGAAGGACGTGCTATTAGTTCAATTCCAAAGATATTTTTTAACGTAGCCAAACCATAACATTTTTTCTCGTCAAAATGAATATAACGGAGAGCATTGTCGAGAACGCCACTGTCGTCATTAACAGTTCGCATTTGATCATGGATCAGTTGAATGGCATTATGGATAACGACTCGATCAGCGTCATCGAGCGAGTCATCAAAGACCACGTGATGGACGAAGAGGCTCAAATAAAAACTATCATTAGAGGGGTCAGAGAAGGGTTCACTTATATCATCGCACTCATCACCATGTTTGCCATGGGAGCCGGGGTCACCATGCCTGATGTAAGTATACTGATCATGCCTGTGTTATTATAATATTGAATCTGAACAAGGCCAGACCTTTAATGGGAAAATGAAACCTAACAATGAGTAATGTTTTTATCGATTCCTTATCTTTTAAATCCACCAGTAAAAAAAATACAAACCAATATTAAACTAGAAATAAATTTAAAACTTACCCCGAAAATAGGCTTAGCTGAATTCATGAAGGTCCTGAATTCCCTCGATTAATGTCATTGGTTGCTGGTCCTAATAACGGGGATTCAGGATATCCATAAATTCAGCTAAGCCTATTTTGATGGTAAGTTTCAAATTTATATCTAGTTTAATATTTGTTTGTAATTTTTACTGTTGTATTAGGCCTATTTAAACGATAAGGAATCGAGTAAAAAACACTTGTTTTTAGGTTACATTTTCCCTTTCATAGCAATAATACTCTAAAAGAGTAAAGTTAGGTTTCACGGCTTGACAATACTACTCAGAAATCTATCAAAAACATGATAGTTAACGTTGAATTTTCTATAATAATATGTGGTAGTGATATTTATTTTTAAAATTTTCATTATTTCGAAGAAACGCATTGAGATGAAGTTAAGTTTAAGTTAAATTTTTATTGTTATAAACCAATAACTAGGCCTTCGTCAGTCTGATTCAAGCACAGCAGATTTTTTTATATAGCTAAGAAAATCAATAAAAAATAAAACATGCTTAAAAATGATTGACAAAAAGACTTTTCAACAAAAATACATAGTTGCCGTCTTGGGGAGGGAAATATAAACGAGAAGAAAGGGCGTGGTAATATTTCGTTTAAAAATAGTTCTTCAAAACTTCACGCTAGGGATTCCGGATAATCTATATATTCAAGGACGCGTTCCTTTCAATATAAAAGGGCTTCAATAAAACATGATTCCCAGACTATTTGAAAAACTATTTCTTAACTCCAATTACCTGGTTTAGATTTTAATAAAGATAAATAAGGATTCCTCTGGCAAAATTATAGGATTTTATAGGACCTTATCTATGATATTATAGTATTATATAGGACCTTATCTATGATATTATAGTATTATATAGGACCTTATCTATGATATTATAGTATTATATAGGACCTTATCTATGATATTATTGGATTTTCTAGGACCTTACCTATGATATTATAGGATTTTCTAGGACCTTATCTATGATATTATAGTATTATATAGGACCTTATCTATGATATTATAGTATTATATAGGTCCTTATCTATGATATTATTGGATTTTCTAGGACCTTACCTATGATATTATAGGATTTTCTAGGACCTTACCTATGATATTATAGGATTGTATAGGACCTTATCTATGATGTTATATAATTTATAGGACCTTATCTATGATATTGTAGGATTTTCTAGGATCTTTTTATAGTATAGGATTTTCTAGGATCTTTTTATAGTATAAGATTTTCTAGGATCTTTTTATAGTATAAGATTTTCTAGGATCTTTTTATAGTATAAGATTTTCTAGGATCTTTTTATAGTATAAGATTTTCTAGGATCTTTTTATAGTATAGGATTTTCTAGGATCTTTTTATAGTATAGGATTTTCTAGGATCTTTTTATAGTATAGGATTTTCTAGGATCTTTTTATAGTATAGGATTTTCTAGGATCTTTTTATAGTACAGGATTTTCTAGGATCTTTTTATAGTATGGGGTTTTCTAGGATCTTATCTATGATAGTATGGGATTTTCTAGGACATTATCTATGATAATATAGGAATTTCTAGGACATTATCTATGATAATATAGGATTTTCTAGTACCTTTTCTATTATAGTATAGGATTTTCTAGTACCTTTTCTATTATAGTATAGGATTTTTACCATCTTATTCATGATGGTATAGGATTGTCTAGAACCTTATATATGATAGTATAGGGTTTTCTAGGATCTTGTATATGATAGTATATGATTTTATAGGATCTTAGCTATGATATTATAGGGTTTTCTAGGATCTTGTATATGATAGTATAGGATTTTATAGGATCTTAGCTATGATATTATAGGATCATATAGGACAATTACTCATTATATTTCACTAGTTTTAGGTAGTAATAAAGGGGAAAATGGTAGAGATCATTTTTGATCTTATGGTCAATTTCAATCGAGTGACGAGAATTCCTTGAAAAATGGCACGTATCAATTTTACGATTATAAATTAATTTACGGAATGTCTACTTTCCAATTACCGTGAAATCAGTTTTGGTCTAGGAAATTGTAATGAAAAGTTACAGCCTTATAAAAGATAAGGGTATTTTTGGATTTTTGTTCAATTTGTATCTGGTGACTCATTCTTTTTCGAGTGGCTCATTTACTATTACGAACTCGGTGTAGACTGTAGATCGAGGTCCACGTTGGTGGTGTCTTATAGTAGTGGCCATTATTCCTTCGTCAATCCACCAGGTTAGAGGAGGAAGTTTATATAGTAATTTGGCCACCTAAATTAATGAAAATCTCGAGCCTGGGTCGTACTCTTGCCCAATTTGGCCGAAATTCAAATTATATCATTGTTTTCTATAGGATATTAACATTTAAATCCTAAAATCACTCCCAAAAACATGCTCAATCCATTTCTAAACTGATTGAAAAGGGATTAACTACGTCCGAAAGTTCGCCAGAAACGTATCTTAATAAACCTTTTTCTCAACCATGAGGTAATTTAAATAATATTATAAGTTAATCACCTTGGTCAATATATTTTGTGTAAAAGCTTTTAAAATATTTACCCAAAAGTTTGAAAATTATTAAATTAAATTAAATTGATTGGAATTGATTAAATACTTCCGAAAGCTCGCCGAAAAAGTTTCTTTAAAAATGTTTTGGCATTAATAGAAACATTACGATTTTCTACGTAAGGTCATATTTATTTTCCTTTAAAAAATAAACATAGAGTCACTAATGTTTGTAACATTCACTGTTATCATTTAATTATCCTTAAACTTTTCAAGGGAAAACATATTGCGTAATTGATTCCGAATTATTATGGATCTCTAACAAGATACGGTTATTTTTAAAATAAGTGACCCCTTTTGAGGTAATTTAATACCTCACTAAAAAAATGCTCAAATTACTTGAAATTTAGAAGTTATCATTAGAATAAGCTTACTATAATGGTTATTTAAAGAGCAATTATATTATTTTCATTTTAAAAACGTATTTTAATTATTTTATAAAGCAATCATATTATTTTCATTATTTTATAAAGCAATCATATTATTTTCATTATTTAAAAACTATTATATTATTTTCATTATTTAAAAACTATTATATTATTTTCATTATTTAAAAACTATTATATTTTCATTATTTTAAAAAGTTATATTATTTTCATTATTTTAAAAACAATTATATTATTTTCATCATTTTAAAATACAATTATATTATTTTTATTATTTGAAAAACAATTATATTTTCATTATTTTAAAAAACAATTACATTATTTTAAAAACAATTACATTATTTTAAAAACAATTACATTATTTTAAAAACAATTACATTATTTTAAAAAACAATTACATTATTTTAAAAAACAATTACATTATTTTAAAAACAATTACATTATTTTAAAAACAATTACATTATTTTAAAAACAATTACATTATTTTAAAAACAATTACATTATTTTAAAAAACAATTACATTATTTTAAAAAACAATTACATTATTTTAAAAAACAATTACATTATTTTAAAAAACAATTACATTATTTTAAAAAACAATTACATTATTTTAAAAAACAATTACATTATTTTAAAAAACAATTACATTATTTTAAAAAACAATTACATTATTTTAAAAAACAATTACATTATTTTAAAAAACAATTACATTTTTTTAAAAAACCATTACATTATTTTAAAAAACCATTACATTATTTTAAAAAACCATTACATTATTTTAAAAAACCATTACATTATTTTAAAAAACCATTACATTATTTTAAAAAACCATTACATTATTTTAAAAAACCATTACATTATTTTAAAAAACCATTACATTATTTTAAAAAACCATTACATTATTTTAAAAAACCATTACATTATTTTAAAAAACCATTACATTATTTTAAAAAACCATTACATTATTTTAAAAAACAATTACATTATTTTAAAAAACAATTACATTATTTTAAAAAACAATTACATTATTTTAAAAAACAATTACATTATTTTAAAAAACAATTACATTATTTTAAAAAACAATTACATTATTTTAAAAAACAATTACATTATTTTAAAAAACAATTACATTATTTTAAAAAACAATTACATTATTTTAAAAAACAATTACATTATTTTAAAAAACAATTACATTATTTTAAAAAACAATTACATTATTTTAAAAAACAATTACATTATTTTAAAAAACAATTACATTATTTTAAAAAACAATTACATTATTTTAAAAAACAATTACATTATTTTAAAAAACAATTACATTATTTTAAAAAACAATTACATTATTTTAAAAAACAATTACATTATTTTAAAAAACAATTACATTATTTTAAAAAACAATTACATTATTTTAAAAAACAATTACATTATTTTAAAAAACAATTACATTATTTTAAAAAACAATTACATTATTTTAAAAAACAATTACATTATTTTAAAAAACAATTACATTATTTTAAAAAACAGTTTCATTATTTTAAAAAACAGTTTCATTATTTTAAAAAACAGTTTCATTATTTTAAAAAACAGTTTCATTATTTTAAAAAACAGTTTCATTATTTTAAAAAACAGTTTCATTATTTTAAAAAACAGTTTCATCATTTTAAAAAACAGTTTCATTATTTTAAAAAACAATTACATTATTTTAAAAAACAATTACATTATTTTAAAAAACAATTACATTATTTTAAAAAACAATTACATTATTTTAAAAAACAATTACATTATTTTAAAAAACAATTACATTATTTTAAAAAACAATTACATTATTTTAAAAAACAATTACATTATTTTAAAAAACAATTACATTATTTTAAAAAACAATTACATTATTTTAAAAAACAATTACATTATTTTAAAAAACAATTACATTATTTTAAAAAACAATTACATTATTTTAAAAAACAATTACATTATTTTAAAAAACAATTACATTATTTTAAAAAACAGTTTCATTATTTTAAAAAACAGTTTCATTATTTTAAAAAACAGTTTCATTATTTTAAAAAACTATTTCATTATTTTAAAAAACCATTACATTATTTTAAAAAACCATTACATTATTTTAAAAAACCATTACATTATTTTAAAAAACCATTACATTATTTTAAAAAACCATTACATTATTTTAAAAAAAACATTACATTATTTTAAAAAACCATTACATTATTTTAAAAAACCAATTACATTATTTTAAAAAAACAATTACATTATTTTAAAAAAACAATTACATTATTTTAAAAAAACAATTACATTATTTTAAAAAACAATTACATTATTTTAAAAAACAATTACATTATTTTAAAAAACAATTACATTATTTTAAAAAACAATTACATTATTTTAAAAAACAATTACATTATTTTAAAAAACAATTACATTATTTTAAAAAACAATTACATTATTTTAAAAAACAATTACATTATTTTAAAAAACAATTACATTATTTTAAAAAACAATTACATTATTTTAAAAAACAATTACATTATTTTAAAAAACAATTACATTATTTTAAAAAACAATTACATTATTTTAAAAAACCATTACATTATTTTAAAAAACCATTACATTATTTTAAAAAACCATTACATTATTTTAAAAAACAATTACATTATTTTAAAAAACAATTACATTATTTTAAAAAACAATTACATTATTTTAAAAAACAATTACATTATTTTAAAAAACAATTACATTATTTTAAAAAACCGTTTCATTATTTTAAAAAACCGTTTCATTATTTTAAAAAACCGTTACATTATTTTAAAAAACCGTTACATTATTTTAAAAAACCGTTACATTATTTTAAAAAACCGTTACATTATTTTAAAAAACCGTTACATTATTTTAAAAAACCGTTACATTATTTTAAAAAACCGTTACATTATTTTAAAAAACCGTTACATTATTTTAAAAAAACAATTACATTATTTTAAAAAACAATTACATTATTTTAAAAAACAATTACATTATTTTAAAAAACAATTACATTATTTTAAAAAAACAATTACATTATTTTAAAAAAACAATTACATTATTTTAAAAAACAATTACATTATTTTAAAAAACAATTACATTATTTTAAAAAACAATTACATTATTTTAAAAAACAATTACATTATTTTAAAAAACAATTACATTATTTTAAAAAAATAATTACATTATTTTAAAAAAATAATTACATTATTTTAAAAAACAATTACATTATTTTAAAAAACAATTACATTATTTTAAAAAACAATTACATTATTTTAAAAAACAATTACATTATTTTAAAAAACAATTACATTATTTTAAGAAACAATTACATTATTTTAAAAAACAATTACATTATTTTAAAAAACAATTACATTATTTTAAAAAACAATTA
Source organism: Odiellus spinosus (assembly GCA_963920705.1). Lineage (NCBI taxonomy): Eukaryota > Metazoa > Arthropoda > Arachnida > Opiliones > Phalangiidae > Odiellus > Odiellus spinosus. Next base: position 19,774,787 of record OY987225.1, read on the forward strand.
CATTATTTTAAAAAACAATTACATTATTTTAAAAAACAATTACATTATTTTAAAAAACAGTTTCATTATTTTAAAAAACAGTTTCATTATTTTAAAAAACAGTTTCATTATTTTAAAAAACAGTTTCATTATTTTAAAAAACAGTTTCATTATTTTAAAAAAGTTTCATTATTTTAAAAAACAATTACATTATTTTAAAAAACAATTACATTATTTTAAAAAACAATTACATTATTTTAAAAAACAATTACATTATTTTAAAAAACAATTACATTATTTTAAAAAACAATTACATTATTTTAAAAAACAATTACATTATTTTAAAAAACAATTACATTATTTTAAAAAACAATTACATTATTTTAAAAAACAATTACATTATTTTAAAAAACAGTTTCATTATTTTAAAAAACAGTTTCATTATTTTAAAAAACAGTTTCATTATTTTAAAAAACAGTTTCATTATTTTAAAAAACAGTTTCATTATTTTAAAAAACAGTTTCATTATTTTAAAAAACAATTACATTATTAAAAAAAAAAAAACAATTATATTATTTTAAAAAACAATTATATTATTTTCATTCCATGGTTCGTTCAATTCAGTTTTGGGCAAAACTAGATTTTAAAATAATGAAAATACTCCAATAGAAATATAATCTTCTATCTAATATAATCTAATCCATTAAGGCTGATTTCAGCCTTGATTATAGCGAAAACAACTGCCTCGTAATACTTAACTCCATAGTCCAATCCATAAAATCCGAAAAAAATGTGCTATTACCAATTTCGAATTGGCAGATATCTAGATTTGGCGTATAATTAGCATTTCTTTAGTCACCTTGAAATTTTAATTCATTAGTCAAGGCTATAAAATGTAGAGCCGGGGGTAGATAGTGAAAATAACTTTAATATTCCTTTAAGTAGGGAATTAGTCTTAATAAGCCATTTAAGATTTAATGAGTTTAACACGTGCTTCGTAGCGGAGCAGAAATTTGAATTTCCCACATTTAATGGTCTTACCGCAGGGCCTAATAGTTAGACATAATTTCAACAGGGGGAGAATATTGAATTATTGCTATGTTTAAAAATAAAATGAGCTCGGCTAGATTTTAAAACACGAAAACATGCCTTCAAACCAGTATTACCTCTGATGTGGTGCACAGATCTATGTCTCAAGTTAAATTTATCGTTTAAGATTAATTTAAAGATTGGGGTATGAAAATGTGTTTGATATTTGATAGCTACAAGTCTTAAATAGCCTTTTATATATTCGGCGAACAAATTAGAAAGATACCATTATGGTTGATAAGGTGCGGTGCAAAATTAAAAAAAAAAAAAAAAAAAAAAAAAAAAAAAAAGCAACGTCATTAAGAGATAATAATTGTACCTTAATTTCCATTAAAAATAACCATTTTCGAATATTTTGAAATGAAAAAATCAGATCAATTTATCAATAAGGAATATATTTGTATTAAAATAATCACATTTAGCCAAGTTTGTTTGTAAATAATTTTGAATTAAATAGACGAATTCAAAATTGAAGAGGAACTTGCCATTGGTTTCTCGTTATCTTTTGAGTTAATAGCACGAAATCTTCGCGAACGCTTATTTTAATTTCATTCTTTATTACCGATAGCACGTGCCAATTAAATTTCCTGATATTTCCAGGCGGCAGGGTCCCTTGTAGGGATATATAATATATTTGAAATTAAAGCTTCGGAATCGGATAATGAATAACTTAGGATAGCCATTGATAATTATATACTTTCTACAGATATTTTAATCTCGGATAAATTGTTTGTTAATATAAAACCACAAATTATATAAAAAGACGCGTATCAAATGGATACGAATTATCCGGAGATAAAATTTTAAGCTTGATTAATAAACAAATTACGCGTTTTTTCAAACGAATAACGCGAAGATAAAAATATGACGTTATTCGAAATCCGTGTAGAATGAAATTTAATAATCATATTTGAATCTAAATTGAAAGGAACAGCGTCTAAATTACTGTATTTTAGCTTCGAGATCTCAATTTGGGTTAAAATCCTCGAAGAAACTCGAGTTTCAAATTTTCTTGTCGGCGAATGAATAATTCGTATAACGTATCAATTTTCTATTACAATGAGTAAGAATAAAAAGTTCGCCGTATAAAAAGTTCAGATACGTTAACTCGAATAAGAAATGGATATTTTTTCACTAACGGAAAATATCTGATTGACGTTCACGATGGTTTTATTCAATTAACAAAAGTTGAAATATAGTGCATTCGTTCTTTTTGAGTAATTTATAAATATACTAAGATAAGGGATACATTATTCTTAGACCTAATTATCCTTCAGAGATTCTGGCATAATTTTTTTTTTTTTTTTTTTATTATTATTATTAAATAAGACATTTGTAAGCCTGTGGGAAATTCATTTATGGAAAATCGTGAAAAAGGCTTATATTGGAATGAAGTTATATTATGATTAATACAACGTTTCATGTATACTGTAATACTGTCGAAAAATATTTTAAATTTTGCTTTAATTTTAATCCTTTTTTTTTTTTTTTTAAACGAACAAAAAATCTGTTATTTTCAAAATCGCAAAAATTGATATTATATTGAACGAAAGGGTTTTTTAATCCCCTCCAGTATTTTATCTTTCATATCTCAAAAGTCAGAACCAAGTTGGCCCCAATAATTGTATCGTTAGCGTCACGATTCGACCGTGAAGGTGTTGCTATGACTTATTTTCAAAGGCAATAAGACACTCCTACAAATAATAATACTTATATTTCGCTCAAGATATATACAAACCAACAGAAACACATCTAGAAAATTAAAATATAATTAAAAATGATGTTAATTAATTATTTAAAAACAACTGTATTTATTAATTAAATTATTAAGACGTTAATCATCGAAGAAGAATTTAGAAAGTAAAGTCCGTAATTGAGGGATAGAATAATCATTTACATTCTCCCTGTTGTCCGTGGTCAACATGTTCCAGATTCGAGCTCTCGAGTCCAAACTCTGCGTAAGAGTTTGGGCAAGTTGTTAAAAATATTTTTGAAATTTATTTTTGTATTTTTTAGTGTAGAAAATAGCCCAATTTTGGCCATAAATGAACCTATAGTTGGTGTCCAAAAGAGTTTGTCATTTTCAAACGTAATTCAGTTTAGCCAATCGTGGAACAGGGTTAATCACGTGAGCTTAAAGGTCACTTTGACCAGTTAATATCTAGATGTTTAATTATAAATAAACCATTAACTATAATAAAATGACTTACCGAAATGAAAATTATATTATTTCTTCTATTATCTCTAAAAAAGATTAACTTCTACACTCGGAAAATATCAATCTGATTGATTTAACGCTAAGCCTAATTCGGGCCTTTTTCCATTTAAAAGTAAAGAACGTTTTTCGCGGGAATGTTGCCATGGTTGCACTCTAATGGAGCGCGCGCCTCGAAGACGCGAGAATCTTTAATTGGCTGAAAACTCGGTTTTAATGATGATTGGCCATTGAATTATTTTGAAATTTAAATAGTTAAGAGATTTATGAATATTGATATTTCGGAGTAACATATATTTAGAGATTTAAAATGACCTGGTACAACTAAATCCTGAAGAATTAGCCTTTTTCAAAACAGGTTTCATTGTATCTTTTGAACTATAATTATTACTTGGCCACTCTTATTACGAATAACATCATCGCCCTATTATTATCGTAACTATAATATACAAATCTTATTAGTGAAAAAGAAAAAAAAAGAAAAAATATTACCATACAGGGTTATACGTCAAAAACCGAATGAAGGTAGCCTTTGTCTGTTAAATAAAAGTAGAATATGAAAACTTGATTTTGTTATTATAACTCGTGAAACTTGACCCTTACAGGGTTATATAAAGTGAGACTCTCGCAGATTTTTCATGTGTTCCAAATGAAATATGAGTAATATTTTCTTTTAAAAGCGATTCAAGATGTATATACATTGACCATAAAAAATTTACAAACAGTAAATCGACGGTTGAAATTAGGCTTAATCGTCGTTAGAAATTAGGCTTAATCAACTTTAGAAATTAGGCTTAATCAACTTTAGAAATTAGGCTTAATCAACTTTAGAAATTAGGATTAATCGACGGTTGAAATTAGGCTTAATCGACGGTTGAAATTAGGCTTAATCGACGGTTGAAATTAGGCTTAATCGAGGGTTGAAATTAGGCTTAATCGACGGTTGAAATTAGGCTTAAGCGGCGGTTGAAATTAGGCTTAATCGACGGTTTGAAATTAGGCTTAATCTGCGTTTAAAATTAACTTTAATCGGCATTTAAATTACCCTTAATCGGCGTTTAAATTAGTTTTAATTGGCGTTTAAAATTAGCCTTAATCGGCGTTTAAAATTAACTTTAATCGGCATTTAAATTACCCTTAATCGGCGTTTAAATTAGTTTTAATTGGCGTTTAAAATTAGCCTTAATCGGCGTTTAAAATTAGCCTTAATCGGCGTTTAAAATTAGCCTTAATCGGCGTTTAAAATTAGCCTTAATCGGCGTTTAAAATTAGCCTTAATCGGCGTTTAAAATTAGCCTTAATCGGCGTTTAAAATTAGCCTTAATCGGCGTTTAAAATTAGCCTTAATCGGCGTTAAAAATTAGCCTTAATCGGCGTTTAAAATTAGCCTTAATCGGCGTTTAAAATTAGCCTTAATCGGCGTTTAAAATTAGCCTTAATCGGCGTTTAAAATTAGCCTTAATCGGCGTTTAAAATTAGCCTTAATCGGCGTTTAAAATTAGCCTTAATCGGCGTTAAAAATTAGCCTTAATCGGCGTTTAAAATTAGCCTTAATCGGCGTTTAAAATTAGCCTTAATCGGCGTTTAAAATTAGCCTTAATCGGCGTTTAAAATTAGCCTTAATCGGCGTTTAAAATTAGCCTTAATCGGCGTTTAAAATTAGCCTTAATCGGCGTTTAAAATTAGCCTTAATCGTCGTTAAAAATTAGCCTTAATCGGCGTTAAAAATTAGCCTTAATCGGCGTTTAAAATTAGCCTTAATCGGCGTTTAAAATTAGCCTTAATCGGCGTTTAAAATTAGCCTTAATCGGCGTTTAAAATTAGCCTTAATCGGCGTTTAAAATTAGCCTTAATCGGCGTTTAAAATTACCCTTAATCGGCGTTTAAAATTAGCCTTAATCGGCGTTTAAAATTAGCCTTAATCGGCGTTTAAAATTAGCCTTAATCGGCGTTTAAAATTAGCCTTAATCGGCGTTTAAAATTAGCCTTAATCGGCGTTTAAAATTAGCCTTAATCGGCGTTTGAAATTAGCCTTAATTGGCGTTTGAAATTAGCTTAGTCGACGATTGAAGTTAGTATTAATCGACGTTTAAATTAGGCTTAATCCCTAGGACCTTATTCTGTAACCATTTAAAATCCAGTTTCCGATCGAAAACTGCAGATTCTCTCTTAGTATATAGTTACTAAAAGAGTAAATGTGAAATTTTTGATTGAAAACTGAATTGCAATTTCTAGAAATAGCGTCAATCAATAGGTGTAATTTTAATTTTGGATATGAAAATTCAATAGTATGAAATATATACCAAAATCAGTGGCGGTATCAGGATTGTTTCCCACGTTAATTAGGCTGATTAGTAATTTAAGATGATTTTGAGGCCCGTTTCGTTTGTTTGCGAAGCTCCTTTGGGTGGATTGTTTGGCCCCCTTGAAATTTAAACTTAAGCTCTATCCTACTCCGCTGCTGCCAAAAATTATCCACATTCCTTAGAAAAATGGTGACATCCTCACTTAAATATTTTCTTTGTCATTTTTCGTTATATAATTGTCAATATGGCCGACCGCGTGTGATTGGCCAATTAACTACTCCAGCCGACGCCTTCATTAAACCAAAATGAAAACTAAATTAATTGAAGTTCCGCCTCATTGGATTCGGTTTCGCCGCTTTAAAAATCCATCTGGAATAAACCTTTCTCGGTCTAGGCTACGCCGTTATTGTTTTGACCTATTATTTCAAAGGCAAGACATTGCATTCGCTCGGCCGTCCTCACAATACCTTAAACCTCGTAGTTGACCCAAAAATGAAATATTTATATTATTCAAAACTATATATGAATTTTTTTTTGATTATTATTATACAACAAGTTTGATATTATTGGGGGGGGGGGGCTCCTTTCGGTCTAAAGTGACTCTTATAAGTTCCACTTGAAGTCTATTAAAACCACTCTTGGGGGAAGTTGTTAAAACGTGTAATATCAACGTTTTGTCGGGTTAAGAATTCACCAACTAATTGGAGTACATGAAAAGAAGTTCTTAGACCCTTTGAGGCTCCGTCGTGTAAAGTTTTCCCAAATTAAATGGGGGATTTTTGAGGCAGTTCCGAAAACCCAGGACTAGGACATGAGTTTTTTGATATAACTACTAAGCTTAATCCAAACCTAGTAATAATTAACTTTTGTTAATTGAATAAGACTTCATGAATTTCAATCAGATTATCCGTTCGCGAATAAAATATCAATTTCTTATTCGAGTTAACGTATCTGAATCATAAGGCATACTTTTATTCATAATCATTGTTATAGGAAATTGATTACGTTATACGAGTTATTCATTCGCCGATAAGAAACATTTGAAGCTCGAGTTTCTGCGGTTATTTTAACCCAAATTGAGATCTCGAAGCTAGAATGTAGTAATTTAGTCGCTGTTCCTTTCAATTTAGATTAAAATATAATTATTATATTTCATTCTACACGGATTTCGAGAAACGTCATATTTTTATCTTCGCATTATCCGTTTGAATAAACGCGTAATTTTGTTTATTAATCAAGCTTAAAATTTTATCTCCGGATAATTCGTATCCATTTGATACACGTCTGTTTAAATAATTTGTGGTTTTATATTAACCAACAATTTATGTATAGAATAAAATATCTGAAAAAAGCCTAGTTATTCATTATCCGATTCCGAGATCTAAACCTAATGTAAAATTAAATTAGTAAGTCTAACCAAATCGGACGTAAGCTATACTAGTACTTCAGTACAATTTAAAATTCATTCTACAAATACTTTAAAAAACAATATAAGTTTATCGATGTTTATATTATGAACGAATTCGCTTTATTTAGAGAAAAAAATATATTCTTTTCATAATTTCTCAACAAAATTGTAGTCAGAACAAGAGTCAGTCTTTTCTAGGCCAAGTAATAGTACCGATGAATGAAGGGGCAATAAATACAAATTCGAATCGCTTTCCCTTTCTCTCGTAATTACCCCATATTCTAAATTTTCATTTTTCTTAAAAAATTCAGGGGAGATAATCAAGATATGCAAATAACACACGCTACATTGACCCGGAATGAGTCCAAAAATATAGGGAGGGAGTGAAATCGTTATTTATTTTGGTTTTAAATTTTTAAATTAAAGGGAAGGTCTAAAAATCGATTAAGAAATGCTAGTGTGACCCTTGCTTTATTCATAGTTTGGAATTGTTATGTGAAATTGGTAAAGTCAAATAGTGAGTTAAATGTGTAGGGTTTATCCGAAGATAACAGTTTGAAGTTCATCAGAAACTTTAACATGGTTCTCATTTTTCCATTTTTTTTCATTTTTTCCCCTATATTTTTAATGGGTTCCTATAAATTTCTATAATTTCGACTATTTACCTATATATTTTCCATTTTTTTTTTTTCAAGATTATATTTATATTTGGGCATTTGGATTCATGTTAAATCAATATAGATTTCAATCTACTATCACATAAATTTATAGCTTCATATGATCGATCGAGCTACTCCTTAAAAAGTATTCCGCTACAGATAGAAATCAAGCAAAAATCAAAACATGATCCCAATCTTGAAATTGACGTAAGCTTTTTCTACTGTCACCAAGGCATAGCCCCATTAGAAAGAAGGCATTCCCCAGATTAATTTAAAATAATAAAATTGACATGAGCCACTCGTTAAAGATTATTCCGCCACTGATAGAAATCGAGCAAATACCCAAAAATGACCCCATCTTGAAATGGCCGTAAACGTTTTCTACAATCACTTAGGCATAAACCTATCGCACCATTAGAAAGAAGCCATTCCCCAGATTAATTTAGAATAATAAAATTGATATGAGCCACTCTTTAAAGATTATTCCTCTACTGATAGAAATCGAGCAAATATCCAAAAATGGTCCAGTTTTATATCATAGCCCATCGCTTAAAACTAGCCAAAAAGTCATCACCCCTATCTGGCTCGAGTGATTTGGACTCTCCTCGATATTTTGAATCGGGAGAGAGAGGGACGGAATTTAGGCGGGCCGTGCTTGGATATATTGTCTTCCCTCCCAGCTTGGCGGAATTACTCTAAAGAGTGGCGCTTCCGATTTCACTATTTATATCGGCTGCGGCCGCTAGAGTGTCTCGAATCAGAATCGCCGGTACATTTACCGGGACCTTTGCTGATAGTATTAAGCTACAGGGCGTTGTTTACTTTTATGTAATAAAGTGATAAACGTTTGCTAATATTGAAATACCAAAAACCTCTTCGACAAATAGTTTTAAATCTCAAATTCTTTTAAAATTGCCTAGACAAAAATAGCAAATGTCTGATCAATCGGCTTATCTGATTCTTTGTTTTTTTTTTTTTTTTTTTGAAGGAAGTTTCTTAATTTCTTAGTTTTTTTTTTTTTTCTTTTTTAAATTGAAACAAAACCTTTATGTTTTTCAAAATTCGAATTCACGAATGTTAAAGTGAAAATATATTCAATACAGGGTTCTTACACGACCTGGAAAACCTGGAAAATTCAATGAATTTAAAAGGAACCCAAAAGGTCAGGGGAAGTCAGGGAAATTAAAAAGGAACCCAAAAGGTCAGGGGAAGTCAGGGAAATTAAAAAGGAACGCAAAAGGTCAGGGAAAAATTAGGGAATTAAAAAAAGGAACCCAAAAGGTCTAGGGAGAAGTCAGGGAATTTAAAAAGGAACTCAAAAGGTCAGGGAAAGTCCAGGAATTTGAAAAGGAACCCAAAAAGTCATGGAAAAGTCAGGGAATTTAAAAATTAACCCAAAAGATCAAAGGAAGTCAGGGAATTTAAAAAGGAATCCAAAAGGTCAAGGGAAAAGTCTGGGAATTTAAAAAGGAACCCAAAAGGTCCGGGGAAGTCAGGGAATTTAAAAAGGAACCCAAAAGGTCCGGGGAAGTCATTGAATTTAAAAAGGAATCCAAAAGGTCAAGGAAAAAGTCAGGGAATTTAAAAAGGAACCCAAAAGGTCCGGGGAAGTCAGGGAATTTAAAAAGGAATCCAAAAGGTCAAGGGAAAAGTCTGGGAATTTAAAAAGGAACCCAAAAGGTCCGGGGAAGTCAGGGAATTTAAAAAGGAACCCAAAAGGTCCGGGGAAGTCATTGAATTTAAAAAGGAATCCAAAAGGTCAAGGAAAAAGTCTGGGAATTTAAAAAGGAACTCAAAAGGTCCGGGGAAGTCAGGGAATTTAAAAAGGAACCCAAAAGGTCCGGGGAAGTCAGGGAATTTAAAAAGGAACCCAAAAGGTCAGGGAAAAGTCAGGTAATTTAAAAAGAAACCCTAAATGTCAGGGAAAAGTCAGGTAATTTAAAAAGAAACCCTAAATGTCAGGGAAAAGTCAGGGAATTTAAAAAGGAACCCCAATAGGTCAGAGAAATGAAATTTTATCGATGCGGGTCAAGGAAATGTTTTAATTAAAATAAAAAAAAATATTCTAAGATAATATTCGCCCAAAGATTAATTTTATTCTCATATTCGGAGCAAACTAGCTACCGTGATTGATAGACTGTCAAATCACGTGTAAAAAAGATTTGCATTGTCAACAGCAGAATATAGTGTAAAATATTCAATTTTGGTTGAAGGAAATAATTTAGAAATGATCAAGGAAAACTTGGAAAAGTCTGGGAATAACACACTGAATTAAATTTTGTATCAAGAAGAGATTACGTTGTCTAATTACGGTCATACTTTAAAGATGCACATGATATATAATACCCTCGCGCACTTTGCCTTTGAAAAGGGACGGGCCAAAATATCATTCATCTGACCATAACGTGGGGGGGTTACGGTCTGTTAAACAAAATCTTAGCATATTTATTCTTGATTTCAATATATTCTTCGTTCGGGCGACACGTACTCGTCTACCATATACAGTATAAGGACATATGGAAGAATTTAAAGGTAGAATGCAATCTAACAACACGTAATTTTTTTATCGATTCCTTATCGTTTAAATAGGTAAAAAAATTACAAACAAATATTAAACTAGAAATAAATTTAAAACTTACCATCAAAATAGGCTTAGCTGGATTCATGGAGATATCCTGAACTCCCCCCCCCCCCTATAAGGACTTGCGACCAATGACATTCATCGATGGCCCTTTTATGGGTAATTCAGGATATGTCCATCAATCCAGCTAAGCCTATTTTTGGGTAAGTTTTAAATTTATTTCTATTTTAATATTTGTTTTGTATATTATTTTACTGGTGGATTGGCCTATTTAAACGATCGGGAATCGATATAACAAGACCACTTGTTAGGTTGCATTCTCCCTTTAAGCAAATGTCGTGTCTCAATATTATTATGGTTGCTGGACACAAACCAAGAACGTTGACACTGTTACCCAGATTGTAAAACATTTATATAGCTTTCCCCAATTACGCGGTATATAACCAATAATTTCTCATGACCTAGGCCTCTTATTCACGCTTTCACGCTTGACAATTAACGAGAAAACTTTAATTTGTAATGACCTAGCTAAGCCTAATTTTTATCAACTGGTAGTGGTAATGGGGAAAGTAATTGCTCAAAAAGTCCCACAATTTTGCCCGATTGTTACACTTAATTAACCTGGTGCACCAGGTGTTGCACCAGATTTTAACCAATTGGGCGAATGTTTTTAAAGAAGTGGTCTCCGAGTGATTCACTACTCGAAAGTAGGGGAATTATCAGTGTGGCAAACACTACTAGGTAGAATTCATAAACATAAAACGATAAAAAACGAATACAATCATTGAATTTCGTTGAAAGTTGGAGGACTGATGGATGGGCAACGCTAATAGAATTTGCCATCATCAACATCGACGAATCTGGATAGCCCGAGTGGTGCCAATAGTTTCCCACTAATTTATCGATATATAAAATATGATTGTGGTGCATTGATATAAAAGAATAATGAATTAGCGAAACAACCATAATAAAATCGATTTAAATTTAACACATCTTTTCAAAATCAATGGTAAATAAAGTTCAACCGGTCATCTATTCATAGAGTGCTTTGTAAAAGTTCCCGAAACCGTAGATTAAAAAAGGGCTTCATCCTAGACACATGAACTGCTCCCTACGTCATTAGTAACCGTTATTGCCGATAGAGGCGGTACTAGTACGTATAGATGGTGTGCTCCCACCATCTCTACCGCTAACGCGCCTGCGCAGCTACGATAATTGACTTGATGACCGCTAGAGGCGCCGTTCCAGCGATTTGCCTCACCAAGATACCTAACTATTTAAAAAATCTGGCAAACTACAGTGGAAGGCAGAAAAAGCTGCACGTCGCGTCTCCAGGGTGAAACCCTTTCTTAGTCTATGCCGAAACCAAGACGTAATTTATTTAGTTGAAGGTGACGGAACGTAATTCTGACTTAGTCGTCGATATTCCTCAGTTGACATGACAAAAAGCTGTAAGTCCTTCTAGACAAAGATTTCGAGTATAGGGTGCCACTATTGTACGCCCACGTAAACAGACAATTGCTTTTTTTGAATTTTCTTTGATGTTTTACATTCGTCAGACTCATCGCGAGATGGAAGTTTGCTTAATCCGTGTCTTTTGTACTAACCTAAATTTAAAAATCGAAACCCCATCATTAATTATTAACTAAAATCATTTATCCCAGAGATTTTAACAAGCGTATCAACAAGCTTAAGAAATTGAATAAAGATTCTAATTTCTTTATCATACAAAAAACTTTTAAAAACAGCTCATGGTCAGTGACATATCAAACTGCAAGGTTAAAAGCCCACTATATACCCAAATAAAACACGCGTTAAAGGCAAAAAATAAAAAAATATTCATCATTAAAGGGTCACTCATCCGATTGTATCCTCCACCATGCGTGCTAAAGTCCTACATTCTTATGCAAATAACGAACCCAACGTAACGCTAACCCTAATTCCATTAAAATTATATAAGTGATGTTTAAATGTTTGCAAAATACAGGTCGCGCGCGTCGTTATATCTGAAATAGGGTATAAAATGTATAGATGTAAATAATTTGATTTGGTAATCAAGTACGTTACAACCAAAACTAGCAAAAGTCTATCACTGTATTACATCAAAGTAAACAACGCCCCGTAGCTGAATACTATCTGCAAAATGGCCAAGTAAATGTACCGGCAGATTCTGATTCGAGACACTCTAGCGGCCGCAGTCGCCGTGTAAATAGTGAACGGAGGAAGCGCCACTATTTGGAGAAATTTCGGAGTTGGGAGGGAAGACAATATAGCTAAGCCGGCCCGCCTAAATTCCGTCCCTCTCTCCTGACCAAAAATATCGAGGAAGAGTCGAAACCACTCGAGCAAGACCGGGGTGATGATTTTTAGGCTATTTTTAAGTGATTGGCTCAGACATAAAACTGGACCTTTTCTGATACTATTAAACTACGGGCGTTGTTTACTTTTATGAAATAAAGTGATAGACTTTTGATACTAGATATATTTCCCGTCTAAAATGACTAACTTTAAAAAATGATAACAGTATACTTGAAAAACAACTTAAAAATGTTTGTGGCCTACTGGATCAAGCCAAGCAGAAACTAATTTCATAATGTGAAATTCAAAACTTGTTTGAATGCCTACAGGGCCGCGATTTCGCATTGTCTGCATCTGTGTCTGCTTCAGAGTGTTGCAACCTCTTAATACATATAACCCAGCTCGGATTCACCTGTCAAACATTTTGTTCATCCTCTTAAAGTGAGAATGTAACGTAATAACGAATGATTTTGAATCGATTCCTTATCGTTTAAATAAACCTGTTTTACAAGCAAATATTAAAGTAGAAATTTACAGTTTACCAGGAAAATTGGCTTAGCTGGATTCATGGAGATTCTGAATTTCTTCAAATTGACGGGTCAGCGACCAATGAGCAAATGTACGTCGTTAGGGCGAGATCTCCACGAGACTCCAAATAACATTCTATTGGTTGCTGACGATTCTATCCGAATAAATTCAGGATCTCCATGAATCCAGCTAAGCCCATTTTCCGCGTAAGTTTTAAATTTATTTCTAGTTTTAGTCTACTCTCGAGTGTTACGTCCACGAAGTAGAATTTTCTATTCAAAATACTTGTAGAAATCTTCTTTTCTTCATTTTTTTTTTTTTTTTTTTTTTTTTTTTTTTTTTTTGTGAATATTATTATTCAAGCTCAATTCACAGTCGGTTAAATTAACAAATAACTCTCTCCAAGCCTACCCACTGAACCTTGTTAGATACTCTTTAATAAATTAAATAATTGTTACACGCATTAACTAATTCATGTAATGTACTCATTATTGATAATTAATATCTCATCAGTCAAAATTTTGACTGAAAGTAAAAAATAACGAAATTCGAAATACTCAAAACTAATTGAGGAAAATAAATTTACTAATTTGCATAATATAAAGGTTGAATTAAGTTGGAACATCAAGGTTTTTTTTTTCGATTATACTAGTTCTTAAAAAAATATTAGGCCTACTTCGATTGTAAATTAATCAAAAAATATTCTAATTATGGCAAATTTCTTTCCGTAAAATCACGAGACGCAAATCTGGAATGTTTTACCGTGTTTCTAAAGAAGGCTTTAAGTTAAAAATCTTCGTTGCCTATAGCTTTATTCCACCTCTAATAATAATATTTAAAGGGAGAATGCAACCTAATAATTTTTATCGAGTCCTTATTGTTTATGTAGGCCTAATCCACTAGTGAAAAAAATTTACGAACAAATATTAAACTAGAAATAAATTTAAAACTTACCCGGAAAATAGGCTTAGCAGGATTCACGGAGATCCTGATTTCCTCGCGTATAAGGTCTAGCGACCAATCGAACGCGATTGTTAGTCTCGTGTGCAGATCTCGTTTGCTCATTGGTCGCTAGACCTTACACGGAAAATTCGGCTAAGCCTATTTTCCGGGTTTCCTGGTAAGTTTTAAATTTATTTATAGTTATTTGTTTTGTAAACTTTTTATCAGTGGATTAGGCCTATTTAAACGATAAGGAATTGATAAAAAAATCCTTATAATTAGTTTGCATTCTCCCTTTAACGAGATGGTGAAATTCAATATATGCAACTTAATTTTTTTCCCTTTTCTTTTGCTTGAAAAATATGATATGTAAAGCTTTTAGAAATATATTAACACCAATTTGTGAAACTGACAGATTTTTACGTCGACCCCATGTAGTTTGTCGGGTAAATTTGATTTAATAATTTAAACATAATAATTTAATTTTAAAAGGATCCGATTTCGAAGGTCGAAAATTCTTTTTAATAAATTAAACATTTTTTGTGGAACGTTATATTTTAGAATTTTAAATTAAAAAAAGAAAATATTAATTTGTCGAAGATATAATTATCTTGTCATATTTTATGTAAAATTAATATCAGTAAAAACTTTGGTATGCCGTATTGATTTGATTTAAGCCCGGATATATCGTAAGAATGCAGAAACATCAAGTTTTTCCTGGGCCGTTCTTAAAGACACGATTTACTTGGTTTCTAAGGCTATCAGAATGATTTCGTTACTTGATAATGAAACTAGATAATATTCTAAATCACTTCTATGAGTAATATTTTACGCTTAGTTTTTAAATTAACTTTAAATATTGAAAAGATACATCCATTTAGTCAGGATTTTTTCTAGGCAGTCTTTAGTTTTAGTATATTAGAAATGATTGCGTAATCTCCCCGAGAGACTTTTAATTTAATAAAAAATATCATTAAAATTTAATACCCTTCCAAATAATTACCGTTATTTTTCTTTAATAATTAACAGAACTAATTATTTAATTTCTAAAGTTTGAATGCAAGAAAGAATAAATTCTGGTCCAGTCATATTATTTGGGCCTTTGTAATGTACTAACGTTAAAAGAATAGTCCAGCGTTTGATGCCCAAGGTCTTTTAATGTTACGACATTACAAGCACTGTTGAAGGCTGAAATGAATATGATTGGCCCGAATTTATATTTAGTTTTATGGAAATTAATTTAAACACCAAAAAATGTCTAAAAATTGAGGAACTTGCAGGGGCAGAACGCAATTGGGGTACACTCATTACGCGCCGTACTGCTATCGTAGTTCCCATTCTGATCCTATTCTGATTGGCTAAGCTATGACGAGAGAGACAAACTAGGCGGTAACCCCTTCCCTCTCGCTTCCAGACTCGACGCGTTTACCGTAGCAAGGGTGTAATACGTGGATAGGTACGAGAGCGAGAGATAGTTAGGCGCAGGCGCGCCATTTATTGTGATATTCATCATTATATTTGTACTCCAAAGGCCGTAGCCCAGGATATTTCGAATTTGTCAAATCAAAAGCTGTTCCATTTTTATCTCCAAGTTTTACTTTAACTGCACCGTAACAAAATTAATTTAATTTTAAGACAATCTGCTGCTAGTAAATTAATTTACCTTTGATATATATCTTTCTTTAAACTAAATTTCCTTTCCTATTCTCTTTGTTTAGTTGAAACATCATTTGCTAAAACCAGTTGGTGTGACGATAGGCATGGTGTGTCAGTTCCTGATAATGCCTTTCTCCGCTTTTTGCATTATCAAAATCTTCGACATTCAAGGGGCCTTCGGAACGGGGGTACTACTCATCTCTTGCTGTCCAGGAGGAACTATCTCAAATGTCTTCGCCTATTTCGCCGACGGGGATATTTCTCTCAGGTAATTAACAGTGCCTTAAAGTCTTGAGCATGTAAAGACGTTCACTAAATACCTCGTAGCTTGCACCAAATCTTTATCCACTCCAACTATTTGGTCCAATTAATTGTAGAAATTTTGGTGGCCCAATTCCTCCACTGTTCGCACGCTAATCCAAAGTAATAAATTGCTCTTAAAAATTTTACGCACAACCAACAATTATGGCTCTTGCGTGACGTCACATCTTTCGTAAGGTCCAGTTTTGAAATTTATATAAAGTTATTTTCATTCGATCTCGGAATTAGTTTACAATTTTCATTCGTTATCAGAAATGCACTAATCCATTCAGCTTAATCCTCAATCAAAAAGAAAATGGCATAACCAGTATCACGTTGGGTATACGTCATAACAGAAGTAGATGAAACCCTCCTTTGAAGTCTACTACTCTAATGTTCGATATAGCGCTCCTCTCTGTATGGGTAAAATTCCCAATTTTACGAGATCGGAGGAGTCCTACTTCATACCCCCTGTCTACGGAAAATTAGAAATTATCTCTCTCCACAAACGACGAGGTTTTTTTTTTTTTTTTTGACGAACTCCAAGAGAGAGATATTCGCTCGACGAACTCCCGTTAGGAGGCGTACGAATCGCGCTTTTTGAAACTAACACATACAGAGAGGGGTAGACAAGACCAGGGAGTAATAGACTTCAAAGGAGGGTTTCATCGGCTTCTGGTTATAGTGAGCAGAACTTATGAAATTTGTAATAACCTAGAAGTATCTCTATTCGGTAATTCTTTAAGTTGTCGAAGCAAATTGTCTCGAAAGCTTAACCAATTCTTGATTACATGGACCAACTGGTTTGGGCAACTTGAGTTGTCCCAACTAGTTCTCCGAGGGGAAAATAAGGCATTATGAGCCTTTGGGGTGCGCTGGCTAATAGCTGGTTGCTTGCTCTCGTTAGTTTGGGTTTCTACCCAAGAGGGGAGCCGATACTTGCCCTTAAAGTTAAAAATAATTTCCCTTTGTCTCGCCACGATTTTTCCCGCCTTAACTATGGTTCCAAGACCCAGCAGGGTTCAACCAAATAAAGTAATACTCTTAATGAGGATTTTCATATATACTCTTGTTAACATAAAGTAAAACCTTTGTCGAAATATATTATCTTACCGTTTTTCAAGATTCCAATTATAATTCGATTTAGCTTTCGCTTTCGCTTGAATACCAGCCATGCGTACTATCAATTGGTCCACGACGAGTCACGGGACCTGACGCGATATAACTTAAACTTACTTTTTAATGTTCTCGTTCTTCCGTAACTACAAGGCATTTATATAACGTAGATAATTTAAAGAAACTCAATATCTTCTGTGGAGGGAAAAAAATTCACACTGTACGTGTGATATAATAGGATTCATTTTCTCAAAACTCTCGCGCGCAATAGTTTGAAGAAAATTTAGATTCACAACCGCTCAAATGTTTCATTTTATCCTTGCAAACAAGCCACTCAGTTTTTGATCAATCAACTTCTATTTATATACATATATATATAAATCTATACATACATCTAAAATATTTAATTCTCTAGGTATCGTGTCTGTCCGTCGGGAACGCAAATATGATAAACTTTTATGTTAACTCCGCTTGAGTTTATTATTAGAGTGTAGTTCAATACTCGTGGCATTTTTTATTTCATATCACGAAAATAACTTAGTTAAGCGTTTCATTTTAAACGTCGATTAAGCCTAATTTCAAGCGCGTCGATTAAGCCTATTTTCAAGCGCGTCGATTAAGCCTAATTTCAAGCATGTCGATTAAGCCTAATTTCAAGAGCGTCGATTAAGTCTTTCAAGATTATAACGTTTTTTTTTTTCAATAAATATTGAACTTATTATTTACCATGTTGAAGATACAAAAACTCAAGCTTCCATTCTCAAGAGAGTTCGCTTCCCAATGAACTTTAACGTAGTGTATCAATTGGCTTCAGCTTTCGTGATTCCTCTAACGTTGCTTGTATACTTTAGCGTTCGTGACAGACAGACAGACCGACATACATAGAGAAATCGGCAAATAAATGAAGTTATTTATGATTTTTTTTTTGTTCTTTTCAGTGTGGCGATGACCACAATTTCATGTGTGGCGGCTTTGTTCGCCATGCCAGGAAATCTGTGGCTTTATGGCCATTTCGTTAACACGGGGGAAGTAATTATTCCCTATGGAATGATCTCATTGTCTTTGGCCTTGACCATCCCACCCGCGGCATTGGGCTTCTTGTTTAGACAGAAATGGCCAAAATTGGCCCCAATGGCCACAAAAGTAAGTCTTGTTTTGATTTCTGGACGAGGGGCTATAGGCTGATTGGCTTAAATATCGAGGCGATAGCTTTGTGAATATTGATATAGTTGTAATTTGCATCTCTGGTTTTCAAAATAAGTTATGCCCTAAAAATGGATTAAAGAGTGACTTTATTTTTACCAAGAAGCACTTGGCCGAAAGTTGGCTCGATTCATTGACAGTAACACGAATAGAAATGTTATCAGAGAAGTTATGCATTATTTAGGAAGCTGTTAGAATTATGGTTAAGTAGAATTCTAGAACCATAATCAGGTTTCAGGGCCAACGTGTAATTAAACAAATTCTTGTTCTTTTCGATTATGAAAATTGTGATATTTTATATTTTATTTTTTTTTAACTGGGTTATTTAAACGTAGAGTTCGGAATCGGATAATGAATATCCATTGATAACTAGCCCATTTTTCAGATATTTTAATCTCGGATAAATTGTTTATTAAATAACACCACAGATTATATAAAGAAACGCGTATCAAATGGATACGAACTATTCGGAGATAAAATTTAAAACTTATAAACAAATTACATGTTTATTCAAACGGATAATGCGAACATAAAAATAAGACGTTTCTCGAAATCCGTGTAGAATGAAATAAAATAATTATATTTTAATCTAAATTGAAAGGAACAGCGACTAAATTCTTACATTCTAGCTTCAAGGTTTCAATTTGGGTTAAAATCCGCGAAGAGATTAGAATTTCAAGTTTTTTTATCCGAATGAAACGTATCAATTTCCTACGTAACGGATCGATGTTACCATCGAAATTAATCATACAGTTTTAGTAACACTGAATTTATTTTTTGCAGATTGGGTCGTCTCTTGGATTAGTATTGATCGCGTTCGTCTTAACTCTTCACGTGGTTGACAAACCCGATATTTACATCACCGCCCCATGGCAGCTATACGCCGCCGTAATCCTACTGCCCCCTGTGGGTCTCATTTTCGCCTACCTACTCTCCTGGGTGTGCAAGCGTCCGCCAGCAGTCAGAAGAACAGTGGCCATAGAAGCCAGTATACAAAACGTCGGAGTAGCCCTTGCCGTAGCCAACTTATCCTTTGACGCTGAAGTAATAATTTCATTTATTAAACCCTTAGAGGGGCTAAGTCAGCCCGTAATTGAAATTACTCTTCATAACAATTACCAAAATAATCTTAACATAGTTTGTCTTTGAGTGGAGGAGGGAACTACAGGCTTCCTTTAAAACTATTGAATCAAAAGCTGCGTTCATACTAGGCCTTGGAATCGATTTAAACCGTTTCAAAACGTTTCGCAGGAGTCGTGTGAACGGGAAACCGTCTTTTCTCGAATCGATTTGATTGGATTTCTCGAAACTGCTTCGGGAACTAGTTTCATACCGATTCGGTTTCAACAACCGATAGATAAAGTTCACATTTGACACTTTGAAACCATTTTCAAACCGTTTCGAATGTTCAAATCGACTTTTTAAGATTAATAATTTAGTTTCTCGACCCCAAAATTGTACAATTTGACATTTCAAAACCGGTTAAAAACGGTTTGAAAGTCTGTAGTGTGAACGCGGCTATAATCGATTTATAACGATAATGCTTGAACACATGACGCTTCGATTCCTGGCGATTTGAATATCGGTTTGATTTTACCGTTTCAAATCGATTAAGAAATGCTTGTGTGACCGCGTAGCTAAAGTCAATTTTATAAGAATTCACTTCGACCCTCTCAATCAACCATTTTTATTATTAAACCATCGTTATTTGTTCCTCGTTATTTTCAGATCGTTCGCTCTGTGATTATCTACCCGTCTCTGTACTGCGTCACCATGATGATCACGGGAATGATGGTAGCCGTCGCCTACCGAGTGCAGAAAAGAGTCTATCCTGAAGAAAGATTACCCGAGGAACGCTACATGTACTATTGGCCGGAAGAGCCGCAACCCGTCTAACAGATCCAGACAGATTATGAATTAGAATATTCCAGTTATTATTATTTTTAAAACACTATACTACTATTTCACTATAATGTTCCGCAAGCGCTAACAGTAGAATCTTTTAACTAATAAACTCTGTACACGTAAGGCTTTAATTTTAAAAATATACATTCCAAAATCCGTACGAATACTTTTTGATTTATTTTAAAATTCATATGTATTAAAACTTTCACGAAAAATAGGCTTAGCTGGATTCATGGAGATCCTGAATTTCTTCGCGTTGAAGGGTCATCGACCAATGAGCAAAGGCTGGAAGCTATTGCAAGATCTCCATGAGACAGACTTCCAATAACATTCGATTGGTCGCTGCCCCATCAATGCGAAGAAATGAATCCAGCTAAGCCTAGTTTTAAATTAATTTCTATTTGTTTGTAATTATTTTGTTTCACTTGTCGTTAGGTTGCATTCTCCCTTGAAAGCAAAACCGTAGTCCTAGCCAGGAAAATCATATATATATGTCAATTCAAGAGAGTCAATAATATTTTTATAAAGTTTGCTATGCGTTGAGCGGTGTAACTGTTCCTTGTCGCAATAAAGAGCTCTGCAAATGCAATACGTCAAATATTGCTTCTATATTTATATATGAATTCATGTTTAAAATGTTACTCGTTATGAAGTATCACTTTAGAGTATATTCGGGATAACTTTTGATTTATCCGGTGTTTATTGCTTTCTTAGGGCTTGTAAGGAAAAATTACGACGCAACCCTCGGGAATCAGGATGATTGGAAGGCACAACTTTTAAATTAACGTGTTTCAAGAAAGACTATAATTCGTCATAGTACCACTATCACAATAGTGAGCATTAAACAGAAAGTTTTTTCACTGCCTAGTTAATTTAAGATGAATTATCAGTTTTTGTGCACTGAATCTTAATGTTGTTCCATGATAACATCTAGCCTTAATCTTCTTACAGAAAGAAGTTAATTAAGACTTGATGTAATCTTGGAGTTGATTGTTTGTGATTCTGGAGATATAAACACCGTGGGCCGTAATCGGCAGCAATTTTTACACTAGAAGCACTAGACTACCGGGTCGCCTATATCTTTCACTTTCCGTTTGTTAAGCAAAAAAATTAATAAAATATTTTTAAGGCTGTCCCTTGATTCCCCATATGTTGCGACTTGCGAGCTATCAGAGCCACCTGTGGTGTCAAGATCGTAACTTTGGTTTGTATATAGTGAAGATACAGTGGCGGCACCGGTGGGTACGCTGAGTAGATTCTAACTTACTTGTAAATATCAAGAGGGCCCCAGAAATCGTATGGAGGCCACATGTTACAGTCGAAAAAATAGGGCAGCTATGACCTTCATTGTCTTCATAGGGTCTCTAAAAGATATCAGCCGACGTGGAAAAAACCCACCGCCAAGGAAAAAACACGTCCCAAAATCATCGATGAACGATGATCGTCTTCATAACGAGAGAATTTGCAGTTTTCGACCGAAAAGTATCTCTCGTGAATCGACAAGCTAGTGAGTGACTGCCAGACACATTTTCTTGATTTCTTATTTCTAGTCCTGTTCTCTGAGCTATTATAGCAGACTACAGCTATGTAATCGTTCGCCTCATTTTTGATCAACGTGGTCGTGTGATAAGTTTTTTAGCGTAGATTAGCGAGTTTACGATACAAAATTCGACAATACTTTCTTTTCTCGTTTTCAAAAAACATCAAAATAAACTACTGAACGCCACCAACTTGTAATTATCAATTTTTTTAATCGGTTAATTTCACTGTAACGTATGACTCTAACGCATGCGAAAGCGCGGTGCAATTTTTACCTCCCCGACTGAACTTTAGTTCAGGGGGAGGTGTTACACTGGTCGTGTCTGTGTGTCTGTCTGTCTGTGTGTCTGTCTGTGTGTCTGTCTGTCTGTTTGTCTGTGTGTGTAAGCGGATATCCTGTGTAAACGGAAGTCACGTGACCTAGCTCGTGGAGCCAAAAGTCTAGAGACGTAATCATACCAGCTTATCGTTCAATTCCGGGGAATTACCTCCTTTAAGCGTGGCTGCCACATTGAGTTTCAAGTGTCGTGCAAAGACATACAACAAGACGTCTCCCATTGCACATCATCGCATTCCACCATCCACTTTACGGTCGAACCTCGATGCTGAACAGCCGAAGGCGATTACAAGCAATGGGACGTCTCCCACTGTCATAATCACCTCCGACCATCCCCGCACCAAGGTCCAACCTCCAGTTTCCGATCTCAGCGTTCCATACTAGCGAGGCGTCCCCCACTAGTACAGTTCACATCAACCTTCCACTGACTCCAAACATCGCCCACCAATGGGTAAATTGCGTCGCCAAGCGCCTAGAGATCAAGAATCAGCAAGACATTGAAAGGGGGGGGGTTTTCCCCCTAACTTCATGGCCATCACGCACGGTTACTTCGATTAATATAGCCCTTCGAAAGGTTTATATAGTATCTTTTTGGAACGTATGCAAATTAGCCTCATGGGGTGATTTTGTTTGATATTGTTTAGGGAAATGAAACGCAATATTAATTTATATTATAATTAAAAATATTAAAATGGTTCATCTTAATCTAATTAATTAGAAAGTCGAAAACTTAATTTAAAATTCGAGATAGTTTAGAAGTTATTTGAGAATTTATGCAAAAATTTAAAGAAATTTGACCGATTAATGGCAGTTTTAGTTGGCAGCATGCGCCTAAGCTATTTTCCATATATATCATTTACTCGAAAAAGCAAAGGTATAACGGGCAGTATAGGCTTATCTCTGGTGCAAACTTGGGGTGGATTGAAGAACTTAAATAAAGGTGCGTTTACACGGGTATGGAAGATTGAAACAACATAATTTAGATAAGAGATAAGACAATAATAACTTCGATTATACTCGGTGAATTTTTAACCAGTTCAAGGGGAATTGGTGTATAAGATTTGAAGCTGAGGCGGATTTATGCATAATGTTAAACCACTTAAGAAAAATGATAGTCGTGAAAACTCTCCTCGAACAGAAGTAGAGTAGGTTTCCAGTGTATTTGTGACACGTGTAAAATCGAGTTCGCCAGCACGCGAGTATGTGTAGACCACTAAATTTGAAGTCGGAAACCTCTTTACGCATGGAAAATATCAATGTGAATTTTTTTGATATTCTTGGGAGAATCAGCTTCATGTATGGGGAAATATCGTAATCTTCTGGCAAACTTGCAAACAGTGGCGTATTTGGTTTTAATTACTGGCACGGATTTTCAAATTAATTTTTTTTATAATTTTCGCGCGTTTCGCAAATGTATTTCGTGCGAAATTGTGTACATGCGCAGAGCGAACCAGGTTAACGCGGATACACACAGACCTGTTTTTACGCGTTTCACGCTCGTGAACTCATAGAAGTACCATTAGCACGCGCGAGCGAGGTGCTAACCATTCTAGAAAAATTTTGTACACCTGATTCCAGATTCATTTGATTGTCAGTGATTCCGAATCAATTCGCGTGATTCCGAATTGATTCGTGATTCGCGTGATTCCGAATCGATTCTCGTGATTCCGAATCGATTCGCGTGATTCCGAATCGATTCGCGTGATTCCGTATCGATTCGCGTGATTCCGTATCGATTCTCGTGATTCCGAATCGATTCGCGTGATTCCGAATCGATTCGCGTGATTCCGTATCGATTCTCCTGATTCCGAATCGATTCGCGTGATTCCGTATCGATTCTCCTGATTCCGAATCGATTCGCGTGATTCCGAATCGATTCGCGTGATTCCGTATCGATTCGCGTGATTCCGTATCGATTCTCGTGATTCCGAATCGATTCGCGTGATTCCGAATCGATTCGCGTGATTCCGTATCGATTCTCCTGATTCCGAATCGATTCGCGTGATTCCGTATCGATTCTCCTGATTCCGAATCGATTCGCGTGATTCCATTTAGTTTGTACACCTGATTCCAAGAGTGGTTTGCCCATTGCCCCTCGCGCGTGACCGTGAAAAGCGTGAAAATAGGTCTGTGTGAATCCGGCTTTAGTCATGCCACAATTAACAATTGACGAACTTTCTTAAACCGGATTGACATTGAAATTTCTCGTGTTTTAATAGTCATGTATGATATGGTTGACCCAAGAGTGAAATGTAGACAGAGTGAGGAAAAGAATCACGTGATTGGATCTCGTGATGACTGCTAGTTTTAGTTTCACACTTTTTCATACATGAATTTAATGTTAATCCCAATTAAGTATAATAGAACCAGGCTTTTAATGCCTACTGTCGTGTATTTCCGGTAACATTTTAGCTAGTGTGGAGTCACGTAAAATGACGTTTGTTTCACAACTTGGTATATTTTTACTCAGGCCTGCCCTGTCAGAAAAAAAATATATAAAAAATTTATGGTAGGGCCAAAAGAGAAACATCTATTCTTTACTCACAGCATTATCACCAAAAAACGTGTTTTTAGACGTAGGCTTATAAGGTATCTGTAGGTCGTGTAGCACCAAAAAGCGAAATTGTACGTCACAGTTCGTAGTTTAGCGTGTTATGCGGAAAGCTTATTCGTTAATTGTTTATTGAATATGTTTATTAATGCCTACTGTCGTTTATTTTCGGTGACGTTTTAGCTAGTGTGTAGTCACGTAAAATAACGTTTGTTTCACAACTTGTGTTGTATACTGAAGCCATGTATAGGTTCAATGTGATATAACATTTTGCCTTTTCACGTTACTTGGTCTACAAATACTCTACAACCGTCAAAATTCTGATATGGTTTTAAAAGAAGAACCTTGACCTTGTGTATTTAATCTCATATCGAGATTAAATGTTTTTCGCATCTAATTTTAATTGGTTTATCAATATGTTATTTGTATATATATTTTTTTAAGATTTTATATTTTTTAGATTAAAATAAATTTATTATTCCAGAAGATTTTGTAGAATCTAGTTCTCAGGATTACCGGTGTTGAAAATTTATTTTGCTAATGTTATCTTGATGTCTGTGTTTTCTGCCCGTTATTTGGTAGTGGTAAGATTAATATTTTTAATTTTAATTAATTGACTTATTTGGCGTTTGTTTGATAATTTGCTTTACTTAAATTGTTCGTGTAAGGGCTATTTTACATATTACCAAAGATTGCTAATTTCAGTTGTCTTAATTCTGATTTTTTTGTTTTAATACTGAATTATGGACTGGATTATTTATCTTGAAATCTATGTGGTTATATCTTATTTATTTTCCTTTTTTTCTCTAGTTAGGTTTGGTTTTAAGTAGAGAATTATTTAGGGTTGTGTTGGTATACTGAAGAAATGCATATAGGTTCAATGTGATATAATATTTTGCCTATTGGCGTTACTTGGTCTGCAAATACTCTAGAGCCTTCAAAATTATTATATGGTTTTAAAAGAAGAACCTTGACCTTGCTTATTTTACTCGATACGCATTTATATTAAAATTAATTCATTATTCAGCAAAAATTTTTCTGACTCTGGTTCTCAAAATTTTATTTTGAATTAAGTTTGATTCTTTTGCATTCAAATTTATCTTGATAAGAAGTATATTTTTGACCTGAATTATTGGTTTAATATATTTAGTGTTTAATTGAGATATTATTTTTTTTTGCTTTCAATCTTCGTCTTCCACAAATGCCATAAATTTTAATATTTTAGGTAAGGTTAGGTTAGTTAACATCACGTGGTTGTCGGGGAGGTATTATTTTGGTTTCCCAACTTGTTCACCGTTACTCGAGTCAAGTTCTATGGTTCTCCCGACTAATTGAAGCGAAAAGGCATCGGTTATTATTCGGAATTAACTTTCAACTTTTTAATAAGACGAGTTGTGCGCGTTACGAGAATAAGAATGGGCACAGGCGATATTAAACGAGTAAAAAGTATTATGCGAATGAGAAACGTCAATCCAACGCAAAGGTTAACTGCCTTAAGAAATTAAAACTACGACCCGTGAGAAGCCAGCCCGAAGTGGATTTGAAATTCAGAAACAACGGGTTTTGTGAATTCGGATTTCGGAGTTTATTTGTTAAGTTCGTCTCTCTAACCCTCGGCCTGTACAGGGACTTTGGACTCCGATGTCACAGTAAGTGAACTTTTTTTAAAAAAATTCTAAATTTGTGAATTTTTAAATTGTTTAAAATTGTAATTCAAATTATTTTATTGTAACATCTAGAAATTAAAATTATGATCAAACCATAGTCTGACTATGATTAGTCACAATAAAATAATTTGAAAATTTTGAAAATTTGAAGGAAGATGAAAGATATGTCCTTAGGGTGTTGAAAAAAAAAAAAAAAAAAAAAAAAAAAAGGACGTTAAGTGGGACTCCGATAAATTTTAATTTATATCGAATGGTCTGAAAGAGATAGCCATTTTTCGAGATGACGGTCTGATTCCTCGTCTTTTACAGTGCATAATTCGAGAAAATTTCTTGAGAATACCCTTTAAAGGAAGGGAGTTATTGTTATTTTTGTCATAGCTGATGAATATTTCGAGGACAATATTGAAATTATGGGGGTTCACTCAAAACCTTGCAAAACATTTGTTTTTAATATTTCCATGTGAAAATCTGAAAATCTTAGTTTTTTAAGCACACCAACAAGTGTGAAAAATTTCATGATGATCTGGTGACCCAAGGTGGCATGACTAGGACAAATCACATGGAATGACCCCCAAGGGAGGTTTATTATGTTACTCATGCTGGTTTTGGTTTTTTCACTATTCTATAACTTCGTCATTGGGTCCACATTTCCCCACAGTTATATTTAATAATAATATAACGTAAAAAAATATTTGATAGCAATTTGTCTTGGCTTATGCTATAAAATGAAATTGTTTGTATTAACCCTAAAAAAAAAAAAAAAATCGAATAGCTTTTTTTAATTGTGACCCACAGATCGCTTTCCCCCCCCGATCCTGGCGTTGCCACTGGCTTTTCTACTGTTTCCGCACTTGTAAAAGGATTCCTCGTTCGTTTTCAGAATCTTATTACTAGAATTTACGTATCTCGAAGAAAAAAATAATTATTTATCGCACAATAGTTAAATCTTTCGAATATACAGGGTGTTTTAGAAAGGTCTGGAAAAAATGAAGGGGGTTCTTCGTGGGGTCAGACTGAGTGAAAAAGGTTTATGAACCTTTAGTCTCACGCGCTGCGTTGCGTAGTTATGAGCCCTTGAAAATAGTCCTCAAAAATACGAAAAACGACCGAAAGGTGTAGGTAAGATTGTGCCTTTGACCATTATTGTTTTTCTATTTAATTGTGCATAAGCTAATTATCGAGAGATAAGTGAAACAAGGTGTTTATTAACTATTTTTATAAAAAAAGCGTATCAACATGTTTAGGAATGGGCAATCATTAACGTTGGTCAGAAGAACTTGAACTCAAACTGTGGTTTCGGGTGTAGAAAAGGGAATTTTACAAGACACCATTATTAATTACCATAATTAATTATGGTAAATAATCGGAATCAAAAGTATTTACAAAAATTGTTCGAAATGCATTCCGTCAGCGTTGATACACACTTGAGCCCGTCTAATAAATGATTGTCTAACTTGTGCGTTGCGTATGGTTTCGCAGGCATCAATAATCCTTTGACGTAGATCTTCCACGTCACGCACTTCACTAACATAAACAAAAGTCCTTAAGGTGGCCCCAAAGAAAGAAATAACAAGGGTTTAGGTCCGGAGATTTGGCTGGTCACGCAACCGTTCCGCCACGACCAATCCACCTCAAAGGGAATGTTTCATTTAGGAAGGCCCTAACTAGGAGAGAAAAATGAGGTGGTGTACCGTCGTGCATAAACCACATGTCTCGTCTCAAGGCCAATGGTACGTCTTCAAGAAGCTCGAACAGATTGTCTTGAAGAAACGGGAGATATGTCTCACCATTAAGCCTTGGCTGCAAAAAGAATGGTCCAATTAAATGGTCACCAACAATTCCGCACCAGACGTTTAAGCTGAATTGAACTTGGTGAGCCCTAACACTTGTAGCGTGGGGTTTTGTTACGCCCACTGATGCCTGTTGTGCATGTTCAATATGCCATCACGGGAAAAATTGGCCTCATACGTAACTAAAAGGTTTTGGGGTAAGTTGATGTCTTGATGTTGAGCGATAAACCACTGACAAAAGTCCAGTCTGCTCGGGTAATCCGTTTCGTTAAGGGCTTGGACCTTCTGTAGATGGTAAGGGTGAAACTGATGTCCTCGGAGTATTCACCAGATAAGATCGTGACTTACTCCCAATTGGCGTCCAACTCGCCTAGTGCTTGTTCCTGGATCTTCGTCGAAAATGGTGAGTACTTGTTCCTCCACCTCTTCAGGAACGTCTGGAGCTACAGCACCTCGTCCCGCCGGTTGGATATGTCCACCTTCCCTCAAACGTCTGTCGACAGTTTGGATAGTTTGTTGATTTCGGAGAAGACTGGACTTTTGTCAGTGGTTTATCGCTCAACATCAAGACATCAACTTATCCCAAAATCTTTTAGTTACGGATGAGGCCAATTTTTCTCGTGACGGCATATTGAACATGCACAACAGGCATCAATGGGCGAAACAAAACCCCCACGCTACAAGTGTTAGGGCTCACCAAGTTCAATTCAGCTTAAACGTCTGGTGCGGAATTGTTGGTGACCATTTAATTGGACCATTCTTTTTGCAGCCAAGGCTTAATGGTGAGGCATACCTCCCGTTTCTTCAAGACAATCTGTTAGAGCTTCTTGAAGACGTACCATTGGCCTTGAGACGAGACATGTGTTTTATGCACGACGGCGCACCACCTTATGTTTCTCTCCTAGTCAGGGCCTTCCTTAATGAAACATTCAATTTGAGGTGGATTGGTTGTGGCGGAACGGTTGAGTGGCCAGCCAGATGTCCGAACCTAAACCCTTGTGATTTCTTTCTTTGGGGCCACCTTAAGGACTTTTGTTTATGTTAGTGAAGTGCGTGACGTGGAAGATCTACGTCAAAGGATTATTGATGCCTGCGAAACCATACGCAACGCACGAGTTAGACAATCATTTATTAGACGGGCTCAAGTGTGTATCAACGCTGACGGAATGCATTTCGAACAAATTTTGTAAATACTTTTGATTCCGATTATTTAACAATTGACAATTATGGTAATTAATAATGGTGTCTTGTAAAATTCCCTTTTCTACACCCGAAACCACAGTTTGAGTTCAAGTTCTTCTGACCCACGTTAATGATTGCCCATTCCTAAACATGTTGATACGCTTTTTTTAGTTAATAAACACCTTGTTTCACTTATCTCTCGATAATTAGCTTATGCACAATTAAATAGAAAAACAATAATGGTCAAAGGAACAATCTTACCTATTTTCAAGGGCTCATAACTACGCAACGCAGCGCGTGAGACTAAAGGTTCATAAACCTTTTTCACTCAGTCTGACCCCACGAAGAACCCCCTTCATTTTTTCCAGACCTTTCTAAAACACCCTGTATATAAACCATGGCATGGTTGCCACAGACCTGTAAAACCTAGAAAAGTCATTGAATTTCGAAATAGTTCTAAAAGGTCAGAGAATTTTTTTGGGATTTTTAAATTATCCAAGGATCAGGGAAAATTCAAGGAATCTGGAAATTATCCGAGGATCAGGGAAACGTCAGGGAATTTCGAAATTATCCAAGGATCAGGGAATAGTCGGGTAATTTTGAAATTATCCAAGGGTCGGGGAAAAGTCAGGGAATTTTGAAATTATCCAAGGGTCGGGGAAAAGTCAGGGAATTTTGAAATTATCCAAGGGTCGGGGAAAAGTCAGGGAATTTTGAAATTATCCAAGGGTCGGGGAAAAGTCAGGGAATTTTGAAATTATCCAAGGGTCGGGGAAAGTCGGAATTTAAAAATTAACCAAGGATCAGGTAAAAGTCGGGTAATTTTAAATTATCCCAGGAGCAGGTAAAAGTCAGGGAATTTTGAAATTATCCAAGGATCAGGTAAAAGTCGGGTAATTTTAAAATTATCCAAGGAGCAGGTAAAAGTCAGGGAATTTTGAAATTATCCAAGGAGCAGGGAAAAGTCGGGGAATTTTGAAATTGTCCCAAAAATATTGTCGGATCTTGTATTATTACATTTGACCATGGAGGCTTTCATAAATAAATGTAACCTTTTATTAGAGGGTCACTGGTAAGGCTCGGCGTTTGAGTAAAATTTTACCCTCGAATTTTACCGTATAAAATAGACTAATCTTAATTTTTATTTATTTATTTAATAGGATATTGGATTTCATTTAACTTCGTCACATCTTCTCAAAATCGGATATCTCGGATTATTATTATATTCTACACAACAAACATGTGAGTACCACGAACATTTTCTTGCCATTGTAGCATGGCTATTTTCTTTTTGTGTTTGGTGTATGATTGTTCGCGTGGCGAAAAATAATTTACGGGAAATAACACGAGGGCTATGAGGATTAATTCGACCAATCGAAATAATTTATTTGGAAAATTGAAAAATGATTTCCCACTCCGTTGAATGTGTAACCTTGAAAGAACTTTCCATATCCAATCCGACGAACGTATAACAACCCCGAAAGAACTTTTCATAGCCATTCCGTCAAGCGCGTAACCTCGAAAGAACTTTTCATAATCATTCCGACGAGTGCGGAACCTCGGAAGAACTTTTCTTAATCATTCCGTCGAGCGCGTAACCTCCAAAGAACTTTTCATAACCATTCCGTCGAGCGCGAAACCTCGAAATAATTTTTCATTACCATTCCGTCGAAGGCGCAACCTCGAAAGAACCTCCTAACCATTCTTACGAAAATGCAATCAGAAAAGCGTGCAAAATCTACAATCGCAAGTCGGTCAACAAATGCTAACCTAACCAAAACCTTTACTTTCCTACTCATACTTCACACGAAGTTAATGGCCTTATGCCAACACTCTTAATTACCAAACCCAACTCATCGGGGTCCAACGAGCACCACGAATCGATATGGGGTCGAAAGTCGTTACCTTTTTACGCGTTTTCGCTAATTTGACCCCGATTATTTTATTTTGCCTACAACCCTTCAGTGTTTTCAGCAATATTAATTTATTTTAATCTGATTAAAACCCGCTTTACGAGCGCGGAGTTATTAGCCACGTTTGGGAGAGAACGTAGGTCATTCGGAAAGTTAGGCACTTGTGACCGACTCGAGCGTATCTTCTCCCGGTCGCAGGACCTTTGACCCTTAGAGAAACGTTGGCCATTAACTCTGCCGGGTCATCAAGGACCCCGTAAATTTTGCGATCTGTTGGCGCCTCCGTTTCTGGGTTGGAGCTCGCGAAGAGTCACTTAGGGACTGTTAGGACCTGTGGGATTAGGGTTTTAGGTTAAGAACCCTACCTACTTACGTCGCGTTGCGATTTTTGTGATTTTCAGCTACTTGGAAGACCTCAATTGTAAACTTTTGAAAGTGCAATTTTTTTTTTTTTTTTTTTTTTTTTTTTTTCGTCTTGAAACTTCGTGTCTTTCTAATTTTACTCATCAAGTAATTGAAGGTTGAACGTGATTAAAA
The DNA here is from genome assembly GCA_963920705.1 of Odiellus spinosus. NCBI lineage: Eukaryota > Metazoa > Arthropoda > Arachnida > Opiliones > Phalangiidae > Odiellus > Odiellus spinosus. The sequence continues at coordinate 19,806,488 of OY987225.1, forward strand.
TTATTGTATCGGGAATGGGATGATAAATTAATTGTAAGGATTTGTGATTTGAAAAACTAATTGTAAGGACTAGCGACTTGATCTACACAATTTCAATTCATTTGGATACATTCCCTTTGAAATTTTACAAATTTCGCTAATTTTCTGATAGGCAAGCCTTTAATATCTTCATAGTGGCCCTATTGATAAAGGAACATTTTATTGACGTATATACTTTCTCAGTCCTAACAAGAAGAACATCTGTTTTCAGGGAGATGTGTGGGGCTAGATTCTTGTTTATATTCAGTAAATAAGAAAAAATAAGATAAAACTGGGCTATACCGTTGGAATTATCTTAGTTATTACGTAAGAATGCGTCATTATTAAAATAGCGTCGAGACATTGACCAGAGAAAAAAACATCATATTCCGTAAAATAATAAGTCTTTCAGAGGGTCAAAAATAGGTACATCACGCTTTTCATTTACAATAAATTGGTTTTAGACTTTAAATGGCTGACTTGGTCAGGGAAAAACGATGTAAATGGTCAAGGAAATCTAGAAAAGTCAGGGAATTTTGTCTTGAAAAATCTGTGGCCACCCAAGTTGACTCGTGTAGTCTTCTGTGCGTAAACACTCGCGAACATCTCAAAAAGCGACTTGCCTTATATAAAACGGGTGGTTGAAATAATGGTGAACCGTAATTACTTGTATGAGGGGATTACATTTAGGAGTTAGGGGCGGTCCACGCTGAAGTATATTGTACATTTCTAGTAATTGCAATTTGGGCGTAAACATAAGTTTTGAAGCGCTGTTAAAGTTGTTGGTTCAAATATAACTAAATGTTATGATATAAATGTAAGAGTGACGAGTCGGAGTGACCCAGGATTCAGAAAGAATTCTAATCGTTTATCCTGCTCTTAAAGATGGAAGGAGAGATGTGAACTATGTATATTGCAATTGACAATAATAATACGATAGAAAAAAACAAACCGAATTTGGTTCACAATATTTTTATTGAATCCAAAATCATTTAGTTTAACGGCGTGTTAACTAATTTCATTCAGTGTTTCCTTTTTGACATTTCTGTAAAATATTATGATTTAAAAGAAAAGTTAGACTTGTGTTCAGTCGTGTACTCGAAATTCGGCTGAGGAACTCGGTATTTCTAGCTCCTTCAAAATCATCGTCCACGTTGTGGAGTGTCGAGTGAAACACTCCCTGAAGTGTTGCTAGTAAGAACGCTTCCTTCGGACACACCTCGCATATTTAAGCTATATATACTTGCTCCTTGAAGAATTGTCTTCTTAAATCTTAACACGAAGTAAAGCAAGCGTACAATGTAACCAATCTACCAGGTTCGATGCGGTATAGTTATGGCGTTTTAATTAGTTGAACCACATGGTTGAGCGAAAAGGTTTTATCTAACGACCGCTAAATTAAGATTAAGTTTCAGTGAATCAGTGAATATTATTTCTTTTCCGGTGCCTGATAATTCGGGCATCATTGTGGCGATTGTACCACGATTTAAGGATGTCTAAAAATGTAGTTTAGTATTTTCTATCGGGTTCCTCTGCCGAATTGGTGAGTTAGACGATACACATATTCAATGTAAATAAACGTGATTCATCGTATTTTACCTGAAAGGATTCCAACATACTTGTAGGTTGATTCAGTTTTTCTTGGTTTTTTAACTTGTACGCAAACGTCAAACCCGATACGCACATAACTTTGGCTTCCTATAAAAAACATTAAAATTTAATGAGCAGTTACCAAAAGAAAGCACTTAGAAAGAGATTCAAGTTTTAGAGAGAGATTAAAAGATGTATACGTACCACATCGCTATTTACTCTGACATATTCGCAAATACGTTTAAATCCCTCGCCTCCCTGCTCATAACCTTCGGTGCATCTTTCAACACTAAATTCAAAAGGCTATAAAAAAAATACGTGAATTTAAATATCCGCCTGAAAACTTAGTGTTGTGAAAATTTGGTTCTTTAGGAGCAAATATAGATGATCATTTTATGTTTATAGAATCAAATGATCTTTGATTTAATCGAAACACGTTCATTTCCCAATAGTGGTCGCCGCTGCTTAGGCTCAGATGTTAAGGTTATAATAAGTTATTATCGAAAATATTTTATATTTATAAAAACAAGTGATTTTTTATCGATTCTTTATAGTTTAAATAGGCCTAATCCAACAGTAAAAAATTTAAAAGTAAATATTAAACTAGAAATAAAAAACATTACCCGGAAAATAGGCTTAGCGGGATTCATGGAGGTCCTGATTTCCTCGCGTATTACGTCTAGCGACCAATCGAATGCGATTGTAAGTCTCGTGTAGATCCGAGATTACGCGTGACCGACGGGCCTTTGCTCATTGGTCGCTGGATCTTACACGGAGGCAATTCTGGCTCTCCATGAATCCCGCTAAGCCTATTTTCCGGGCAAGTTTTAAATTAATTTCTAGTTTAATATTGGTATTGTAAACTTTTTACTGATGGATTAGGTCTATTTAAACGA